>JANKKI010000078.1:0-706945 GCA_025175665.1 Cinchona pubescens
CTATTGGCACATTAATAAGAAAGATCTTTATTTTGAAAAGCCCAATTTATGGGGCTGTCTCTTATAGGAATGGGCAAGATAGCCTGTTAGAAGCTTTTTGTCAAGTCTAGCTTTTTAATAACATTCCCTCCATGAGTTTTCCTATCAATGAAATCCACCAACTCCTAGACAAGAAGAATTTGATTTCCCTCCCTTTTGTAAAAGCAACATGCTTTTCACAGATAATCTTAAGTAAAATGAGTGAGAACCTATTAGCCAAGACTTTTGTAAATATTTTATTGAAAAAAGTACATAAACTAATAGGTCTATACACATTAAAGGAAGAATGATTAGTTTTCTTGGAATCAAAGTGCTGGTGAAAGCTCTAGGTAACTTTGCTGTCTTTAAGGAAATCATTAACTGCATTAAGCAAGTCTACTTTTATAATGTCCAGCAAGTGGTGAAGAAAATGCCATTGAAATCATCCATACTTATTGCACCTTTTGGGTTCAAACCAAATACCCCATCTCTGAGTTTGGCCATTGTAAGGGTAGTCCTTAACCTTTGATCATCATTTTCATGAAGTAACTCAGGGATAAAATCAAAAAGTGAATCAACAATATGAAAACAAACATTACCAGCCAATAAGTCTTAGAAATGTCTCACCTTTTCTGCTCTATTTGTTGTCAGTCCATACTCGATCAATTTTGATTCTGGAAATATTCAACCTTTGACACTTTGCCATTAGAGAAGCATGAAAAAATTGTATGATTGCAAGGTTGCTGTCCAATTTCTGTCTCTATTTCACAGCTGTACAATATTTGGAGATAAATCCTTTCCATCTAATTAAAATGTGATCAAACTTAATTGGAATCTCTTATACACATACAAACCAATGGCATGGGTCACAGGAACAATTTGGTCTTGTTCTAACTCTTATCATTCCACCTTGGTGCACTTGACATAAATAAAAGATTTCTGAATCTCTGCAAAAAATGGAATCTCCAGCAAATTGACGCATGGATAAGCTAATCAGTGATGAGGATATCATTAATAACAATTTCTTTATTCTGAAATAACTAAATTTTACCACTAGAATTAAACATGCAATTTACAAAATCTAGTTTTTGAGCAAACGAAGTAATCCTTTATTTATCCACCGGTGGCTCCAATAAAGCCAGTATTTGAATTTTGTTTGCATAACAATTTATTGTATGCAAAAAGGTTTGTTCCCTGGATTCTCTAATATTCGCAAAAAATTATTCATTTTAAATTAGGTTAGGGTTAGTTCATTGCTAGACTTTGAGAAAGCCTAGTTGCCATTTTGTGGGATGGAGTTTGGTTGTGTAAATTTTTCTTCTACATCTCCTTTGCTAAGGAGTATCATTTGATATTTCATCCGCATTATCCAAGGGATGCGGATGTCTTCCATGCAATCCCCTGTCTCTTATACACATCTAACCGTGTGGAGCTGTCTCTTATACACAGCCAACTTTCTCGCATGAGATAAAGTAGCATCATCCATGGATTTTGGCGGTTGGGATGGGGGAACCAAATATTTAAGGTCGAGATTATGTGGCTGGAAATTTGAATATTCAACCCCTCTACATTGGCTGTTAGAACAACTGAATCTTTTCCTATATTAGTGTATTTTGAATTTGAATTTCAGTAGATAAACCAATTCCTTCATTCAAGGGTTTTGAATTTGAATTTTCTTGGATGGTGGAGTAGCCGTTGGCATCTCCTTACCCATTGGAAACTCCGAACCTAGCCACCAGTACCACCTCTATGGGTTGCAACTCGGCTGGTGGCGTATATTGCTTATCAACATGATGGGATCTCCGAGGTAGCTAATTGATCAACTTCTTTTTCGTAAGCCACTTTAGACGGACCTACATCTGAGCTTGTGATAGGAATCCATTTTGTTTTAGCTTATTTATCAACTTTAGGGATGTTGACAATCTTGTTCTATTTGTCTTAACCTTTAACTCATCTTTTTTGCTTGTGCTTAGCTGGGTTTTCTTCCAAATCCTGTTCTTCTCATTCGACGCAGGTACACCAATTCTGAACTTAGATAAATCATGGTTGATTTTATGACATTTAGTGCAATATTTTGGGAGATCATGGTTGATTTTATGACATTTAGTCAATATTTTGGGAATTTATCATAAATAACTTTCTGCATTTCCTTCTCTCCCCAACTCCAAGCTATAATCTTGAAGGTAAATTTGCTATGAGGTCAACCTCCACACAAACCTTGGCTGTATTTGGTCTAGTAAAGTTTTCTATAGCCAAATCTAACTTCAAGGGAGTTCCAATTGCTTCACCCAAAGAAAAAACCGAATGCTTATTGAAAAAGACTACTGGTAAATCAACTATAGTGATCCAAATTGGAATAATTGAGGTTTCAACATCTAGAGAAAATAGTGGGTGCCATTTAAGGACCCACATGAAAAACTATTGACGAAATAAGTGCTTTTAAGCCAACATCGCAAGTAATCCTCTTCCGATGAAAAACTTATTAACACATGTTTATGATCTTGGAAAACCAATAGTGAAGTTGTCTTGAAAGCCTTTGTATGGAAGTTCTTATTGAACCATTTCCATATTAGGCTTTCCTCAAGAAAATTTCACCAGTGTAACGGAAAGGAGTTGCTAACTGTATCTTCTTGTGAAAAGATAGCTAGCTCTCATTTGTATGTTTGCAATTTCTTCAAAGGTTGTTCAGGCTGAGGGGCAATTCCTCAATTTGATTGCTGCCTTGAAGCACCTATACAAATGATCGTGTTTGCCCTCCAATCGAAGGTTGCAGCTTCCTGAATCCAGGCAAAAAAAAATGGAGTTTTTTAGAGGGAGAGATTTTTTATAGAGAAGGAGAGATTTTTTTCGCTTTAAATCTCACGATATTATACAATTCTTATGCTGCTAAACAATAATACTAATTTCAATTATTCATTAATTTAGAGTTCTTAGTTTTTATGTGTCGGAAAGATTTAGTTTCTAAACAAAGTGTACTTTGTAATACAAGAGACGTATCTTTATTGTAGTAAAGAGTTTCTGATTAATTATTTAACATTAATTCACAAAAAAATAACTACAAAAAGTCAAAAATTTAAAATGAATTCTTAATATTGAAATAAAATTAATCGTATGATAAATAACCATCTCTACTCTTCAAGTCTTCTAATATATGCATGCAGAGGGAGTTCTTTTCTAAAATACACCCAACCTAGATTTTGCTATTTCATCACCTTAATTTGCTATTTGTTCTTGGATTTGTTTACCAATCCTTGATTTAAACTTTCGGAGGATATTGGCTAGCACACTCACGAGAATTCAGATTACTAAATTCTTCCTGTTTATGGATCAAGTTATGGCGTCATCACGAGAATTTAGATTACTAAATTCTTCCTGTTCTGGATCTAGTTATGGCATCATCATCAAAAGGATCCAAGAATTGTCTAGTAATATCAATTTAGCATTTTACTAGTTTGGATTCAAGCCAATTGAATTTGAAGAGACATTTAGTCTCTGAATTCTCGTGTGATACTAGCCATGGGCTGATCCGTTGTCCGTCTGAATGAAATACTCATAAGGAATTATGTTTGGAATTTATTGCTCCAACTGAGTCTAATAGGGAAATTGAGATTAAGCTAGAAGCTGAAGATGTTGAAGTAAATCTCAGCAAATGGAAGAATGCTGTTGTTGGATTTATTCTTGGGCTAAATCCCTCTTTTCAAATGGTGATGAAATTTATTGAGAATATGTGAAAAAATTTAGGGAAAATTGATTGTACTATGTTGAAATTTGGAATTTTCATGTTTAAGTACTGATTCTGTTGAAACAAAGAACATAATTCTAGAAAATTCTCCATGGCCCATTGAGTAAGATGATGTTTCTTAATTGATAAAGATCTAGATTTAGCCAATAAGACTGTCTCTTATACACATCTAGATGTGTATAAGAGACAGATAAATTTCACACATCTAGATATGTATAAGAGACTGTTTGCATGTATGCAATGGCATGCCTAATGGAAACTCAGATGTGTATAAGAGGGTAAATGTGGCAAAATGAGATGTGATAGTCAGTTACCTACTATTATTCCTTATGTGGATGAAGTTGGGAAGAAGAAGTTTCAGTAGGTAATCTATGAATGGGTTCCACCTAAGTGTAGAAAGTGTAATAGATTTGGGCATTTTCAATTGCCGAATGCTTTGCTCCGTCAAAAATGGTGTCTGAATGGGTTCCCAAACAACAACTCTCAGTGGAAACTTGTGTACAAGTTCAAAAGGAAATTGAGAAGGTTGTTTAGAACGTGGTTGTTGGAAGTGTTCAGATTGATATGGAGAATGGCATACAATCATAGCCAATTGTGGATGATCTTGTTCTGGGAGAAGTGAGAAATGATAAATCTGAAATACTAATAGCAGTTGTTGCTGCTGCTACTACCAGGAATTGTTTGCAATTCTTCAATATGAGGAATTGTCACAAGATAGCATGAAAGAGGTTGGATCTCCTACAATGAAGGAAGGAAAGAAAGTCAATTAAGACTCCTGGTATGGAGCAGCAGCCACAACGGCCCTTGATTTCTTTTAGTTATGAACATATGCTAATGATCCGTATAAAAAAATAGAAGTTAAAAATTCTATTAGTAGATATATGTGGATGTGTTGGAACTAGTAAAAAAATTCTATTAGTAGATATATGTGGATGTGTTGGAACTAGTAGAGAATAAAGTGAATAATTTTAAAACTAATCTTGATAAATGCTTGCCTAGAAATTCATAATAGTAGGAGAGAGGGGTGAGCAAAATTTTCTGTCGAATTCGTGAACATAATAATGTTACTAATAGAATTAATTTTTGCCTCTTAAAAACACATTATATGTGTTTTAGAACATGGTGGTTGGAATCAATAGTTTTATCTTCCATTCATTTATGTTGCACATGATACGGATGAAAGAATACCTCTTAGAAATATGTTAAGAAGAACCTAGTCTATTATTAAAGAGGAAGCTTGGGTAATCATGCGATATTTTAATATAATTAAATATAAACTTCTATGAAAAGCTTGGAAGTGATAATGGTGATAGAGAACCAATGCAGGACTTGGAGGACTATATACATGCTATTGATGTATATGATATTCCTTATAAAGGAAGCATGTTAACATGGTGCAATGGTAGAGAAGGTTCAGCTAGAATATATTGCAAATTGGATAGAATCATGTGTAATGAAGCTCGACTCTCAAAATTTGATCAAGTTGAAGTTGAATTTCTTCCTCATATTACCTTTGATCATTGTCTGCTTTAGTATGTACTAATTAAAGCCTAAATTTTGGAACCCTTTAAGTTTTATTCTTTATGGATGGCCAAACCTCAGTTCCAAACAATACTAGAAGACACTTGGTGTGTTGAAATTGGAGGAACCCGCTTTGCTGGTTCGCTATTCGCGTACGTATGATTTCGCTTCGCGTGTAGGTACTTTTAAGGATAATAGTGTTAGAATTTTACAAGCTAGAGAGATTCTGGTGGCTTCATAGTCTCAAATTCAAAGTAGTCCTTATGATTTAACATTACAGCAAAAAGAGAACTATGATGTTAGAAACTATTCTTAATTATTGGTAGATGAAGAGAAGAAGAGAACTAGGTTGTTAGAAACTATTCTTAATTATTGGTAGATGAAGAGAAGTTTATGAAGGATAAGGCATCCTGTATGGCTTAACAAAAGGACAAGAATACTAAATTTTTCAGAGTACAAAGATGTACTAGGCTGGAACAAGATTCTATCTATCTATGATGATGATGGTAGAAAGGTGGATGACTATGAGGAAGTAAAATCTATTGTTATAGGCTCTTATAAGAAGCTCTTCAGCGAAGTTGGCTGCTTCTCTGATATCCTAAAAGAGAAATTGAAAACAGCTATCTCCAAGCAATTAAATACAACAAATGTTGAGGAATTTCAAAAAGGAGGTTTTAAAGATAAAAATCAGAAACACATTATTTTTTTACAAAAGAAAGTAAATCTCTTTGTCTAGATGGCTTGACTGTGGAAATTTATATTAGAAATTGGGATAAGAAGATGTAGTAAATGCCATCAAATTTTGTTTTGCTGTATATGTACTATCCCCTCAATAGTACTATAATTACTTTGATTCCTAAATTACTAGTCCCACTACTATGAGGGATTTCAAGTCCATTTCTTGTTGCAATATTTTATGGAAGTATTACTTTAAGGTTCAAGCTGAGAGGTTGAAAAAAATACTCCTTCATTGGTGAGCAATAGACAAAATGCTTATATTGAAGGTAGATCAATATTTGATAATATCTTGTTGATGCATGATATGGTAAGAGGATATCATACAATGATGAAGTTTAGATGTGTAGTAAAAGTGGACCTTATGAAAGTTTATGACTTTGTAAGATGGGAATTTTTTTCTTTTGTTGTTATGAAGGGTATGCACTTCCCGAGATCTTTATTAGATGGATGAAAATGTTGTTTGTGCTGCTCATTTCTTAGTTAATTTGAATGATTCTCTTGTTAACTATTTACCTAATCAAAAAGGGTTGTTATAGACAAGGGGATCCGATTTCTCCATACTTGATTTTGCTAGTTGTGGAAGCATTTTCAGCTTTGTTGATGATGCAGTTGGGGCTCTTGGTTTTGATTATCATCCAAAATATAACAAGGTTGGAGTTTCCCATATCAGTTTTACTGATGATTTGTTCTTATTATCCTCTGCATCTATCCTTTTGGCAACTACCTTGAAGACTATTCTTGATGAATTTGAAGAACTATGAAGTCTTAAGCCAAATTTATCCAAAATTGAAATATTTTTTGCAAACACTAAAAATGGACTGAAGCATAGGATATGTGATATGGGTATGAAAGCTAGAAAATTTTCCTATGAAGTACTTGGGTATCCCTTTGATTTCAACTAAATCAACTGCCTCATATTGGAAAGTGATAATTGATAAAGTAAGGACTAGAATTCTGAGATAGATTTCTAATCTTTAGGTTCAGATGGAAGAAGGTTTGAAGGTGAAATATTATGAAATAGCAACTCTATTGGAGCAGCTATTTTATGCTGCCAAAGAAGGTGATTAAAACAATTGAAAATCTCTTATCAGCTTTTATGGACTGGTATAGATCGTAAACATCATGGAGCAAATGTAAAATGGGAGGATATATGTAAGTAGAAGGAAGAAGGGGGTTTGTCAAAGTTGCATCTTTGGAAAAAGTAATGCTATTGAAACATATTCAGAATATTTTTCAAAAGGGTTCCTTTTGGATTATTTGGATATATGTGATAAAACTCAGATGATTTTTCTGAAAGTGAAAATTTCCAACTATTCTTGGTTTTGGGGAAAACTCCGCATCTAAGCCTACACCATTTTTGCTGTCTCTTATACACATCTAGATGTGTATAAGAGACAGCTCCATAAGCATCCACAAGAGGACCTTTGGGATGCTAATGGAGGATGCATTAAAAGACAATTCAATAAGACCCTGGGGCCGAACTCACCCATTATTCTTGATGGCAATTGGATTTGGCCAGAAGTGTGGAGGAACAGAAAAGTCAGATAACTTGATTGAATCTTTGCAGCATATAACACCTATTGTAGAGGAAAAGGATGTGTTTAGATGGACTTGTGACACTACTAGAAAGTTTACATCCAAATCTATAGTGGTTTTGTTGAGTATTGCACCTTTGGCTTGATACACATCTAGATGTGTATAAGAGACAGCAATAAAGGAATGCCTGGGTACTTGATTCCTAGTATAACAAGCTGTTATATGTTAGGTTAGAACCCGTACATGGAGAAAATAAAATTAGGATTACTATTAATGAAATTACCTTAAATACATAACCAGAATAATTGTGAAATAATATATTCCAAAATACACAATATTATGATTATTGATTGAAATATTATTCGACCATAGCAAAAGTAGAGATAAAATTTTTTTTGATCAGGGAGTAATCAACCATGAAATCAATCCATGGATCACTTTATGACTCCAAAAGAGTTAAGTATTATATTCTCCCAGTTAAGCAACTTCTATTAGGTAGAAAAACATCATTACTGACATGGAATGACCAAATATCTTTATTTGTCACTCAGCCAATTCAATGGTTGTGTTACAGTTGCTCAATTACAAAATGTCAATGCACAAACCATGGAAATTACGTTCTTAAAGTCAACATTTCTTTCCATGTGTTACAGTGTACCACATTTTTCTAATTAGGCACCATCACTATTTTATGAAGGATTTGTTGTAAAACATTGAAGGTTCAACTTTATGGATCAAAACAATCCCTACTTCATACATGCATGAAGCTTAATGTACGTATTAGGAATAAATCATTAATGTCTACACAGTAAAAAAAGTAGTCAAAAGAAAATAGAAATTGTCTAGAATGAGCTATTGAGTCTAATCCTGAACAAGTGGTGTAATCTTGAACAAGTTAGCCTGCAAACCTTAAACATAGGATTAGCGCCCATTATTTCTATATTAATATTCTCAATGATCACTTCTTGCTTCTTAACATGATCTTTGACTGCTAAAAACTTCATATTGATATGTTTGCTTTTATTCTCATTCTTGTTGTTCTTAGTCAAGAAGACTTCTAACAACCAAACTATTGTAGAAGATCTTCAATGGCCAACTTATGGAATTGATAATCGTTAAGCTAGATATGAAGTTCTTAAGTTGTTAAGCATCTAATGTAGTTTCATATCATGCAATGGAATCTACTTTCATCATGGATGATGGTATAATTGTTTACTTTATACTTCTCTAAGATACAACTCCAATAGCAAGAAGGATAATGAAACCTGAAGTAGATTACTTGAATCCTATGATGTAATAAAACTTGAATCGGAATATATAACTAGCTCTAAATAGTTAGACTGTCTATATGTAAACTTGTAGTTTTTGGTTCCTCGTAAGTCTCTCGAAACCTTTTTGGCAACCAATAATAAGAATGCTTTAGTGTTTACCAAGCATATGGAAAACCATTCATTTCTTTTCGTTCTAATACTGTTTGAGGGTATTGATTTAGATTGAATTTATCCTTTGAAAATTGAAGCTACAATAAGAGAGTAGTTCTTCATTGGATAGCTTTATTGAACCAAAAACTAGATCTTTTAAGATAGTCAAAGTCTCTTTATACACATCTAGCTGTCTATACCCATATCACATAAAAGATGTGTTTAAGAATACTATTCATTTGATTGACCAATACAAGGAATTGTTCTGAAAGATTTATGCAACAACATCATGTCACAAGTTGTAGGCAGAATAGGATCTACACACAGAACTAGAAAGCTGTATTTACTCCCATTGATCTTAAATTATATTGTATTGGTCAATAATATTCACTACAAAGACAAATGAAGTGTGGAATTTAATATATCACTTGGAAGTGAACGCCCCCAAATTAGGTCATTTTGTACTGCAAGTATATGTGTAAATAATTAATAAAGTAATTAAGAAGTATTGTTCTAATGAGGATTAGTAGCAAGTATCAATTATTTGGTTATTTGAACAGTTAATTTATGAAGGAATTGAATTAAACTATTACTAATCTGAACCTAAAGATTAGAATTGACTTAAAGACGGGTTAGAGTTCTAACTGTCTCTTATACACATCTACTGTGCTAGGGTTTACCTAGTCAATATATCAAGACTCAATCATTGGAGGACTAGTTTCCCAAATCTAACCCCAATCCAGTACCTCGGTGTATTGATTCTTTCTGAAACATAAAGAGATACACAATATCTTGTCTATTACACTCTTCAAGCCAAAGGTGCAATACTCAAGAAAACCCTAGACATTGACCATTCGAGGTGAGTATTGATCCTTCATGTACTTCCAACCCCGAACTAATGATTATCTAGTTTATAATCAAATATTACTTTCCGGTATGACTCTAGCTAACTAAACTAGAACTGAGAGCGAGTAAGTCACGAAATATCCATGAAAGCTCAATAAAAATGAAGTCAAAATATTCAAATACAACAATTGTATGAAGATAAAATCAAAGCACAAAGCAATCAAGGATGAATTAAACCTAACCCAATAAGAATATAGAACCTAATTAAAGCAATAAGGAAAAATAGAGTAAACAAAACATATGTTATTCAACCTAAACATAATACAACTAATGCAAACAAAGTATTAAACTAAACTAAACATGAAATGAATAACAAAAGTAGTAGCTTTAACATGGATTTGCATCATCTAAATTTCTTTCCGTCCATTTATTGGCCCATTTACTACATGTAGCTAAAACCTAAGAAAATAATTTGAACATATTGCTAGTTTTTTTCATTGAGTAGGTCATCATATCCAAAAATCAATTTATTGGAAAGAAATTTAGCCATTGAATTTATGTCAAATTGGAGCAACAATTTTCAAATTTTGGTGAAACATAAAATTATTTAATGAAATAGTAAAATGTAGTGAAACATAAAATTATCAATCAAATAGTAAAATGTTATTATATTATTCTGATTTTTGCAATGAATTTATATAAAACATTATTTGAATGATTGGTTTTAATTTTTCAAAATATTTTCGAAGTTTTATTATTTAAGGATAAATGGAGGCTTTTCCATTTACCCCTAATTTGAAAGGATCCTTGGTTCCTTTAACATAAACAAAGAGTTGAACAACTAAATGACACTCTTTAAAACTAATACAAGTTAATTTAAGATAAAGTATAAAACAGAAACCCTAGTACATAAAAGTTTCCTCCTTGATTAACATAGAAAATGCACTTTTTTGCCTAGAAGCTCGTGAACTATTTTTGCCTAAAACTTATGAACTAACTTAGAAAAAGAACATATTGGAAACAAAATAGCACTAATTCATATTGGAAGCAAAACAACACATTTTCAAGGGTTATCACACTTCCTACTTAAGCTTTGCTAGTCCTAAGCAAAAGAACAACAAATATAAGACTAACAAAACAACAAAATAATAAAACTGAGATATGCAGACTCGATTCCTTAGACTTTTTATAAAGCTTAACATGAAAGATGGTTCAAAGTAGTTAAGTTTATCACTTTACTTACCAACTTAGTTAAAATTTTTATTCATCATAAATGTAACTCAATCCAATCAAAATTGAACAAAAGACACAAGATACCAAGTTTGGATGAATTTACGCAAAATAAGGTTTGACCAAAGACATTTGATTCCAAATTCTGGAACCATCCCTTTCGACTAGTAGAATGTACAAGAAAATAGATCAATACGATTCTAATGGATTCAAAACATAAGAATGATACACCAGGAATGAATTATCCTTAAAGTAGTTCAATCCATTAACTTTTTTTGGAAAAATGTTTTATTCACATCCTTGTTGGATATTTTGTTCAGTAATTTTAGCAATGTTCAAAATTGTGACCATACGCGTAATCCACATATCATGCCTAGTAATTTTCCTTATTGAGTAGGCAAGTTTTTGACAAAGAATTAAGAGTAATTATCCTAAAATATAAGGAAAGAATGAAAGCCATCAAAAAATAGTTAAGTAATTAAACTAATCAAAAGAAGATTCATGCAAAAAATGAAACTCTTCAAACAACAATGAACACTTGAAGGCCTAAATCATTTCCTAGTTCATGTTTGAAAACGTTTCATTTCAAACAGGTATAGATTTAGCTAGAATCAAACAAAATGTCAAACATTAAACAATACTTGAACATGAAATTTTTTTAAATAAGGTCGAGGGCCTTAGAAGATTTTTAGTGGAAATCAAATTAAAAGGACGATAAAAACTATTTAAAGACCTAATTCATTCAAAAACTTTGAATATAGACCTTATTTACCAAGAGCAAGCATCCAAATTTAAGGCCGAAATCATTATAGAAATTATAAGTTGTCAACAATCAATAATCACAATTCCCAACACAACAATTGGCCATACACATCTACAATAGAAGCCCTTCCTAGAAAACACAAACAAATAGAATTCTCAAACAGAACACCAATTCAAACCACTTTGTACTATTCTTGGAAAACCATAAAGCTTTCAAAGTATGGAATAATACTGCATTCAAAGTATATGTAAATTCATTAAATAAGCAACATTCAACACAAAACATCAATCTTACTTCAAATTATGACAATCACTGACAAAATACACTAAATATCATGCTGCATGCAAAGTATGTGAGCAAGTACAACTAAGTCACACAAATGCAAAGCTCAAGACCATAAGTTCTAGAATTCGCTTTCCTTTTTATCAACTAGTATAGTAAACCTAAGTCGGAATCATTGCGACTTCACAGGGTTCAAACAAGTGAAGAAAACGGAAAAACGCAAGGGTAATGGGAATTCATAACATAAAGGTCATATGTACCCAAATCATTCCCCCAACATAGTTTTGCACATATTTAACCTCAAAAGGATTCAACAACAAAGAATACATCAAGGATAAACAAAAGTTCCTCATAAATTCTCAAAACAATTCAGATGCTTAATAAAGACATTGTATAAAAACTAGAAATTTCCACAACCAAAAGTGAAACTGAGTCCAAGTCCGTTTGAAAATCATATGACAATCACACACCAAGAATTCATTCAATCTCTTTCATTAATTCACCAATCAATCAAGATTAATCTAAATATAGCCAAAGCAAGAGACAGGTCCATTTTTGTAATTTAGAATATAGAAATAATGGGCATAATCCTACTGAATTCAGTATAAGAGATCATAATTTCATCCCAAAATTTGCATCTTATTCTTAAGGTGGGTGATATGCAAACTATGACTCCAAATTAATCTCCATGTTGTAACAATATGATTCAAATTTGTAGACCTTCCATTTCTTTTGTGGATTTCTCATTCGAGTTTGATCGATTACTTGTAACACTAGATAGTGATCAATCAGGGACACTATTTGCTCAAGTGTTAGTTCATTAGATGGTGGACAAAGATAGGAATTAGTCTTGATAGGCATTATAAGTATACCAATTGGTGTACTATCCCATTTCAAAGCCATAGGAGTGTACAGAGTTATTATAAGACACGTGCTTGTGGGGGGCATGCCTCAATAATTATAAGGATGATAACAACCTTGGCATGATTGATCATAATCCATACTTTCCATGCACTTATAAAGACAACATTAGGAAAAAAAAAAACAAGTAATAAAATAAAACAAAATGAGTAAAAAGAAAAACTCCAAACTAGTGATTAGTATAAACTATTTATCAAAGTCCATTTTTTTTTTCTTAATATATTATAGAAACAACTATATCAAAAGGTAAAGCAAGATCATCGAAATAGGAACAAACTTCACAATAATATTTGAATCACATAATATAAATACTGTCAAACAACAATCTTTGGTAACGACATCAAAAACTTGACGCCTCTAAATTGAGTCTGTTAATACCATTAGTATGCATGTCGACAAGCAATAAAGTGATGAATAAGTATCATCTTCATGAAGATTGGTATTAAGTATCAATTTTTTGATTCGAACACTATTTGAAGAGATGCTTTAAGAAGGATTTGAATTGAACTACTACCAAGCTAAATCCAAACATTAGACTTGACTAAATGTGAGTTATGACCTAAATCACCTAAATTTGTAGGATAAATTTTAGATAATCAATTACTGGATAAGAGCCATTCATTGGATGTCTAGTTTCCCCAATCTAGACCCAAATTGATCACTTGGTGAAGTGATTTTTTCTAAAACATAAAGAGGCATGAGGTCCCTCGTCAATTACCCTTTCAAGCCTAAGGTGCAATCTTACTCTTGGAACCATAGAAACGACCACCCAAGGTGAGAAGCGATCCCTGGTGTTAACATCCAACCCCAAGCAACCCATTATCTAGTCTATAATTGAACTTTTTTCATCCCAGTCTTGCACTAATTAACTAAACTAAAATATAGAGCGATCAAATTCCAAATTTATCTATGAAAGCCCAATAACAATTCACCAACAAAATCACCCAAATCAAACAACTAAAATAGGTTAAACTAAAGCCCATAGAAATTATGGATGAATAAGACATAACATATTACTATTCTAGCACATAATTAAAAGAATAAAGATATAATATCCCACTATGAAGAAAATAAACTGCACTAGTCATAATTTAAATAAATTTCAAAGTGTTAACTCGAACTAAACAAAAATAAACAACAATGGTTTTAGCTTTAAAATATATAAAGAGTTTAACAACTGAAAAACACAATCTTTAAAGCCATCTAAGCTAATCTAAGATAGAGGATAAAAATAAACTCGTCTAGCAAAGTTCCTCACTGGGTGGGTAGTCAGTGCCTTCATTTTGAGTGAAATCTTTGAGGTCTATAGCTCTAGCTTTATATCCTTCAACATTACCATCAAGTCTCAATCTTTTGGTCTTGAAAACCTATTTGCATCTATCCCACAGTAGAGACCCCTTTGAGTAATTCAACAAAATGCCAAGCTTTGCTTATAGCTAGATCTAACTCCACTTTGTACCTCCCAAAGTTTGGCATTTTGTTCATTTTGCAATCTAAACTTCTATTTTGGACACTTTGTACCCTATATTGTTTTATTCTTCCGACTTAAGCCCAAAATGCAACTCCGTCAACAAAATTAATAGATCTGGTGTGCATAATCCACGACTTCTATTGATGGAGGTGACCCTAAACATAGAAAAAATGTTTTGCTCACATGAGGTTGGGCTATATATTTTTAGTTTTTGGTTATACTGATGTTCTCAGTGTGCTTTTCTACCTTATTTTCTTCATGGTCTTAACTAGTTGGAAATACATTGCTGATTACTATTTGGCCAGATTTTGTAATGATTGATCTAAGTCGTAACAGAATGAATGGATCACATTTCTAGATTTGAAAATTTTGTTGACGAAATTAGATTTTGAACTTTAGTGGAAAGAATTAGACAGTTCGGAGTGCAAAGTATCCAAAATAAAAGTTTACGGTGCAAAGTAGAAATCTGGTACAAGTTTAAATGTGCAAAGTGGAATTAAACCTTTTAACTATAAATTCCAAATTCTCTTTTCTGACATTATATAGAATGTGGAGTTCTTCCGACGTTTGGCTTGTGAAAATGAATTAGAAACAACCTTAAGATCACTATCATAATTGGACTTTTGGAGGTACAAATCATAATTAGTAGATATTACAGGCTTTTTGGTTGTAGCGGATCTTCTAATTCCCACTATTGGAGAGAGAACTTGATTAGTGGATTCAGCAGTTGTGGACAGTCCTTGACGTGAATCTCAGGTGGAAGTAGCTCAATTGATTTCACCTTAATAGGTTAGAAATAATGTTTTGACTAGTAATCAAATTATTTATATGTAAAGGTATGCCATAGGTGTATTATTACATCTCGGAACTGTTATGAGACAATTAGGGAAAACTGACTTCAATTTCATGTCCTTCAAATAATTTACCATTTCTAACTTCAATGACTTTTGGAGTATATAAAGGACAATAAAATATAAATCCTTTGTAGCTTACTACATAGCCCATAAAAATTGCTGATTATTACTTCAACCCTCAATTTAGTTGGACAATCCCATATATATAACTATTTTTAATTTAATTTCCTTCCATTCCATATTTCAAATTGTGTTTTGTGAAAACCTTTAATGGTATATTGTGATTTTGTAAGGCTGTACTTCGTAACAAAGAAAACTTAGAACAGCAAATCAACTTCCAGCCATGTCTTAAGTGTTTAGTTCCATTGTTTAGCCACACCATTTTGTTATGGCTGTGGGGCATTGTGAATTGTGCAACAATACCTTCTTCCTCAAGAAAATTAGTAAATGAGCATGGTACTTGTCCCTTTTTTATTTACCTCCATAGTATTAATTAGAGAACCCCACTGCTGTCATGGAACTTAGCAAATGGGCTGGTGTATTGATTTACTTTTCCATTTGTTCTCTACCTGTTGAAACTTTAAAAGCATCTAGTGTTTTGGATTTATCAAACACAAGATATGTACACATAAATCTTGAAAAGTCACCTGTAAATGAGATAGAATACTCTGAACTTTCGTGCAAGGGATAGGAAAAAGGTCCATAGATGTCTGTGTATATGATTCAAGCAACTAGGAACTCCGTGTGGCATATTTTATGGTCTTGTTAGTTTTGTTTCCCCTAATGCAGTCCATATAACCACCAACTATAAGTGGTAGCGCTCCATCATTTACTAAACTTTAATGTCCTTCATTTAGATTGGTCCCAATTTTCTATGCAAAAGTATTGAAGAGTTCTTATTAATAATATTTTGTTTATTTCCAAGTTGATCAATATGCAAAGTCAAAAGACTACAGTCGAGTGTGGAGTCTAGTTCAAATTTGAAAATAATCTGTCTAAATAGATACAAAGAACAAAATAGTTATTATTTTTCAAAATATTCATAGTTGAAAGATGAGCATTGGAGTCACATCTAGTAACGGATAGCCTTGGAAAGAAATTAAATTTCTTGAAAATAATAGAACAGAAAGTATATTCAAGATCCAATTGAAAATCTGTTTTTAAGATGAGTCTTTAAGTCTCTACTTCGTTAATAAATGAATACATTTGGTTCCAAAATAGATGCCTTTTCATCACTTCCTAGCGACTTCCTTCGATTTAAAAAGCGTTGCATGGTTTTGGTAATGTAAATTACAGAACAACAATAAATCTACTAATATTGTTGGAAATTTCAATTTTATTCATAACACTCAAAATTGTGATTGCTATTCTTTTTGAGTAATTCTTGAATTTGAAGTAATCTTTTCTCTAGTGCCCATTCTTCTTGTACAAACGACACTTGTCTCTATTGCAGTCTTGATTCAGAAGACACTGTTCCTTTTCTTTTCTTTGCTTTTTTTTTTTTTGTTTTTTATTATGAGTCACAAGATGGTCGCTAAGTGTATCTTCTTTCGGGCTCATTTCCTTTTGAAAATACATTTTCGAAGTTCATTAATGGACCATTTTTATTTATGTGTATTGTATAAAATTTTAATTAGAGTATGATCGAATAAGAGAGAGTTGAGAATGAAATGTACAAGAAATGACTAAGAATAGCAACCTTAGAAAAATGTTCCTCACTTTTATAATATGCTCATGCACACAGCTGATTTTGTCGAGTGTCATTGCTTGAAAATTTCTTCAGTCAAAGCTTTGTCAACACTTAAGAATTGTTCTTCAATTACTTCCCACGTAAACTTTGACCTTATCACAATAATGGATAGAACCCCTAATGCTTTGACTATATAAGGGTTAATGAACATCAAACTTAGGTGATAAAGATGTGCTCACCGCTAATAAGCATTTTTGCATTTGGCATAGGTTAGTATGCTGGGATGGGTGGTTTACCCTAATGCCAAATCCAAATCCATAGAACGAACTTCAAAGTCAAAAGGATGTTTTCACCTTTCATTCGGCGTGGGTGATAACATGGGACTGTATTTGTTGCTACAAAGAATTGATGACCCTCAAATTACTAGAGGTGTATACTTGTATTACCGTAATTAGTAGATTAATAATGTATGAATTTCTTCTGCTTGCTTTTGTAGAGGAGAAGACAATAAGCAACTTGTCAAGGTTCGTGCTCGTCATTTGGTTCTTAGTGGTTCTTATCCTCACCCTAATAATGTATGAATTTCTTCTGCTTGCTTTTGTAGAGGAGAAGACAATAAGCAACTTGTCAAGGTTCGTGCTCGTCATTTGGTTCTTAGTGGTTCTTATCCTCACCCAGAGCTACACAGCTAGTCTTTCCTCCATGTTGACTGTTCAGCAGCTAAAACCTTCTATCACAGATGTGAACGAGCTTATCAAGAATAAGGAACATGTGGGTTATCACGAGGGCTCATTTGTTTCACAACTTCTTCAGGAAATGGGTTTTGACAAGTCTAAGTCTAGGCTTGTAGCATTTGCATCTCTAGAAAAATGTGACCAACTTATGTCGTCTGGGATCAATTATGCAGCTTTTGATGAGATTCCGTACATGAAGCTACTTATAGCAAAATATTGCTCCAAATACCAAATGGTTGGGGCAACATATAAGACTGGCGGCTTCGGTTTTGTACGTAACATGTCCAATCTTTTTATTTTCCAGTCTCTCTCTATTTTATTTTAGCATTAATTCTATTTTGCACAACTTAATTTATGGTTAACTCTCGCTATATATTTTTAATTTTAATTTTGGACACTTTTAGCCATAACTTTGAAATGTGTCCTGCTTTAATCTAATTTTTAATACCATCATCAAAATTAATGAAATATTTTTGTGTATACAACTTGTTAAGGGATATGGAAGAATGTCGCCACAATTTTCTTCACTTATATTTGTTAACGGTGTAGGTAATTGGAAAGCCATACAAATAAGAGTGTTACACATACAGAGTGTATAAGAGTTTAAAAAATTAAAGATGTAAATTGAAAATTGAGAGATGTATAATGGAATTCGTCCTTTCATTTTTTATTATTTATTTATTTTACATGAGCACTTCTTCTGTACACAATTTTCATATATAGAATTTACACTCCTGCAATCCTCTTATTGCATGTAACAATGTTCATACCAAACTAAAGCCTGGCATTGAGAACATAAATGACTAGTAGTGCGAGAAATAGGGGTCTAATGTTTACTGTTACTGCCATTTATCGGTAGACTTTGCGTTACCTTATCACGTAAAATAGAACCTTAAATTTTAGAATTTTCTCATACCATCTATAATATTAGAGAATCGAAGAAATAAAAATAATCATATACAAATATATAAACAAACAAACAACTAAATAAACCAAACTTTAATCCCGTAATCACACACAAATATATATTGGAGGAAAAAATAATTTATTAGTATATCAAACAAATAATCGACTCAAAGATAGTCTTTCTAAACTCTCAATAAATTTTGGTTACTCAGACTTGCTTAGGAAACTGTTCTAACATGTACCATAATTATAGACTCATAAACTTGCCTAACAATAAATAATTGGATAATAATTACTAAATAACTATCCACTTCTAAACTAATTAAACTACTATAAATTCATTCTAACAAGAATACTAAAATTAAATAGGAAACTTTTAGACTTGATTTAATATTTCAACATAACCTCCCTTAAACTAACCTCTTCAATGAGTCAATTCCAATGTCGTCACGTGCATAGATCTCCATAGAGAAATCTATTGCTGTTTGAATGATATGTAAGATCTTGTAAGTAGTCTTCATTTTCATTGAGATAGTGGACTAATCTTGTACTTTGCAAATAGTTTTTCGACTAACTCCTTCGGATCAAAATAATCATCTATACAACCCATTCAAACTCAAAGCATCCATGATTTTCCCATCAAAATAACCAACATAATTTTCCAAACAAGAGCAGTCAAAATTGTCACAAATATCTCCAATAAAAACTGCTATCAGTATATTTATTTACATTAATAATGAAATTTTTAACTTCATGCAAATTTGTTTTTTCAATTAATTTTTCAATTCTAATAAAATCAATTGTGTCAACCAAATCAAAAAATTTATCAACTGAAGAATCTTGAATAATCAACCCAACATCATCAAGTTTAGAATTATTTAGATAAATATTTGCTTTACCATGAAGAGAGTCCGAAGAAACTAAAACATTATGTATAAATCCTTCTTTTTCCTTCAAACTAACAACTTTCTTTTTTCTCAATAATAAATTTTTCATTCTCAATTACCACAATAAATATATCCAAACCAAAAATTTCAACCAATCTAAAATTTTTACTTAAAATCCTTAACAAATTTATCTGCATCAAAATCTACTTCCCAATACCAATCACATCTTAACTTGTCTCCATAAAATGCACTAAATTAAAATATTTTAAATAAAACATAATTTCATAATATATGATATCTGTTAGAATAAATCAAAAATTTTCGATTGGATAAAAATTCACCCATCAATTTAAAAATAATGAAAAATAATGTTCTTCTTTCTACGAACATCATTAGATAACTTTACGACTTTAGTTCCAACAAGTATATCATTCAATCTACACTATTTAAGATAATTTCCATTATATTTTACCATTGTACTTTGAATTTTCTAAGAGACAATTGGACAAAATTTTGAACTATTCTGTCTCTTAACAAATCTTTAATCATAAGAGACAGAAAAAGATAATTACCTCGATAATTAATTTTTTCTCTCTTAGAATGAATGTTCTTGCCTCCTTAAGTAATTATTGAATCGAATCTTTCAATTTCGTAATTTTGTAACAATCAATAAGTCTGATAGGATTGTCGTCTAATTATTATTCTGACATAACCAACTGACCAATCTTATCATCTTATTCTCAATAACTAAATACTTCGAAACTATCCTTGTGATCTAATTCTGATAACTGAATTCTTCCAGGCGAAACTGTGCCCTAATTCTAACAATAGAAAATCACTCGTGGACTAACTTCGGTTCCTAGCACTTGATACCAATTGTAGAACCCTAAATTTTAGAGTTTTGATACTAGCTATAGAATTAGAAAATTAAAGGAATAAAATAATCACACACAAAAATATATGGGGTGAAAAATAATTTATTAATAACTCAAACAAATAATAGATTCAAGGATAGTCTTTCTAGACTCTCGATAAATTTTAAACTCTTTCAGAAAATACTACAACATGTACCGTATTTATAGATTCATGAACTTGCCTCGTAAGAAGCAACTAGACAATAATTATCAAATAACTATCGATACCTAAAATAATTAAAGTACTAAAAGCTGCAGCAATACCCCCAGACGACATCAAGTTGGTCACAACTTCCAGGGTTGGTTTAATAATCCAACACATAAAACCATTTTTCATTTCGGTTGCATTTTGGATAATGGAATTTGAATTGTAAGGACTTGAAATGAATAAATTTGAGATAGTTGGATTTAAAATCACATAAAATCTGGCGTGAATTTGAAAATTACTTATTTTAACTTTTAAATTCTCATTTTGAGTTCAAATTCAACAAAATTACTTAACTTGTTTGGATAAGTTTGGATGCATTTTGATTTGAAATACAAATCTACCTAAATTTGTCTATCCAAACAAATATTTCAAAAATTCATGCATTCTTTTTAAATTTTTTTTGGGAGTGAGTAAAGAATTTCCCTTTTTGTTAATTATGTACAATTCATTGTTGGTTTTCAAATTTGGCAAATTGCAGGTCTTTCCAATAGGTTCGCCTTTAGTGACTAATGTTTCTCGAGGAATTCTCAATGTGACCGAAAGTGAAAAAATGCTGGATATTGAGAAAAGATGGTTTCAAGAAACACCCACTTGCCCAATCTCCAAAAACTCAACTTCTTCTAGTAGCTTAGGCCTCGAAAGCTTCTGGGGCCTATTTGTAATTGCTGGAGTTGCTTCTTTTTCGTCTTTCATCATCTATTTGGCTATGTTTCTATATGAGCACTACTGGCATATCCTAGTTGATACCAATACTCCAATAAAATGCAGAATAGTAAAGCTGGCTAGACGATTTGATGATAAAGACCTCAGCTGCCATATATTTAAGAAAACCGAACTCCATGTTGAAAATAACAATAATGGTAATCAGATAGTGAGCGTGGACGAGACAGATATTTCATCTTGCCCAGATTACCCACCAAGCACAGCAACATTTTCTGTGGAACCATCCACTCATACCAATTCTCCACCGTCTCCAAGATTGCCAAGCCACACAAAGCATAATTCCAACTCAGGAGATGAAGCCAGTCTGTACCAAATCAAGAAAGGCTAACAGCTTAAAAGGTTTGACATGTTTAAATCTTGCTTGTTTGGTTTTCGTTATGTGCGCGGATCTTTTCAGTGGTTCTCATGCTGATTGCTATATAAGTTTACTTGTTGAAAGTAAAAACTTAGCCGCATATATAGCATCCATAGTTCACATAGCGGATCTTTTCAGTGGTTCTCATGCTAATTGCTATATAAGTTTACTTGTTGAAAGTAAAAACTTAGCCGCATATATAGCGTACATATTTCACTTGGTAATGTGAAATTTGAATTCTTGCAAGATAGAATATATATATTTTGGTAATTCCAAGACACAAAGTCTTTGCTGATTTGTAACTATTGCACCAGTTGGAGGTGCCAGTGGGCCGGGCCAACCTGTCGACCCAGTTCTGCCGGCCCGTTTTTTAACTGGCCCGGCCCCTTAGACTATAGCAACCCGGCCCTAACCCAAGACCGGAAGTAGGGCCGGGCCTGGGCCAGGGATTTTTGGTCCACGTCTCGGCCCGGATCGGAGATTGAACCGGTTAACCCGGCCGAACCTCCGCAGGCCGACCGTTAGGGACCAGGCCACCCATTGGAAAATGGTTTGTGTTTTAAATTTTTTCTTTTAAAAAGCTATTAATGACAGTTTTACCCTCTAATAGCTATATATTTTAATTTAGTGTAATGTTGGAAAAAAATTCTTTAAATACCACACAAATTTAATCTCCAACAAATCACATAACAATTTCTTTCTACTTTCTCTTATTTCATCTTTCTACTCTCCAACTCTATCTCCAAGTACTATTATAATTTCTTTCATACTACTTAAATTATAATATATAGTATTTTAGAAATTTAAATTTACTCTTAAGTTGAGAGCTCAATTGAAGATTTAGAAATTTATCCAAAATTCAAGTAGTGAAGTGATCAAATGAAGTTCAAGTACTCAAGTGTATAAATTGAAATTCAACATTTCAATTTTCAAGTTGGTTTTTTCATACTTTTTAGTTTATTAATTGTCTTTATCAACTGTCTTATTTTTTTTCTTTATTATTGTTTTGTTATATTCTTTTATTTGAAAATTTAGTAGCTTGCATCTTTGGTTTTCTTAATACCACTTTATTGTGTCTTTATTTAAAATATTTTTCCATTACAAAAAATCCTAACAAGGTTCCCAAGCTTAGAAATCCTACTAGATTGTCCTAGAATATTTAGACCTGTCTGAAGTTCATTTATGGTTATCTATAAATCAATAAGAGACCTATAAAGACCTATTACTACTACTAAAATGAAAGATCTTGTTTGGAACATATATGATACACATGTGATTATGAGATTCCTTTTGTAAATTATTTGTTCCAGCTATATCATTTAAGCACAAAATCCTGGGAACCGGTAACACTTAATAGGTACATTAGTAAAAAACATAGTGAAGCCCAAGAAAAATAAAAAATAGTTCAAACACAAATTCACACCACACATGGTATGAGCAATTTTAAATATTCACATGAAAAAAATAGAGAGGAAATGACTAAATGGATAGTTAGAGATGAATTGCCTTCTATTTTGAGTGAAAGTTCCAATTTAAAACAATAAATGCACCAAGCCGTGAACCCACAATTTAAAAAGGTTCCTAGAAGTACTTTGACAAGTGATATTAAAAGAATGTATAGGGAAAAGAAAAATGAATTGATAGCTACTATTGCATCAACTAATTGTAAAGTTGTCTTTACTGTCCGATTCTTGGAAAGCAATCACAAATGAAGATTAATTTTATATCACTGCACATTGGATAGATGTAAATTGGTATTTACAAAAATGAATTATTAGTTTTTAAGTTTTTGAATACCCTCACAATATTATAAATTATCTATAATTATAATTGTGCCTGTCTCTTATACACATCTAGATGTGTATAAGAGACAGGCATTTGAAGCATTATCAAAATAATGGATATAACTTTTAATACTAATATTACCGTCAACCACTTTTAAACTATGATTGAAAACAAATATTAGGTACATCTGATTTCATAAAAGATGTGCATGTCATGTACTTAATATTTGTATTCAAGATGGTTTAAAAATGGTTGAAGATATTATTAGTCCAATTAGAAGTGGTATTTATTTTATCCGTTCATCTACTGCTCGTCAACAAGATTTTAAATGACTTTGTTTAGAAAATGGCATGAAACCTAAATATTTTCTAATAGATGTATCCACTAGATGGACTTCTACTTGTCAAATGTTATCAAGTACTTTTGGTTATGAAAAATTACTCTCTTCATTTTATAACGAGCACATTGGTTTAGTAAATATAACTTCTTTGGGCGAGGAGGATTTTAATCGAGCTAAAACAATGGTAGAATTTTAAAGCAATTTGAGTGTGCTACAAACTTGTTCTCCGCTTTATAGACCTACCTCTCTAGATGTTGTTTTACCTGAATTAAGTGTTATTAAAGTTGCTTTTTTAATCATAAAATGAATGAGTTTTTTGATAATATGATTAGCTCAATGGAATAAAAATTTGACAAGTATTATGAAAATATTCCATTGTTGTATTATTTGGCATGCGTTATTGATCCACGTAATAAATTGTATAAGTTAAATACTTTCATTGAATATGTTAATAATCATCGTACCACAAATACCATAAACAAACATTTACTCGTAGAAACTATATCCAATCTCATAGTACCACCAGCACATCTATATCCTTAAGTGATCCCATCTAATAAACAATTTTATCACCTCAACATGTATTATTTTCCTACTATATCCAATTTATACAAGGTGATGTAACGCAACAATCTATCACCGAATATTGCCATTTGTTGGCCCAAAAAGCAACCTAAGAGAGGGGGGGGTGAATTAGGTTGTTTCAAAAAATAAATCTTTTAATGTACTTAATAAGAAATGCAAACTTTATGCACAAACAAACACTTAAGCACAAATGAATACAAAAGATATTTCAAAATCTCAAAGAACAAACATAAAGACGATTGAGATAAAGAATATCAAACCAAACTCCCAAACTTCTCAAGTTTGGAGTATATCCACTAGTAGTCCCTATTCAAAGAAAGTGAGGCAATAACCTTCTTGTACACAAGGTAGGCTCACCCTTGCACCAATTAAGTTCCTCTAGTTGAGCCAAAGGGTTTTATACTACGACCTCACTTTTGTACACTTGTTATCCCTCCACTCTTACACTTGAAGATCACTCACTAATATACTCTAGCTCACACTAATTCCCTCTAGTTGAGCCATAAGAGAACTATACTACCCAAACCAATACAACCCACAATATTTTAACCTATTTCTCCCAAAATAGCTCTTACAAGTGTTTGTATTGAATTCAGTAGTTCCACTCTCTATATTTTAGCTATTACAGACTTGGGGGTATTTATAGATACCCAAAAACTAGCTCCAATAATTCTCTAACGGCTATTTCTTGTTTACTGGAAAACTAGCCATTAGACTTTTGGACGGCCGATAGAGTAAGTGTGCATCCGAACGAACTAGCTGTTGGATCGTTCAGACGTCCGATGCATAGCTTCTGCGTCTAACGTTGCATCAGTTCTCTAGAGGGCGTTTGTCTTCCTTAGTTCGGACGTCCGAGGCTGTGTCCGAACTTGCATCCGATTGATGCCAATGCTTCTGGGATATTGATCGGAGGATTTCCTTCGTCTGAAGCTTCAGGTACTTTCTGTCGGACGATTACCATCGTCCGAGGATGTATCAGGTACTCTGTGTCGGACGATGACCTGTCCTCCTTTCGGACAAGTTATCAACGTCCGAATGGTCTTCTGGTTGTTTTCTTGATTATGTTCGGACGATCATTCACGTCCGAACCTTCCTATTTTTCTGCACACTTGTTTTCAAACTATTAGTGTGATTTGGTCATCATCAAAACATGATTATCATAATTGGAGTTCAACACCATTCTCGTAAAAGTTGTACTCTTTTCATATACTCATGGATACTATTAGGATAGTAAGGGTAAACAAATATATTTAACTTGTAAAACAAAATAATATTAATGAAATCATGATGATGGCATACATTTTTAATAATTAAATCAAATAAAAATAAACACAATAAAATAACAATATTTGTAATAGTTGTATATATTATGATTTTTTTATATCATTTAGCTTTCATTTATATAAATAATATAAGTAATTGTAGTTAGTTTTCATGATATTTACATTTGTTGACACTATCAATTTTTTTATACTATCAATTTTTTTATGCTATTTTATTCTTGTATATAAATAATATAACTAAGAAGTTGCATATTATTTTATATTTCACTTAGTCATTTATGTTAATTAGAAATAAGTTTTTTTTGTCATTTTATTAAATTCTGATCAAAATGTTTGAATTGAATGATTAATTAAAAAATTAGTAAGCTGTTCAATTGATTAATAAGTTCGTTACGTCTAATGATTTGTATAATTATCTAATCGTACTGAATGACTTGTACCAAGATTTAATTTTTGTAATTATTTTTATAAAATGTAGACAAATTTTTTTTAATTTTTGTAAATTGTACCACTTTATAAAAAAAGTGATTTTTGAGTTTAAAAGCATATTATTATTTTATAAGCTAAGTGGATATTATCATACTTTTTCTTTTTCTTTTTCTCAACTTTGACATGTATCAATTAATATTTTACATTTTTAAAAATAGTATCAAGGATAATTGAAAAATCATAGCTAAAAAGTTTGTTGGTGGTGCTGGTTCTAAAAGCAATGATATAATTACTAATTTTTATGGATATTAAGCTGAGGTGCTATACATGGGAAGATAAATATATTAGACTTGTAGAATAAATAATATTAGTGAAATAATTATTACTTGAAACTTTTAATTATTAACTAAATAATGACAATCAAAACTGAGTATTTATATCATAAATTCTACATCATCACACACTAAGTAGCATGATTAATGTTGAATGCGCAATTAAAATTGTTATATTATTGTCCTACAAAATTGGATTATTAAACATCAATCATGCACGTGATTATATTACTTAATCACAAATATTAAATTCATATATATGACAATCTTTACAATATCCATTTTTGTTTAATATAATAATTTTGAAAGATTACACAATAAATTTAAAGAAGATGAAATTTTATGTAAGACCACGAGATCAAATTCAATAATTATTTAATTTCATCAAAATGACTAAAAGTGAAAATGTCATACTCCTATGGCATGTGAAAGAAGTGCGATTATTATCTAGATGAAAAAGGAAAGAAAATACTTCTAACAATTGATTTCTACTCATAAGCATACAAAGTATACATACAATTTTGTAAATGTGATTATATGAAAAATTACTAAAAAATATATAAGACATAATATGAAATTATAAATTAATGAATATGTTTACATCCTTATTTATAATAATTTATATAAGCACATCTAATCATTAATGAATGTAATGTTGAAAGAAAATGCAGAGAAAAGTTAATTTAAGACTTTGTTTCGTTCTTGTGATACAATACATTGTCAATTGAAAGAATTGTATCAATACATCTAATCATTAATGAATGTAATGTTGAAAGAAAATGCAAAGAAAAAGTTAATTTAAGACATTATTTCTTTCTTGTGATACAATACATTGTTAGTTATAGACTATTCTAGATTTAGTTTAGACAGATTGTCGTATACAAGATTAGTAAATATTTGCATAAAAAATAATTTTAAAGATCAAAGTTTGAATCGTGGTGATTTTAGTCCGAAAGTTGTATAAAATACATTCAATCATTAAACTTTTCAAATATCTTTTCAACCGAATTAGGAAAGATTTAAAAATTTTGTCAATTAAAAAGAGAAATTGTTAAATCTCAAGTTCTAAACGTGAAAAAAATGCAATTTTAGTCCTCAAAGTTTGGGTCATGGTCTATTTTGGCCTCTAAAGTTCTAAACAAAACAAATTTAATTCTAAAACATTTTAATTTTTACCAATTTAGGATAAATTTAAAATTGTGTCAATTACATAGGAAAAAAGTCACATGCATTGCACTTAACTGTTAAATCTATTCCAGGATACTTCCAACTGATTTCAACTCATTTAACGATATTTTCGCTTTTCCCTCTTCCTTCAATGCCTAACTATTCACTATTCTTGTATACATTATAATACCTCCATGCACTCCCAAGCTGTTAGCTGCTTAGATCATCGGAGAAGTTTTATATCCTACATGGTTGTCGAACCCAGTTCTTGTGAAGACGGCAGATTTGAATTGGCAAATGTGTATTGACTACACCAATCTTAATAAAAGTTTTGACTAAATATAGTTACCTTTTGCCTTCGATCGATATTGTTGTAGACTTATTAGGCTTTGTAATAGGACATTTTTTTAGACACGTACAAAGGATATAATCAAATCGTTCTTAGTAAGGAAAATGAAGAAAAAATAGCTTTCGTCACGGATAAAGGCACTTACTATTATTAGACAGCGCTAGATCAACTTACCAACGATTGGTCAACAAATTGTTCAAAAAGCATATCGATAGAAATATAAAACCATATGTAGATGATATGGCGGTCAAAATCCGAACCCATGAAGATGGCATCCCTGATCTTTGTAAAGTTCTTGAAATCATGATAGATGTTAATATGAGATTAATCCTCTCACGTTAAACTACCCAGTTCTTGATATGAAGCCACCCAATTCGGTAAACGAAGTCTAGTGTCTTACTCGAAGAATGACATTTTTGAACAGATTCTTTTCAAAATTAACCGAACAAGGATTGTTGTTCTTCCAAACAATCAAGAAGGTTGAAGACTTTGTAATGAACTGAACAATGTCAATAAGTTTTTCATCAACTAAAAAAATACCTAGCAAACCTACTGAGCTTGACTACACCAAAGCATGGTGAAACACTACTTCTTTATTTATCTACCTCTAACAAAGAGGTAACTGGAGTTTTAGTTTTAGAAATGGAGAAAGTCCAGAGGTTGATCTATTTTATAAGCTGCATCCTTCAAAACCAGAACTTAATTACTTAGAGATTGAGAAAATAGACTTTTCACTGGTCATAGCACCTTGTATGTTCAAACCATATTTTAAAAGTCATGAAATCATAGTCTACACAAATTTTCTTTGAAATTTGTCCTGGGAAAGCCTGATAAAAATAGGGAGAATATTGTAGTGGTTAGTCAATCTTCTTGAATATCTATATGAACTTTAAACCACGACCCACCATAAAGGTACATGCACTAGCAGATTTCATAATTGAAAGCATGTTTGATTCAATTCTAGTCGATGATGTGCTTCAGATAGCAGATAAACCTAAGACTGAACAACAAGATTTCCAGATTTGGGAATTACATGTGGATGGAGTGTCTTGCTAGTCTAGATTGGGTATAGGTGTTATCCTTCGATCTCCAAAAGGGAATCATTTTACAAGCACCTACCGGTTTGATTTTTGCGCTATTAATAATGAGTTGGATCTGAAGCCATCCTCATAAGCTTGAAGTTGGCCAAACGAGAGGTAAAATAAATAGTGATTCTTTATTGGTCGACAACAAAATTCTTGGCAATTTTGAAACTCGAGGAATAACCTTGCAAAAATACCTTCAAAAAATTGAATAGCTAAAGCAAGGCTTCAAAGAGGTCAAGTTTATCAAAATCCCCCAAGACAAAAATAGTAATGCACATGCCCTTGTGAAATTAGCCTCAACCATATATTCTCATTTGACTAATGAAGTGTTGGTTGAGGTTCAAATACAAAGCACCATTGATGAAGTTGAGATCATGGAAATTGAGGATGATCTGGGATGGAAGAAGTCGATCTTAGATTATTCTGAACTCAAGAATCTGCCCAACAACCAAACTGAAGCTTGGAAGCTTAAAATCCATGCCATGAGGTATGAGATTGTTCAAGGGAAACTCTATAGAAAATCTTATTTTACCCCTCTGTTTTGCTGCTTAACATCGAACCAAGCCACCAATGTACTTCAACAAATACACGAAGAAATTTGTGGAAGTGAGAAAGGTGTTTTCGATGGGTTATTATTAGCTGACTATGCACAATGATGCCCATTAGTTGGTCATTAAATATCTCAAATGTCTAATTACTGCTCCAATCCCTCGGAAGCCTGAGGTCGATGTTACTCTGATTACCAATTCATGGCCATCCAATAATGGGACATAGATATATTAGGTCTCTTAGCAAAAGGTACTAGAGGTAATAAATATCTGACGGTGGCAATTGATTATTTTATTAGTAGATTGATGCCAAGCAATTGAAGTCCATTTCAAGACCATTAAGACATTCTTTTGGAAAAACACCTTTTGCCAATGGTACCCAGATTCAAATTATTCTTAGAGGAATTGCAAATTCGATTACATACAATTTTGCTGGACATCCTCAAGCTAATAGTCAGACTAAAGTCTCTAACAGAATGATCTTAGTCAACTTAAAAACAAGATTAGATCGTGCCAAAGGAAATTGGATCAAGCAGCTCCTAAGTATGTTATGGTCATGCCAAACCATACCTCGAACTGCAAACAGAGTGACTCCATTTAGTTTGGTGTATGGGGTTGAAGCCATCATCCTAGTTGAGATCAGAATGCCGCATCTCGAATACAAAATTGCGATGAAATGAGTAGCAGTTAGGAACGAGTCATCGATCTTGATTTGCTAGAAGAACAAAGGCTAGTAGTAGCAGTTCACCAATGGTGCTTTTGGCCAGCAGATATTATCCTCAGAAGAAATGAGGTTAGCTGAGTTGATAGTGCTCAAAAATTGGTTGTCAATTAGGGAGGACCCTGTCAAGTTATTGAAGCTCATCAAACAGGGTTCCTACAAAATTGGCCTATCAAAATGGCAAAATTGTTTCCCAGAATCCTGGAACATTATTAACCTGAAGAGATATTGTTGAGGAAATTGACAATTTATCTTAAAATGGATAACTTTTCTGTATAAATGGTTCATGTTAAATGAACATTGTGCTCTTATCAAATCTCTTAGAGACAAAAGAAGACCTACACAAAAGCAATGATGACTAGATTATCAAAAGGACATAAACAAAAAAAAGACCAATTACATTACAGATTAGACTAAGTCTACTCCTGATCTAGTTCCTGCTTAACTTCTACCTCTTTGGCCAAGGTTAGAGCTTTCCTTTCCTCTACTAAAGCTTTAATAAAAATGGTTTTAGCTATTCGGGGTTCAAGGAACTTATTTCTGAACTCAGTTAAAGAGTCCAAAGTGACCCCCCTTATCATAACTAGGAAATGAATCAGGGTCTAGAAGCAAACCAGGAAAAGGCTTCTACATACCTAAAATAGCTTCATTACATAGTAGTTTGCCAGCATAAGTATAGAAGATCACCAAATCATTCCAAAGAGCAAAAGAAGACAAAAATTGGCTCTTACACCTTCTAGAAGAAGTATCAATCCAGGAACCTTAGATTGAACCTTCAAGGAATTTAGAACTGCAAAGCATCTAAGTTCAGTTCCGATTGCTTGGCCCAAAAAGGCTATGCCAGGCAACCAGCCACATGCTTTGCATTATCAGTTGCTATGGTTTGCAGACTCTTCTACTCTACCATTTAAGTTACCTCTATCTCATGTTTCTTGGAAATCAGCTAGAGCAGTTTCTTTCTCTTTTAACTGAGCAGCTAACATATCATTGATGGCTCTTTGCTTAGATAGAGCCTAACATAATTGAGATACACACTTCTGAGAAGTAGACAAATAGTATTACATGTCCATTCCAGTGGCCAAAACTTGTTCAGAACAGAGCTAAGAGGTTAAAATTACAAGTCAGAGCAACCCAAAAGAATCTAAGTACAAACACTTATAGTACGAATGCCTTGGTTCATTTCTCATTTGAAGCTTTGCAAATGGATATTCCCTTGAATAGTGATGGTCTTGAGAGAGTGTAGCCTTGCCAATCCACTAATCTATATCCTCAACAGTCCATTTTGAACTAAGAGGATTTAGGGATTGTGAATAGAGATATCCTCCTTTGCATGAGATGGCGTCTATTGGGAAATTTCAGCTGGTACTTCAACAAACGATGTACCTCCAAATCTTCTCTTGCTTGTGGAGAATCAGTTTCCATCAGTAATCACTATCCCCAATCTTCTTCTTGATCGACTGAGACAGAGAAGAAAAAGCTTTCTTCTTTAATGGTTGATCTGAACTTGGGGCAGAAACATAAGAAGATGCTGGAGCAAGGGGTATAGCTTGGAAAGGAACTACAACTATGGTTTTCTTCATCATTTTTATTGATGCTCTCCCCCTCTCAAGAGGATCAATCCATGCTACGAGAGCCAAGCCTAAATCAAAATGTAAACTACGTCGATAAAATTCGAATGGCGATCAGGTAGCAGAACACTATAGACCGAATAAAATAAAAACTTACTAGGGTCGTATTCTAGAGGTGGTGTTAGACCTACTGCTACCTTTACCTACACCAACAACCACTGATCAATTATTATATTTTTTCCTTGAAATAGAAGGACATGAGATAACCCTAGGAAACTACAGAACTCCATGGCCAAATTTGAACATTTTTATCATGGTTTCAAACAATTTATTATTAATGCTTGTATTTTCGTGCCCTATTAGTTTTATGTGTTTGATGTGCATTTTAGGGATTATTTAGTATTATCTTGGTTATTTCTACATTTGTATGTTCAGGTTTAAAATTAGAATTTTAGCCTAATTCTTTTCAGAAGTAGGATTTTGAGCCGGCTTATTTTTGATTGATTCTTCCAATGTTTATGCTCACTTCAATTAGTGTTTATGTATTTTTATTACTCCTCCATTAATCTATTTTTATGTTGTTTTATGGTTTTGGAGGGTGAGGAGCGATAGCGGCATGGAGTATGAAGCGGAACTGGAGGACAAAGAAACTGGCAGCTCTCTGACCAAGCTCGCCGACGGCAAGCTCCACTTAGAAGGCGCAATTTTGCTTCTTTTCACCATGTATCTAGGGAATTTTTTTCTTGATCACCCTAAACATTATTGGGGCTAAAATGAAGCCTCAACCTTGTTTTTCTTCATCTTTTCTTCCTCCCCAAGTGGGGAGGAATTTTAACTTTCTTCTTCATCTTTCTAATTTAGATTTCAAGTGTGTACTTGTTCTACTAATGTGTAAGACTTTCTTTATGTTTAACCGACTTTTTTGTGTTCTACTTCTGTTATGCATTTATTTCATGTTTATTTAAGTTGTTGGTCATCATTTATTGCTTTCATCTACTTAACTTTTAATGCCTTTAATTTCTTGTACTACTTTTCTAGAATTAAAATTTATTTTAAGTAATTTCTTTCCCATGCTTTTTATATATCATTTCTAATAGTTAATATGCATTAATTAGTCATGGGTTAGGGTATGTGTGAAGCCAATCTCATATGGGTAGAGGTTAATGAGTTGATTAGGTGATAAAATGGACAAATTAGGCAATGTTAAGGGAGTTTAGAGTTAATTAGGAGAATCGATCATTCCACTAGTTAATTTGGGTTAATTGTGGAGATATGGGAATTGAACCTTTATTATAGACCAAGATTAATGTTGTATTAGTGTTAGAATTTGATCTTGGCAGACTAATTCATCTAGTTAATTTCTAGAATTCATTGTAGTTAATAATCAAGTTTGGTAGCTTAAGTTCTAGGAGGGATCCATACTTAGGTTAATTAAATTGATAGACGTAATTGCCAAGGATTGGGAGTTGGTTATAAGCAAGAATCAACTTCTAATTTGGAACCTAAGGTAACTTGATTGACCTAATTAACCAAAACCTCAGAATTGGCGAGCGTAAGCTCTAACTCTTCTTTTAACATTTATTAGTTTTAAACATATTTTAGTTCATCCTTTTTCTTTAATCAAAACCTTCAACCTTAGCGTTCTAACCAAATAATCAATAGTTGAAAACATTCCTCATGGGAATGATCCCTACTTCCACTTGCTACTATTGACACTGTATACTTGTAGGTTGTCAATCCGCAAATATATGATTTTCAATTACTAGCAAGGGGAAGTAGGGATCGAATCCACAAGAATTGGTCAGTAATTACTGAAAATTTAGTTAGATTACTAGATGGACTGATTGATTTAGGAAGAGTTTTAATTAAAGGCAGAACTAAAGAAACTAAGAAAGTAATTTAAAGACTATCATTAAGGTAAACACTAACACTAAAGAAAGCATGTTTAAGAAAGAGATTAAAGAAAGCATGTAAAAAAAAAGAAGTTATTTTTAGAAAGCAATAAAAGAAATCAAGTAAAGAAGAAAACATTTAAAGGAAGCAATTAACAAATCTAAACTACAAATTACCAATTAAAGAGTACAATTAAAGAAAGCCCACAAAAATTCTAAGAAAGCTTGTAAAAAGAAAGCAATTAACTCTTCTAACATCTAACCTACAAATTGACTTTAAGAAAGTATAATTAAGAAAAACCCATTAACTAATCTTACCAATTAAACTAAACAAGCAATTAAATGAAAAACCTATAAACTAATCTACCACAATTAATTAATTTAAACTATAAATTTCCACTAAGAAAGTATTTTTATAAATCCCATGAACTAATCTAATAACTATTACTAAGAAATCAAGTAAAGAAAGCAAGTATTGGGAAGTAATTAAACTAATTAAACTAAGGAAACGCAAAAATTAAAGATTAACTAAAGGAATTTGAACATAAATAAGGCACTTACAACTAAAAAGTTTCAATCTTTAGGTTGGAATTTAAGTCTGGAAGATATGAGATTGGCAGCAAAGCCAAACAAAAACAGAGTATGATATGAACTCACTGAAGTGCCTAAGAGATTCAACAACCAAACATGTATATAATATGGTATGAACTCTCCAAAGTGCCTTAAGAGGTTCGAAAACCACACATAAACAAAAAAAAAAAATGAACGTGAACTTGCCAAAGTGTCTTCAAAAGTTCAGAACCAAACAAAAGTAAAAATGCTAAAGAAAACATGGAGATTCGCTAAAGAGCATATAAGTGATCTGCACATTATTGACAAAGACAATATCAATTTCTAGTTGAAAAAAGTAATTGGCCAATGATCGATTCTTTTCTTAATTTGACATTTTCTTATCCAGGATTGATCAAAGGTAATTTGTGTTTGATGAATCAAACCTCAACGAGTATAATTGAACTTGTTTACTTGGAATATTGTAATCCAAAAATGATCACGGAGGCTGCTTTCATTGAACGAACAAGGAGCTCAAGGCTTGATTAGATCTTCTATTAAGTGTTAACTTAGTTTTTTGTAATAAAATTCTTTACTCAAAATCCACGAATGGATTTAAACCTAGATAGATCCTTGATGACCGCATTGAACGATCAGTAAAAAAGAAAAGCTGCAAAAAGCATATCACATTGGATGATCCACTTCTGTTCCCTATCTCGTTCATCGGTGGGCTTTCATAGCCCTGGGGTTGAGCAGCTCAAGGCCTTTAAAATTCAGCTACGGTGTTGAGTATTGCTTTCCAAATTCCCCTACTTCATTTGGAATATGAATCACAGGCTAACTTGGCACAGCTTGATTAGGTCTTGAGTGAGACCATCCGAGGAAAGGAAGCTATTAACACTCCAAAGGGGTACTTTCTTCATTTTTTCTTCGAAGGTTGCTAGGGTTTTGGCCTGTTTTTTTTTTTTTTTCTCATTTCATCCATAGTAAAATCTAGCTTGTTGTAGTGTTTCGAGAATTGTAAAGCCGCTGAAGCAAATTAGCATTGCTAATGCTAGTCGTTAGGCTTCCCAAAAATGCTTGAGCACAAACCTCTTCATCGGAGCAGTTCCGAATAATATCCACTTCTTTGGGTGGAAAAATATGTTCTAGGAATTCACCGACAATTTTTGCAATATCAAGTCAATCATTAGTTCTGATCCACTAGTTTGGAATAAATTTGGTTGTCTCGGATTCAAACAGGTCCAAGCTGATCAAATATTCCTAGGTTTTTCAACAAGAATAATCTTGTTGATCATCTGCACCTATGTAGTTGTATTCAAAGCATTGGAAATGCTCACTTCGGTTGAAATGATAGTGTTGCGTCCAAAGAGACACAAATATCTCATTATAAAATAAAATATCTAAATTGACAAACTTCAACTAGATGACAACTTGCGAGTGTACAGTGTCAAATAGTAGCTAGTAGAAATACGGATTGTTCCCACAAGGAATGGTATTCGACTATCGATTATTTGGTTGCAACGTTAATTGAAGTGTTTGATTAAAGAAAAGAGTTTAACTAAATTAGGTTTTACACTAACAGATGATAAAAAGGGGTTAAAGTTTATGCTTGCCAATTTCTCATGTTTTGGTGAATTAGGTTAATCAAGTGATCCCATGTTCTAAATTAGAGGTTGATTCCCAATAGTAACCTAATCCCGATCCCTCGACAATTAAATCTATCAATTTATTAACCTACAGTATGGATCCTTCCTACTCCTTAAGCTAACCAAATTTGTTTAACTATTCATCGAATTCTAACAACCAACTAGGTGAATTGAACCGCAAAGATCTAATTTTAACCCTAATCCAACAAAAGTCTGGGTCTATAATTGAGGTTCAATTCTCATATCTCCTTCATTAACCCAAATTAACTAGTGGTGATCAATTCTCTTAATTAACTCTTAATGCCACTTACTATTGTGTAGTTAGTCCATTTTACCACCTAATAAACCTATTGACCTTTACCCATAAGAAATTGGCTTCACACAACCCTAACCTACACTAAATCAAAACATATTTAATGACAAGAAAGCATTTAAAGACATGAGAAACCAATTAAATGAACCAAACAAGAAACTAGAAAAACTAGTGCAAGAAAATAAAGACATTTAAAGCTAGGTACATAAAAGCATTAAAGGAAGACTTCATGAACTAAAAATACAGGAAATAAATGCATAAAGGAAGTAATTTAAACATAAAGACGTATAAGAAGTGTAAAGGAAGTCTTACAAAGTTTTAGAACAAGTTATAAAAATGGAGAACAACTAGACAGAAAATGGAAGAGAAAGGCTAAAATTTCCTCTCCAAGTAGGAAGGAAAAAAGAAGAATAAATACTAGGATGGAGGCTCTCATTTTAGCCACTAAATGTGTTTTTATAGTAGAGTTTGGGGTTTGAGGGATTAGGCCAAAATTGCCTTGAAAAAGTGCCCAAATGCCCAAAATTGCTTCCCGCTACAAAAGCTCGCCACCAGCGAGGTTCCCAATGTGAAAGCTCAATGCCAATGAGCTGCTAAGCCTTGGAAGCCCTTCCCTGGCGAGCTGTCTAGACAGCTCTATGCAGTTTCACCGTTTTGCTTCTGAAACCCCTATTTAACGTCTGATTAATGTGTTGTTTCCTCCTATTGAACCTCAACAAATTGGAGAAAATTATTAGCTATTATAAACACCTAAAATAACTCGTAAACATTTAAACAAAATTTTCACAAAAGAGACAAAAAATAAATAAAATAACCAAACACGAATGAAAACCTAACTCCCAACAGAATTAGGTCAAAGACAAGACACAAATTCTAACACAAGAACCTAATAAAATATGATAATTAACACCTAAATAAGTATTAAAACACTTATTAAACAAATATTGACAGATTATAACACATAAAAGTTAAAATAGAAATAAACACACACTTAAACACTACGAATACTTGAAACTAGTAACAAAATCATTAAGTTTAGGGTACATATGACTCTTATTTCCTAGATTTATCACACCCTCAAAGTTAAACTTTTGCTCATCCCAAGCAAAGTAAAAGAACGAAAAGCACAACAAAAACAACAAACACATGAACAAATACAAAATACAACACACAAGACAAAACAATTTGACACCACCAAGTTCACAAACTAAAAGGGTAGCAATTGGATGTCCTTTGAATGAAAAGGCAACCTCTGAAATATCGCAAATAACATACGACAATTGAAGTATTTAAACTAATCATTCCAATTCAAGTTTCACTTTTACCTAGAAAGAATGGTTGCATCATCAACAAAACTTTTCAATTATTAAGCATTGTCCTCAATCACAAAAGTTTTTCCAAGTATTCCAATTCATGCAAAATATGTTTTATTCAAAGAACTTCAAGTTAATCAGGCCATCTCGAAAAACCACTTGGAAGTGAAAGGATCAATTGGACTCTACTTAGAATGAACATGTCAAACAATTTGGAGTATTAATCTGTCTCTTATACACATGTTTAGATCGATATCAATGATGGGTAGTAAACAACATCCTATCCCCAACTTGTTTGCTTACTAAGCAAAAAGGCTTATTTTAATGACTTTGCTTGTACTTGCCTCATTTTTAAAAGCAATCCTAATGGTAATTTCCGAGAAACAGCATTTGTGATGTCGGATTCTTGTACTAGCCTTATTTCTATCCTAAGGAAATGTTTTGAAGGCATGACATTAGTGATGCCAATTCCTCTACTCGCCTTATTACTAGGAGCAAATTTTTTTTAACTGTGTGTTCTAAACCAAGTAAGGGGAGAAAACGTACCCAAAATCATATCAAGGCCTAAAGATTCACAATATAGAGTAATATTCTACGCAATAATCATATACATATCCTAACTCGTTTCGAATAACTTAAGACATTTTTTCAAAAAGAAAAAACTTTACAACAATGAGCACTTTTGAAAACGAATAAAGATGTTTCAAACAAATCCTTTAAAACCATGATGCACAATCTTTTCAAAATTGGCACAAAAGAACCAACACAACTCACACAGAAATTTTTAAATGGCTTTCTTGAATACAAAAACCATATGCTATTGCAAGTCATTTATCATCATTGAGCACCATCTTTACTGTTTTTCCATCCAATAATTACCCAAACTTTTATTCACATAAATAAAAACATTTCAAAAACATAATAAGACTCAAAAGCACACCACCACACTTTTCATATTATTCAATGATGAGTACAACTCATCTTACCACTCCATATCACTTGAAAAAAATATGACAAGACAAAGCATAGAAATACATAAACTAACTAAGCATATGACTTCAATCTACTTGGATAATAGAAAAGCTCATGTAGATGATGGAGCAACATTTTACTCCAAGTGAATATGCATGCACTAAACTAAGCACAATTGAACCCAAAACAATAGTTTAATTCAATCATGGATTTCATAAATGATAAACACAACACAAAACAAAGGTAAGCAATGAGCAATTCCCAATAAATCATAGAAATATAACTTCAATTAAATACATGAGTCAAGGAGTTATTTATCCTTCCTAAACCAACAATGATACACTAAGAAGGGGTCATTGGGACTTTATAAGGTCCAAACAATTAAAGAAAAGGAAAAACACACATAAGGGTAACTATATTTAAACACGCAATGGTTACCTATAGGCCAATTCCTCCCCCACACTTAGGTTCATACACAACTAGCCTTAAATAGTCATTCAATAACCAAAACTACTCTCAAGTCTATATCAACCATTCATATAATTTTTAATAGTCTATTCAAAAAATAACTCGAAACTTAGCAAGTCTAATGTCAGTTATAAGTGAAGTTTAAGATAACCAAGAAGCAAACCAAATTTAAATTCATGAATTGATACATGTTTTACAACCACTATTCATAGGAGATACCATACTTCCTTCAACATTATTATCAACTAACACTACTTATTCAAGAATATCAAGAAGTCAATTCACAACATAAAGCATAAATTAAACTGACACAAGACTACAAGACTTTATGAATCCACCAGATTTTTAAACTAAAGCATAATGTAAGAAAGGGTGAAGAAAATACTTCTCTAGCAAGGCCAAGGAAATTTCCCAAGGGTGTTGTAGTCCTTGATAAATTTACTCCAATTGCAAGAACATCTGAAGTTTCCAAGGACTTGAGAAACTCTGGCATAAATGAATGTCCTCTCTGTCCTGGTTCCTTCAATAAAGTGCCCTTCTTCTTGTTCAACTCCTTGAGCCGGCTCTTTTTACACAAACACTTCAAATGACACCTCTTTCTGTTATAACTAGGACAAACTCACACTTATCAGTTTGTGTAGGTGGTAATTCCAAATAAGTATGGAGTTGACCCCATTGTTGAAAATTCAAGCTCAAAAGGATCTTGGAAACTGATTTCTTTTGAGATATATTCTTTCTTTTTGTCTTCTTGAACCGATTCATCCCTCTTTTCCTGTGTTGGCAATGTTGGAGCTTGTTGGATTTCACCACCCATCATTCTTGTGAACTCGGCAAGTTGGTTTTGTACTCTATTCATGATTTGGTTTGATTCTCCATGAATGTTGTTGTATCTAAAAAGACACAAGCATCTAGTTATAAAATATAAAACACATAAATCGACTAACCTTAACTAGATGACAGTTCACAAGTATACGATGTAAAATAGTAGCTAGTAGAAGTAGGGATCGTTGACGCAGAGAATGTGTTCAACTATTGATGATTTGTTTCGAATTCTAATTGAAGGGTTTGATTAAAGCTGAATAAGGTTTAAAACTAAGAAATGATGGGTTAAAAGCGGGTTTAGAGTTTATGCTAGTCAATTTCCTGGGATTTGGTTAATTAGGTGTATAATGGAGATTAAATTCCCGTATCCCGTCTATTATCCCAAATTAACTAGTGGAGTGATCAATTCTCCTAATTAACTCTAAAATCCCTTAATATTGACTAATTGGTCATTGTATCACCTAATCAATCCATTAACCTCTACCCATATGAAATTGGCTTCACACAACCCTAACCCACAACTAATTAATGCATATTAACTACTAGAAAGCATATAAAAAGCATGAGAAATCAATTACTTAAACTAAATTTAGATTCTAGAAAACTAATACATGAAATTGAAGACATTAAAGCTAAGTGTATGAAAGCAATTAATGAAGACCATTAAATTAAATAAACATGAAATAAATGCATAAGACAAGTAGATTAAACATAAAGAAAGTCTTACAAAGTAGTAGAGCAAGTACACACTTGAAAGATAAACTATAAAGATGAAGAAGAAAGCCAAAATTCCTCCCCAAGTGGGAAGGAAGAAAAGAAGAAGAAAAACAAGGTTGGAGGCCTCATTTCAACCTCAACAATGTGTATTTATAGTAGCGTTAGGGGTTGGGGGTTTAGGATGAAAATGCCCTAGAAAAAGGGACAAAAAAATTCAAAATCGTGCTTTCCAAGAGGAGCTCACCACTTTTTGGAAAAGCTCACTATCAACGAGCTTCCTAGGCAGGGGAAGCTTACTGACAGGGAGTTGCCTACAGCTTTGATTACCGGTTGCTTCATGCTTCGGTTCCTTTTGTTCGATCAATTTCGTGCCACGACCTCCAAAACCCGGAAACAACATAAAAATACATTAATAGAGGTTAAAATGAAGTACTAAAAATACATACACACTAATTAAAGTGGGCTCAACGATTGGAAGAATCAATCAAGAACAAGCTCATGGATAAATACACACAAATATACATACATACACACACACACACACACACACACACACACACACATATATATATATATGATAAATAACCTAAATAACCCTAAATAAACATGAAAACACACATCAAACTAAGAATGCATGAAAACACACACATAAATACTAAAATTGCTTGAAACCGTGGCAACAAGATTCAACTTTGGCCATGAAAACCCTAGTTTCCTAGGGTTAACACAGCCCTAAACTTATGGATTTGCTCATCCTAAGCAAACAAAAGATAAGAAAATAAGAACAGTAAACAAAAGCAACAAACACATAACAGATACAAAATACTTAAACACATGGCATAGAACATATAACACTTAACTCTTAACACCACCAATAGAAAAGAAAGTGGGAATGCTGAACTCTAGTGCATTTATCAAAAGTGAAAATGGTGTTTTAACTCAACAAACTCAACATTTTCATCTACTCCACCATCTACAAAATTGTACACTAGTTTTGGTTACAAACATTAATTTGACAAATGAAGTGTTCTTGAAATGCCAATTCAAGTGCAAATTGATCTAGAGCAAACAAGTCAAGTTTCTGCATTTTAGAAATTTGCTTCAAGTATAGAAAGATCATTAAGACTTGTTTTATGAGGCACAAATTGATGCAAATAAACATACACAATTATTTGTTGGCACCGCAAGGTTTAGCAAATAACATCAATTGAAGTAATGCTTCATCCTAACTCTTTAATATCTATTAACCCAGGTTAAGGATCATGTAGGACTTTTTCAAACTTGTAATGTAGGATAAGGTAATAGGATAGGATAAATTTGGATATAAATGACTAAAATCACCTTAGCCATTTCGATACAAACTCTTGGATTGCTATCCCATATATACAAGTCCCAAAACCAACATGACTTAACCAACCAATACTTTAAAAACAAAAACATCATTTCTAACTAAATTAAATTTTAAAAGCAGATTAACCTTCTTTATTCAATATAGGATCACAATACTTTCAATATTCTTTTCTTTTATTTTGTCTTATTTTTTCTTTTTTTCTTTTTACTTTTTTTCTTTTACTTTTTTTTAAGAGAAGAAATCTCATTAAAAACAACAATTACACATCAATCAATTACAAGTAGGGGGATACAATTAACATTGGACATCTTGATTTCAATCCCATATCAAATGTAACAAAAACTCCCATAAAACCATGTTAAAGAACATTAGACTATACACATTGGAGTATAAGAGACAGATCTACAACAACTTAGACACATGGGATGAAGTTAAGGATAAAAAAATAAAGTGGAATAGTTAAGTTATGTGGTTGATAAAGAAATTAGGCTACAAGGCTCAATGGGTGTGAAGGGGTAAAATAAATGTAAGGTAGACTTTTTGACTCAAATATCTCAAGAAAGCGCTTAGATCTTTTTCAAAATCTGGCTATTTTAGTAAAACGAGGGATTCACACTACCCCAATAAATGTACCAAGCAAAAACTCACAAAACCTACAAAATATATGAAAATACATGTCTATGCAATATGACCAAGTAATGCTTAACTCATTTCTTTCTCTACTCAAAACCAATTTCCAAAAATCTTGAACATGTTTAAAGCATATCAACAATCAATTGAACTTGGCATAGGAAAAACACTTATGGAAAAAGTAAAGTTTCATGTCAAAATTAGTTAAGAATAAAATTTATGAAGTAGTTGAAAACATGGTTGACTTTCAAGGATTAAATCACATTTTGCACATAAAGTGCAACCTATGTTCAACATTGAATTTCAACTTTCACAAAAAACAAAACAATATTATTCTTAATAAAAAAAAAAGATAATAGACACCACCGCACTTTTCATATTATAATATGATGAGTACAACTCATCCTACCACTCATCCATATCATAAAAAATAAAAAATAGAGCTAGAAATGTAACCAAAACCACAATTCAAGGAATTTACTCTCTGTCTTTCTACCGACATAACAAATCCAAGTGGGAATCATCGAGACTCCATGGGGTTCAACCAAACAAAGAAAACCTATCCAAAGTAACAATAAATAGGTGTAATGGGGTTTAACATAACAAAGGTCATATGTGCCTAATTAGGCATATTCCCAACTTAGTGTTTGCAATAATTAGCATCAAAAAGATTTCAATCAACTAAGAAAACAGTAATGTTAGACAAAGTGTCCATAAGAATACATCAAATCACTAATAAAGACAATGTATCAAAAAATAGTAATCACCACAACAATGAAACAAAATCTAGTCTAAATTCAAATGGTTATCTCAGTACAACCACTATTAACAAGAATTTATATAATCCCGTTAGCGTAATTATCATTAAGAAACCAAATTTATCCAAGCGCATCCAAAAGTCAATTCACAATACCAAAGCAAAAACTAAACTAACACAAGGCTACAAGCCTTTATTGACCCATCGGGTTCTTTAAAACTAAGGAATGTAAACTAAATTAAAGCATAATAAGAGGTAAGGATAAGAAATACTCCCATAACAAAGCCAAGGAAACTTTCCAAGAGTGTCAAATTCCTTGGTAAATATGTTTTGTACATCCAAAGTTCCCGAGGTCTTGAAAGACATCACATATTTCAGTAGATAGATGCATTCTCAACCTCTTCTAGCATGTATCTATCATGATCCACTCTTTTAACTAGCTCTTTTTCTATGATATCACAAAATACGTCTTTATTAATCACTACGGTAATCTCACACTTGTTCAAAGTATATATTGATGATGCTTCTACACAAGTATTGACTAGCTCGATTGTTCAGAACTAAAATCATAAAGGTCAATCACATCTGGTTTTAGTTCTTTCGCAACCCATTAACTTCAATTGGTGTCCATGTTGGTCGACTTCCCCAAACTTGCGTTGGTCCATAGGTATTGGTGAGTCTTCATTTAATTGTCCCATATTCACTCTCTCATCACCATACACCTCCATAGGGCTTGGGTGGTTAATTATAGTTTCACCCACCAATTTTTGAGCTGATTCATCAAATTGAGTTTGAATGCATCTTTGTAGATGGCTGCATGTTTTTTCCATGAGGGTATTTGTCATCATCTCCAACCTTGCATTCTTCTCTTCTTCATAGGTTCGGTGAAGCTTGATGTTTAAGTTGGGTTGGGAGAGGTATGAGAGTTCCTTAGATGCAACCACCAATTGTTCTACACAAATGGGACACTATGACATTCATATAGCCAAATTGAAGCTTGAATTGGCTTAACACTGCTTTCTTAAAGTTAGCCATTTTTTTATCTTATTGCGGCTCATCCAATTCTTCTTAATTGATGGAGATTGACATCCAAGGTTCATCTTTGCATATTATTCCCTCATCTCAATCATAAGCTTTCTCATCTTCACTTGTAAGACTTTCCAAGTGTTAAGCCTCTCTGATGAAAATTGGACTCACAATTAGTTTTCCTTGAGCTTGAAATGGACAATGATTGAATCAACTTTGAAGCTTCAACAATAATGATTCAGATGGTTGTAGCATCCCATATTATAGTGCAAGTGGTAAGGAGAATAACAAGAACATGCTCATTGGTCATGCCTCTATCTCCATAAGAATGATGATATCCTTGCCATGAATAATTCCACTTCATTCCTTGATGCATGTGCTTGAAAAATCAACACTAAAAATTCAAAAAAAAAAAAAAACAAGTAAAAGAACTAAAACAACAGAAACAAGAAAAGACAGGAAAGTTTAGTCTACTAACTAGTCTAAACTATCTATCAAGTGAAAATCTTTTGGATTTTTCAAAGTAAGACAAGTAAACTATCAAAGATGAAAATCTTTTTGGATTTTGAATAAGAGACACAACTATACAAAAAGGAAAAATCTTTTTTGGTTTTGAAGCAGATCAAGCCATAATACATACCAAAACAACACAAATGAGCTTCAATTTAGTATTGTAACCAAATTCTATCAATATTGACAACAATTCCCTGGCAACGGTGCCTAAAAAGAAACAAATATCTAGGCATAAAATCTAAAATTGTTAAATCAACTAATTTAAAGAGACAAACCAGCACTAATATCTTGTCAAATAATAGCTAGTGAAAGTAGAGATCTTTCCCGCAAGGAATGTGTTCAACAATTGATTATTTATTAGACGTTAATAATTGAAAGGTTGATTAAAGAAAGAAGTTGAACTAATCTAGGTTTAAAACTAAGAAATGATTAAAAGAAGACTTAGTGTTTATGCTAGCCAATTTCTAATGTTTTGAATAATTAGGTCAATCAAGTGATTTTACGTGCCTAATTAGGGATTGATTCCCATTTGTAACCTAATCCCAAGCCCTCGGCAATTAATTCTATCAATTTAATTAACTTAAGAGCAGATCCCTCCTACTACTTAAACTAACAAAACTTGATTATTAACTACATGGAATTCTAGTAACCGGCAAGGTAAATTAGTCCGCCAAGATCTAATTCTAACCCTAATCCAACACTAATCTAGGTCTATTCTTTTCTTTTTGGTAATAATCGAGGTCTATAATAAGGTTTAATTTGTATATCCCCTTAATTAACCCAAATTAACTAGTGGAGTGATCAATTCCCCTAATTAACTCTAAAGTCCCTTAATATTGCCTAATTGGTCCATTTTACCACCTCATTCATCCATTAACCTCTACCCATATGAAATTAGATTCACAAAACCCTAACTTATATCTAATTTATGCATATTAACTACTATAAAACATATAGAAAGCTAGCGAAAGCAATTACTTAAACTAAAGACCTAGAAATGCTGTCTCATATACAAATAGTAGATCTGTGTATGAAGACCAATAACTTAAATAAATATGAAATAAATGCATAAGAGAATTAGATAAACATAAATAAATTCTTATAAAAGTATAACTTAAATAAATATGAAATAAATGCATAAGAGAATTAGATAAACATAAATAAATTCTTATAAAAGTATTATGTCTCTTAGTACACACTTGAAAGCTAAAGCAAAAAAATGAAAAAGAGAAATAAAATTCCTCCCCACTTGGGGAGGAAGAAAACAAGAAGAAAAACAAGGTTGGGGGCCTCATTTCAGCCCCAATAATATGCATTTATGATAGGTTTTAGGGTTGGGAGATTTAGGATGAAAATGCCCATGAAAAACTGGGTGAAAAAGATGCAAAACTGTGCCTCCTTGGTAGAGCTCGCTAGCGGCAAGTCGTCTGGCAGATTCGGCTGCCAGTTGTTTCATTCTCTGGTTCTGCTCGCTCCACATCCGTTTCATGTAGTGACCTCCAAAACCCTAAAACAACATAAAATACATTAATGGAAGTTGAAATGAAGTACAAAAACTACATACACACTAATTAAAGTGAGCTCTAACATTCCAAGAATCAATAAAAAAATAAGCTAACGCATAAACACACACATATATATAACACAACCTAAATAAACACTAAAACATGCATCAAACACATCAAACAAAGATGCAAAAAAACATACATATAAATACTAAAATTACTCAAAATCACAACAAAAACGTCCATGTTTGGCCATGGAAAACACTAGCTTCTTAGGGTTATCAAAGGTCATCATCATCACCTCTAATATTACCTTATTATCCTCTTGGACTTCATGGGTTGGTGTATATTCCCGTACGGTGTAAGGTAATCCATTCATTGCGAAGTTTGTTCCATGAGATTCTTCATGGTTGGCATGAGTATACTCACAATCCACCAAATCAATTGACTCTCCATGAGAGTTGTTACCCCCAAACTTGCATTCATCCATCAATGTAGGTAAAATTAATTGGCTTCACCACACTCTTCTATTGTATTCGGTGGGTTCATAGAAGTCTCTAGGGTTGTTCCCACCACCTTTGTGCTATTTCATTTAGTTGAGTTTGAAAGCATTATAGACGACTATTTGATTACTCCATGATGGTCATCATCATCATCTCCAAACTTGCATTCTCCTCTCCTTCGGTTGGTGATGATTGGGTATCGCCACAATCATAGAACTCAAATGTAGGCTTTATAGGTGTAGAAAAAGAATAAGGTTAATCTTGATAACTCTCATAAGAATTTGGATGGGTAGATCATTCCATTTGATAATCATTAGGGTAGGAGGAGTAATTACAAGAAACATGCTCATTGGTCATACCTCCAATAATTATAAGGATGATAATATCCTTGACATGAATCATTGCAATTCATTTCTTGCATGTTCTTGAAAAATTAATACTGAAAACAATGAAAACAAGTGAAAGAACTATAAGAACAAAAGCAAGAAAGGAAAGTTTAGACTACTAGTCCAAACTTCTATCAAGTGAAAATCTTTTTAGATTTTTTTCAAAATATGACAAGTAAACTGCCAAAAAGGAAAATCTTTTTAGATTTTGAAAACAAGGGACACAACTATACGAAAATGAAAATCTTTGCAGGTTTTCAAGTAGGTGAAACAAGTACACAAGATAAATAAACTTCAAACTACTATTCTAACCATTCCCCATCAACAATGCCAAAAAATTGTTGTGTCTACAGAGACAGAATACCTTGTTATAAAATAAAATACTCAAATCAACTAGACTTTAACTATATGACAACCACAAGTATATAGTGTCAAATAATAGCTAGTGGAAGTAGGGATTGTTTCTACAAGGAATGGTGTTCATCACTATCAATTATTTGCTTAGAATGCTAATTGAAAGGAATGACTAAAGAAAACCAGTTTAACTAAACTAGGTTTTACACTAAAAGACGATTAAAAAGGGGTTCAAATATACTAGCCAATTTTTCAGTTTGGTTAGCTACGTCAACCAAGTGATCCTATGTGCCAAATTAAAGGTTGATTACCAATTGCAATCTAATCCTGATCACTTGGCAATTAAGTCTATGAATTTAATTAACCTAAGTATGGATCCCTCCTATTCATTAAGCTAACCAAATTTGATTAACTATTCATAGAATTCTAGCAACTAACTAGATGAAACACTAATCTAGGTCTATAATAGGTTCAATTCCTATATCTCCTCAATTAACCCAAATTAACTGGTGGAGTGATCAATTCTCCTAATTAACTCTAAAGCCTCTTAGTATTCCAAATTAGTTTATTTTACCACCTAATCAACCTAATAATCTCCACCCATTAGAAATTGAGACACATCAACCCTAATACATACTAAATTAGAACATATTTGAAGACAAGAAAGCATTTAAAGGCATGAGAAAGCAATTAATGAACTAAACAATAAACTAGTAAAACTAGTGCATGAAAATAAAGACATTTAAGTCTAGGTAGATAGAGGCAGTAAAGGAAGACTTAATGAATTGAAAAGATATGAAATAAATACATAAACGAAGGATTTCAAATATAAAGAAAGTCTTACAAAGTTTCTGAACGAAGTTATATAAATGGAAGAACAACTAGAAAAAAATAGAAGATAAAAGCTAAAATTTCCCTCCCAAATGTGGAGGAGAAAAGAAGAATAAAAACTGTTGAACCCCAGTTATGATAATCATGTTTTGATGATGACCAAATCGCACTAATGGTTTGAAAAGTGTGCTGAAAAACAAAACAACCAGAAGTCTCCACGGATATAAGTTCTGTCTCTTATACACATCTAGATGTGTATATTACCACAGACTGAGCCATCTGTCTTTCGGAAGTCTCACTACAAAGTGTGCGTCGGACTAACTAGCATTTAGATTGTATAAGAGACTTGCTACTTATATCTAGATGCTGTTCGGATGCACATCTTGGATGTCTGAACGAATATCGCAGCACTACGTAGCGTCCGGACGCAGGGATTAGCAACGGCCGTCCTAATCCCGGCCGTTGCTACGTTCGGACGCACACTTGCTGCATCGGCCGTCAGAAATCCAAGGATGCTGTCTCTTATACAGATCTATATGTGTATAAGAGTTTGTTGGAATTGTTTTTTGGACAACTATTTTACCCCTAAGCCTGAATTAAATGAAAAGAGACCTCTACATTGATTACAAATAATACTTGAGCTATTTGGGAGAAAGAGTGGGAACAAGTGTTGTAATAGTGTAGGTAGTTTTGTGAAAAGAGCTTAGAAGTATAACAGTTCTTTAAGTGTAAATATCCAAGAGATAACAATTGTAACAAAGGGAGGTTGTGAGTGTAAAACTCTTGGCTCAACTAAAGGAAATTAGTGTGAGCAAGAGTGAACCTTATTTGTGTCACACAAGAGGTTATTGCCTCACCTACTTTGAAGAGACTTTTAGTGGCTAAATTTCAAGTTGTAAACTTAGTAGTTGCCTTGTAAGAAACTCTTTGTAGTTGAAAGCTCAAAGCTTGAGAAGCTTGGGAGTTTGGTTTGATTCTCTTAATCTCAATATTCTTATTTGTTCTTTAAGCTTAAATTGTTGAATATCTATTGTATTCATTTGTGCTCTAGAGTTTTTATTTGGTGAATAAAGTTTGAATTTCTATTAAGCACATAAAAAGGTTTGTTCTAGATACAACCTAATTCACCCCCTCTTAGGTTGCCCTTTGGGACCAACAAAAACTAGGATGGAGACTCTCATTTTAGCCCGTAAATGTGTTTTCATAGTAGGGTTTTGAGGGTTAAGGACGAAATTGCTCTTGGAAAAGTTCCCAAAAAATGACCAAAATCGCTTGTCCCGGAGCCCCACACCGCTGGCAAGTTGCCAACTATGAAAGCTCACAACTGATGAGCTCCTAAGCCGTGGAAGTTTAAATACTCATTGGTGGTGAGCTGTCCAGATAACTTTGTGCAGCTTTGCTGTTTTACCTCTAAAATTTTTGTTTGACGTCCGATTGATGGCTCGTTTTCTCCTACTGAATCCGAACAAATAGGAGAGCATGGTTAACTATAATAAACATTTAAAATAACTATTAAACATTAAAAAAAAATCTCACAAAGGACACTAGAAATGAAAGACGAACAAACACAAATAAAAACATAACCACCATAGATTTAAGTCAAAGACAAGACACAAATTTTACATACGCGAAAATTTAAAATATGATAATTAACACTTACATAAGTTTTAAAAAACTTTGTAAATATATACTAAAACATTACAAACCATTAAAGTAAAAAATGGATAAAAAGACACACTTAAACACTAAGAATGCTCAAAAATAGTAATAAAACTGTTAAATTTAGGGTACATATAACTCTCATTTCCTAGAGTTATTAGACCGCGAAAGGAAGACTTATAGCTTTCTCTGGATCAAGATTGACTCTAAAAGAGAACTGGCCAAAGGAGAGCCCTTTCTCTTTTGCAAAAATGCTTGTACCCTCTCGTGCAGAGAACTCGATTGAGAAGAAATTTGGGTGATTAATTTGGTATAGTTGAACCGGTCACTGTATCTTGTTGAACTGGATGGATCAACATTGATGACGGAAACCTTTGAGTTGATCTAATCCTTGTTTTTATAATTGCTCTCTTTGTAGAAGTTAAAAGCAAGCTCTCAAGTGCAAACTTCTTTTTCCACTAGGATTTCTTGTCGGAGGGGTTCTTACTAGAGTCACTGCCACAATTAGAAGAATTGCTAGATTGCAATCCCATTAATTTGATGTGATTTTTTGGAAAAAGGAAAATCATAATAAGCACAGAGATTAGAAGGGATTCAAAAGCAAGAAAGAAATCGTCTCAGATACAGGACTTGCATTATTTGTAAATAATCTCTATAAAGATGGCAAAAATATTCTGGATAAAAGCAAAAGAAAATTTATAAACAGAGAAGAAAGGTATACAAAAGCAGTCATGTGGAAAATGGATCCACTAGACTTGAACGGCCTATAAAACATTAAAGAAAATTTATAAGGGAAAACATGAAAATATAGGGCTGCACTAACATAAAATGAGATTCGGCCCTGCAACTAGTGACCAGCAAGGAGACTTAAAGAGCACTGATTGTTAATAAATAAGCCTGTCTCTTTGCTGATCGGACCACAGTATCATGCAAATAACATGGGGACTACCAAGCAAAGAAAACAAAGTAGGCCAGGTCCAATCGAAGTTGATACATACCTCTTATACACATCTAGATGTGTATAATACAAGGAGTGATCTCCCTATAGGAATCACCAACGTGGTGTGTATTTATAAACCTTACAAGCGTAAACTTGTAAAATAGTTTAGACTATCATACAATATATTTAGTATCGATGCTGAATATATGGCGAGGGAGGTCAGATCAGGTAAGCCAATTTTCCTATAAGGGACTGATCAATCAGTAACGGACCATTAGGGTTTCGGATCCAAGCCTAAATGCCTATAAATAGAGACTCACCCCACCATTGTACATAAACTAAAATAGGCCAACGAAAGCACGACCAGGCTATAAGCCATAACACAAAACAATACCAACATATCACATTACATCTCTCTCAACCTTCTAGATCTTTGAAACAAAAATGTAATCAACACCCACATACCAAGAATTAGATAAAAAAAAAGCTCTATCTGATATTTCCTTTATAAAACCTAGGTCGTCCCAATAATTAGTGCATAGCCATAGAGAACCAATAAACTTGATATTTACCAAAAAGTAAAATATATTTTTGATCCCTATTGTTTGAGGTATTCAACAACCTAGTTCAAAGTTTTAGATAAAACAAATTTAGTTCCCAGTGTTATAATTTTTAGCTAGAAGAGGAACAGTTGACGAAAAATTAAGAATTTGAACAGACTCACGTGCAAATGTTAAGTAATAGAAAAATCAAAATAAAATTTTATGTTAAAGGGGAATTCTGCAAACTAATCCCCAAAGTTTGTAACATCAAAATGTGCAAAATAGGTCCCAAAAGATAAAATATAAAGAAATTCCAATAGTTTCACTGTCAAATGACCCGGAATGCCAAAAATAATTCCAAAGAAATAATGATCACATCACTTAAACACTATACATAATAGGATTTAAGGGCTAATTGTGCTGAATGATTAGATTTGGAATGAAAATTTGAAGATAAATAATATTTGAATTTCTCAAATGATAAAATATATATTTCTTAAGAAACTAATCTTTAGTTACAACTACTTTAAAATGTTATTAGGAAATTATTATTATTATTATATGATGAAATAATACGTCAATTAAACGTCAATTAATCAAACAATGACTGCCTCGAACAATTGTCTCATTCTCTCCTTGATAGTAGCATTATTCTTCTCACACTTTAACACGAGTCTAGGGGCAGACGTAAAAATTGTACATTGAGGGAGCAAGACTAAATAGCTACATAATTATTAAGGCTAATTTATATTTCTCTCAAAATTTTAAGGAAGCCTTCAAATATAAATTTTATAAAGATACAAATTAAGTTTTCAAAATTTTAAAAGGTAAAATTTATAATTTCTAGAATCTTGGGGGTGGTGGCCTCCACCCGCCCCTGCACGAGTCGCGTGGCATGCCGCCTAGCTAATGTTGGCACCGATGCCAATATTACCTACAATTCCATCTCTACCTGAATCTACAGCATGTTCTCCATTGCCTTCCATTCTAAATATTCCTAAAGCAACATTGCCACCTTTGCCAAGAACAACATTGTTTACACTATATATATGTTTTTCTTCTTAGAGTGTTTGTTTCATTGTAGTTCATTTTGTAATGAAGACTTTGATGCTAAAGCAATTGTTTTACAGTTTTGATCGGTAATTCAAAAACTAATCTAAATAAAATTAATTTAAAATGCAAATATTAGAGCTAAAGTTTTATTCTTCATGTTCATGACATGCTCGAAATAATTGAAAGCGCCAAACAATATCTAAGAACTAATTCAGTGTGTTAAAGCAAATGATAACATTCCACTATAAGATGATGTGGCATACGAAAATTAGTTAATGTATTGTTAATTGACGTTATAGTTTACTTGTAAATCTTCTTCTATGCTAAAGTCATGTTAATTGACGTTTAATTTACATTTTACTTTTGTTGAGTGCCATTTCAGATTTGGCACTACAGTATCATTTTGCGCGAATTTTTGTCATGCCTAGAATCCGAGGCTTGTCAGTCCTCACAATGCTTCAGTCTTGGTGGATAAGAGCAATTAATCAACCAAAATCTGCCATTGTGAAGATCCTGCCTTCCTTCATCTGTTGGGAAATCTGGAAGGCAAGAAACTTGGCTTCGGTTTCTGGGGGTGATAGTCTCGGTTGATCAGATTATTTTTCAGATTACACAAGGCTTGTGCAACATGTCTTCCATTCATCCAGATCTTCTGATCCATGCCTCTCCAGCTCTCAACCAAGGGTTATTTGTGCCAGCAAACTCTAGTAGGCAAGTCACAACGGTTCCGCATGGATTTCTTCTCCTTTGGGATACTATAGCTTATCAACATTGATGGATCTTCTTTAGGCAACCCAGGACCATTCGAAGGGGGAGGAGTTTTCCGTGATCATAATGGCCATTTCTACTTTGGTTTTTCAGAATACTTTGGTCACTATACTTCACTTGATACAGAATATGGAAAATTTCTATATCTATGCCTATTTTGAAATTTGTTCTATATCTATGCCTATATGAAATGAAGTTTCCAAAGGGGTGGAACTCGCATTCTCTGAATGCGAGTTCCAAATTTTTTTAAAAAAAAAATAAAAATAAAGATAAAAATAAAATAAACGTTGACCGACCTCGTGTATCAGAAGACAGGATCAGCCCGAATCTTCTGCGAGGCGTTAGCCTCGCAGAAGATCAGTCCCCCCAATTCCCCCCATTCCCCAATGCCTCAAAGTCCACCGTGGTCCTCCTCCTCCCCCTCCTCCTCATCCTCATCCTCCTCCTCCTCGTGGTCCTCCTCCTCCTCCCCACCTGTGACCATCTATTTCCTTGACTCTACAACAATCACCATCTACATTACACCACCACCACCACCACCACCACAACCAACACAACCACCGCCACCACATGTGTAACATATTTCAGGTACATTTAATTTTTTTTATGGAGTCCAATAATTTTAATTAATATATTTTTTTAATTTTGTTTAAATAATTATTTTTGTTAATGTAAATGTTTTATAAATATATTTTGTGTAGGTAGTTTATTTTTTTTATGTTTTTGTATTTTAGTTTAATAATATGCTGCTTTGATTATATCCCATATTTTTTTTAATATTTAGAGAAAATGATCTTTGACTCGGGATATATGTTGTAGGTTTGATTTCTGTTGATTGTGGTGAAATTTGTGGTTATGTTGTTTGTTAAACTGAAATTGTGGGATGTTATTGCATTTTTTGTAGTACTTGTCGGGCATATATTACTTGTAACCCTTACGGGTTATTACATTGGTCGTAGCCCTTGTCGGGCATGTATTAGTAATTAGTTCTTAGATATTGATTGGCTCTAACCAATCAAGGCGGTACTATGTCCTACCGGCCAATGATGAGCAAGAAACTATTCCGAATAAATCAACGGATTAGTTTTGTTGACTTAGTTGGCAAGATATATGAATTCATGGAGGTTGATAGGGAGCAGATGAAATTGAATATTGTGTTTAGGCACATACTTAGTCGTGATGTTTACTCTGGCATTACATTGACAAATGATGATCTGTGGAAGGTATTTTTGATAATGTTTGATGCCGATCCAAATTTCATGTGCTGAATTGTTTATCGAGACGGAGGAAATTCCGCACGTACATGTAATACTGAGAACATGTAACAATGTAGGGGTGTATGGTATGGGGCCAATGATGTCTCTCATGCATTCGACCATGGACGACCAGCCGTTGCAGTCCAATGCGCGGACTCTTTTTGAACATCCGTGGTCGTTTGAGTTTTACAACCCAACTTGTTCGTTTGCAATGTCAAACTCAATGCAATCTGATGAAGCTATTGGGGCGCAGTATAATAGAGATACTGTAGCAGGTGAAGGCCCAAGTACCATGCAATATCAACATATGGAGAAAGGCCTCGTAGACGAGGGTTTGTTAGCGGATAGTGGTAATAGTGACTCGTCATGGCATGCATTAGACGAGGATTACGAGTCTGGTTCAGACTCGAAAGACATATCGGATGATGATTCTGACGAGAATTTGGGGACAAATAACGATGAATGTCATACACAAGAGATGTTCCTGCTTATCAACCTAGGGGGATGGCTTTTTTCAATGATCTTGGTAACTACGGTGAGTACGATCCCATGGACCGTAGTGATAAAGATCTTGTGATCTATACCAGATTAGCGGCTGGAGATTGTGATTGGAGTATCCGGGTACGTGGAAATGAATCTCTTACTGTGTGGAAGGTCACAAAATGGGTAAAAGATCACGTATGTCTCGGTGAAATCTCCGGTAACAACAACAGAAATCTTACATCCACAGTAATTGCTAACCAAATTATGCACTTAATTGAAAATGATCCTGGCACAAGATCAAACAAATTCAGGCATATGTGAAGAACAGTTTGAAGGTGTTACCGGAGATTTCACCGAGACATACGTGATCTCAGAAAGCGATTGTGCTTGCATATGGAAGTTGGGCATCTAATTTTCAACAATTACCCCAATACTGTTGCAGAACTACTACGCTCCAATCCCCAAACTGTGGTGCAATGGCTACATCATCCCAATAGTATCGAGGATTTGAAAATTTTCAAATACATATTTTGGGCATTTCGGCCATCGATTGATGCATTCCATATGTGTAGACCTGTCCTATGTGTTGATGGCACGCATCTACGAGGGGAGTATCGGGGTAAATTACTTATTGCCGTCGCTTTGGATGCTAACAATCAAATTTTACCTGTTGCTTATGCAATTGTTGATGAGGAAACAATCCAAAGTTGGGGTTGGTTCATGGAGCAGTTGAGACACCATGTTGTACGTGACTTGGAGACTGTTTGCATAATATCTGACCGGCATCGGGGCATTGTGCATGCTATGAGTGAGTCCCCTTTATGGCAGGAACCATTTGCGTATCATAGATTCTGTCTGCGTCACGTTCGGAGTAATTTGATGGCTAAATTCAAGAATATAGAAGTGAAGAAGTTGTGTTGGTCTCTTGGTGTCAAGTTACAGTCAATTATGTACAGCAGACATGTACTTGTGGTAAATGGCAAATGTATAGGTTTCCATGTTCGCATGCTTTGGCAGTTTGCAGGCATAAGGGTGATGAAGGGGGCCAACCAACCCGCCTGATTGCGGAACATTACACTACTCGCACATATCGAGCGCAGTACAGCGTTAGTAGGTTTGTTCCACAATCTAATCCAGATGAGTACGCTCCTATTCATTGGCAGTTACACGGTGATGACAATATGTCTGTCGAACGCCTGGTTGGTCGGGTACGTGCGAGACGCATACGAAACGAGATGGATATTAGGGATCCGCAAGAACCTAGGAGATGTACGAATTGTCATGAACGGGGACATAATCGCAGGAGTTGCCCTTCACGACAGTAATGATTTGTCTTTGTATTTAGTTGTCTACATACTCATTGTATTATATCCAAATAGTTTATTTTTAATGTATTCGTTCATCCAAAAATGACATGTGTAATCAAAAAATATTAATTCTTTCCATGATTATTTGTTTAGGTATGGATGATCAGACAGCAGAGCTTGTCCATCCTGGACCATATGTATATGATATTCTATCACCTATGACGCCGCATAGGGCAAGATCTATTTTTTGACGGTCTTATCGATGATTCCACATTACAGGTTAAGCGTTGTGATGGGACTTTTTGGGATCACATGCCTATACCGGCGCGGGTATGGCATTATATTTGCTTGGCAGGTTTCGAGGGCGTCGCATCTTTAGGACGCATTTCAGTGGATCATGCTTTGATCACCAGTCTTGTTGAGCGCTGGCGACCCGAGACACATTCTTTTCATCTGCCCATTGGAAAGGCCACTATCACGTTACAGGATGTAGAGGTCCTGTGGGGTTTACACATTGACGGCCCGCCCGTGACGGGTAGAGACACTACTCATTCCGCAGATGCTTGGAGCCAACTATGCATGGAGTTATTGGGTTTCATGCCTGCAGATCAGACATTGACGGTGGTCGTTTGAAAGTGGGATGTTTGTCCGCCGCATTAGATCGTCCACTTCCCGATGATGCGACTGATGACATGTGTCGGCAGATGGCACGTACATACTTACTTGTACTGATTGGAGGCATTTTATTTTCGGATAATTCAGGCAATAAAGTGCCACTACTGTATCTTCAGTTGCTTAGGACTTGGAGACTGTGGGCCTTTATAGTTGGGGATCAGCTGTTTTAGGCACACTGTATCGCAGCTTCTGTAATGCCACTTCACCAACAGTTAGAACTATTTGCGGTCCAGTACTATTAGTACAGGTATATTTAAATGATTTATATGCATATAATTCTTTAGTAGTACTTCATCTACATTTATTTGTATATAGTTATGGGCTTAGGAGCGTCTGCCGACACTGCGTCCTATCCGATTAGAGCCCGCACAGGAGCATCGCGGAGCATATGGATCTCGGTACATATGTTTTGTTGAACTGTTTAATTACATATGTTAACATTGGATTTGATATTTATTAATTTTTATTGCAGGTGGGATGTTGGATTTGATCTTCGCAATGCTCCTCGGCATGTTTTATCTGTTTTTCGAGATCAGTTACATACTTTGCGACCCAATGAGGTACATCAGTCGATTTCATTTGTATCTGTGCTTGTGCACATTGTCGTCCTCGAATTTCGTTATTTTACTAACTTTTGTACACTTCTTTGGTATTAGTTTATATGGCAGCCATTTTCTGATGAGCTGCTTGATATGCTTCCCCATTACTGCACGGCTGGTCGTGACATATGGCGTTCAGTTACTTATTTGATATGTTGGGAAATCGTGGAAGTTATCTCCCTCATCGGGTAATGCGACAGTTCGGTTTGCACCAACCCATACCAGATCAGAGATTGATGGGTACATCAAGCTGCATTGCATTTGACAGCCGTGGTCGGGCGAACACTGATTGGGAGTTGACACACAGACAATATATAGATATTTGGGCCGCAAGAACTGATACAGTTGAGGTTGGTCTCACATGTATTGATACTACACATGCATCGGGTGATTACATGCAATGGTACCGAGCGAGGACGGTGATGTACATATCCAATCCTACTCAACGCCCTACTTTTGCAGAAGGCTACCTCGGCGATGGTGCACGTGCAGATCTATCTTGTAAGTAATTATTCTTTTTTTCTTATTGTTTTTCTTTTTCAAATTACTTCAGTAAAACTAATTTTAACTTTCACGGTAGATGGATTCTATGGCTAGATTGTACTACATGTCGTTAGACAACATGACTGCGGACGATACTTCGGATACTAGTGCATGGGCACAGATCAGCCATTTCGCTTCTCACTCACTACATGCAGTAGGCGAATCTACTCGTCTTGATCTTCGGCCTCCGCCAGTTCCTGTTTCCGTTAGACATCCACACCAGGCACATGATCTCACATAGAGTAGAGCGGGCTCCTATAAGAGACAGGGCAACTGTCTCTTATACACATCGTCGACGTGTATAAGAGACAATACCGACCCCATGTAGATGCCGAATCCCCTCATGTTAACATACCATTTCAGGGCGATACTTCACACGTACTTTCGCCAATGCGCACTCCGGTGGGACCATCATCTTTCGGACAGTCGTCCACTGTGCCTGATCCAGAACATACTGGTCCAACCGTTTCAGATGAAGAACATGAACACGAACAAAGCATACCTTCGACAGCTAATGAGCTGTCCATCCATAAAACTATGGGTGCTTCCACTATCAGTTAACAAAGAAAAGGGTGCCTAAACCTAGAGATCATGCAGGCGGCAAATTTGGACATCATGCACATTAACATTTGTTTTTACTTATCGCAATATAGTGTGATTCATGTATGTTATTCGTATTTATGTTTTGTAGCCCTTGTCGGGTGGTTTTTTATTGTTATTAGGTTTGTATTTATGTTTTTTAACCCTTGTCGGGCTTTTATGGATGTTTGTTGCCCTTACTATTTCAAGTTCGTTATAGTTTATGATTTACGATTCACTATTTAAATGATTTTATCTTACAGTCAAATCCTTCATTTTTCTATTTTTTTAATAGTGCACAATTTCCATTCGTAATATACATAGTCAAATTTCCGAAATCATTCATTTTTTCTATTTTTGTAATAGTGCACGATTTCCATTCGCAATATACATAGTCACATTTGCTAAATTCTACAAAACAATATATATATAGTCAAATTAGCTATAACCAAAAAAAAAAAAAACCTTAATTCATTACAATGGAATTTTGACTTAAAAATAAAAAATAAAAACAAAACTAAACCCTAAAAACAAAAACAAAACAAAAAAAAAATTATGATGCGAGGTCATTAACATAGACCTCGCATTCGACGAATGCGAGGTCAGTCAAATAAATTTTTTTTTTATTTTTTTTATACAAATTCTGGAACTCGCATTCCAAGAATGCGAGTTACACTCCTCCGGAACAGCAATTTCAAATAAGCACCCAAAAAATAGAACAAAGTTAGAAAAATGGCATATTTTTAGAATTTTCTCTACAGAATATCGCTCCTTGGTGTCAAATATCATGTGGTGCCTTCTGAAGAATTTTCTTCCTCTAATCATTGATTCAAACTCACATGTCTTGGTGGACATTTTTCAAAACCGATCATGCATACCTTGGCAGTTACATGAGCTATACAGGGAATGTATGACTCTAACCAATCAGATTTCAATCACAATTCAACTCCATTACAGAAAAGCAAATTTTGTTGTTGATGCTTTGGATAAGAGCAAGTACAAATGCAGAATGTACTGTAAGTTATACACATGCAAATCCCTCCATATAAAAGGGCTAGTAGCTTTAGATGCAGTAGCTTTTCCATATCTCCGTATACTCGAACTGCAAGTATGCAATGCCTCATCAATAAAATCAATTTTCGGCCAAAAAAATAATAATGATAATAATACTATACAGTTATGAATATATTGAATGTGAATGTCCATTTGTGAGTCTTAACTTACATACATCCTAATCTATTCCCTCCATCCTATATTATTTGGTATGGTATAAACTCACACATAGTTTAAAATGGAATTTAGTATTTGACTCATTAATAAGATATTTTTTTCATAATTATCCTTCAATTAAGATACAAATTTTGTTAGTTGATTTTGGTACTTTAAATTTTGAAATGGTTTGCGAGAGAAATTAATTTTGAGACATAAATTTAATGCTATATTTTTGGAACTTGCATGAAGGGTAAAATAGGTAAAATAAGCTTTAAAAATTTTCTACTTTGAGGACAAATAATTTAGGACAAACTAAAATAGAAAGAGTGACATACAAAATGAGACGGAGGGAGTATTTATGAATCAATGAACTTTCAATGTATCTACTTATAAGATCATTGTAGTCTATACCAATAAACCTATCCATGGGCATTTATTACTCAAGTATCAAGTCTTTGCATGTATCTTATGTATGCCTATAAATAGAAATATTGTAATTCATGTTGGATACACCTTGAAAGGAAAAAGAAAATAACTCTACTCTTTTCTCAATATTCTTGTCTCTTCTAAGTTATTTTATTATTATTTTATAATACATTACCAGCATGAGACTTTATGCAACTGAAGTACAATTTTAAATCAATACAATGAAGGTACGAAGAACTATTAATGTAACAACGATATATAGAACTTTCAACACAACAAAAATACGTAAAACTTTAAATTACCATAGTCAATGCATGATTTAAATATGTTGAGTACTGTTTATCAGGACCTTTTTGTTTTTATACTTTGAATTTTATCATCATAATATTACTAGAATTTATGTTAATTACTATTTGGATCATTTCAAGTTAAACAAACTTGAATTTACGGCTCTGGAATAATGAGCAATAATTATCTATTTTGGATTTTAGATGCTAAAATCTATTTAAATTATATGTGTCTTGAAGACACAATCAAAACAGGTGAAATATTGCATCTAATCAGGACAAGACAAAATCTCCATGAATGATTTGAAAAATAATTATTGTATTTAAAAAATCCAGGAGATTTTTGGAAAATTAAAAAGATCATTGATGAGTATATGTTAGGAAAAATATTCTCTACTTTTCTTGTCGAAAATATGCTCCAACAGTAGCATACCTTAAAAGGGATTTAAGAAACAAATGAATTAATTTCATATATTTTTATGGCTGATTAAAATATCAAACTATTATTCCAAAATCTTGAATCTCATCCAACTAGTTGTATGCTCCATTCCATGAAGTAAGTGCGGAAAAATTTAAATAATACTTATGAATATGGTGATGGTTAAAACCAACATATTTGTGATAGCCATTAATAAGCACTATTCTAATTATAGTACTATATCTCAACACCAAAAGTAGCAGAATAGTGAAAAGATAAAAGAGAAAGATAATAGTCGACAAACTAAGAATGATAAGAAAATTAAATGTTATTATTATAGCTTGAAAGACCATTGGTTACCTACCTATTGTACGTTAAATACCTTATTGAGATTTTTATCAAGAATCATTGAAACAAAAAAAGAAAGTCATAGAAACAAGTTTTGTCTACAATAACTTTGACCAGGATCATAATATTTATGGTATCTTTCCTGAAGAAAGCAACAATCGTTTGATTGATGGTGACAACATCTAAGAAAGAAAATACTGTGATGTTTTATTTCATATGTTTTCATTATTATTTTAAAATTGTGTATGTCCTATTCTTTTGCATTAATCTGTTATCTTAAACTACTCTATTATTATATTTATGATATTTAATAAGAAGCATATGAATATACACCTAAAAGTATTTGAGATTGACTATGTCTTGCAAATAAATCATTTACTTAATTAGTTTAACATTATGCAGGCATAAATTGGAGTCAATCATTCTGGCGGAATAAACAAAGTACGAGGGCCAAAGTGCAAATGAAGAAAAATTGAAGATTTGCTGGAAACAGGGTCCATGTTGCGACATGGATTTCCCAAAATCGCGACATGGACGCGGAACTAGATTAACACCTTTTTTTAAGCCATGTTAAGACATCATTTTCTCCATGTCGCGACATAGAGGCGTGTTTCAACAAAATAGTAATGTGATTTTTGTAGTATTTTAGTAGCCAACTCCTAATTTTTGCCTTGTGTAATACTTGTATCTAATTAACATACAATGGACATGTGTTAGTACATACTAGATAATGTAGTTTGTAGTTTTTAGATTAGATTAGAATAGAATAGATTAGCTTGGCAATCAAGTTTTATTTTGATACAAGTCTTCTTTAATTTTCCTCTAGATCTAACTTTTTATTCCTTACAAGTTTAGATTTTGATTTCATAGTTGTAATGGGTTAATAATTAGTTTCAAGTAGATATAATTTGTACTTACTTTCTAGTTTAAATTTTTGAAAATCTCTTTACTTCTATTTCAAGTTTTCTCAGAGTAACCTTAGTTCTTGTTAATTGGTATTGCTTAGCTTAAAATTTTAGCTTCTTTGCTTTAATTTCTAGTAAATTTTATTGTGATTTCTTTAGTTCATTACAAAAATCCAAAAATATTTAGTTTAGAACTTAGTTTCTTTTCAAAATCAATAGTTTTCAAGTAGTAGAAAATGAATGAGACATAGTTTTCATGCTCTTTAATTGCTTTCCTTAGTTTAGACTAGGACTACTTGTTTCTTTCAATTCTAGTATAAAATTAGTCTTTTTTTTAGTAAATTAGAGTTAGTTTTACTTGCTTTCACATAGTTTCTTTCCTTTGCATAGATTAGTTAGTATTTTAATTGAGTAGATAATTATTCTTAATACTTTCTTTTGTAGATAGGATATTTTAATTTGAGAATTAAAATATGCATTTTTTAAAATTGTTGAATAGTTTAGATCCATCACTCATTATTTGAATCGCTTGACTATACAATGACTCGTGAAACTCAGTAATTGTCCTTCAAGTAATCTTTGTGGGATGATACCCATTCATCCTATACTACTGTTCGCACTGTATACTTACAGTTGAGTGGTATAGTATAGTGATTACGTGTGAGTTTTTATTATTTGTATGATTTTGTTTTATCTCTACCTAAGACAAACGCACATCAAAATTAATTATTAGACCATCACCAATTAAAAAAAGGATTGAATCCTTTATATTTTTGGAACATATTAAAGGGTGATACATGTGGGCCTACTCACCCTTATGGCTGTAAACGAACCGAGCTATTCACGAGCAGCTCGGTCAAAAACTCGACTCGAGCTCGAGTTTGAAACTGTTGACGAGCCGATCTCGAGCATATGTATAATATGCTAGAGTGTTCGTCGAGCTTTTCGAGCATTATATAATTTTTTTTAAAATTTTTTATTATATGTAAAATTACTAAAATGTCCATACTTTTTAGAAAAATTACATCTTTTACCTACGAAAAAGTCGAACTACTCGAGTTCGAGCTCGTTTTTCTTATTTTCGAGTAAGCTCGAATCGAGCTCGAACTATGTCAAATTTTTTGAGCCCGAGCTCGAGCTCAAATTTTGAAGCTCGTTCAAGCTCGAGCTCGAGTTCGAGTATCAGAAAAAATTTTGAGTTCGAGTTCGAGTTCGAGTAGGGCACTATTCATACTCGATTCGGCTGGTTTACACCCCGACTCACCCTTCATGTGTACCATTTAGATATTTTATGATTTTGATAATTGCATCTACTTTAAATGTGTGCTTATTATCGAGTTGCAATCTAGAGTTTATGAGTTTGCTAGTTCAAATAATTTGATTAAGAGCACAATTTCAAATTATGCAATCAAGAAAATTTATGTTGATAATGCTGGTGAATTTATAGCTTAAACACTATGTCAACTCTAAATATAACTATTGAACATCCTGAAGCATATATTTATACCCAAAATGGTCTAGAAGAATTATGAATAAAATGTCTCCAATTAATAGGTAGACCATTACTTATGAGAACAAAATTACTTCTTTATGTATAAGGACACGCCAGAGCAAGTGCCTATTTAGTCACTAAACTATCCTTCGATTGTTATTTTAGTTACTAAACTTGTTTAGGGTGGCTGAAAAGGTCAATTAACTTTTAAAAGTGCATCTAAATGGTCACTCCACCTATTTTTCTGTTAAGTGTTTTGTTATTCCACTTACGTACATGTCCTGTGATCTTTAATAGGGATAAAATTGTCAATGGCACACAATCAATAGTTAACCCTAACTTTTACACCCTTATTTCTCCTTTCTTCGCTGCCATCTCCTTCTCCCTTTCTTTTCCCCTTCCACTTCCCTTCTCCTGTATTCCTTCTGCCTTTGCTCCCACTTTCCCTTCCCTTTTTGATGCCCTCCTCTACTCGTACCTGTCAGTTGAATACCAATCCAGAGCAAGATCCTTCTCAATAACTTCTCCATCTGTAAAGTCAATATAATGAAACACAACTTCTCCAACGAACCTGATAGTCGAGTACCAAGCCACAGTAAGATACTTCAGAAGAACTCCCTTGAGGTCAATGGATTTTAGGCCAAACCTATCATTAAATAGAGCTTTGCAGGAAAAATTTTGCAGATCTAAAATCTTGATAAGAATTTCACAGACGCCTCAAGTATTAGCTTGTTTCTCTGAAAAGCATAAATTACCCATTTTGTCTCTTATAAATTTTCTATGCCATCAATAATGAAGTCCAATTGAATTTGAAGTTACAACCACAGCCTTTTTTTCATTTAAAAATATCACGTAACACTTGAATGGCGCCAAATTTGCTTCGGGAATTTGATCTTCATTTTTAGTTGGGTTATGACTTATGAGGTATGAGGCTCCTTCCCAAATTGTAGCCTTTTGTGGCGGAATCGCGAGTTTTTGAAAATGATTATGATCATTAATCTATCAAGATTTAGGAAGTAAAAAAATATCAGTTAGCACAAATGCAACAAAAAATCTCAGTAGCTCCAAAAAATCTAAGCACATCATCAACAGACTGCAGCTCGTATTGCATCTTTGGAGTACCAAAAGTCTTAACGATATCAATAGCCAACACTACTAGCCTCACATAGTCCCTATCAGTGATTACCACTATGGCATTAGGATCACAGATACAGTTGGTGATGATCGAAGAGGAAGGCAGAGAAAGGGGGAAGGAAAAGAGGAGATGAGAAGGGAAGTGGAGAGAGAGAGGAAATGGGGAAAGTGGTGGCGGGGAAGGAAGAAGAAATACGGGTGTAAAAGCTAGGATTAGCTATTGAATGGGCGTTTATGATATTTTTGCCGTTATTAAAAATCACATGATATGCACGTAAGGGTCTAGAGGATCACTTAACTAAAGAATAAACGGAATAATCCCTTCACTATACTCTTAGAAGTTAAGTGACCTTTTCAACTACCTAACAACTTTAGTGATTAAATGACAATCGGATCATAGATTCATAACCATATAGGCACTTTACTCAATGTCATATGTTGCATGGAATAGCATTTATATGCATCAAGCCAACAAGTTATATTAAATTTTCCCTATTACATTTGACTTTGGTCAAGAGCCTAACGATTTCCACCTACAGATCTTTGGTTGTGCAATATATGTTTTAATTGCTCCATCACTATAATACACAAACGCGGGTCATAAAAAACTTTTTTTAATATGTGTTTGTGTGTGTGTGTGTGTATATATATATATATATATTAATATGAGTCTTGCTCTCTAACTAAATATCCTAAAATATTAACAAGTGACTTATTTACGGTATGATCTGTTGATTGTTAGGAAAATAGTTTCCCAACATTAAGGGGAGAAAATAAGTAGTCGAATAGAAAAATTAAATGGAATGAATTATCACATTTTAATCCTTGCACAAAGCAATGTGAACTAGAAGTTCAAAAGAATTCATTTGAAAATGTTGGTGATTAACTGCCATATTCATTTACTGACAGATAAGCTTATAAATGTTGTATATTTCTTGTGTCGTTTACCTCTATTTTCATATAATTTGAGCAATAATTGAGCACAATTATGAGTTTAAATTTTGGCCTGTCTCTTATACAAATCTAGATGTATCAGAACCTGTCTCTTATACACATCTAGATGTGTATCAAGAGAATCTCTGGATTTTTTGACCTGTGCACCAACAAGGAGTAAATTTTGACACTGTTTGGTATTTTGAATATAACTTTCTTGTCCAATCACCAATTGAGGTAATTCAAGAGGTTTTAGAAAGATAAGAGAAAGAGTTACAACTTTCATGTTTTGTATTTTCCAAAATTTGGCTAGCATCAAGGTCAAAATAGAGATTGAAATTGAAGTAGAATGCAAAGCACGCATGTGTGCCGAGTGGAGGTCTGCGCATGAGTGCAAGCTAAGAAAGAAGACATTTAGCTAATAGAATTTGTGCACATGCACAAGAAAAGGTTGTGCATGTGCACACGCCGAGCAACCGATTACATGAATTGCTTGTTTTGGAAGTTTTCTTCTCCTTGTTGGACTTCTTATCGGATTTTAATTTATTGTTATCATCTTGGGGCATAAACCCTGATGTATTCTTTTTAAATACCCCATTATGTGGGGAATTGAGCATAACCTATCAGCTTTTATATAGATTAGATGTTAGAATAGAAATTACATCAGATTAGGAGCAAAGGTTTCATCTTTCTTGTCAATACTACAAGTTCCATCACCTTTTCATTCAAGGCACGTTATTGAGTTTGATTTCATGATCCATATTCAATTTAATTTCTTATTGTATTTTAGATTCCATAAGTTCTAATTTAATTTTTCTGGTATTTACTTTTGTATTTCATTAGTTTAAGTTTTTTTACTGTAAATTTTGTTGCTTCTGCGAGTTTTAGGTAGTTTTGGTATTTGTTCTTGATTTCTAGTAGTTAAAGGTAGAACAAAACACTTGCAATTAATTTGTCTAACTAGTTCATAGGTTTGTTAACCCTAGTACTTGACCAATTGTTCTCTGGGAACGAACCTTACTCACCCAACCTACAAACATACATCGTATCCTTGCGAGTGTGTGTAAGTATCGATTAGATTTACACAGGGCTTATTTATTACTTATTCTGAATTGAATTTCCTTCTCAATATTACACTGAACATTGACCTAAAATGAGTTATCAAACTTCTCATATGCCATCTCAATGCTTTAAATGATAGTTAACTACATATAAGGTATGGTTGACAACGGGTTCCAAATGATAAGAATCCTCGTAAGAGGGAAAGAGTAAATATTATAGATAGTTATACAATGGAGGCAGTTGTTCCTGAAGAGGATCTTGACATAACTAATTGTAAAAACTCCAGAGTGGATCAGATACCTGAATCTAAAGGAAATAAAGAGATCTCGATAAGTTATGTCTCTTACCGAAAAATTTAGATGTGTAAAAGATATTGTTGTCTATGACATTATTGTTTATAATATTAGCTGATGTTTTGAACAAAAAACGAAAATGTTTAGTCGAAAAATGTCAACATAGAAATGATTGGCCAAAATAGAAATATGCAATACAAGTAAAATTAAATTCACATTAAAAAATGAAGATTTTGGACTTGTATTTCAAATTCCCAAAGGTGTAAATTTGGTAGGGTACAAATAGATATTTGAGTGAAAACGAAATGAAAAAAATGAAACTGTACCTCCCATATAAAGCACGCTTTGTTGAACAAGATGGAATTGATTATGAAGAGACATAGTCTGCTATGGTGGATGCAATTACCTTTGGATATATCTAATTTCTGTGGTAGTTCACGAAAATTTTGTATAACTCATTTGATATTGATATCTATGTGAAAATCCTTGATCAATTTAACATGCCTAAAGTATATAAAGTTTTCGGGGAATATTGCGCAAAAATATTATGAAAATCCTTGCATAGATTAGTTTATGTAATCTTGATGGATGTGGTATATTCACCTCAATGAGTATGTATTTAATGAGAGTTATAAAAATGATTTAATTTTCCTATTTAGCTTTATAAAAAAAGGAACAAGATTAGAGTTTGTAATAACTATTGTATATGTTGATGATATAAATATTATTGAAACTCCTGAAGAGGTTCAAAAGGTAATAAATTTATATAAAAGATATGGCAAATGTCTACAGTTCGATTATTTATGCATTGAACTTTTTGTCATTAATGAACGGATTATACAGAAAAGATATTAGAGTAATTTTATAAAGATAAAATACATCTATTGAGTACCCAGTGGTTGTTAGATTGCATAATGTCAATAAAAATCATTTTTTGTCCTCATGAGAATGATGAAAATTTAGTGGTTTTGAAGTACCATATCTCACTACTATATGAGCATTAATACATCTTGCTAATAATATAACAAGTGTTGTAAGTTTGTCGGTAAGATTTAATTCTTCTCTGATACGAAGCTATTGGAATGACATTAAACATATACTTTGATATTTTTGAGGATCTATTGATACGAGTCTATCTAGATCAAAAGCAGTTGGTTATACAGATGTTAGATATTTATCTGATTCAATAGAAATGTCGATTACAAACAAGTTATTTATATGTAGAAAAATTATTATATCATGGTGTTCAACAAAATAAAATTTAGTCACTACTTCTTACAATTATAATACATGAAGTAAGTAATGAATATGTTTGGCTAAGTTTGTTGACCCAATATTATCTAGAATATGTAGTTTAATATTAGAAGTGAAACATCTAACATTATTATATGAAGACAATATGTAGGCATAGCATAGTTAAAAAAAGGTTATATCAAAGGAGATATAACAAAACATATTTCTCCAAATTTTTCTTTCAGTCATGATATTGATATCAAATAAATTTACTTATGTGGTAATTTAGTGGTTTGTTCACAAAGGCATTACTAACAACAACATTTGAGAATTTAGTCTAAAAAATTGGAATGTGTCTTCTCAAGAATATCAAGTGATATTTTCATGAAGGGGAGTAAAAGTACACATTGTACACTTTTTCGCTTGACTATGGTTTTGTTCCAATGGGTTTTCCTGACAATGTTTTAATGAGTCAACATGCAAAAGTGTACTATAAATATTGAATAGGCACTGTAATCTTTTTCCCCCTACCCTGATTTTTTCTCACTGGATTTTCCTAGTAAAGGTTTTTAATGATGCAGTAATTGATTGCGTATTAAATTTAAAAGAATGATGTAGTCTTTTTCCTTCACTTTTCCTAATGGGTTTTTCCTTTTAAGGTTTTAATGAAACATATTCTTTAATGAATGGACATCCAAGAGACAGTGTTATGAATATATTGGATGTGGTGTCCATTTGTATCCTCAACTCACATGCATTCTAATCAAATTATGCGTCAATGAAACTTCAATGTATCTACTTATGAGATCAATATACTATAACAATATACCTATCCATGAGTATTTATTATCTAACTATCAAATCTTTTCATGTACCTTATGTATGCCTATAAATAGAGGCATTGTAATTTATGGTAGATATACTTAAAAGGAATAAGATAATATCTCTACTCCTCCCTCAATATTCGTGTTTTTTCTCAGTTATTTTTATATTATTTTATAACATATACATATTTTTTGTAACACTATAAAATTTAATTTCTAAAAAGAATATTTTAAAGTAGTTGTATACAATTAGTTTCTTACTAAATACTATATTTTATTATTTGATCAAATTCAATTGTCATCTATTTTCAAATTTTCCTTTCAAGTCTAATCATTCAAGCCCTTAACTACTATTTGGCATAATGTTTACTAGATGTAATCATTAATTAATTAAGATTACTTTTAACATTTTGATTTATTTAATATCAAAATTTTTAAAATTAATGTCATTAAAAGAACATATTTTATTTTTATTTTTGGCTACCTATTTTGCATATTTTATCAGACTTTGGGTACTAATTTTGCACAATTCTCTTAGAAGTTACAATTTTATTTTTAATTTGTTCTTTAATTAACGACCATGTGACTTGCACGTAGCCATTTTCTATTAAAATTCTAAATTTTCTGTCAATCATCTTTATTTTGGCTAAAAACTGAAATATTAGGGACTAAATTCGTTTTGTTTCCGAAACTTTGTGGACTAGTTGATTAAATATCCCAAACAATGGGGACCAAAAATGTATTTTACTCATTCACCAAATCATTGTAAGGGTTAATTACTCTTTGCATCAACCCTTGTAATATGGAGTCTATCTTACGTTGCCCCCCTAAAAAATGAACATCAATTTTCCCCTTTTGACTAATGGTTAAAAGAAAAAGTTTGTTTCATAATTAGTCAAAGAAAAAAATGACTAAAATAGCCTTCAATATCGTTGATAAGACTATTTAACTATTTAGCAAAAACAAAGTATTAATGTTTCATTATTACTTTTTAATTGAAACAAAAGTGATGTGCTTGGCATTTAACTTAATATATATATATATATCTGTGTGTATGTATGTGTGTGTGTGTGTATATATATATAGTATGTCATACAAGAGGAAAAAAAGCTTCTAAAGTTTAAATATAAAAGTCAAACTCAAATCGTTCTTATTACATTGCTGCTACTTTAGTATAAATGACGGAGATAAAAATTTCATGAATTATGCAATCTGATTTGACCATATTTTTGAAACACAAATTATTGACAGTTAAATTATTTTTTAAAAATTTTTCTTATTTGTGCTTGGATTTTTCCCTCTTCACTTTGAGTTTTGTCCCTCTTATATTGAAAACTAGTAATTTTTTTGTTACTTTTTTCAAGTTGCATCACACAACATCACTTTTGTATCAAATAAGAGGCAATAATAAAACAAGAATGTCTTGCCTCAAAATAGTAGCATAATCTAACTAAATATTCAAGGTTATTTTGGTCATTTGGTATCATGGACTAACGGTCAAACTAGTCTTTCTTTTTGACTATTAGTTAAAGAAGGCACAATAATGATTAAATATTTTTAGAGAGCAAAGTGAGACAATGTCAGTATTATAAGGGGATAAGGTGTAATTAATTTTCATTGTAGTGCACAAAGCTCAAATGGATCAAAAAGATCCTTCACGTCTAAGTAAGGACAAGGTATATTGTGGTCATTCAATGACTAGTGACATCCTATTAGTTGCTCAATAATAAATGAGAAGATCACATTTATATTGGATGACCCATTTTATTAAAATTAAGGGGTCATATTTCTCTCAATAAGAGTCTCGTCATTACTTATTGAACAACTATTAATATGTCCAATAGTCATTCAATAACCAAAATAAATTTTAGCCTAAATGCCCTAATTTATATAATCAGAACACAAGATATCATAGAAATCACCAATAAACACAAGATATTTCTTGCTAGAATTGTCTACCAAAAACATTATCATCATAGTTAATGCAACCAAAGACACCACCCAATAATATAAAGTCATCTTTAAATTTTCGCCTCAATTGAATATTCAGAACAAACATCTAATACATCCACATTATTATTCTAATACACAACCAAACCGTCAAAAACAAAAATATGACTAAAGCCCAATTTCTTACTAACCAAATCAACAAAACCCCCAGCGTTCTTAGTTTTTATAAAATAAAAACCAAATTAGGAAAGTGGTATAAAATGACTTCCTTTAACTGTGGAACTGAATCCTCTTAATCCTCATCAACTCCAATGCAATATTTTCATTTATTTAAGTGGGTCAATGTAAGACTGACCAGTGACCGTTACCACCTCAAATTTTGTTGTAAAACTTACCATCGATTATAAAGTATTTATATGTTGTATTGTATAAGTATTTAAAATACAACAATAAATCATAGAATTTTCTTATAAAACTGGTAGACAATTATCACTAGTATTGAGTTGCATTAGTAAGTATATAGGGATTAGATTTACCAAAAAAAAAAATAGTACATTGGGATCAGTAAATCGTTCAATTTTTCTCAATCTTGAGTTGGAATTTGATGTTGGTGAATACCAAATAAACGTTAATATCATGACAACAAACGTTATCATAACTCAATCTTTCATGTTTAATCATCAAGAATATAATTAAAAACTATATGCGGAAGCGTATCTGAATCCAAGAATTGACATGATTCTTAAATTTCTGGGTGGGATTCTTGTGGATAAGGATTTGATTCTTGAATATTATGGATATTGATCTTTCAAATTACTGCGCATATATTTTAGAGAATAGGGTCCTCACTTTTCTGATGATGGGATGTGTTATACAACCTGTATAGGAAAGTAATATACGTAAAATTTGGGGAGCATAACCTATTCATAAGCACACATTCTCCTTATTCCCCAAGTTTTGTCCAACATAAAATAGAAAATAAGATTTTAGGGTATATATACATAAAAACCCATACTAATTAGATGACTAAAGGCATATTTGTTAACGCTGAATTCTGAATTCTAAAATCTAAAATGTAAGTTTTGAAAGTATTAATTACTGAATTGATAAAGTTATATCTGTTTGGTAATCAACTGAATTCAATCTTTGAATTAAATATCTTAACTTTATACATATTTTATTTTATTATAAATAATTGGTATATATGCGTGAGAAAGAAAATGAATAATTGAGGGATGGCATAAATGTGTGTGAGACAGAGTGTGTACGTGTGTGAGAAAGAATGTATGTGTATGTGAGAGAGAAAGAATATGTGTGTGTTATAGAGTGTGTGTGAATGTGTATGAAAAAGTATGAATGAGAATGTGTGTGAGAGACTGAGTATAATGTGTGTGTGTATAAGAGAGATAATGTATATATGGGACGAAGTATGTATTTTTGCATGTAAGAGGGTATGTGTTTGTGTGAGAAAGTATGTGTAGACAAATGAGAGAAAGTGTGTGATTGAGTGTGAGAAAAAGGATATCTGTGTTAGACTATATATTTGTACATTTATTTAAAATTCAGTAAATTAAGTGAAATTTTTTTTGCTTAAACTTTGAAATACAAATTAAGTAGTGCTTAATGTATTAAGTGATAAGAGAACTCTATTATCAAACATGATAAATTCAAAAAAACTCTTAACCAATTAATTTTCAAAATTAAGTTGAGTTATAAAACAGATCCTAAGACCCACTAACTTAAATCATACTACATTGGTCTAATTAATTATGATAGTACATATGACACAATTAATACATATGTAAATATCCAAAATCTAACATTCTCCCACTTGGACTACATATATATCATCATATAAAATCTTATAAGTTCAAAACCTTTTGTTATCATGACCAAAGTCATTTTCAAACAATCTTGTCCATTAATCATGTCAATATAGGATCAATTTTCATTACATTAATTATAACCAAATCAATTCTTGGTCACGTACATCAACACAATTAAATGACATAGTTCAAGTATGGATGTGTCGCATTGAAATTACATGTAATGTTATCTTAAACATACCTATTTCCAACTAGTATAACTTTATTCTTTATAAATTGTTTTGTTTAGCGTTTGTGATTGTTTTGTAGGTCTCAAGACTCTAGCCCAAGTTGAAGGCTATTTATTTTAGGGCCAATTGTGCCACACGATCTTCTTTACATCGGAGAATCTTTTCTTTTCCCTTTTTGTGTTTTCATTTTCTTTAGTATTGAGAGCAATGCTTCTTTTTAAGTGTAGGGTTGTGAGTTATCTAGATTTGTAATTGTTTGGTGGACCAATTGTGTAGTTTGCTCATTTTTTCTGCAATATGTTTATCTTTTCCTTTGATTCGAGAGCTTTTCAAGAATTTTGAAATTTCTCTTCAAACTAATGGGAAATATTTGAAATTTTTTGAAATTTTGCAATGCTTAGTATGTCTTTTTGATTTTCTACATGATAATTCTTAAGTTCAACCATTCATGAGTTGGGTAGTTGGTGTAAATATTTCCCTTACATGATTTCTAAGAATTCTTAAGCACTATAACCATAAAATAATTTTATTTTGATACTTAAAGATAATTATGTGGATTCACATAAATTGTATCTCAAAAACTTGCTTTATTACATTCTTGAGGCAAAATTTTGTAAATAGCATGATGGTTTAAAGATGAGAGTAGAGCATTTCTTTGGATATTTGAGCCTTTCGAACCAACCCATATTTTGAAATTTTTATTCCTAGCACCCTTTTTGAGCGTTAATTTGTAATGAATGGAGAGAAACACTGTTCGCTTTCTTTCATTAAAACTCATTTTACCTATCTTTATGAGCTTAATAATTTTTTTATTTTTCTATCCAAATGTCCTTTAAGAAAGATAGCTTTATACACACAATTATTTGTTAAGGTGATATAAGGGATGAAAGGTAGTTGAATGAGGATGGAAAATTGTTTGAATGAGTGGTACCTTTATGAGGGTAAAAAGGGAGTATTTCGAGTGAAAAAAAAATTCTTGAAAATTACAAGTAGTGCATATCATTAGTACCTGCATTGCTGTGTTTGCTGGTAGTGCCTATCACTGGTACTCATATTGGGGTAGCACATGAAAAAAATGAGAAGAAATATAAAGGAAATATCCAAAAAATGTTGGTATGTTGAGCTAAATTGAAGAAGGATGATTTCTTTTTGTATGTTATATAATTTTTCTTGGGTATTTGTTGATTAAGTGTGAGGTTATTTCTCTATAAGGATTAGTGGTTTAATGTTTAAAGGGAAGTTTCATTTTAATGACGTGCAACATTATCTTAAAGCTCTTTCTTTTGTTTAGTGATATCTTTATCCCTTCTTTAACTAGCCAATACCCTAGTCAAACATTACAAGCTATGTAAAAAGTCCTACCTGATTTAAATTGAATCGGTTGTCTATATTAGTAGAAAGGTGTAAGAACAGTGAGCTATCAGATGTTCAAAAAAATTGTAAGAGTTTGCATGATTTGATTCAAGTATCTTAAAAATTGTTTTCTTGAATGCCTATACACACACCTGATTTCATATTTTGGGTTTTATAAGCATTTGAACTCTTGAGTTCTTAAGCTCATCCTAATGATGGAGTAGCTCTTGATTATTTATGCAGGCAATACTTGAGATATGTGGGATGAATTTTTGATAAGCTTATTTGTTTTAATTCTATTTTTGCTCGAGAATGATCAAAAGCTAAGTGTGGGGTAATTTAATAAGCTCATAAATATTTTAAGTTTTATGTATCATTTGCCTCATTTTCATGTGTTGTAGGTCATATATGAGTTAATTATGAGCTTAATTGGCTTATTCTTAGTTTTTATTGGTTGAAGTACAAAAGGAATTAAAAGGACGAAATAAAGCGAAAAAAATTAGTTAAGAGCGAAGCATGCACAAGCATTGAACAACTTGGACACTATTTTGTATTTTGGGCATAAGTTTCTCGTCCCAGTTCCAATTTAATTGATTCAAGATGCATTGGAAATCTAAGAGGAAGAGATACAACTTTTATGTTTTACATTTTCCCAAATTCTGTCAGCATTAAGGTTAAAATTGGAGTTGAAATTGAAGTAGATGTCTTGGTTTCAGCGCACGTGCGCCCAAAATCCAAAGCATGTGTGGTCATTCGAAAGAGAAAGATTCCAGGAGCCAATTCTAGCGCACATATGCCCAAAATCCAAAGCATGTGTGCCCATGCCTATGAGGGCTTACAAAATTTGTCATTTTTGATAGCTTTCTTCATCCGGTTTGACTATTTTTCAAGGGTTTTCACGTGTTTCTTGTTGGATAAGAAAATTTAACCCTAGAATCCCTTATAAATACCCCTTTGATAGTTGAGTTGTGAGACACATAGTTTTATCGTTCTTTAGCAGTAGTTGTAACAACCTTATTTTGTGAGTTCTTCCATTACCATTTTGTGCCTAAAAACTCAAATCTTAGTCAAAGGAACTGAAGCGATAGATTTTGTAAAGTTGTGAGACTTATTGTTCTTCAGTAATTCAATTCTTATTTCAATTATTGTTATTTTTTCGCAATTAATTTCATGATTGTTTCTTTTAAATGCTATGTCTGCAGCACAATAATTTAATTGAATAAATTGACAGATAGATTAATATTGGTTGTGTTTGTCCGGTTTAATCTGTGAAGCAAGTGGCTTCAATAATTGCTAGATTAGGGTTATTGAATCTAGGGAAAATAACTAACTAGTTGACATAACTGCATGTGGTTACATTGTTTTAATCTAATTGATCTCTCTAGTTTTTAAAGCTTTTATTTAATTAATTTTTGGTGCTTGTCCAGAATTAATTGGTAGTTAGAGTTAATTGAATCACGTGTTGAATATTAACTAAACTTAAGGAAGGCTACAAGCATAAGCCTTGACAGATTACAAGATACGCTATTTTTGCAATTTGTACTTATATAGAATTGTTATATTTTTGTGCCGATAATCGACTATTGAATATTCATGGTGGATGTGACTAAGACCAGGAATATTTCTCCTATTGAATTTCTTTCAATTCAATTCAGTTCAATTGCATTGTTTTTAATTAAATTGCATTTAATTCAATTTTCTTCATAGACCCCCCTTTTATTGTTACATTCAGAACATAATTAATTACACTCTCTATAGAAACGATCCTGTATTTCCGCTACTACAAGAATCTTTAAAGGTATAGGTATAGTTATGGGTGCAGGCAACAGCACGACCAGTTGTTGAGTTTGTTCTTCAGGATAAGCTTGTTGTTAAATCTGTTAAGGTTATATGACTAATCATAATTTTCACCATATCATTCAACGTTCTGTTTCATCTCTCAGCAACACCATTCATGCTAGGAGATCCCGACGTGGTGTACTGTGGTGTGATTCTACAGTTCTTTAGGATCTAAATAGATTTAACAAAAGGTCCTAAACATTTTCGCCTGATACGTCATATCTACCATAGTATTCACCCCACAGTCAGATCTAACAGCCGTAATTATTTTACCAAGTTGGTTCTCAACTTTACCTTTGATAAGCTTGAACATGTCCAATGACTGAAATTTCTCATGAATTAGATAAAAGTACCCATAATGAGAAAAATTATCTATAAGTGTAATAAAATATTGTTGACTATTCCAAGAAGTTATAGGAAATGACCACAAATATCCTTAAGTATTACTTCCAAGACATCCAAAGATTTGTTGGCACCTAATATCCGTATGTTTGTTTGTTCCCCTTAATACACTCAACGCAGACTTTAAAGGCTTGCAAATCAAGAGAATCAAGAATTATATCTAACACAAGTCTATAAATTTTTTTGTTTAGATATATGACCTAAATTCTTGTGTCATACTGAAGCAAAACACTCAAGACAAATTAAAATGAGAAGTATATCTTCCTTTGCACGCTAAGCGTGCAAGTTACATTAGGTAAAGTCCTTCATTATGTGTTCAAAATTCTTATAAAAGTGATAGCCAAATTTCTTAACTTCTTTCTTTTGCTATTTCTTTTGAAGTGGACCATCCGTAGCTTCTTTATCCTTTTTCCTTTTCTTGCTTTTGTCCTTAAAGGTACTTGTCAAGTGAGTACTTTCAATATTTTCTTACTTCAACCTTTCCTCTTCTTTCACACAATGAGAAATGAGCTTTGTTAGATATAACTGACTTTAAATTGAATGAATTATTCAGGAAGAGATATCAAAACCAAATGCATGAGCAAGTATTTAGATTGCTTTAACTTTTGTGCCTTAAATTTTGAAGTAAGACATGACATCTCTAAGATGTACTCCCCTATGTTTCCTTTTTCTTTATAACTTCTTGAAATCAAGTTTGACAAAATTATATTCAACCTTATCATTTTTTATGAAACATTTTTTCATTTCCTTATGAAACTCCTTAGCAATTACCTTTCTAGACACATCGCTCATAAAGGTTTCTAAAATTGCATGATAAGCTTATAAATATATGAAGTTTTACGTAACATTTGCCTCATTTTTGTGTGTTGTAAGCAATATTTGTGATAATTGTGAGTTTAATTGGTTTACTTTTAGTTTTTGTAGGGTTGAAGTACAAAAGGAATTAAAAGGATGAAATAAATAGGAGAAAAACCAAAAGATCGAAGTGTGCGAAGCATTAAGCAATTTGGATACTATTTTGTATTTTGAGCATTACTTTCTCATCTGAGTTCTGATTAAATAGATTCAAGATGTTTTGGAAATCGAAGAGGAAGAGCTACAACTTCAATGTCTTGCGTTTTTTCAAATTTTGTCAGTTTCAAGGTCAAAATTGGGATTAAAATTGAAACAAATGTTCTAGTCACAAGAGCACGTGCACCCGAAATCCAAAGCATGTGCACTCATTCCAAAGGGAAACATTCTAGGAACCAATTCTAGTGCACATGGGCCCAAAATCCAGAACTTGTGCGTTCCAATCCAGAGAAAATATTCCAAGAGCCAATTGTAGTGCACGTGCACCCAAATCTAGTGCGTGTGCCCTCGAGGCTGTGAGAATTTATAAAAATTATTATTTTTCACTACTTTATTCATCCTGGTGGCCTCTTTTTTGACAGTTTTCACGCATTTCTTATGGGATAAAAAAAAATTAAACCCTAGAATCCCTTATAAATACCCCTTTGATAGTTGAGTTAAGACATATGTAGTTTTTGTCATTCGTTAGTCATAGTAGCAGCAACTTTATTTTGTGTTGTCTTCCATGGCCGTTTGTGCTCAAAAACTCAATTCTTGGTCATAGGAAATGAAGTCATAGATTCTTTCAAGTTGTGAGACTTATTGTTTTTAATTATTCAATTCTTGTTTCAAGTATTGACTATTTTTCTATAATTAATTTATGATTATTTTTCTTTTAATTTCTATGAAGGCTAAGTAGTGAATTAACCGAATCAATCTATAACTAGATTAATAGTGGTTGCGACTTGTCCGATTTAATCTGTGATTCGACTAAGTTTAATAATTGATGGATTAAGACTATTAAATCTAGGGAAAATAACCAACTAATTGACGTAACTGCATGTGCTTATGTTGTATTAGTCTAAATGATCTTTCTAGTTCTCAACACTTCTACTTGGTTAATTTTTGGCACTTGTCTGGCAATAATTGGTAGTTAGGGTCTATTGGATCGCGCATTGAAGATTAACTAAACTTAAGAAAAAATACAAGAAGAAGTTGTGAATTGGAATTTGGGCTCAATTCTTCAATTAGTATTCGATATAAAAATTGATATATCTTTGGTATCAATGATTGACTGTTGAATTTCCATGTAAATGTGACCAAGACCAAGTTTGTTCTCTTTATTTCTCCTCTTTAATTTGCATAGCTTGTTAGTTAGTCTCTTCTATTTATTTTCATTGCATTTAATCTCCTCTCAGTCTTTATTTACAAAGGTATGAAGTAGTAAGTTTACACTATCCTTGGGAATGACGATCCTTACTTCCACTACTACAGTTAATCTTTAGAAGTATAGGTTTTATTTTTGGGTGCAAGCGACAACACGACCAAAATTTTGGCGCCGTTGCTGGGGAGTGATTCTAGCTAAATTCTATGCTTTAGTATTTTTGGATTTTTGTGTTTCTACCTATGCTTTTTTTTTTTTTTTTTGCTTTCTCTATTTTTATTCTTAACTATGTATACTTATTACTTTTCTTTTTTATCTCCGTCATTGTTGCTAATTCACATGCAGTTTATTGCTCATATTTGACTATTATTATTCAACAATTAGAAGATATGCAACGAGCAAGAACTTGTTAGATTTGTCTGACAATCAACCAACTGACATGTGCCCTACCTTTCAAAACAATGAATGGTTTCCTTGGTATAACCCATAATTGTATAACTGCAACCAAAAATTTATGGATTGCCCTAAGTTTGGTTACTTTGCTAGAACCATAAGATTTTAGTATATACAACATGTTCCACCACAGCAACCTGATGTTATTCCCAAATTAGCAAGTCTTTAGAAAAAACTGGTTAATTCTTTGGCTGCTATTACTTTGCAATTTCAACAGGAAAGAAGAGCCAGTATTCACATGTTGGAGCATAAATTGAGTCAACTAACACCTTCCATAAGTAGACATAAGTGATTGAGGATAAAAAAGACGAAGAAAAGGAAAAAGAACTAGATATGGGATTTGTAGACGATGAGCCTATTGAGGGTGACTCTAGTTCATTAGTTCAGATTTCAATGCCTCAAGATCTTCCAAAGCAAAAGCCAATCAAGGTTTAGGACACAGATAAGAAGCACAAGAGATTCCAATCACTATGAAGGATCACCACTTGGCTGCTGAGAAGGATTGTATTGTGGTGCCTGTATACCAAATATTCTATTACGGATTGATCTTAAGAATTGAAGATTAATAAGTGGCTCATAAAGAGTTCAATATCATTGAGTCTCCTAAGGATTATGAGAAAAGGGTTAAGGTGGTCTGCATAGTAAAAACAACAATAGGGTCAGGGTGGACTGCATTAAGGAAGATGGATAGTTTAGAGTTGCATTTATAAATGATGGAGAAAAGAAGGAGTTTGAGGATAAGTATATGGTGAGCCACTATAAAGATAGAGTCTATAAACGTCTGATTACAATTATTGATCTCTCTCTTTTCTCTAGTACAGAGATGGTTATTCCGACCGTCTTGTTCATAGTCAAGCTATAGACTATAAAAGTGTGCTTCTTGGGAGGCAACCCAAGTTTATTATTATTATTATTATTATCTTTTTATGGTTTTATGAGTTTTTGTGTTTTTTGTTGTGTTTAGTCTTTCAAGGAATTAACTTTTTCCTAATTATCTTGATATTTCCAATTCCTTGATTTTCTTGTTTTTCTTAATTTCTTGATTGACAAATTGTGCTGTTTAGCGTTTGTGATTGTTTAGTAGGAGTCAAGACTCCAGCCGAAGTGGAAAGCTATTTATTTTGGGTCCGATTGTGCCACACGATCTTCCATAAAGAGGGAAAATAACACCAGATAAGCTTTTCTTTTCCCTCTTTATGTTTTCTTTACTTTAGCATTGAGGACAATGCTTATTTTTAAATGTGGGATGAGGAATTGTCTTGATTTTTAGTTGTTTGGTGGACCAATCATGTACTTTATCATTTTTACTGCAATATTTTTTATTTTTCTTTTGATTTGAGAGCTTATCAAAATTTTTGAAAATTTTGTTTGGATTAGTTGAAAATCTTTGAAATTTTTGGAAATTTTGCAATGCTTAGCATATCTCTTTGATTTTCTATATGATAATTTTTGAGTTGAACCATTCATGAGTTGGATAGTCGGTGTTAACAATTTCCTTACATAATTTCTAAGAATTTTTTAGCACTGTAGCCATAAATTATCTTTATTTTTCATACTGAGAGATAATTATGTAGACTCACCTATATTGCATCCCAGAAACTTGTTTTATTACATTCTCGAGGCTAAATTTTATAGACAACGTGATTTGGTTTAAAAATGACAGTAGAGCTCTATTTCTTTGGACATTTGAGCCTTCCAAGCCAACCTTTGTTTTGAAATTTTTATACCTAGTACCCTGTTTTAGCCTTAACTTGTAATGAATGGAGAGAAAGACCCCCTGTTTTAGCCTTAACTTGTAATGAATGGAAAGAAAGACCATTCCCTTTCTTTCATTAAAACTCATTTTACCTACCTTTATGAGCTTAATAATTTCTTTTATTCAACTGGTAAATTTTTTTTTTTTTTTTTGAAAATTGTAGGTAATGCCTATCACTGGTACCTGCGTTGTTGTGTTTGTGGGTAGTACTTATCACTGGTAACTGTACTGGGATCGTACAGAAAAAAAATGATAAGAAATATGAAAGAAATGTCCTGAAAAAAAGTAAAGAGAAAGAATCACAAAAATGTTGGCATTTGGGCTAAATTGAACAAGGATGATTTCTTTTTGTTTGTTATATGAAATTTTTCTTGGGTATTTGTTGATTAAGTGTGGGGTTGTTTCTCTAAAAGGATCGGTGGTTCTGTCTCTTAGTAATGTTTAAAGGGAAGTTTCATTTTAGTGGTGTGCAACATTATCTTAAAGCCCTTTCTTTTATTTTGTGATATCCTTATCCTTTCTTTAATTAGCCAATACCCTAGTCAAACATTACAAGCTAAAAGTCTTACTTAATTTAAATTGAGTTGGTTGTCTACATTAGTGGAGAGGTGTAAGAAGAGTAAGATATGAGATGTTCAAAAAAAAATTTAAGAATTTGCACGATTTGATCCGAGTATCTTAAATAGCTATGCACACGTACACCAGATTTTATGTTTTGGGTTTTATTAACCTTTGAACACTTGAGTTCTTAGACTATTTCTGATGGTAGAGTGGCTCTTGGTTATTTATGTGGGCAATTGTTAAGATATGTTCAGTGAATTTTTGATGACCTTAATTGTTTTAATTCTATTTTTTCTCTAAGACGATCAAAAGTTAAGTATGGGGTGATTTGATAAGCTTGTAAATGTCTTAAGTTTTACGCTTCATTTGCCTCATTTTAGTATGTGTTGTAAGCTATACTTGAGTTAATTATGAGTTTAATTGGTTTATCTTTAGCTTTTGTAGGGTTGAAGTGTTAAAAGGAGTTAAAAGAACGAAATAAAGAGAAGAAAAAACAAAAGAGTAAAGTGTGCTCAAGCATTGAGCAATTTGGACACTTTTTTGTAGTTTGAGAATAAATCTCTCGTCCGATCTCCGATTAAGTTAATTCAAGGTGCATTAAGAGGAAGAGGTACAACTTTTATGTTTTAAATTTTTCCAAATTCTATCAGCTTCGAGATTAAAATAGGGGTTGAAATTGAAGCAGTGGCTTTGGATTAGGTGCACAAGCACCCAAAACCCAGAGCATCTGCACTTGTTCTAGAAAGGAAGATTCTAGGAGCCAATTCCAACACACGTGTGTCCAAAACTCAGAGAATGTGCTCCCGAGCCTGCAGGAGTTTATCAAAATTATTATTTTTGACAGCTTTCTTCATCAAGTTGGGCTCTTTTTGGAGGGTTTTCATGCGATTACAGTCTACCTTCTTATGGGATAAGAAAATTTAATGCTAGGATCCTTTATAAATACTCCTTTGACAGTTGAGTTGAGACATATCTAGTTTTTGTCGTTCTTTAGTTATAGTAGTAGTAACTTTATTTTGTGTGCACTTCTATGGCATTTGTGCCTAAAAATTCAATTCTTGGTTAAGAAATGAAGCCATGGATTCTTTAAAATTGTGAGGCTTATTGTGTTTAGTTATTCAATTCTTATTTCAAATATTGGTTAATTTTTCTGCAACTAATTTATGATTATTTCTTTTAATTGCTATGAAAGCCAAGTAGTAAATTAATCTAATCAATCTATAACTAAATTAATATTGGCTAGGTTGTTCGATTTAATCTGTGAGATTCTAGGTTTAGTAATTGCTAGATTATGGTTATTATATCTAGGGAAAAACCTAACTAATTGATATAGCTCTGTGTGCTTATATTGTATTAGATTGATCTTCTTAGTTCTCAATACTTCTACTTAATTAATTGTTGGAGACTTGTTAGGAATTATTTCGTAGTTAGGGTTAATTGGGTTGCGTGTTGAAACTTAATTAAACTTGAGGAAAGTTACAAGAATAAGCTGTAAATTGAAATTCGGACTCAATTATTCATTTAGTATTCGATATAAGAATTAATATATCTTTGGTATCAATGATCGACTGTTTAATATCCATCATGGATGCAACCTTTAATTTCAATTGCTTGTTAATTAGTTTTTTTTTATTTATTTTCGTTGTATTTAACCTTCCCCTATTCTTTATTAACAAAAGTACAAAATAGTAAGCTCTACACCCTCCATAGGAATGATCCTTACTTTCATACAACAGTTAATCTTTAGAAGTATAGATTTTATTTTTGGGTGCATGCAACAGCATAACCAAAATTTTTGTGCCATTGCCAAGAAGTGATTTTAGATAAATTTTGTGCTTTTGTGTTTTTGTATTTTTGTGTATCTACCTATGTTTTTTATTTTTATTTTTGTTCTTAATTGTATATACTTATTACTTTATTTCTTTTTGATCTCCATCATGGCTACCAATTCACATAAGGTTTATTGCTCAAATTTGATTGTTATTATTCAACAATTAGGGATGAGCAAGAAGTTGTGAGATTTGTGCTGACAATCACCCAATTGATATGTTCCCTACCTTTCAAAGAAATGAATGGTTTCTTTGGTATACCCCCTATTCTTATAATTATAACTAAGAATGGATGGATTATCTTGAATTCGGTTGTCTAGAGCATAAATTAAATCAACTGACACCTTCCATAAGTAGACCAGAATCTCAAGTGATTGAGGATGAAAACGATAAAGAAAAGGGACGAGAACTATAGATGGGATTAGTAGACGATGTGCCTATTGAGTGTGTCTCTTGTTCATTGCTTCCGATTTCAATACCTCAAGATCTTTCAGAGTAAGAGCCAATCAAAGTTTTGGACATAGATATGAAGTACAAGAGATTCCAACCACTGTGAAAGATCGCCATTTGGCTACTGATAAGACAATAAATTGTATTATGGTGCCTGCATATCCCATATTCTATTATGGACTAAGCTTATTTGAAAATAGAACAAAATAACATATTCACATAAATAATAAATTCAAATAATGGCAAGATCTAAGGGTGTCAATTTTTGACATGACATGAATACAATACAAAATTTGAGGTATTTAGTGGGTTAGAGTTGGGGTTTCATAACACAAATACAATTATGACATGACACGTTTACAACATAAGAATAAATGGGTTGATACAAAAGTAACGGATTGACACAATTAACACATTTACTGTGTTGTATGCAATTATATATGAAAATATCTTAAAATATTTCTAAAATTATATTGCACTTTTTTTTTAACCTTCATGTATAATTTACTTTCTAATATTTATTTACATTAAAATCTTCTATTATGGAAGATTTTAAAGTTGACTTCGGAGTAAAAAATAAATATTATAAACATAATACTATAATTTTATATAAAATTATATAAAATTTTAAGTATTTAAGATAGCATTATGACTTTGCAATTTAAAGGAAAAAATTATTTATATTTGTATAGAACCTTTAGAAAGTCATTATTACATATTTTAAATTTTTTTGTTGGGTTAAGTTACTACTATCATTAGTAAACGGTTAAACAAGTTAGACACGACACGGCACGGCAATAAATAGGTTAAACACTACACAGGACACGATTATTAATTGTGTAGGGTTAGATTTAAGGTTTTATTACCTAAACACGATTATGACATGACGCGATAATCCGCGCATAATTGACACCCCTGGCAAGACCCATCACAAGATACCTAACACAACATTAATATCTAGTCTTTGAACAGAAATATTAACTTGTAAGTGTTACTTTTCGTATAGTAAACATATATTGATAAAAAAATCTTATCAAACAATAAGTCTATCTTTGGATCGGTTTATTATTCAGATAGAATATAAAATAATTGTCACATATTTAACACCACAGATGCATTCATAATTTGGCCGAATCTTAACTTTTCTTTGAGACCATTAAATTAAATATGCGCATGAATTACAAACACACAATCATCATAATATTCCAAAATAAATTGATCCACACAATAAAGGTTATTTTGATAACATGTTGTTTCAATCAATAAATTTTGAACATTAGATATTCTTAATTAATTTATCAAAATTTGAATTTAATAATTCTATTTTAAAAAATATATATATATTGACCGTCAAATCCTGACCATGAACAGCAAGGTTCATGACCACCCGATTGGTCATGATTGACCATGCTTAATACGTTCATGACCATGGTTGCCTTTTTGGTAATGAAAGTTAACCAACATTTTTTTTTATATATACATATAACCAAATAGAATTCTTATGACCAAAATCGCATATCTCCTCCTGATCAGAACTTCGTTCGTGATCCAAAATCCTTATGAAATTCCTTTTTTTTATTTTAATTCAAGTGCCAAACGAATCTAAAGAAAACAAATATTAAAACTAAAATTTTGAATCCAACATAAATTAGACAATTAAATAAATATAAAAAAATTATTGCATTCAAGAACTTAATTCATAACATATTATAATTATTTTTAAATTACAACAAATTAAATCACATAAAAAATTTGTCTAATTAAAAAACTAGAATTGTAAGCATAAATTAAATCAAAAAATTGATTTATCAATGATTTAATATGAAGATGTTCTGATACCATTTGCTGATGGATATAAAATAAATTTTAATATCATGACAACCAACGTTATCATAATTCGAATTCTTCATATTTAATCATCAAGAACATAAATTAAAGACTATATACAAAAGTGTATCTGAATCCATAAAAAGTGACATCACTCTTTGAATTTTTGAATGTGATTTTTGAACCTATAGATTTGATTTTTGAATATTATGGTTATAGATCTTTCAAACTACTACATATGTATTTTAAAAAACAGGGTTCCAACTCTTCTGATGATATAAAATCAGGAGAGTAATATATGTTGAATTTGGGGACCATAACCTATTCATAAGCATACAACACTCACCTTATTTCCCATGTTTTACCCATCATAAAGTAAGAAATACGATTTTAAGATATCTACACATAAAAATTCATACTAATTAGATGATTTAACACTATTTAATTTAAATCATATTAGATCACTTTATATTAAACTAATTAATTATGATAACACATATTATATAATTAATATATATATATAAATGTCTAAACCCAACATTCGATTCTTGAAAGAAACAATTTACTACTGTAAAATTTGACTGGCATTCCCTAATTAGAGGACTAGTAAGTGCTATTGTGGCGCCTGAGATGAATAGACTTTTAGACCCGGCACTTGATAAAACATGAAATAATCAAACAACACTGAATAAAGAAACCTGCAGATCTAAGCATTTTGTGATACTAAAATCACAAATTAAATTTGACAGCATAATTACAAGACTAATGAGTTTCTTGTTAACTTCTTAGGGCCGAAAAAATGTTAATTTCCTTGACGATCTGAATTTATACTAATACTACTGACTACTTTGCTATAAGTAACAACCAGACTTTAGTGACTTTTTTTTTAGTTTGGGAGACTGGGCCACATCATTAAATAACAATTTCAGGTTATTTTAGCTAAGAATTGCAAGGAATTTGGATGAAGAGTAGGTTTTGCATAATCATTAACAAGATCATAAGCCAAGGAACTCAAAACCGTGCCCGAATTCAGAAAGATAATCCAAAGTAGGCTAATTTCTTAAATTAGGATTCTTTTGAAACAAATATCGCGTATTTGTGATTGTTTTGGGAGACATTTCTTTAACTACGACTGTTGATGCATGAAAAAATTAGCACCAAAGTATAAAATAAAATTCGAGTTCTTCTAGTCCAAATCCTCTTATGCTATAGCAAATTGCGCACGTGTACCCATGTTTTAGGAAACTGGAACCAAATACAAGAATGGCGGGGCTATGTCCCCAAAGGAAGTTCCGATGCTCAAGTCAGAATTGGTGATAGGGAGAGAATTGAGAATGAAAATTGGTAACCAGTATGGAGTTAAGAAAAAATGAAGTATATCTTTATTTTACCTTCCAAATTACTATTTATACTTCTTTATTCAGGATGGGTTTGATTGATCCATGGGTTTAGGAATAATTATTGGACCCATGAAGGTCTTGACAGCTTTGACAGACTAGCCACGTGTTCGTGAGATATTAGATAGTATTTTTAGGCATCATCAATTGGCCCCCACTCTCAAGTTGAATTTGTACAGGTTGAGAGTCGTACGACGATCTCTGACTTCCATCTTGAATGGAGTCGAAAAATAATTTTTTAGCCGGAGCTAATAAGGGTTTGGCCGGAGTCAGTACGATTTTGGTCAGAACCAAAAATTCAAAATTTTGAATTTTATTCTTGGGGTGGAAGATTGACCCCCAACTCCTTTGGTGCTTGCACTCCTCCTCCATAAATTGAATAGTGGTACTCATTTGCTCATTTTTGAGCTTTTGTGATACTTGTACTTAGTATCTCAAAATAATAATTTTTATCTAAACCTCTACAACCTTCACTCCAACACCCTACCCTCAACCCTCTACTCTTACGCCAACACCCAACACTCAACTCTCAACCCTCCACCCTTATACCAAAAACCCAACACTCAACCATCAACCCTCCACCTTTTGCCAAAACCCAACACTCCACCCTCACCCCTACACCCATCAATTAACTCTCCACCTTAACATACTCCATCCTTATCCACATACTTTACATTTTATACTCCACCTAAAAACCCTCCATCTTTAATTCCCGACACCCAAAGTTCAACACTTTACTCTTACTCATCAAACCCAAAATCCAAACCTACATACAAGATTTCAAGATTGTCTTGCATTTTTCCCAAGGCTTGGATCAAGTAAGTACACTTTGCACTTCCTTTTGATTTCTCTCTCTTCAGTTTTCTCTTGAACATTTTATCAAACACCTTGAGTGCATGTGATAAAACATCATTCCTCTTTATGTTCTTAAATTTCAAAGTTGAAATGAGAGTAGATCTATGAGTTCAATCACATAGATTCGGGTGATATTAATCTTGATAAGGATGCATTGGACTTGGAAATGGATTTAGATAAAATGAGCAAGATAGAAGAGAAGAGGAGGAAAAAGAAAGAAAAGAAAAAAGAGAAGGAGAAACATGAAGATAAGAAAAGAAAAAGAGACAAGAATAGGGATACAAGAGAGAAAAATGGAGCTTCAAAATCACAGCCGCACGACTCCATGATTATCCTCAGAACTAAAATCATCCAGCCATCTATTCGGCTTAACAACGGAGATGGAATTGCTGCTGTCTCTTTGCGCCATCACTCTACTTCCTTAGATGCTCAAAATATACAACATGAGGCTGCTATTGAGGCTGAAAATCAGCCTGTTGCAGCTGCTTTTTTGCCCCATCATTCTACTGCCTTAGATGCTGAAAATATACAAGAGGAGGCTGCTATTGCTGAAAATCAGCATGTTGCAGCTGCTTTTTTGTCCCATCATTCTACTGCCTTAGATGCTGAAAATATACATCAATACATGTGGCTGCTATTGAGGCTGAAAATCAGCATGTCATCCCAGCATTTATGGAGAAAGAAGCTGCAGCTGCTGCATTTATGAAGAAAGAAAACGCAGCAGCTGCTGCAATTATGGACAAAGAAAACGCAGAGTGGCTGCTTTAAAAATGAAAGATCGGAACATGGAAATTGTTCCCGATGACGAGCCGACTTTGGATGGTGTTCGTGAAGAAGAAAATGCTTCTGTGGTTGAAGCCAAAGTCCTCAATACAACTGCCAAAAACACCACCACAGTTACAAGTGCTCCAATTTATGGTTTGCTCGATAAAGGATTTGCTCTCGACACCTCCAAAACTACCTCAAACTTGTCCACTCATGACGATATCATTGCTTCTCCTCTAGATTCCGGAGTCGATGGTGCCACGGTTGGACATACAAAATATATCCTCACTCTCCCTTCCAAAGTAAAAGTCATGGGGAAAGTTAGGAAACTAACCTCTGGATCATGTATAATGGGACGAAACAGCAAAGTTAATATGCAAGCAACTAAAAATGCTCTTGACAATTATTCCATGGATATTGATGATGATCTCATGAATCCCAACTCATCACATGATGTTCCAATAATTGAAACTCTTGTTATCCCAACAAATGATGATACTTGTGCCGATAATGATGGGGTTGATAAAAGTAATTGTGAACTTGACTATAATGTTGAAATGGCTTGTGCACAAGGAAGAGATGTTGACAAGTCATGCAACAATATCAATATGGTTAATGCTTGTGGAGAAACTTCTTCGAATGAGGCAGAGGATATCCTTGAACATGTTTTTGGTGAATTGCGTGAAACCCCAGGTAATGCTGTTAGTCCGTGGCGCTTAGCATTGAACTTGGATTTTGTTCAAGATGACCTTGTTATGAGACCAATACCAAGAAAATTTTGGCAAAGTATGTTTGCAAGTAGACCCTTGTTGGTGGTGCTTCGTCTTCCAAAGTAAGGGTGAATATGAGTAGAACTACCGGTCCAGAAATCTACAATTGTGTCGTCGGGACTCCCTCAAGTGCATCGGGCTAGAAGGCAACACCTTGAACAAAAAAACTTTAATGAAGACGATTTACCCCAACATGAACATGAGCCTTCTAATGAAGAGATTGTGGTTCCTCCTCCATCCAAGAGGAAAATGATCAAAGGTTCTCCCACACATGAAGAAAAAAGAAAGTTAAGGGTGATATTAATGACCCCGCATATGTGTACTCTCAATTGTCTCGTTCGCTTGTCGATTTGGAGTTAATTAGAACATGGATGGAGAAATATCACATTCCTAATTTTTACAAGGTGAAGGTTCCTCTTCTCGACCATAGACCATGCATAAATTCTTCGAATATATGTTCGTGTATTTGGCGCAACTAGAAGCGGGATTTGAGATTCTCATTGCCATTATTCTTCCACAAGGTGTTGGAGCATTACCAAGTGGGGCTTGGAAAATTACATGCCAAATCCATCAGCCACATCAATGCATATTTGATCACTTGTAGTGCCGCTCTTGGGGTAAAACCTTCAATTGGCACCTTTAAAGAGTTTTTTCGACTTGCACCCACTGGAGTGAGGTACACCTTTAGTTGGCGGTCTAACAAAAATTGGCTGAAGAAGTTCACCCCAAGCTAGTTGATTGGAGAAGTCATTACTTTTTTATCCAACGGTTGCCCAAATGGAATTTTCCCACTTGGAGCTATAATTTAATGGTTTCAAAGATCAACAAGCTTCCACCTCTTATTGGGCGCAAGAGCGGGAATCTTGCTATGCTTATGGAGGTCAAACAACTTGCTTGACAAAAAGTGGTTGACGAACAAGTGTTGGTATCGGCGGGAATGAGCCCGGCCGATCTTGATCCTCTTGTCCCTCTAGGTTGCCATGCATATGCATTTTATTTAGTATCTTTCACACAATTTTTTTCTAATCTTCCTCTTGTATTAATATTCAACTTGAGCTTAATTTGTTATTCTTCATCTTGTAATGGATGCTTTGAAAGATACCATTTGTGAGCGCGCTTTGAAGAGGAGACAAGCAAGGCATGAAGGTTCATCTCAAGCTCCCAAGAAATCTACCTTTGGGATCTTGGGGCCAAAGAGGCCGGCACAAAAAACTCTTATGCCATCTTCACCTAAAAAGAAGGCAACGCCTTCCAAAGTGGCTACTCCGACACCATTGGCTCAAGTAGATGCTTCTACTCAAGAAATCTCAACCCCACTAAGTCTTGATTCAAATCCGCCTCAAGAACAAGTTCTCCCACAGGTTGAGATCTCTAATTCTTCCTGCATGGTCTAGACTCCTTGGGAGGTTTATGAGGATTCTTCTTTGGAAGAAGTAAGCCGCCCATTGGTAGAGGCACTAGCATTGCCCAAGTCACGGAAGGAGAGAGTTGGGAAATCTTTGAGCTCTACTTGTGTCGCCGATGCCGATGCCATATTTAAACATATTGCTCAAGTAAATTGCTCCTTCTTATTTTCATAAAATGACTAAGTATTTTTATCATTCTTATGCCGCCTCACCAATAGGATAACATCGTTCTCTCCTCATGATTTTTAGATTAGCGATCTTTACTACCACTTGAACAAAGTTCAAGAATACCATCTTTCTCAAATTTCAGCTTTGGAGGTTAAGCTTAAAAAGTCCAAAGAAGCGAAAGAAAAACACTTCCAAGCTATATCTTTTGCATCTAAAAACAATCGAGAGAATCGCCAAATTGGAGAACGAGAACCAAGAGCTTCAAGCCTCTCATAAAAATGAGGTTAATGATATTCAAGCATCTCATAAGAGTGAGGTAAAGAACCTTGCGTGTTACACAAGGAAGAGCTTAAATCCATGGAAAAGAAGAGTAGAGATTCCGCCATCTTGGAGTTTCTAGATTCTCAAGACTACAAGGATCGCATGGAAAAGCATTTTGTAGACTATCACTCTAGCCCCAAGTTTGAAGATTTGGTAGAAGACCGTAGCCTGGGGTATTTCGACGAAGGTTATGATCGAGGCCTGGCTTATGTGAAGAAGAAGTATCCAAGCTTGGACATTGAAGACTTGCTTCAAGACCATGTTTCTTCTACCCCTCTTCACCCTAGCTCTTCTGGGGTTTCCCCTGAGAATGGAACAGCTTAGTTTAGCCTTTTGCTTAGCTGTTTTACCTTTTTTCAGACTTAGACCTCGGGGTCTCTTATGTGTACAGGATCCATCTTCGGCTAGTATTATGTTACTTATTTTCCTTATTACTTACTTTTCTAGAGTTTGTTGCTTGTCTTTGAGTTGGGGCCTTCCCTTGTACCAACTCCACCTAAGTTATGCCTTTCCTTTGTTTATATGGTATCCCAGCTTTTCTTCGATAGTTTGTACTTTTATTTTTCTTCAAGCATTTCCACATACACTTTGCCCCCCTTAGACACTTGAATATTTTTTTTTTCAAGTGAGTAATAGTGTGAGGTTGAGCTTTCATCCCTATGCTTGAACAAATGAATTTTTGTCCTCGGAGGATAAACCATGGCTCTTACGCCGAATCAAAGAGAAGTTTATTTTTGCCCCAAAGATTAGAAGGGTTGTCCAAGGCACAAATCTCCCAAGTAAAGCCTTAGTGTTGTCTTTAAGGTTTTCTTAGGCACAAATCTCATAGGAAAAAATTTATTCTTGCCCCCAAAAGGGCTATGGTCGTTCTTTTGAGCCTACTTACCCAAGGAACTACTTCTCCAAGGATAAGCTTATTTTCACCCCCGGAGGGGTTGTCCTAGGTATAAATCTCCCAAGTAAAGCCTTAGTGTTGATACTAAGGTTATCTTAGGCACAAATCTCCTAGGAAAATTTTTATTCTTGCCCCCGAAGGGCTATGGTCGCTCTTTTGAGCCTACTTAACCAAGGAACTACTTCTCCAAGGATAAACTTATTTTCACCCTTAGAGGGGTTATGCCGACTCTGGAGAGTGGTCTTTAATTTTTTTTCCCTGAGGAAATAAGTGACCCCCGAGAGTCGTGGCATCCCGAAAGATGCTCCCCAGAGGGAATAATTGACCCCGGAGAGTCATGGTTTTGCACTTGGAGATTGAGTGGAGGATAGGACCGCTATTCTAAAAATAATGAGCCATTATGTAAGCAAAACACTAAAAATTTTCATTATTAGCAACAGCAAATATTTACAAGTTGCACAAGCTTATTTCACCTCGGAAGGTGTCGCTTGGCTTGTGTATAAGAGACAGACCTATTAATGAACATAAAGAAACTTCAAAAATTTCTATTTTCCAAGTTTTGGGCATTCCAAGTGCGAGGTACGAACTTTCCATCCTTTGTCTTCAACTTATAGGTACCGTTAGAGTATGCTTCAATTTCAATGAAGCTATATAGCATTGTCTCGCTGTGACTTGATCTCCCTTTATCTCGCCTGCTCCATTCTTCGTTGGAAATTTCATTTTCATGGGATGGGATGATAGAATAGCACCAAGTGCTCCAATCGTAGGTCAGCGAATAATGATGTTATAAGGTGAAGAGACCTTGGAGACTACAAAATCAATCATGAGTTGAACATCTTGGGGAGGGGTACCAAACATGACAGGAAGTATAAGAAAGTAATGTATCTGAGGGGTTCAACCACTTCCCCGGTGAACCCAACCAATGGTGAAGTCACTAGTTTCAAATCTTTTTCCTCCCATTTCATTTGTTTGAAGGTTTCATAAAAAAGAATGTCCGTGGAACTTCCATTGTCAATCAAAGTTCTCTTTACATCACAGTTTGCAATAGGTAAAGTCACTACCAAGGGATCGCTATGAGGGTAAATCACTTGAGCTGCTTCCTTTGCGGTGAATATTATGTCTTGGCACAACTTAGGTCTCTTCATGCTAGATTGGACTAAGTTGATCTGACGAGCATAGGCCTTGCAGGATGATGTGGAATCTCCATTTGTTGCCCCTCCAGAGATACTATGAATGATGATTCTTCCTTGGTTTTCTACCCCTTCTACTCTTTCTTCTCGAGGCGGACCTTGATCTCCTTTGCCTAGGTTTTGTGATTGGTGTTGGGATGATCTTTCTCTATCCATCCCTTGGATGAAATGCTTAAGGTAACCCCTTCTTATCAAGTCTTCAATCAAATTTTTGAGGGAAATACAATCATTGGTCTCATGTCCATGATCTTTGTGAAAATAGCACCATTTGTTCTTGTTGCGCCACTGTGGGTCACTCCTCATAGGCCCAGGCCACTTGACAAAGGGTTCTTTCTCTATGATAGCCAAAATACGTGAAGGTTGTGTATTGAGTGGGGTATAAACTCTAGGAGGATCGGGACTTCTCCTATGAGGAACGGTTGCAGATAACCTGTCCCTCACACTAACCTTCTTTGGAGGTTTCGCTCTACTAATTCCTCGATTTGCTTTTCTCTTCTTCCCATTTTCACTAACAAACTCTCTTTTTCTCCTCTCCCCTTCATCTACTTGAGCAAACTCTTTGCTCTATGGAAAAGTTCATTAAGGGTAGAGGTGACCTTAAATTAAGATCAAATGAGAACTTTCCAGGCTTAACCCCACTTTGAAATGCCATGATTTGCATATCTTCCGTAACTCTTTGAATCCCAATGGTTCCTTCAAGTTTGAACCGATCCACATAATCGAGAAGGGATTCTTCTGGCCTTTGCTTAAGAGTAAGCAAGTGAGTCCTTGTTTTCGGAATTCTCTTTTGGTTCCCAAATTTGTTAAAGAAGAGGTCTACAAGTTGATCAAAACTTCTTATATCTCCTTTTTTGTATCCTCTGAACCAATCTGAGGCTGCGCCCTTGAGGGTTCCGGGGAACCCTCTGCACAGAATAGCATCTGAAGCACTTGCAAACACATTTTAGCTCGATAAGCATCAAGATGTTCCCATGGATCCGAATTTCCATCATAAGAGTCAAAATGAGGTGTTTTCCAACTCCTTGGTAGGGGTTCTTGCATTATTCATCAGTAAATGGCAAGGAGTACTTGTATCTTGTAGCTATACCTTCCTTGTCATCCATCCTGTCTACATAAGCTTGGAGCTCCTTCAACTTCCTTTTTAGCTCTTCTTCTCGCTCAGGTATGCGTTCTAAAATTTGCTCCCTTTCATGAGGTCTTCCCTTCTCTCTTCCTAGTGCTACTGAGGCCGCCTCGCTTGGGCTCCTCGGTCTAGCTTCACTTGGTCTGGATGAGGCTTCTTTTCTAGACTCATGCCAGGCGGACCGGCTTTCACGTTCTTGTCGGGCAGACACGACTGGAGTTACACATCCCTCCTTGACTATCCTTACAGATTGCACGGGAGTGTTTCTCCTGGAGAAGGGTTATGATGCGTAAAGTGGACAACCCGGGGGTTGCCACCAGAGTTGTGCAAATATTCTTCTCCACCTTATTGCTCATATCGATGCTTCATGAGAAGCTCCCTCAACATGGCATTTTGTGCCTTAGCAATTGTATCTCTGTAACTTTCTCATTAGCTTGGGGACCGGGATCCCCAGCTTACCCCTCTAATTGATCAAATATTCTAATTGATCGATTTGACTAGTTTTGGGACATAACCTCTTTCCCTCTATCCAGATTGTGGCGGTGGGTGTTGCGCATGCTAGGAGCCATAGGTAAAGACACAAAAATGGCTTCTTGTTGGATTCTAAACCACAGACGGCACCGAATGTTGATGCTTAAAAAATTAGCACCAAAGTGTAAAATAAAATTCGAGTCCTTGTAGTCCAAATCCTCGTGTGCTATGGCAAATTGCGCGCGTGTACTCACGTTTTAGGAAACCTGTAACCAAATACAAGAGCGGCGGGGCTATGTCCCTCGAGGAGAACTCCGACGCTCAAGTTAGAATTGGTAATAGGGAGAGAATTGAGAATGAAAATTGGACCAATATGGAGTTAAGAAAAAATGAAGTATCTCTTTATTTTACCTTCCAAATTACTATTTATACCTCTTCTAGGATGGACTTGATTGACCCATGGGCTTAGGAATAATTATTGGGCCCATGAAGGTCTTGACATTTTTGACAGACTGGTCACGTGTCCGTGAGCTATTAGACAGTATTTTTAGGCATCATCAATGACAATCATATTTTCAAAATAAAAAATTAGGTTAATTGTGTTTTTAGAAAATGAATAAACACTCTATTCAACAAGAAAACTGTTGATTTCATACTTTGAAATTAGATATAATTTTTTTTAAATGGAAATTATTTGAAAAGTTGAAATCGCACTTTGAAATTCGCACTTTCAAAGTGCAATTTTAACTTTTCTTGTTTTTACATATTTCATATTCAAAAAAAGATTAATTACACTTTGACCCTGTAAATTTGATGTGTCTTGATTTGACTCCTAACAAAATTTTATGTACTTGTGAAAAGTGATAAGAATTCCGATTCCCATATGCTCCTATGTGTACATTTAACTATTTAATGAATTTTAAATTCACTAATGTTTATACTTTGTTTGTACTTGCATAATTCAAATGTTGTATATATAATTAATATTAAGTGTGCTTTTATTTAGATTTACCAATTTGCATGTTTAACAAATATAAAAATTTCAACTTTTAACGTTCAACAAATTATTTTTTATACCTTTTGATTGTCGTGCCATCTTTACTTAATAAAGATAAATCTTTTTTATAAAATTAAAATTTAGGACTTCCTATAGGAGAAAAATATAATTTTATACTATATAGGGGTAAACTGGAACTAATACTAAAATTATATAAGGATAATTTAGTAATTTTTCACCACCCTTTAACGTTTTAACTAATGATTGGTTTTGACCATTAGTCAGATTGGATAAATGTATATAAAATTTTATTAGGAGGCAAGTCATGACACTATTAAATTTACATGGCCAAAGTATAATTATTTTTTAAAGATGAAATGCAGATTTCGCAAAGTGCGATTTCAATTTTTCAATGTTTCAAATAATTCTCATTAAAAATATATATATATCTGGTCTTGCACTTTGTCATTTTTTTTTATTAGAGTGTTTGCACATTTTTTAAAGGCTTAATCAACCCAATTTCATATTTTAAAAATGCGATAGTTATAATTTGAGAAATGCGTCTCAATATAGTCATAGACAGTGGCGGAGATGCCCCCCCTGCCTCCAACTAAAATTATAAAAGTACACCAGAATTTTAAAAAATTTAAACTTTGCAGTGTTCCCACTGCCCCCAACTAAAATTACAAAAGTACAATAGAATTTTAAAAAATTTAAACTTTGTATCGACTAATTTGAATAAATTACAACATGCAACATTTTTATTTTTTTTTTGGTCATTGAAATTTAAGTACTACCTCGTAACCACCTAATGCAATTAATTGCTAATGTTTATTTTAGTGTTAGAATTTACAATTAAATACAACTATCAATAATACCAAATACAAGTGTAAAAGAATTACGACCTAAGAGTTATTTTAATCTATCTTTTACCCATTTACTATTATTCTGAACTTTCCTATCCTTGATTTTATCTTTGAGTTCTAATACACAAGACTAAAGTAATCTAATTTTCATTTATTTATAAGTTATGATTGAAGAAAATGAAATGAGCACTCATTTTGTTGTTTTAGTTTGTATAATTTTCAGTTAATAATTGCTAAAATAATTTTTTTTTTATTTTTTTTTAATTAATTTGCGTATGCTAAGAGAATATATTCTTAGTCCACTCTAATTGAAATATAACATGTGAATTATAATCTGTATTTTGACTAGTTCATTGAAATTTCAATTCAACATATTTATTTTAAGTTTATTTAGGTATTTTTTCATTCATAAATTTCTAATTTGTTTAGCTACTTGTTATAAAATTTTGAAAAGTTACAGTTATTTGTTTTGAAAAGACATTTCCGGCAATGGATTATAATTGAAAATTACAAATAAAGAGTCATTTAATACCTAAGATGTAAAAGATTAAAATAATTAGAGTAAGTAAAACGACAAAAATTATAGCAAAGAAAGACAAGACTCAAATAATGAGTTTTATAGTACAATTTTTTAAACTTTATTAGCTATTAATATGTATACAACTATTTTAGAAATATAAATGTAAAATTTTTACGCAATTTCAGAAAAAATTAATATCCGAATTATATGACATTTTCCCTCACTAAAAAACATTTCTGACTACGCCCCGGGTCATAGATGCTCGATATTTTTTTTAAAAAAAAATCGTGATCTAAGAAATTAGACCTCCAAAGTAGTGACTGACTGCGATTGGCGAACGTCAAATGGTTTGGCAGAATGCAGTTTATAAGTGGCTTCCAAAGATCACTAAGGAGAAAATCAATGAAGCCCATCACTAGGGGTGTTTAAAGTCAACTCAATCACAAAATTCAATCCACTTCAAATGAATCTCGAATTAAATTGGTTGAATTATTGGATCTTGAGTTATTTAGATTAGTTTACTCAAATTTGATTGAGTTGGGTTAAGTTTGTTTTATTTTTTGAAATTCAACTAAAACCGATAACTTATAACCCAATAAAATTTAATTATATTTTTTTTAATTTTTATTTTTGACCTAATTATTTCATCTAATTTATATTTTTTTTTTCTTTTCATTCTTGAAATAACATTTAATTTATCATATTATATATTTTTTCCTTTTAATTATTGACCTAGTCATTTTATTTTAACTCAACATATATTTTTTATGGATAATCTTGCAATCTTAGATTTTTAAAAAAATTATCTTATCAATTTGGATTTTTAACCCAAATAATTTGAAAACCCGAGTAACTCGCCCGATTAATACTTGGTTGGATTTACTTGAATTGTTATATTATAAGGCTTTTATTGACTTTTACTTTTTTTTTTACCTAAAAATCCGAACCTGAAACCCAACCCGTGAACACCCTTGACCACAACTATTTGCTCATTTTCCTTCGGTCCTATCCAAGTGAAAGTCCCCAAAAACATCGTTCAGATGTCCAAGGTAAAAGACTCTTACTTTAACCACTTCAACATCCTAAAAGAACAAAGATAAAGAGAGTGCGGAAACAAAAAAAAATGAATAAATTCAAGTACTTTTGAGCAAGCTGAATTCGATCATTAAATACTGCAACAAAGATAATTACTTATCGCTACCAGAACACTATTGCAAAATCACTCGAACCACCAGAAATCTCACAAAAATCATAAGAGAATGCCTGTTTTAGTTACATTCTCACTAGGAGTGTTTATTTGACCGGTGTTCGATTTCTTCAAACTTATTTGACTTTCGATTTTGAAATTCTCAAAATCAAAATAAATTTATATAAACCTAGAGTCAATTAAAGTCGAGTCGCTTCAAACAAGTCAAATAAGTTAAACATAAATTTTCTTTCATTTCACATTCTAATTCCAAAATTTAATACATCATCTTACAAATTTCATATCATTCTACAAATTTAAAATATCTTTTTCATTTTTTATTTTTTATTTTCTTATAAAATAGTTTTACTTTAGATGTCTTATATTTATGCATATATTTATCAAGAATTTGATTTTTTTAAAATTTCAATTTCACTAATATCATATATATATAATATATGTGTAAAATTATTATTAATAATATATTATATATATAATTTTCAAATAAATTATATGTACAAATTTACACACATATCTTTGTGTGTATACTAATTTTAATACATGAATGTGTATTAGTGTATATATAAAACTTAATATATGAATTTGTATGATTACCTAACTCTATCTATACTTAATAATAGTAAGTTAATAATACATTTAATATAATTACTGATAATAAAAATGTTATAGTAAAAATTTACGTAGTATAAGTATATAAATTAGACATTATATAAAATATATTTTTATTATAATTTATACAAATTTTAGTATATGAACATAAGAACATGTATGTATAGATATATTATATACCTATTGCGTAGTCACTAGCATTACACATAAGTTCAAATAGAAGAGACCAATTTGGCGCTACAATAACCGGTGCAATCACAAGAACATGTTTTAACTCATTAAATGCTTCCAAACAAAAATCATCAAAATAAAAAGGACAATCTTTTTGAAGTAATAAGCATAAAGGTCTAGCTATATGTAAAATCCGCATGACGTAAAAAATTTCTTACCCCCCTAACATTTATTCGAGGAGGCAATTTTTCAATCACCTCCACCTTTGCCCTATCAAATTCTATCCCCTTTGATGAAACTTTGTGACCCAAAACAATTCCTTCCATTACCACGAAACGTCACTTTTTTCCCAATTGAGAACCAAATTAGTTTCTTCACACCTTTTCAACACATTGGACAAATTTGCAAGACAATCAGCAAATGGGACACCAAATACACTAAAATCATCCATCAAGATCTCTATGCTCTTCTCAACCATGTCATGAAAGATGGAAAACATACAATGTTGAAATGTACTTGGAGAATTACAAAGCTCAAAGGGTATTCTCCTATATGCAAAGGTACCAAATGGGCATGTAAAAGTTGTTTTGTCTTGATCCTACGGACAAATGACAATTTAGAAAATTAATTTCCATTCGCCAACCCATAACCAATATAGAGGGGAGGAGCTCATTGGTTTCACTTATGATTACGGTAATACCAACCTTCTTTGGAACGACTTGAGTGGGACTAACCCACTCACTATTGGTAATAGGGTAAATAATACCTGCTTTCAAAAGTTTAAGAACATCCTTCTTCACAACCTATTTTAAAGTAGGATTCAATCTCCTTTGAAGTTGCCTTGGACCAGTTTATTTCCATCATTCAACAGGATTTTATGCATGCATATGGAAGGGCTAATGGTCCAAGCAATGGCATCTTTATGCAATTTAAGCACCACAATCAATCTATCAAGTTGCTCACATGTCAAAGATGCATTCACAATCACCGAGTATGTCTCATTTTCACCAAGATATACATACATTAGGTGAGTACGAAGAGGTTTAAGTTCCAACTTGGGGAGTTCGTTGGTCGGAGACCTCCCTTTACCTTTTTCTTGATTCTCCTCATCCTCCTTTTGCAATAAGGTCTCATCCTGAATTGATTCACATTCCTCATCCCTTCTACATCATCTTGATTTGGTGTATTTGACTCCAATACCTCTTCCTCCATTGAAAAATTCTCCATTGCATTCTTACAACGATCATCAATTAAGTCATCTACTACATTTATATTCATGACATCTTCAAAAATTGAAGGAAGCTTTAATGAACTACAAACATTTAATGTAACAATTTCATCATTTAGCTTCAGAATTCCAATCTCCCTTCTTGAACATCAATAAGTGCATGGCCGGTAGCAAGGAAAGGTCTTCCAAGAATGATCTAGATCTCTTTATCCGCTTCCATTTAAAGCACAATGAAATTAGCTGGAAGGAGAGTTTGTCAATTTTCACAATCACATCTTCAATGATCCCTTTTGAACACTTTATGCTCCGATCCACAAGTTACAATAAGATATTTGTTGGCTTCAATTGTCCTCCATTTAACTTCTTGAATACCGTAAAAGGCATGAGATTTATCGAAACTCCCAAATCACACAATGCTCTCCCAAATTGTAAACCCCCAATCTCACAAGATATAGAAAATGATCCGGGGTCCTTGAGCTTTGGTGGAAACCTCTTTGTAAGGAGTTCACTACAATTCTCCATTAAGCATAAGATTTCATCCCCATGCAACTTCCTTTCTGAAGTAAGAACTTGTTTCATGAATTTGGCATAGGTGGGCATGTTCTCAAGTGCATCCATGAATGGAATAGGTTGATTTCAAACTTTTTGAAAATCTCAAGAAACTTCTTGAACTTCTTTGCATTTTCTTCATCCTTTAGCCTTAGAAGAAATGGCACATTAACATGTTTCGGCTCATCATGCTTCAGATCCTTGCCTTCATTGCTTGGTGAGTTGGGCTTAATAGACTCATTCATCATTTTGTCTTGCCAATTTAAAGACTCTCATTTTTCTTTCTCTTTATCCTTAACTTTTTCTTGTTCTCCACCTTTCAACAAAGTTTTTCCAACCTTTTCTTCCAACTCTTTACTACCCCTACGGTGATGGCTTTGCATTGTTCCATGGGATTTGGAATAGTATCACTTGGGAGCACCCCTAAAGGTCTATCATTATTCAATCTCGCCAATTGGCCTAATTGAATTTCCAAATTCCTTGTAGATGCCTTCAAGTTCTCATAATCTTTGTTGTGTTCCTCATTTTTCCTATCTAACTCTCTTCTCAAGAACTCGGCTTCTTTTTCCAACCATCTTCTCCCACATTCTCTCTTGAGGTGTATTGGTCATTATACATAGGTTGGGAAGAATTTGCATATTGAAAATGAGACCTTGGTGGTTGGTTTTGAAATGAAGAATTAGGACAATATTGATATGAGTTGGGTTGGAAGTTCCTTTGATGTGGCGGTTGATAAGGTCTAGGTGAGGAACTTGAGGATCGAGTGTGTTAGACATTTTGAGGAGGTGGATTTGGTTGGTAAAGAGGATTGGATTGATTGTTGGTGTTGCTCCATGAAAAATTAGGATGATTCCTCTAAGAAGGATTATATGTGTTTCCATAAGTTCCGAATGGGTTCCTTGGAAATGATGATTGATTAGACACATAATTGAGTTGTTTATTGACCCATAAGGTATCTCACATTGTCCATTAGCATGATCGCCTCCACAAAAATCACATACCATGCTTGGTTGGGTTGGAGAAGAAGACATGGCATTTACACTACTTGGTTTCCCCAAGTTCTCCAACGCCTTTGCAATGTTATTTCATCACACTCATGAGTATACTTTGTTGTGCCAAAAGAGCATCTTCCATGTTCAAATTCAACACTCAACTATTGGAATTGGCTTGATTAGCTAGGTGTTGAGTCACCGGCGAGGTCATCGGTACATGATAATAGTGATTGTATACCATCCTATTAAGCAACTCTTAAGCTTCCTCCGGAATCTTGTATGAGATGGATCCATCGGCAGAGGCATCCACAATGGATTTGGTCTCTTGAGTCAAAGCATTATAGAAATATTGGATTTGAAGCCACAAAGGAATCGCGTGATGAGGACATTTCCTTAGCAACTCCTTGAACCACTCCCAAGCTTCACCTAAGCTTTCACTAACGTCTTGCTTAAAGGAGGTGATTTCATTTCTCAATTTGGCGGTTCTTGTGGGTGAAAAGTGCTTTGCCAAGAACTCTTGAGAAAGTTGATTCCAAGTGGTAAATGTTCCTTGGGTGTGGGATTGTAACCATGACTTTGCCTTATCCCAAAGAGCTGAAGAACGGAAACACCCTCATTCGCATACAAGCGGATGTACTCCATTAAACTTGAAAGTGTACAAAACTTCTTCAAAATTCATGAGATGTGTATAGGGATCTTCATTGGGACTACCCCCAAACATGGCATGAGCTTGGAGCATTTGGATTAATGCGGGCTTAATCTCAAAGTTGTTAGCTTGCACGGGCATCCGTGCAATACTTGAGTTCGCTCCATCAAAATTCGGCAAGGCATATTCCCTTAATGGCCTTCCATTCCCATTCATGCCATTTCCATTCCCATACCAACACCTATCCCAATATTTCCAACAACCTCTTCTTCTTCATTTTCCATGTTCAAGTTCCTTTGATGAACATTAGCATTTGCCATTTCAATCCTTTCTTGTTCTTGTTGTACTCTTCTAAACCTCCGGATTTCCCTTAGCTCTCTTTCCCTTTCCTTGTCTAAGCAAATGAATGGCCCTTGATCATCTCATACCATGCACTACAACACAATCAAGGCAAATAGTCAATTGAAATTCCTAGTCAATTCCACAAGATATCCAACAAACATAAAAATACACAAAATTAACAACTAAATTAAACTAAAGTACTTAATTTACACGACCCGTATAGAGCTTAATATTGCCAAAAAAAAACAAGGACAATCCCTGGCAACGGCACCAAAACTTGTCTAGCCCTTAGGTAGAGATCAATTTAAAGCAAACAAGTAACAAGAAACCTCACAAAACCACTACACTCTACCTCACTTCCGCAAGTATACGGAGTTGGTAATAGTATAGGATGAGTGGGTATCGTTCCCACAAGGATTGTTGGAAAGCAATTACCAAGTTTTACGGGTATTTGTATAGTCAAGCAAGATCAAACAATGGATGGTGAAATTACTCAACTCAAAATCATAATTCAATGCAAGCAATTAAAACCTAATTTTAAGCTAGATTATCTACTAAAGCAAGTAAGTGAACTAAATAATTACAAATTTGGGAAACTACTTAATCTATTCTAGTCGTTAAAAGCAAATAAAGAAAGCAATTAATTCTAATCTAAACTCATTGAAATAGAACTAAAATCAAAGAGCAAGTAAATTAACCCAATAAAAACACTATAAAAAGACATTTCAAAGCTATAAATTACCAATTCTAAACTAGAAATTGAAAGAGTTAAACTTGAAATCAAAATATTTTTGGATTTTTGGTAAAAATAAAGAAAGCCCACTAAAAATTATCTAGAACTTAATGCAAGAAATGGAGAATTCTTCACTAAAAAGCAAGAATTTAACAAAAACCCTAATTTGCAAGCAAAGAAATTTTCAATAATTTAAACTACAAAGCAAGTAAAAATTATATCTACTTGAAGCTAAAGATAGACCCACTACAACTAATTAATCAAAATTTCTGTCTTTATAGATCTATTTCTCTTTAAGATATAAGAGACAATTAAAGAGAAATTTCCATTAAAGAAGAAGCTTGAGATTCAAGATATCCTAAACTATCCTAACACTTACTAACTATCTAATTCTAATCCTACTCACTATTACAATTTTTAAAAGTAGCTTAAATAGTGCAAGGCAAAATCAGAAATTGGTTTCTGGACTATTACAAAATTGCCCCTATTACTTAACCATCTGCGAGTCAAATCGCGATCTAGAAAACGAGATCGGGATCTCGACTCGCTAATGTTTTAAGTGATTTTTTCGAGTCAAGATTACAATCTGGAGAATCCATATTGCAATCTGGACTCTTTTCCCAGCAACCCCTCTTTTCTTTGATAATTGCACTTTGGTCCCTCGAGCTTGTTTAATTCAGATTCCAACTTCTAAATTTGACCTGAACAAAATTAACATATTTAAACAATTAATTGAGCTAAATTTTTAATAAAAACTTAACATATTTAACAAGAACAAAAATATAAATGGATATGAAAGGAATTAACTTAAACCTACAATTAATTACTCAAAATTCGTGATTTATACTATCAAAATGCTACAATTTAGAGTAGACCAACCCAGGCCTCTACTAGTCCTATGTAGGGCATGCCTGCGCCAAAGACACAGTCCCTAGGATGGCTACCAAGCCTGTGGGCACACCTACACCTGTGATGGTGTAAGGGTGCCTTGTTTTCACTCTATTTTAACCCCCGAAATGTTCCAAACTTACAAAAACACATTTAAATACATAAATAAATGTACTTAAACCCTAAAAACACATAAAGCAACATTTACAAACAAACCCTTAAAATGACCCAAATGCCTCAACTACACACAAAACCTCAGAACCTAATTAAAAAACCTAGCTAGCATGCATGGAAATAACTCTCTTTTGGAGAGTTAACATTGTCAACTTTGATTAGCTATGATTTTGTCTTGGCATTGAAGATTCTGATTTTCTCCAATAGGGCTCCTTCCATTCCTTGGAGGAATGCCATGCCAACTTGTCATTGATCCTCAAATGGTGAAGGTATAGTAAAGCCATATGTGACTGTGATCATAGGCGTGACATCCTCCAATCATGACTTTGGTTGGTCGGTCTATCTATCTTCACTCGGCTTGTCCTATGAGCCTATTCCAGTATCCTCCTCTTGTGGGGGGTCCTATCTCTAGTTTGTAGGATCGTGTTTAATTCTATTCACAAAGAAAATTCCTTAGGACTTGTCGCAATCAAGGTCCTTAGGTCCTTGTGCCTCGTTCCATTTCTGTTTGAGTTAGCGTCTTCACTTGTGGCTCAAGCAATGCTATTCTTTGATCCTTTGCACACAGCTCAGGGAATTGGTCCCCTCCATGAGCTCTAGAGTGTCCTCTCCTAAAGATGATTCCTCCCGTCAAGTATTGGAGTGTGAGCATTCGTAGACTGAGTAACGGGAGTTATGTATGGATGGTTCTTTAGAAGCTTGTTCCTAAGGAGCTTTTTAATATTCACCATTACCATAGGTATCTAGTGGATGAGCCTTGGCTTTTTAATGGTTCCCATAGATGGTTCCAGATGTTGACGTCAAAAAATAGCACCAACAAATTCGTATGTCCACATTCATAAATAGAGCCAAGTGAGATGGGATCTTCATGTCCATTCCTTAGTCTTTTGTTGGGTGTGTCCTCTTCTCCTTAGCTAAAATTCTTTGATCATGAAAATGTAGTCCTTCTTGTCTATCATTGCACTCCTTCCGCAACTTGTTGTCTTGTAGGAAGAAAATGGGCATTCCCTTATTTGCCTTCTAATGCTTAAATCAACACTAGCAGAAAAAGAAAGTCTATACCAATATTACTTAATACGCTTCTTCCCCCTCCAATTTATGTATTGGTACACACATACAGGAACACAATACATTCGTATACTAATACGGTCATAGTAGCGCTCTAAAATTCTATCACTATGAAGAAAGCAAACATACTGAAAACTCTAATACATTTAAAATTCTAGTATAAATAAAACTATAATACAACTCAAATTTTAGTATAATTAAATAAAAACTTATTTGTATGCATGACATATGCTCAAATTTCTTCGGACAACAACACTACCACCGTGCGGAAAACTAGAAAATACATACCAATTAAGCGACTATCTCCACATATTACGAATTATAAAATGACCGTATCCCATTTTCGTACCCGTGCCACATACAAACCTCGTATTGGGCAACATTAGTCTATAGCTCTAACAAAATTCTCGAAGTTTTTTTGTGACAACGTAAACACTGTGTAGATTATATGAAAACATATCTTGGGGTGTGTATCTATAAAATAGGCTTGTTAATGAGTCAGGTCTAGATCCAAATTCGACTCGATCCAGACACGTTTATCCAGGTCTGGATCCAAAAAAAATTCAATTAGGCAGATTCGATCCGAACCCTTTAACTATTATATTAAACAGATCAATTATGAATCTTGTTGTTCTGACATGATTAGGACTCGGATTCGATAAAAATATTTAATATATAGTAAAATTATATACAATTAGTGTTATTCTATATATACAAATACATATATGTTGTACAAATTGTCAATGTAAATTATATTGTATTGTAGAACTCATGTATAAATATAAATTTTGAAATAAATGTTTTTTATAATTACAAAAAAAAAAATCTATAAATTACAAAATTTCTATATAAAATTGTTAAAGTTAAAAAATATTAAAAGACCCAGATCTGGATCCGGATCTGACAAGATCTAATAGATTCGAGTATATATTTACTTTTGTAGACCGGACAGATATTTGGAATCTAGATCTTAAATCGGATATACTAGTAGGATCCGAGTCTAGATCTATTAGTTCCGATCCGAATCGAGAACAATAGTGAAGCCTACTGTAGAATACCTTTTGACCTGAATTGTTGAATATTCCTTTGCCTAAGTGAACCCAAGGCTCCAAACCATTAAACTTTGATCAAGTACATTTGACGTATGTGGTCTGCGACATGATTCATGCATATGTCATATTTAACTAGTATGATATTTTTTGAAACATCACTATTGTTGACGAAATACTGAAACCAAACAATATGAGGACTAGAAATTAATAAGATTATATGCTCGAGTAGGATTAGATACAAACATTTTCCATTAAGATAATTTATGTAAAAACTTTACAGCCAATGGGAATAGAGTCTCTCTTTAACATCTATTTAATTAACAAGAAACAGATAACACATCCTTACTAATTTTTATATGAGTAAAAAATTTTAAAAAATACACATATTTAAGATTGGTAACATTTCCGTTTCCTTACTAATCAAAGGTGAGAAGTTAACGAGGGTGAGCAAAAATTATTTCATTAAGTTATTCACACGAACTAAAGTAGTGAACTAAATGAAATTTCTCTCTACCTTGTCTCTAAACTTTTCTCCATTTTGTCTTTTGTTTCTCTTTCTTTCCATAGCTTCCATGCTAGCTACAGTTGTTCCTCACATCTTTCCTGGGGGCACCTTAAAAATCTTTCACATATGCTATTCTAAAGGATCAATCAATACATGAGCTTATGTTCAAGCCAATTCAATCTCCTAAGGGAGAACTAGCTATACACTTTTCTAAGAAGGATATTCAATAGCTAGCTCAACCTTTTCAATTTGCTTTGGTGGGTAAATTCATCCAGGAGGGGCAAATCAAGTATGGAAGTCTTGTGCAAGCGCTTATTATTGGCTGCAAAATGAGATTACATTCGAGCTCATGGATCATTCGCATATTCTTTTTCTCTTTCATCTTGAAGAGGATAACCTCCGTTGTTCGTTGAAGTAATCATGGTATGTGAATGGTTTTCTCATAAAGGTCTTTAAATAGAGTCTTTATTTCAAACTCAATAAAGAGTCATCAGTTGTCCTGGTTTGGGTTACATTGGAGAATTTTTCAATTATCTTCTTCCCAAAGAAGGCTTTATTTTCTATTGTAAAATATGTGGGAAGACCATTAAAGATGGACATTACTGTTGAGAATAATAATTTGCAACCATTGAGTTTTCCAAGTCTTTTGAGTTATTTAAGTTCATGCATGTCTTTTGAGTTATTTAAGGTCACCATGAGAACTGTATCAGACAATTCATGTATCCAGAATTAATATGGTTCATGTGTGGTTAATCATGAAGGTATCTATATATGGAACCTCCTTGTAGTTGAAGAATGAAATAACAAAAAGCAAAATTACCTCCCTTCTTCTTGTTCTAACAATTGTCCTTATTGTTCCAACAAAGTGGTATCAGAGCTACTTTTCTTAGCTTTGATAAAATGGCCGGCAATAACTTGTTATTCCAATTTCCTGGTCTTACAAAAGAAAATTATGATATTTGGTGTCTTCGTATGAGAGCTTTGCTTGGATCACAAGATGTATGAGAGATAGTGGATAAAGGATATACTCCACCAAAAGATGAAGAATCATTATCTCATAATAAGAAAGATGCTTTAACTAAGATAAGAAAGAAGGATCAACAGGCCTTCACTCTCATCCATCAATGTTTGGATGAATCAATGTTCTTGAAGGTAGCTGATACTACTTTCGTAAAGCAAGCTTAGGAGATTTTGAGGAATTCCCAACAAAGTGTTGACAAGATGAAGAAACTACGACTCCAAATCTTACAAGGTGATTTTGAATCTTTGTGAATGAAGGAATTCAAATCCATCTCGGATTATTGCTCTGGGGTAAAGGCCTTAGTAAGACAATTGAAAAGATATAGTGAGAACATTAAAGATGTTCATATGGTGGAAAAAATCCTTCGATCATTAAGACCCAAATTTGATTATGTTGTGTGTGTCATTGAAGAGTCAAAAGATCTAGACTCTATGACAATTGATGAGTTGGAAGGATCACTACAAGATCATGAAGACAAGATCAAGAAGTGGCATGAAGAGCCAATAGAGCAAGTCCTCAAATCAAATGCCTCTGTGAAGGATGATGGAGGTGAAAAGAGCCAAAGAGGACGAGGAAGAGAAAGACGACGTGTTCATGGTAGAGGACAAGAAGGGAGAGGTAGAAGCAATCAAAATAATGCCAATGATGAAGATAGAAGTCAACAAACAACTAGAGATCGAGGAAGAGGTAAAAATCGTAGATCAAATGAAGGTATGATAAATCTAATATTGAGTGCTATAATTGTCACAAATATGGCAACTTTATTCTTGGGAATGTCGTAGTGCTTCCAAAAACGAGTAGAAAGCCAATCTTGTTGATGACAAGCAAGAAAGGGAGGAGCCAACCTTATTGCTAGTAGTCAAAGATTAAGAAAAGGATGACAACAATATGTGGTACTTGGATAATGGAGCAAATAATCACGGGTGGTTACAATGAAAAATTTATAGAGCATGATAAGAAGGTGAATGGCTATGTTTCCTTTAGAGATTCTTTAAAACCCAAATACAAGGGAAAGGTACAATTTTAATTTCTTCAAAGGATGGTAGTCACAAACTTATCTTTAATGTTTTTTTATGTGCCAAAGTTGAAAAGTAATATTTTGAGTTTAGGCCAACTTCTTGAAAAAGGATATGAAATTCACATGAAAGATTGTTATCTTTGGCTTTAAGATCAAAATGTAATTTAATTGATTATAGTGTTTATGTTAAAGAGTAGAATGTTCATGTTGAATCTTAAGAATGTTGAAGCAAAATGCTTGAATGGCCAGTTATACAAGATGCAGCACGGTATTGGCATATTTAGATTTGGGCATTTGAACTTTGGCGTACTCAAAGCTTTGAGAGAAGAGAAGATGGTGAAGGGGATGCCCATAATCAACCATCCTAATCAAGTTTGTGAAGCATGTCTCCTCGACAAGCATTCAAGGAAGAGTTTCCCAAAATAAGCTACTACAAGAGCAACCTAGTCACTCCAACTTGTTCATAGTGATGTCTGTGAACCGATCAATCTATCATCATTTGGTAAAAATAAATACTCCTTGCCCCTCATTAATGATTATAGTAGAAAGACTTAGGTTTACTTTCTAAAGCAAAAATCTGAAGCATTTGTTGCATTTAAAATTTTCAAGGCTCTTGTAGAAAAAGAAATTGGTTGTGAAATTAAAGTTTTGCAATCAAATAGAGGAGGTGCATTCAATTCTAAAGAATTCAATGATTTTTGTATATCACATGCGCCATCCTTTAACAGTTCCTAGATCCCCACAACTTTAAAATGGTGTATCAGAAAGGAAAAACAAAACTATTCTTAACATGGCCAGAAGTATGTCGAAAGCCAAAAATATGCCTAATGAATTTTTGGCGGACACTATTTCTTGTGCAGTGTATGTGTCTAATAGTTCTCCAATAAGGAGTGTTAAATTCAAAACTTCACAAGAAGCTTAGAGTGGAAGGAAGCCTAGTGTTGAACATTTGCAGATTTTTGAGAGGATTGCATATGCTCATATTCCTCAACAAGAAAGATCCAAGCCTGATGATCGGAGCATTAAGCATGTATTTATTGGTCATGATTCAAATTCCAAAGGTTATAAGCTATACAATCCTAGCACCGGGAAAATTGTGGTGAGTAGAGATGTTGAGTTTGATGAAGAAGCAACTTGGAATTGGGAGGTACAAGGACTTTATGATTTCTTTCCATATTTTTGAGAGAAATGTCAACAGATGGTGGCACTTATACAAGAAACAACTCTGTCTCTTCACCTACATGTTGCATTCATAAACTTCCATCACATAGTCTCCAGCAAACATCTACAAAAAATGTCCATCTTTAATGCTTCTATTTTTACCAAATCTAGATGTGTATATTAGACACCCTTTCTTCTCTTTTGATAGACACTGAACCTATGAACCTTGATGAGGCCATAAGAGACAAAAGATGGAGACAAGCCTGTCTAGAGATGAATAACATAGAAAAGAACGACACTTGGGACTTATCAACTCTTCCAAAGGGTCATGAAGCTATTGGAGTTAAATGGGTATACAAGATAAAGAGAATGCTCAAGGAGAGATAGAACGATACAAAGAGAGACTTGTCACTAAAGGTTACAAGCAAAAGCATGGAGTTGATTATGTAGAAGTTTATCCACCTGTTGATCGCATGGAAACTATCCGTTTAATCATATCATTAGTAGCTTAAATGAAGTGGAAAATTTATCAACTTGATATGAAGTCGGCCTTTCTCAACAGCTATCTTGAAGAAGAGGTTTATGTAGAACCACCATTATGGGCTTTGTGGTTAAAGGCCATGAAGATAAAGTGTTAAGATTTAAGAAAGCCCTATATGCATTGAAACAAGCACCAAGAGCATGGAATAGCCGCATTGACAAATACTTCCAAGACAATAGGTTTGTTTGTTGTCCTTGTGAATATGCTCTTTATGTGCATGACATGCATGATATCATTGTTTTTCTTTATGTGGATGATCTTATATTCACGGGAGATAATCCTATCTTGTTTGAAGAATTTAAGAATTTAAGAAGTCCACGTCACTTGAATTTGAATTGACCGATATTGGACTTAGTGTCTTACTACTTGGGGTTATAAGTGAAGCAAATGGAAATGGCATATTCATCTCACAAGAAAGCTATGCAAAGGAAGTCTTGAAGAAGTTCAAAATGATTGATTGCAATCCAGTGATAAAGCCACCATGTAAAGATATCATTGAAGTCACACAATTTCATCATCCACAAAGGAAGATCTGTCTCATTTCAAAAGTCTTGTGGGAAGCTTGAGATCCCTTAACATGCACAAGACCTGATATTCTTTTTGCAGTTGAGGTAGTAAGTCATTTCATGGAAGCTTCTACTTCAACCCACATAAAAGTTGCAAAGAGAGTTCTTTGTTATCTAGAACAAATGATTTTGGGTTATTTTACTCTTCATCCAATTATTTCAAACTTACTGGTTTTTGTGATAGCGATCATGCGGGAGATATGGATGATAGAATGAGTACTATGGTATTCTTCACGGGAGATTGTGCAATCACTTGGAGTTCTAATAAACAACCTATTGTCACATTCTTTACTTGTGAATCTGAACATGTAGCAGCAACTTCTTACACATTCCATGCAACTTGGCTTGGAAGGTTACTAAAGGAACTTCACGTGCCTCAAGAGGGAGCTACTGAAATTCCCATTGACAACAAGTCTGCACAAGATCTTGCTAAGAATTCAATATTCCATGATCAAAGCAAGCATATAGATACAAGGTATCATTTTATTAGAGAATGTATTTCGAGAGATAAGGAAGGAAGTGGAACTCAAGTTTGTGAAGACTCGAGATCAATTTGCGGATATTTCTAGAATTATTCTCAAGTTTAAAAGCTTTCAAAGATTGCAAGCTAACCTTGGAGTGAATAAGAAGATTGCAAATTAAGGGGGAGTGTTGAGAATAATAATTTGCAACCATTGAGTTGTTCAAGTCTTTTGAGTTGTTTAAATTCCTGCATGTCATTTGAATTATACAAGGTCACCATGAGAATTGTATTAGAGAATTCATGTATCTAGAATTAATATGGTTCATGTATGTTCATCATCATGAAGGTATCTATATATACCTCCTTGTAGTTGATGAATGAAATAACAAGAAGCAAAATTACCTCCCTCAATATCCTTCTTATTCCAACAATTATCCTCATTTGTTCCAACAATTACTATTATAACTCTTTCCCGACCAAGTGTAGCAAAGGTGTGTACTGATGTGGATTTGCTTTTGCCTTTACCAACTATAGTTTGGATAAGTATGGAAATGTCATCTTTGGCAGTCTACTGAGTACAAGACTTGCTAAAATATTGTTTGTCTTGTAGCGACTTGCTGACCTGTCTCTTCATGTATGCTCCAAAAATCAAATGCTCTAATTGACCAAGTCATTAAGCAAATCAAGACAATCCGGTAGCTCCAGCAATTCCAGCAGCTCCGGCCACCATGGCTGTTGTGGCAGATTAGATAAGGCAAACCCAAGCAAGGTGGTTGACAAGGGGAAGGATAAGGTAATGGAAGCACATTAAACTTGGATTCAAATTTGATGGCCTCCGCCAAACAAGGAATCTCCTCCAACAACCTCTCCTAAACATAAGGAAGTTGGAATTAAAATTCAAAACTATATTGAAGGGTTCCCAATGGGGATCAATCATCTTCGAATTTTCGACAAGAAATTAACAACCAAGACACTAGCCAGCCTAATAGCTCTAGTAATGTGATCCCATTCAACCTCTTCGCATATTTTCAGCAATTCCACAGTTCAAGGAACTAAATGATCTACTAACTCAAACCGGCATGAAAAGTTTTCTTCTTCATTTGCTACCTGGATAACTAACCCTAAGCAAGTGGAGGTTTATTTGAATGACCTTGATGAAGGAGTTCCTTGGAATAAATTTAAGAGATTATTTACATTGCATCTAGGAGTCTAGGATTCGGATGGAAAAGAAAAGAAAGGGAAGGGGTTGTCAACTCTCATCATTTGAGAGTTATGTACGGGAATAAAGAAGAGAAATGGGCAGAAAATAAGGTTGCTATAGTTTAAAAAATCTATCAGCCCAAACTGAATGGAAATCGAAAGAAAATAGAGGGGAAGGCTATTAAAACTTTTCAAAATGATATCTTTACCCTAAAAAACTATGGGAAAATTTTTTATTGACATACATATCCCAAATCATTTTATTCTTTCTTAAACTCCTAAACAAAATTATAATCACTCCTTTTTCTTTTCCTTCTCTTCTCTTCTTTCCTAACTTAAGTTTTCTCTTTTTTCTCTCTTCTTCTCTCCTAAACTCCCAAAACATAGTGTTAGGGATGATTTTAAAACTTTTGCAGTGGGAGGAGCACGCAACAAATTGCTTGGCGGATGATGAGCAATGAGGTAAGATAGTTTTGGAAAGAAGGGATAGGGAGTTAGTGTATAGTTTCAAAGCTTTTTAGTCTTACATTGGCCAAAAGACTTCCTCCACAAACGGGCAATAACACAAAGGATAGAAGGAAAAAGATGCAATTTGCTTTGGCAAGGAGAGTTATCACTAGGCAAGCTTGTAGAGCGGCTACATTTTCTACTTCACGTCAATGATTTATTGGAGAAGTGGTCACACTTCAAAAAAGTTTTTAGAGAATTTAATTCAGTTGTGGATGCCTCTTATCTAGACTTGTTAGTTCAAAGCAATATAAATTTGTATTTTAGTTCTAGTAGTATGCCAACTAGAGTTGCTAATATAGTCAGGTTAGATGTAGTTTATATATCTTGGTCTATGTAAAAAAAATTTATAATTAGTAATGGAAAATTTTTTATATAGATTAAAGTGTATAGACCTACTGTACACCTTATAATCCAAATTTATCACATCCTCTTAACTTTTTTTAAAATGTCAAAAATTAAATATAAGTTGAAGAATTTGGACAATTATAGATCACAAAGTATATATTCAGGCTATACACCTTAGTCAGTATAAATTTTTTTTTTTTAATTAGCCAAATCACAATAAACTTTCATTGGGAGGTAAAGCTTTATGTCCATTTCTTTGTTCATCTACTTCCAATAAATGGGTAGAGGTCTACCTACCCCTACCACACTGGTGGCTTTATAAAAAAGAAACAAAAAAAAAAAATTATTCACACAAATTGAGTATAAGACAATTGGAGGCTTTCATCATGGTCTCTCACATAAGCCTGTCAATGAATTGAATCTAAATCTGAACCTGTTTATCCTAATTTAAATTCACGAGAAATTTAATTATAATAAGATCGAATATGAATTTTGTTATTCCAACTCAATTATTATCCGGATAATCCAATTAAAATATTTAATATATAATAAAATTATATACAATTAGTGTTATTTTTTCTGTATGCACACATATATGTTGTGTAAATCATTGATACAAATTATATTCTATTGTGTAGCCCATGCATAAGTATAAATTTTGAATAAATATTTTTATGCTTGAAAAGAAAAACAAAATTTCTATAAATTATAAAATTTATATATAAAAATCTTGAAAGTTATAAATAATAGTACATATTATAAGAGACAGATTCGTATCAAATAAGATCCAACAAATATGGATATAAATATCTTTTTATAGGTCCAATGAATATTTTGATCTGCAAATATACTAATTAAATCTATTAATTTCAACCCAAATCTGACATGTTCACTAGGGTACTATCACTAACATGGCCAAACCTTCTTTTCCTCTTGAAATATAATATCAGATCGGATCGGATCAATTAGGACTCCTTTATGTAGGCCGTGCGTCATCAACTGTGTTTCTCTTGTTTCGTATCTTTTTTTTTCTTCTCTTTTTTGGTTTTTTTTTTCCAATAATGAATATACTTCTGAATCCTCTTGTTTTTTGTAATGAATTAATCGATTGGGTGCTTGTTAATATTCGAGTCCAAATGAGAATCGCACAAACAGAATACAGCTGTGACTTACAGATAAGAAGGTTAAGAGATCATGACATATATTACAAAAAAAAAAAATATCGGCATAACCTTCTTATCCATAGCGGAGTTGATTAATCACTACATATACAAAGACTTTTAGGATGATTACACGAAGGTAAGGAAAGATAAACGAGTAAAAAACAGAGCAGCTATTAATTGAGTGGAGACGAGAAAAGTAGATCCTGGATCTAAACTGGGACAGAACAGATGAAGAGAGGGGGGGCGGAATGGAAAAAAAAAACGTGTCCTTTGTATGACAAACCAATTGTTCTTGCCATCACAAGCTGAAGGAGTCTTCTCCTGTTACTGATCTGCAGAATGATTATAACTTGAGGTTACTGCCGTCTGAGCCCCCTCTTCATCCTTGCTTCACTTCTGCATTAGGTCCACAAGGCAGCAGAATCATAGTATCAAGCAAATATTTCGCCTTCCCCCCACCAAAAACTTTCATTCCGAGGCAGAATCATAGAAGTCACTTGGGCACGGGGTCATGACCTCAGATTCAAGTGTTTGAACTACCCTATGCATTGTAGGCCGATCCTCTGGGGCAGAAGACACACATTGAATGGCAACTGCAAGCAGGGCATCAAGGGTTTAATGCCTGAACTCCTTCACATTGTGGATCAACTATCTCCCGCTGTCTATTCTCAGACATTAGAAAATTTAGCTGCAACAAGACAACAATGCAATTAGTGTCTTACACACATTGATAATTCAAGTACTCTCAGCCAGATACATTTCATGAATGAATTAACTCATTGTGCAAGAAAACAATGATCAGGCAAATATGTCTTTCGAGGAAAAGCACAACTAAGAAATTAAAAATCTAGTAAGGAATCTCCGAATCTACAAAATAGTACCTCATCAGTTCAGAATTGATTTCTCCCCCCTAAGGAGTTTTCCTTTCTATCATCATTTTCCTTAATTCTTAGAGTTATTTCTGGCACATTCAGTAGCCTTCATGGACAAGAAATATAAAGAAGTGAATTTTATAGACAAGGAAACTAATTAGAGATGTATTTGTAAGGATCCAATTTATCTACCTCGAACTTTCAATGACATAATGGGACCAACTCAACTTAGCACCCCTAACTTGTAACCGATTCTTGTTTTGCACCCCAATTTCAATTTTGCACATGTTGCACCCCCAACCCTATGATTTATCCCACTTCAGTCCAATTTTATCTCCGATAAAAGAATTGATGGATGCTAGATACGAGCACACCTGTTTAGTGATGCTATCGTACCAGTGAAGGTAGTCAAGACCAATTCCACTTTGTAGTTCTAAAATTTTGGACAGACTGCATCCTTTACTATCATATCCATCCCACCTTGGATCAATTTTTAACTTGAGTTAAGAAATTTGACAAATATCCCACTTCTTGTGCATGGTATGCACAGTTGGAATATCCATTAGTTTTGGTAACGGTGTTAAAAATTAGACTGCAGTAGGACGAATGAGAGTTGGGAGTGCAAAATGTCCAAAACTGAAATTGTGGTGCAAAGTGAAAATCGAGCACAAATCAGGAGGTGCAAAGTGGAGTTAGGCCTACACAAAGAGAAGTATTAGGTGCATAACAAACTAATCCACCAATATGAAAGCCATATGTGCACTATAATCAGTGACCATCTTTTTTCAATTATATATTTCTATCCAACTGTGCAAATTACAAGGATTGTCCACATACAGCACACACGTAAGGCTAAATCACAAAAAAAATTCCATGTCCATTGCTGATGGAACAGAAACTGAGAGACGAATCATAGAAGTTCTACAAGTGGTTGCTGGGAGAAGATTGGCTACATGTTCCAGATTGATATTGTAATCATGGTTCCATATTTGCATCTCGACTTGCTTACGTAAGTTTTAATCTGGCTAATATGGATAATTATTCAAAATTTATACTGTCTCTGTAACACATCTAGATGATGTACAAGTTAGACAAGCATCAGAATAATGTCTTAAGCAACCCTATTTCAATCTGTAAAGACAACTGTCGCTTCATATAGGCTGCAAAAAGTTATACTTGAAAAGCAATGATATGGAATATAAATCCACAAATCTGAAATGAAACAATGAGCCACAAAGCTTGCAATACAAGATGCAAAATACACAGGGAAAAGCATAACTGGCAAGATAATGTTAAACTCATTAAACTTGTTTAAGTGAGGTATCGTAATGTATGTAAAAATGTAAACCATTTCGCTGATCACTTGGGTCTGATAAGCTATTAGCTCCTCACAGGATTAATTGACATGTCATGGCAGAATATAGAAGATACTCAATTTGCCATTTCCGTGCAATAGAAGCAAAAGAAATAAGCAGACCTACCCAGCCAACAATGTTCAGTCCCTTCTCAATGATACAGAAGGATGCATCAGTAGGCCGCTTGCCACTCACAACTTCAAGCACCAGAACCCCAAAACTATAAACATCAGTCTTTTCTGTAGCTCTACCACTCTGCATGTATTCTGTTCGCAAAGTCAAGATTTAGATTTAGTTAATTTATACATCAACCAAACAATATTTACTTTCTATCCAAAACAAGGAAAAACAGAAAAATGCAGAGGGAATCAGCAGCTAATTCATGGTACTGCATGGAAACTAAGATCAACCGAACTTCTTTTGAAAGAAATAGTTTAATTTCAATATTTGATAAGATGCATACCAGCTATTAATAGTAAAAAATAGCACACTAATTTTAAAATGTCAACCAAAATATGTATGAAACTAGCAAACAGAGAAAAAAGAAGTCCCAGCTTGGCGCTTGCTCTTTTTTCCTCCTCTTTTATCCCCTCTTCACCACCCCCCGGCCCACCAAAAAACAAAAAAATCCCCCTGCAGGTGCTTAAGCCTGCATATCTTTGTCTGTATGTGGATAATTGACCAACAGTAAACATAATGGAAATACAAACCTACATCTAAAGAAATAATATGAAATAAGTTGAAGATTACATGAAACAATCACCAAAGCACACTACACAATTTCACGTTTGTTACTACCCCGTTTTTTCACGTAGAGGTGCTGAAAGAGGAATGCAATGCTACTGAAACTGAGGACTTGTTTAAATAACTAAATAGACTGATTTCAATGTATAGAGAAATCTTTCCTCCTAATGTCAGGAACCAGACAGAAAGAGAATGCAATTACTTGCTCACCTGGAGCCAAATATCCAAATGTACCAGCCACAATAGTTGTTATATGGGATTCTTCATCCTCCAGTAATTTGGCCAGGCCAAAGTCAGCAACACGTGCCTCAAAATTACCGTCAAGCAAAATGTTGCTAGATTTTATGTCACGATGGATAATCCGAGGAGAGCAATCATGATGCAAATATGCAAGGCCTTTTGCTGCACCCATGATTATATTGAGCCTTGCACTTCCCAATCCAGTTGCTCAGACCTTTCTGTACATGTGCAAAAAGTATGCTAATGTTATCCAGGCATAAAGAATGCTTTTACTAATTTTATAGCAAGAAATACAATCATCTCAAACAAAGAAAGCAGTGAAAAGCAACATTACAAACACAAGACAACTAACGAGAGGAAAAAAGAAGATACAAGAGGTTTCTGATCCTGGATGAGTTAAACATAAAAAGAAATGTACAACAGATGTACATACATCACTCTCTAAATATTTATCTTCTCCATCATGGGTAATGCTTTCTGATCTTCCACCAGGGACAGATTTATAAATAGGAAACTCATGCCTCCATCTAACAGACTTGAATACAACTTTCTGATGCAGATTCTTTAACTCAATACAGTTTGAAGACCTCAATCGTTTTTTGCCAAATTTTTTGAAAGGGGATGTGAAAGGTGTGAAGGAAGAAGGATATGGACAGCAAGAATCAAACAAGCACTTCACTAGTGGGGTATATTCTGATTTTAGAAAACCTAACTTTATAAGTTTTGATTAGCTTCAGTTAAACACCACTACATTATGTCTAGCTCTTTGCTTTACAGTATCTGCAGGACGTTTAAGTCAAAAAGTGAATCCCAGTTTCAAGAGCTTTATCTACTTTGGGATCATAGTAAGAGTTTATTTAACAAAACTAGATTCCATCCCCCCATAACCACGAAATTCAAAAGCAAAATACACTAAGATCACAATTAATCCGTTTTTTTCATGAACTTCTACTTCTTTTTCACATAATTGCGAGTTATTCATATATCTTTGTAAATAGTAGTCTAGGAGCTTCAACTGATTTTACTGCAAGTATGATAGAATAGAAACTGTCAATTACCGAGTCAATAGAAAATTTACAACCTTACTGCCAACCAGTTTATGGAATACACAACCAGTTGAGGACATAATTAATCTTTGAAATCTTCCCTACCAACAAAAAACTCTCTATCAAATCTTTTGCAAAATCCAAGTCCAGATAATCCTTGTTTGCTTATTAACTTCACTTTTGAAGTATATTAGGAGTAACTAAATAACCTTGCACAAATAGTCTGTATACCTCTTTGCAAGAGAGACTGTCCAGGTAATGAACAATATAAGAAATGTCAAAATTACATCTTACCATGCAGAACTTCATCTAGGCTGCCTCCGGGCAGGAAATCATATATCAAAAGCTTCGAAGTTGGAGAGTTGCAATATCCTCGAAGATTGACAAGGTATCTATGCTTGATGCTTCCAAGAATTTCAAGCTCTCTTTCAAAGATGTGATCAAACCCCTCATTCAACTTCACAATTCTTTTCAACGCAAATACATTGCCATCTTCCATGGCAAGCTTGTAGACAGTTCCAAAGCCCCCAGAACCAATGATGTGTTCTTCATTCAAAGTCTCTAATTTTTTAATGATATCCTTGGAAGAGTAAGGTAAGTCTCCATGAAACATTACAACTGATGCTCCTGAGGAAACAGAAACATTTATTGTTTAGTCATTAATGGAATTGAAAGCACCAAATGGCAAATGCATACAAGTACATAAACACAGTAAAATAAGCACCTCCACTGACCACCATAGCCAGGCTTTTACCATCTGTCTTCCCAAGCCTTTTATACAAGAAACACCCCCAGAAACACATCAGTGCCACCAGAAGCAATGCACCAACAGTAGCAGAAGCACTTATAAGTAGTCGGCCAGAATATTTCTTCCTAGCTTGGTTATCAGCTAAAACACCAAGAGATAAAGGTTATTACAACAGGAATGAAGTGGGAGGGACAGAACAAGAAAGAAAAGCAAAACAATGTAGGCGTGGACAAATATTGAGTTAGATTCATAGAACTAAAGGTTCTGATTAATTCACATGGTGGTCTAAATAGAAATGGCTCAAATAGATTATTTTGATTTGAAATAAATCTTTTAATGATGAAAGAAAAAACTCATCTAGACAGGAATGAGAGACAGAGTTAAAAAAATCAACATCAGCATAAAAGACAGAATATTAGATTTAAAACATTGCAAATCTGCAGATAATGTAGCAAATAACCAAAAACATATAAATCTCAGCCTATTTGTGAACATCTCCACAAAACACATCAATAGTTATCCTTGTCAAAGAAACATTTGCCTTGATTTACAGTTCTTCTTATTGGAGGATGTTCAAAGAGAATTCTGAATTACAGAGATTGCACCAAAGAAACAAGCAGCAAAACATGCATTAAGTTGATATAACTGAAAACTCGGGGAAGTTACCCAACAAGATCAAATACAATGCATGTGTCCTTCACATTTTTATATGTTTAGACAGTGCCTGGATGTGTTCATTTTAGTGCATATAAATGCTTCAGTAAGTCCAAAGGTATTCCTAAATAATCGCAGACACAACGCAAATGATCTCTTACATCTTATATAGTCATTCTATAATATATTTTCTCACTAAAGGATGCAATTAGTAGCCTTTAGATGAGTATTGGTCTCAAGCTCAAGCTCGACTGAATTTCAGTCAATTAGAACATAATTGATATCATCAAGTTGGGCTTGAGCTTGACACGACCAATTAGCTAACGAACTTGAGCTCAACTCGTATCGCACAAGTTCCATTCAGCACCTTATTGAGGTTATATGTGGAGCTAAAAGCTGAACCTTATTTATTTTAGTAAATATGCTTTCAAACCTATGTTAGTTTAGTAATTCCACACAATGAAAGACAAAACTAGAAAATTTGAAGTGTGCTTAAGCTCAATTAGGCCGCGTTCCCAAGTAGTGAAGGTAGATGCTTACATAAGCAAGTAGCTTTAACTCGAATAAACTTGGACAAAGCTAAATGTAGAGTCAAGCTTTTCACTATGTCAAATCCAACTTGCTTGTACAGCTCGCTTCATTTGCAGCCCTATTCCCCACCCCAGAAAGCAGAAAAGAGAACAACGAAATAGATATGGCAGGAAGGTTCAGGAGAAAAGAGATAATCCTAATCCAATTATGTGACTTGACTTCAACCCAGATTGCCTCCTATACAGTTCTCAATTTCACATAATGAAGAAATGCCATTTCCTTCAAGCAAGGGCTTTAAGGAATCATGCACCAGAGAACATTTGTCCAAACAAAAAACAACTTTGGAGCCATAGACTTTTGAATGGGATACACAAAAATCTTAAGCTGCTGTAAGATTTAAACTGGAATACCCTCTACTTTAAGAATAATGAACCCCACAGACTGTGTCCTTCATTGATTTCTAAGATGAATCCCACCATGGTAGATGAAAAAGGAAGCATTGAAATTTTTCTTGAAATAAATTTCTCCACCTTCTCTTAGAAGAAGAAAAGGAAAAGCCAACTGATGTGATCGTTCAATTGTATTCACTATTTGAACTACTGGATGATTCTAAGAGTATATGTTATTACGAAGATGACATGGCTGATGTTGACACAACTGAATTAGACTTCTAAAGAGAATGAATTACAGATCTTTTCTTTTTTAGGTGGTGTAAGAAGGAGAATAAGCAATAGCTTAGTTGCACTTGTTACACTTCATAGCCTTTCTTTTGAAATAAAATTTTATAACCCATTCTGATTCATCAGTCATTGAGCTTGGCCCCTACATAGAGGCCGATGAAGGAAGCACAGAACCAGGAACACTGGAAGCAAACGATAAACACAAAAATAATAAATAAATAAATAAAATAATCAACACATATCTCACAACTAGTGACTTACCCGAATCTGGGGGTCGGGGAAATGTTGTCGGACCAGCACCTTTACATACTAATTCGATCTGTTGACCACACAAATCACGATTTCCAACAAAGCTGTCAAGAAAAGCATCAAATTAAGTACATCCTTTTGTATATTTGTAAATAGCCACTTCCCTTTCTACCCCAAAAAAAAGACATAAAATTAACATCTTTTACATTGAATAAGCTTCTAATGGATTTTCAGGCACAATTTTGAAACCAGGAAGGTGTTGGTGCGGCTATGGCACAATCTTGGCAAAATAACTAAATGAAACAACCATTGCCAATTTTCACCTACTGTCAAGCCATATTCCTCAATAAAAATATTTATTGAGAAGGTAACACTCAACAAACAATATGAGTCATCAGCTGTAGCATTCAGCCGACACACCTACAAGACAAGGTTCAGTTAAGTCATATGGTTACTGAAGAAGATAGGAAATTGCCAAACTTAAACACCATGGATGTCAGTTTCTAGTCGTTGTCGACTTCCTAAAGTCGAACGCAATTGTGTCACATGCTTGTACATATATTCTTTAGCTAATAAAGTGGTACAAATTTGTTTAACAATAGTACTTTGTGCATAGTTTATGGAGTAATTTTATGAAGGTAAACAAATCGTCTTGAAATAGCTAACAAAATAAGGATAACAAAAAGTCAAACAAGACAGAAAATCCAGAACAGGATTACTAGTTATTACTTACAACCGAAGTTAGACAAAGTAAACTCAATAACAAATGGAAATGGAATAGGTAAATCATACGCAGATTTCAAACTAAATCGTAAAGTTCATGATATTTCCAGCTGTCCACCTCAAGGATAAGTAAGTTTAGTGCTTACGAATTGTTTCCAAATGCCGTAAGACGACCATCAGATGGAATTTGTCCAACCAGGAAGTTAGTCGACACATTGCTACAAATATTGCAAAGAATACATATACATCAATACTGATGAAAGGAAACTACACAGAACAGATCTAGATCCACCGAAAGTACTCACAAAACTAGAAGCTTGTTTAACTTTCCAAGTGGTGGAGGAATATTTCCACTAAGAGAGTTGCTTGAGAGATCCCTGCAGTATCAGCATATAAATTTGCATAATATATTGGTTATATCCCAAATTTGAGGAATTATGTATAGTCAATATAAAATATCCCAGAAGATATCACCCAGAACAACTGCACCAGCCAAGTTAAGAGTTTTCACAGTATAAAACTAAAATTATCAACCACTCTTCAACAGAAAACTTTACAGAATTTTTATCAAAGTAGGAAGCACCTCATTTGACCTGTCAGCAGATAAAAAAATTTATGGTGATCAAAGCTGAAAAAGAAGTTCATTTTCTTTTGCTTTCCTAAAGCAGGCGATTTCTCTGTCCAAATTTATTTCTCTCTCGTTTAAGCATCCAATAAGTTAGCAAACATTAACAGACAAACTAGTTTTGACAATCCTGATAGTTGAAGTCCTGAAGATGCCTATTATTTCTCGGTGTAAGTAAACATTTGCAACTCTTGCTTTGATTGAAATTCATAGCTTTGTGCATGGTCTTATCAGTTCCACTCAACGTTTAGGATTATATCCTCTCCCTCGCTGTCATTCTCCTGTTTGGCTAGTGAGACTGACTCGAAGACTTTGTATAAGTAAGAAATTTGTGATCAACAAAAGTCTACATAATAGAGGTACTCAAAATCTCTCTTAGAGTCACTTTCTATTTCCGCTGTCGTTCTCAAAACAAAATTTTAGGTTGGAAAAAAATAAATTTGTCAATTGCTACGGCAAAACACACCGGCAGTATAAGAGACAGGGCAGGAGTCGCTAACAATACCGAAAAGAGGCAATTTGATCAACTTTAGCTTCACTTCATGTATGTGACAATAGTGCCGCCATAAAAATAGACAGCTTAGTAAATTTAAAGTTCGCAATTAAGTTCTGTGGATGGCATTGATCAGATAGAAGCAATTAACTTGCTATCCTTCAATCTTCAAACAAACAATTCAGCTCACAATCATACATGCAAATTTCCAATAGTACTACTGTACAAACGTAGAGTTATTTCTGCGACAAATGAGGACATACATCCCTCTCCAATGAATATTGTAGAAACAAGCTACATTTGATTCAAAGCCACCAAAGAGAACTGAATTGAGAGTCAACAACAATAGAGGCAAATACAGACAAATACATAGTCGCATATATCAAACATCGATTAAATAAGAATAATTCTCTCACGTTTGCAAACGACAGCATGCAACATCAGGAAATATAATGATTAGGTCCCAACTAATATTTTTGATTCTAGTTCATGAAAGACATGAAATCAAATTACTATGGGTAAATTACCATGAACCTCCATGTGGTATGACCCTCCGACCCATAGCCCCTATATATGTTAGAAATATACCTCAACACCCATGTATTTTGGACCAAAAGGTAAACCAGATAAAAATCATCCAAACTAACCATGATTGAAACACAGGCACTCAAAGTGAAAATATTTAACGAAAAAAACTTCATATTTTCTAAAAGATTAATATTTTAGGGTGCTTCCTTCAAGGCCTCTATGTAGGGGGTAAAAAGGGTAAGGGAGTCTTCGTAACATATACTCTAGAATCATCCAGTAGATGTGTATAAGAGACAGCTCCAATATTGGCCATGTGTAACTTGAAACTTGACGCGGCAAGCTGGATTTGTACTCAGACATCCGAAGCGGCGAATCGCTCTATTTTTTAAAATCCCTCCCTCCCAGTCATAAAGAAATTTTCATGGTCTTCATTGTCTCAACAGATGTCTGATTGACATGGAAGCAACTGTCCGCTTATGGACATTGAGAAACATACAGCTGTCTCTTATACAACTCTAGATGTTATGCTAGTATGTTTAATTTGTCAAGATTTGTATTTAGTACATCATGTCATACGAGCGAATCTTGTCTATTGGGATGTTAATTGCATTTTGCCCTAGTTTACAGATTGTGCTTTTTCCAAAAGAGAAGTGTTTTGTGCATTGGTGTGTGAGGAAATTATTTCAAGTAATTTTGACTAGCTTAATATCAACTGTTGCATATGTTAATTGTCTGCTCAATTACTACCAGCAAACTAATGGGTTGTTGGTGGTTATGGCTGCTGGTAGTGGTGGGTCAAGGGTCAACAGACACATCTAATAAAGGGTCAAGGGTATATACGTAATTCTAGCAAAATCCATAGTTTGGATGGTTTCTATCCATATCGTCTTTTGGTCCAAAATATATGGGGATTTAAGGTATATCTCCAAAATATATGGAGACTATGGGACAAAGGGCTATACCACATTTGGGGTTTAAGGTAATTTACCCAATTATTATTTGACTGTTGACTTAAGTATTTAGGTTCAATTCTTCAGAGTAATGGTGGTATAGATCGAGATGTTACAAATTGTATACAAGCGGGTTAGACTAAATGGAGAATGGCATCTGGAATATTACACGACCACAAAATTCCTTTATGACTGAAGTGTAAATTTTATAGAACGGCAATTAGGCCAACGATACTTTATGGATCTGAATGTTGGGCAATGAATTACACACATGAGCAAAAGATGAGAGTAGCAGAAATGCGTATGTTAAGATGGATGAGTGGGTACACTAGGATGGATAAGATACGCAATGAATATATTCATGATAAGATTGGAGTAGCACCTATTAATGAGAAGATGAGAGAAACACGCTTAATATGGTTAGGTCATGTTAAGATGGCCAGTAGAAGCGCCTGTCCAGTCAACATAAGAGAGGTAGGGCAAGACCGAAAAAGACTTGGTAGGTAACTTGTAAGAAAGATAGATAGCCCGTCTAAGAATTAAGGAGGATATGGTGCATGACAGAACGCAATGGCATAGCTGCATTCATGCAGCCAACCCAATTTAGTGGAAATAAGACTTGGTTTGTTTGTTAATTATTATTTAACTATTGACCTCAACTTCAGAGGCTGCATTATTTCAAGTAAAATATATCCAGGCCTTTCTTTAAGACTGCAGTAGTAAGTGTAGGTACAACAATTTCATTGGATATTGTCATAGAAAGTACTATTTCACCTTCATATGATCATTAATAATTATACTCTACATGAATACCTCGATTTCAAAATTTGTGGTTAAATATTTTCTATCTTCATGATCAAGGACATTGTAACCAATCAGACAAAATTGACTGCAAGGCATACATTTTCTCAAGAAGCATGTAGAAATTCATTTAGGACATTTGTTTTGCCCTCTCTATTGCCTGCACTGCTCTTTATTTAGGTGGTCCTATAAAAATGCTTCAACTAAACCCATTTAAACTAAAGGTTTTGTCCCAGATTTATTGGCAATAAAAGTGCTTTTTTCCATCAAAATTTCTATGAGCCTATATAGTGTAGAAAACTAGAAGGAACTTTAGAGACATCTACAGAGTAACTTAGATTGAGGAAGGGAAGAGCACAAGAATGTGTAGGAGAATATCTCTAGGGTGTATGATTTTGTCCTCATAGTATTCTACAATTTTGATAAGATATAGAGATGTCTCTTATAAATATCTAGATGCTGTAGAATTCAAAACTACTTGCATGATAACTCTATATCAAGTTATTATACTATTAAAATCCTAGTATCTTGTTTAGTTTTCCCAATTTTTAGGGGTTTTATACACATAAATTGTGTTTCAGGTTTCAGTTCATGTTTCTATGTTTTTCCATAGTTATTTGAAGTTATTTTATGTTGTCTTTGGATGGAGGGATTTGGGTGGATAATAAGTTATTCAAATAAATTAATTGATTTAGTTGAGGATTTGAAGTCCACCAACAAATAAGAGTGTGATTTTAATAGTTAAATAAGTGGATTTCAAATTCATCCAAATTTCATCTCATTTCAAATCCACCCAATTCAAATCCATTCATTTCAAATACTTCCTACAATTCAAATCCACCCATCCAAACACATCCTTAAGAGTTTTTTTATGCTAATTGCATTTTCATTTCAATTTATGTAGGCTCAGGATGAAACAAGCTTTTTATGCTAATTGTGTTTTCATTTCAATTTAAGTAGGCTAAAGAAGAGTGAAGCAAGCTTAAGACATGAATTGGTGATTCTTTAAGATTTTTAAAAATAGAGCGATTCGCCGCTTCGGATGTCTGAGTACAAATCCAGCTTGCCGCATTAAGTTTCAAGTTACACATGGCCACTATTGGAGAGACAGGCACAGTGAATTTGAAAAAAGAATTGTTGTTGCCAGCTCATGTACTAGTACATGTGGATAATATCTTTATCCATTAAATATTAGACTAGACTAGTAGAGAGACAGAGAGAGAGAGAGTAGCTAGTCTCAGGTTCTGAGTGAGAAAAATATTTCTTTTACTTTTCTTGCAATTTTAGCTTAATCGTCCTTTACTTTCTTACTTTAATTGTTCAACTACCTTGCCATTTCTTGTTAATTTTAATTGGGCTTTGTTTAATTTTTACTTTTAATTAGTTAAACATGTGATTTGCACGTTAATTCTGTGCTTAATTATGTTTGCCTCAGTTAACTCTTTTTTGCCCTTCTCTTTATTTTTTTTCATTAGGAACTAAATCCTTATTGGTTGGGCGGGCTAAATCAATCTAATCATTAATGGGCTTGGGTTAATTTGAACTAATTGCTTGGTTTGGAATTAGATTAATTGGGTATCGTAAATTAGCTGAATTGATAATTAGGGAAATTGATCATTTCTCTAGTTAATAGTTAATTTAGGTTAACTAAAGCAGTTGAACTTTGATTTTTAGATTAAATGACAATTAGATTAGAAAGAGGGTAGTAGCCCATCCTAATTGGCCCCAAGTATTCTCATGTCTCTAGCTTGAATCAATTTTGGCCAATTATATTTGAGATTATATCTAGATCTGATTTTGGTTCATTTGATACAATCTACCAATCTTGAGGGACCGAGGTACGTTAAATTTGGGGAAAGACCCTCAATTAGTTTAGTTTTAGCCCAGTAATCGGTTTAGATTAACCTACTTTGGGAATTAGATAATTCATGCCCTAACCTTCTTTTTACTACTTGAAAATATTCTTTTACTTGCTCCTTGGTGTTAAATTATTAATTTTCTTTCTTTTTTTTTAAATTCTTTTTAATTATTACTTTTTTAGCATCTAATTATTATTTTCGTCCTCTCTCTTACTATTATCTTAAACAACCCAATTTTCGGTGATCTAAATGGTGATTAAAAACTAAATCTTTGGTAGCTGTCAAGAGTGAAATTCGCAGGAACGATCGTTATTCCATTGCACTAAAGAGACAAAAGAACACAATACCTTAATAAGAAATGTGTCTAGCACATGTGCTCCAGCTATAGAAAACAGCTTCTAAATTTCACTGCCTTAGCATTAAAAACATACTAATAAACAGCTTATGAAACAACAACAAAAAATGAAACATCTAAGAGGCTCCTGCATCACTATATCATTCTGATATTTTTACTCTAGAGATACTCATATCCAAGCAATCACAAAGACAGCTCCCTTGCCCAATTAGAGAACTATCGAAGAACTTATTGTCCAATTTAACTTCGTGAGTTGCTTTGGTTCGAAAGTTTAACCGCACAGAAATTGAGTTTCCTAGACTCATGTACATTCCAAGTGTTTTCTTGGTTTAAATAATACATCTAACACCAGATAGTTGATAAACAGCAAACGAAGTGCAGAATGTATATGAAGAATGAACTCAAGTCCAATACTAGATTTCTTTTAGTTGATCACTGCTGAATATGAATGAAGATGATCAGTATAGCACATTCAGGTACCTTCCCTCTCCTAAAATTTTTTGAGTTTTTGAGTTAAAAAAAAAACATTTTAATGGCTTGAATTGAATTAGCTAGGCAGGAGAACTTAATTACTATGCTAAGCATATTACTTCTCTGATTCAACATTGGGTTAGTTAACCGTTAAAGACCTAATAAGCACTCCCTTGAGACTGAGATTTTAGTTTCCTTCATAGTCAAGGTTCGTGGCCCTTTACAACACCGTGAATGTTCTTAGCCACTCACTAGGGTCCATTACGTTCATATGCGACCTAAATGAGGTGGAAATGAATGTGGGTGATGTGATATGAGCACAATGGTCCTACTATAAGGTGTGGGGTATCCTATTCTTCTTAACACAAAACCTAATTGTTTGCATACTACATGCACTTTCCCGTTCTACGACAGCAATTTAGAAACCTGATCTTTTACATACAGGTGCTGTCTAAAACATGCAACTTCTTCTTCCATAATATTTAACTATTTTCATCTACTTCAGAATAAAATTCCAGATATTTATGTTTCATCGGTATCTCTTTACACAGTTTTGCAACTTCCAATGGCAGAGAACAGCTTTTATGACCCATCAGGCTCATTGCCATCCATACAAATTCATCACGAACATCATCAGAAAAGGTAATCATATAATAGTTGAAAATTTTACAGTAATTCATATTTCATAATTTAACTTCACATGAAACATTTATGTTGCTACAAATTATTAAAACAAAATGTTAATTTCAGTAATCTGGGATACTTTTAGTTTTCCCAACATCAGCATTTTTGCCCAGGATGTTTCAGAAGTAGCACAAAAGGGTGATGCAGGTAGCAGTCAGCAAAATCACAAATAGAATCATTTACTATCTATTCTCCACTAAGATAAAGTACGAAATCCATTTAAAATTCTGTGACAGAAGATACTTCATTCAATATTCTTCATCTCTCCTCACGAGAACACAAATTTGTTCAACCAAGACAAAAAAGTTTTCAACTTAAAATTGGAATTGAAGGATAAAAAACAATGATATTCAGAACATTCCATTGAAGGAGGAAGAAATCAACATGAAAACACAAATGCTAGTATGCAACTATAATGTTAAAAACTTAGAACTAAGTAGGGTAGACAAACTCACAAATATTCTAGCTCAGGAAGGTTTCCTAATTCACTGGGAATCAATCCACTTAAGTAATTACCCTGCAAAAACCTGTACAGAAAAGATAATGTAAGAATTACTTGTTTTCAAAATCAAGCCAGCAAAACCTGTACAGCAAAAATAATGTCAGAATTACTTGTATTCAAAATCAAGCCATGGAACAATAATAAGGAGAAACACTATGAAAATAAGAGATACTAAAATAGTGAGCAGAACATTCCATTTCAGAGACCAATTTATCTGCAGCACATTCCATTCAAGCATTTGTAATCTTTCTCTTTAAGCAACTTCAGAGATCAATTTAACTTTTAATAGTATTAGCCTTTGGCTTTGTTGAAGAATGATTCCTCCTCCTTACCTTATACCTAGTGAGGAATCCTTGGCAAGGCAAGCAAGTTGTCTGAATGTTCACTTCTCTAAGAGTCTTATCCATTAAATTACTTGTTTTTAGCGTCAAATCAGTATCCAAAATTTGTTCTGAACAATCATTTAGTTAAAAATGTCTACAAAACATCTACTTCTCAGTGAAAGTTCTTTTCTTCGAAGTAATAGTATCATCTATACCTATACAAGGATTGTGACATCCTATAGGTGGAATAACTGTCTCAAGATACACATCTAGATTCACTTAAATAAACAATAAAAGGCAAGAGGTTCAAACAAGAGAGACTAATTGCTATTATTTCATCAAAAATAATGCATCTTGTCTTGCCATTTGCTTATCTTACATTGATGCTATACTGCTTTCCAGATTCTTCAGTTTTCAAACCATGATACATCTCCATCCTATTTTCCTTCCCCTAAATTATCCACATTTTCTCTCAATCATCATCAACATCTTGGCTTTTTCTGTTACTTGAAGATGCCCCAACCCAAAGTTTTCAATTTCTAGTACCATTTTTATTCACATCCACTCATTAAGATCACAAAGTATAGATCTAGCTTGGAAAGCTTCTTGATCTTTGTTCAAACATAACCATATATCTCCCACCATCATCAATCAGCTTCTAGAAACAAGTTGAATGATTCAATGTTGAAGCAAGCAGATGCAGGAGTCTTATGCAATCTAAATATGAAAAAGGGCTTGTGATAATGTAACTTTGCCATATATCAGGCTACCGCACAGAAAACTGTGAGCGAAGATAAAATGGCAGTGCTTCATTCAATCCTGTATTTCAACGGTTAAAAGTTTCTAGTAACAATCAATGGCACACCATCACTCTTTTAGACTCCACAAAGAGCCTTAGGATTTACCCATTGTCACCCCTTCTGTTTGGTTTGATGATAGAAAAACTATACTACAGTAGAAAGAATGCAGATTGTGGGATGATCACAGGTTCCGAAATACACATCAGGAACTACATAAGCCAGTATCATCCACCTCCTACTTGATGATGGTAATATGGTCATTCTATGACGCTAAAGGACCACAAATAAACTTGATCCTGAAGTGCATACTAATTTGGATTTTAAGTAATGGGTTAAATACAAAAAATCAAGAAGAAAGAGCTGATGAAGTGTCACAAACATTCAGGCCTTATAAAGTACTATATAGGTGTGTGGTTGTGGGTAATTACCATCTTAACTGGGCCTACAACTGGGGGCCAACTCTAAAAAGACAGAGTTGTGGAATCCTTGGGGTAATGTCTGGAGAGAAGACTGGCTAGGTGTAAGAGAAACTACCTAATACAGGATTTTCAAGGTTTCAGCACTAAAACTACTATTTGGAGAATGTATCTAGACTACATCTTTTAGGCTGTTTGTGTGTGCAGAAAATTGACTTGAGAAATATTAGAACCAAAATCAGAGAAGAAGAAAGCATAGAAATTAGGGAAGACGGAGAGGGGGGGATACAACTTGGGCATCACAACTAACAAAAAGAGATGGGAAGTTCATTTCTGAAAACTTTTCATTTGATAGTCTACCTAAGGGACCGCAGAAATTACTGAGAAGAAGAAGAAGAGATACGAAAGAACTTAGGTTTCACACCTAGGAAAGAGAGGAAATTCAGTTCTGAAAATTCTTCATTTCATTGAGTCAGCCTAAAGTTGTTACAACACACAGGTATTAAGAAAGAGCTAGTGTTGGAGAACAAGACTTCTAAAGGGCTCAGTAAACTTAAAAACGAAAAGACCAAAAGGTTTCAAAAGGTGTTGGAAGCCAAGTTAGATTTGACAACTTGAACAAGCTTGACTTTAGTAAAAGACTTAATTCCTGATGTGTAAGTGAACAGTAACTGCTTTCTCCAAATAGTTGTAAGGTACGAGGGGATTCAATGGACGATGACAGGAGCTGTGAGGGGATTCCTACAATGTCGGAAACTCACATGTTAGAGTGAGGAGGGGCAGGAATGCTTGGGGCCATTAGCACTGAAGTGGACGTAGCAGAGAGAGAAACCGGGGATGTTTCAACAACATAGAGAACTTGTTTTCTTGACCAAGAAAACCATTGTTATTTTGTTTCTCTTGCTGCTTGGGGTACAACCCATCACCACTTGTTTAGACTATTGGATGGAACTTTTCTGGCCAGCTGCGGCAGTTACTGCACAGCTCCAGTATTTTTTGTCAAGTTTAAATAAAATAAAATAAAAAAAAAAAAAAACAAACTTATCAGAAAAAATAAGAACATCTCTGCTTTTTTGTGTAAATAGAGACTACCTACTTTTTAACAATCCGACCACCATAACAAGGAAAAGAAAAAAAACCACACAAGGACCAGAATTCTTCAAATTCATCACTAATGAACATGAATGGGATTCCCTATAATAAATCCATCGGAAATAACTATCCAGCCCTAGTTTCAACCTAGCATGTCACAACACCACTCTCAAAACTATCTAAATGACCTGTCACTCGGAAGTCACTTCTATAGCAAGTCCACAAATTGGATCTAGATATGATAGCATTCCATCCAAGAAGACATGAAATAAGTGCCTACACAGACTGCACACAAAGTCAAAAGACATACAATGGAGAAGGAAACTAGAATAATTCTGTTGTCTTCATGTCACACAGCACTAAATGTCAAAGTAGTGTAGTGAAAATTTTAGTCTTATGGAAGTTGGTGCCAAGATTTCTATCATGCCCAACATTACAAAAGAGATGAAACTACATGTAACCTTGGTTAAAATATCATCTAACCAATCTCCTGACATCTCTTAACATGACCAATGATTACATTCCTTCAAACCTCCCTTTGATGATATGTCTTTCAACATATGTTGTCCTTCACTTCACTTTCATGCTGAAATGGTTTATCGTTGTCACATAATCACAATAAAACCTCATTGACCTATCATCAAATACTCAAATCTTTTAAGTAAAATCTAGAGCCATCACAATTCGAAAATGTACAGAACCTCAACCATAGATAGTAACTACTTGTATCACTTTGCCAGGTTACTATAACCAGAGATAGACCTCCTATTATTGACTGAAATGCTAAATCCGCATCTATGAATGATATTTCTCCAGTCTTCAGAACCACAACTTGAAATCAAGAACCTTTCTCCAATAGCTATTTTCAATTATCTCGACATCTGACACATAGTTCTTAAATGAAAATGGCAGGGATCACACATAAATTAGATCAGAATACACAAGGCATTCACGACATCCAGTGTGGTATGTAACAGATATTTATGTTTCCCATTAGTTTTGCATGCCATACTAGAGCAGCATAATTAAGTCAGTTACTTCCCTCTATAGGAGACTCAGTTAGTTTAGGAGGAAACTGCCCTATATCCACTACTGATAGATCAAGACTGCACACCCAACCTCAGTTGCACCAGACACAGAAAAGAAGACATTTGTAGAAGAAAAAGGGACAATAGTTTCATGCTATATTCATCTTATTTTTAGTACAACTCTTCCACGGAAAAATGTTCATCATGTATAGCATGAATGAAAGAGATGTTAGGTTCACAATTGAATATTAGATTCATTTGCAGCATATTAACTAAAACATTGACCGATGAAAAGTCAGTCCACGGCCTGAAAATAGACCACCAAGTAAATAGTATTACTGGCTGCTGAAGCCTTTGAGCTCTCTTAGATTATGAGGATCATTAAACAAACAGGAAAAAGCTTTAGGTCATGCAACCCAATAGCTCTGATTACAATAACTATACATCATTTTAGTTCTTGGATTGGCTGAACTGACAACCAAGTCAAGGTTCTTATAATGTGATCAAAAGAGCAAAAAATTGGTAACAAGAAAAGCATATTTTAATGACAAACTATTTATTTGACTTACAATGTATCCCAAATGTGTACAATTTCCCAAGTCCGGCGGAATTGTCCCGTAAAAGTTGTTGTCATGAAGAGCTCTACAAACAAATGCTTTTGTCTCAACATAACAATAAAAAATAAATATGCATAAGAAAAAGGGGAAAAAGATCCATACATAAATTGTAATTGGTCTAGCTTCCCAATATCAGGTGAGATAGATCCACTCAACTTGTGACCGGGAAGACCTCCTGGATAATGATTGCAATCACCATGCAATAATCATACAAGCAATTTGCAATGAACTTCGATAAAATTACAGAATTCAAAGAAAAAGTAAAAGGCAAAATGCAATCAAGGAAAATATAAGACATAGTTATATACAGATACGAGATAAGTCCTGTATAAAAGACCAACAAGAGTCATTCTTCCACTAATATTCCAGAAGCAACAGGGGCGAAGTCCAAATTATTCAAGGCAACAGGAACAGATTCTCAACATTTTGACAACTCTTAGGGAAGATTTGATTTCTGAATATAAGTTTGAGATTCAACATTGACTTAATTAGTTAAGTAATTCTAGTTGGTTCAGCTTTGTATGACGATGATATGAATACTTAAAATTGTGAGATATCCAAGATTAAACTGATTTATCACCACTTCACAATTGATATAATAAGTATCTGGCAGAAAGCTGAAAACAGGTAAATTTCGACCAATTGCAATCAAAGCCAACCTACATATTTTATTCAACATCTATTATAATAACCCGCTGGACAACAAACCCATCTTCCAACTTAAAATAATTGCTTTAAGAAAACTATTGGAAAGATCTAAATAACAATGGACGCTATACTGCTGGTTATACAAGACTTAACAGCATAATGGCAAAGTTTCTAAACAGTACTTGACGTATGAAGAAACATCTGATCCTGTTGTAATTATGTCATTAGAAAACCATACACCTCCAGAATTAAACAAGTGTATCTCCAGGTAATTTCTTTGAACAATGACTTTCCCGATATAAAACTAGTGGAAAGTACAAAAAAAAAACAATCTTAAAGGACAAGTTGAGGATAGAACAAAACTCACAAGGATATAACTCTCTTAGATTTTGGATTGCATTTTATTCCTTTCCACCCACATGGATCGGGATCCTCTGGTCTCCACTGCTGGAGAACGCCATCTGAACCAAGAATGGCTGTCCTAAAGTTGACAAGTGCTTGACCTACAAATTAAAACATATATTTCAACTTTAAATTTTTCCATATCCATGATATGATGCTGACAGAACGTGCCACATCATTTAGAAATCGTGTGTTTCCATTTATTAGCTGCTCAGCATGTATCATGTGAAAAATTCTCAATAGCACAATCTATCAGATCGTATGTCCCGTCCAGATAGCTCATAAGGTCAACATTAACTGTTAAAACAAGAATATATAATGGTAAGAAAAATTCCATCAGGTTGAACTGAACGAATGCTTCATGAGCCAACTAAGTTTTACAGGTACAGGCATCCACAATAGCTCTAGACTTTAACCTTTTATTGTTCTTCTGACATGAACAAGCCAAATATATTTTAGCAGAACATCACCATAGATAACATGAAACCCTTTTCACAAGATCTGATACCCACCATCAGGACTAAGAGTCTGAATTTCCTGCGTGAATGTGCAAAGCAATAGAATGTATAATAGCAATGGCCACCGAAAATTTCCAGAGATGTTGCTCATCATGGCAGTGATCAAGCATAATAATATCATACAATGAATCATCTGATGTACCAAAGAGTAAAAAGTTTCTCTCAGACATGTAGCTATCAGGTATATGTGTCTGCCAACTAGCCACCAAGAAGAAAATACACATCTGGAGAAAAGAGAAAAGAATTAGATTGACAACAATGGCAACCATGTGAAGAAGCCTCAAGAATATATCCACAAAAAATCTAAAAGCTTTAGGTCTAGATTTTTTTTAATATGAACAAAGAAGAGAGGTAGGCTGATTATTGCATTTATAAAAAGATATGAGACTTTATTCTAAGTAACTGGGCGTGAGAGACAAATGAACCGAAAGATTTATATTTGGTTAGGAAGGGATTATGGAAGTTTTAAAATGAATGGAAAGATAATACACTTACATTTTAACCTGTTTACTAAATAATAGAAAACAGAGGACCTTGAATACTATTTAAAATTCATAAAAACTCCTAAAACTGACAGTTATGTATCTTTATAATAACCTTAACTGAATCATAAATCTAACATATTGCACAACAGGACAACTGGAATAAATCTAATTCGAGACCCAAATGAAATCAATCCAAGAATCTATACAAGTCAGCATGGATGCTTAATCCAAAATAATACATGGAACAACATAGTAATTTATTGAAGTCATAGGGGATAATCTTTAATCTAAAACAATCTACCCTCTTACACGAGATACCCACAAAAATTGCCACCATGGTAACCATTCAAACCTTCCTTTTCTTGAATATACTCTTTAATCTAAAACAATCTACCCTCTTACACGAGATACCACAAAAATTGCCACCATGGTAACCATTCAAACCTTCCTTTTCTTGAATATACTCTTTAACCTTCTCAACAGTGCATAAATCAGTAATATAGTTTGCTATGTCCCTCATGCAAAGTGAAAATCCTCCTAAATGGGGTTACCCAGTGCAAAGTTTATACAATGTGCTGAAGAGCTATATATTAAGATGCAAGATCTTCGATAGATGTTCAGTTACCACCTCATTAGAAGACTCTCAGGTTCAGGTGTATGAGTTACTTATCATATGAACTCAAGTTAATACACCAACAGCGATTAAAAGCATGCAGAATTTACCATTTTCTATCTGTAAGTCGGTTGTCTACTTCTGAAACATATAGCTCTCCTATCAGAAAATGTGCTGATACTAACTCTAAGGCATTTATTATATCCGATTCAAATGGCTACAAAAACTGCAAACTACCCCAAATACCTCAAGGATTCTAACAAAATACAATTGATTCCTCATCCATAAGACTACTGATTACTACATCAATCTTAGGGTGACCTTTTTATGTTTTCTGAACAAATAGAAGAACCTAAGAGATTGAAATCAGACCTGGCTGCTAAGAGAAATATTTGCCTTGCATTGCGAAAGGAACACTGTTTTAGTTTAAGCTGGAGCAAAAGGCTCTATCTTCACTTAAGGTTCTTAACACCCTAGTTCAATGAGCCTGAACCATTTCGTGTCACATGCTATCCCGTAATAGTATGCTAGTGGAGATTTTTTCTCACAGCGTAGACTAAAGCATTGTTTAATCAAGACAACAATCGTCAGGTGGAGTAGCCCTATAGATAGTAGACTTCTCCAGTATTGACTCCTCTGGTTTTTTTCTGGTTCATATGGAGAAACTATAGATATTCTAGTGTCACACATAGTTTATAGAGTATCTCATAATGAACTGAAGCTACAAGTGTTAGAACGAGACTACGGGAAAGTCCATGTTCAGATAAAAGCTTTTGCATGCAAAAGCCATGTACGGTGAAGCTAATGCAACACCTACAATAGCAAGCATTTATCATCGAGTTATAGCAGCCTCAACAGTGTGTATAATCATTTCCAGCATTTCTTTTCATGAGTGTAACATCCATTTTAACACTGGACATTCAGATCAAAAATCTTCCAACCAAGTAAATGTGTTACTGCACGTTACCGATACACTGTCTACACCACCGGATAAGTCAAGTTCTAGAATTCCATCTGAAGTGTCCTACCCCCATGAGTGTGGGTACAGTACACAAAGTGTTGCTGACAATTTGGAGCTTTTTCACAGCCAATTTCATTCCCACCTTTGATTCAACAAAAGTCACATCCACATTGTCACAGACTACTAAATCTATTCTTACATCACGAAAGTCCATAAGCACCTAAGTTTATCCAAGTACATCCAATATCTTAGATCGTCCCCTGCCCATTGAAAATTTACTCACTGGAACTCATTCTATTATAAACCGTCACATGCCTAAATGTAGCAATTAAATAATTTATACTAATACATAAAACGAAATGCACACACACAACAAATTAAAAATGAGCCAAAATAGTAACCACATTTCCCATGCACTTAAAGGCCCTCCCAAAATGGATGCTAAGCTTACGATGTGCCTGGTTTTGGGCACAATCTCATGGAATATAATGTGTTTTGACAAATTTGAATACATTTAATCACACCAAAATAGGTTAAATTCCATGTGAAATAAAACTATTAGAAAATTTAAACGAAATGACCCTCCAATAAGCTGATACTTTTCTCCCATGCGGCCATGCCCCAAGAGAAAAAAAAAAGTGCAAATAACCGACAACTAATCCCCACAGTTCATTTTTTATTCATTTTAGTATCTTCTCTCAACTGCAAAAGCAACGAAAGCCCCAAAATTGGCACTCCACCAGACTCCATTCAGGCCCAAAAAAATAAATCATAATATCATCACAATTGCACAACATTCCAAGTACAAAGTACAAGCAACACCAAATAATTCTTACCACCGCCATAGCCTCAATAATCCACACCCTAATGCCTAAAAGTAAATACAAAAAACAAGAACAAGGGTGTCAAATATTTTTATTTTTATTTCACTAGTTTCCAGTTTCCACTACCATTAAACTAAATTACAGCAACCAAAAAAAAAAAATCAGGAAAATGCAGCATACCCGGAGATGGCAGATTCGATCTGGAACTGAAAAATGAGCTGCAGAAAACCCAGAAGACAAAGAAAAATCTAATAATATCGTAGCTCATTTGTATAATTTTGTCCTTAAATTAAAGTTGGGGTAGAGAGAGTTGAGCTGTAAAGTAGTCCGCGAGCTACAAAACAAAAAAGAAAGAGACAAATCAGGAGAGCCCTTTTTTTTCCCTATATCATTCACTGCCACCCTTAATGGTGGAAACTTGACAGTTAGTGTGTGTACTATGTGTAGATTTGGGAAAGACTGCAGAGTAAGTGAGTGATGGTTGTGGTTGCTGCTGCTGGTGTTGGTGTTGGTGCTGCTACTGATTCTGATGGGTTGGAAATTAAAAGGGGCAGTAATCTAGCCAATAAGATACAGTGGATTCACGCGTGTGAACATGACTCCTCGTACGTGCCACCGACGCTTGTGTCTTCACTCAATCTCAATCTGCATCACCGTTTGTGTGGGGGTGGACCCGGTGGTGTGTGTATGGGAGCACAGAGATTGCAGATCAGTAGATAGATTTTTGTAGAACCGATACTAAGGCATTCAAGTGTAAAGAGGACAACTAGATACCACCTTATAGTGTTTGGTTTATGGGTAAACATGAATCAAATCAAAAGTTAATGATATACTCGTTGTATATACGGGAGTGAGAGTATAAAATTTTTGGAAAATTTTAAAGTTTTTTTAAGAATCATTTTCTTGTGTTTTAAATACTTGTACAGTATAATATTATATATTTTAAAAACTTAGTATTGTACAATCTTTTAAAACTAAAGAAATAATTTTCTAAAGAGAGCCGTAAAATTCTCCTAAACCTTTACATTAATTTCCATTTGTGACTGAAAATCAAATTAGTTAAGGATAAATTAGAACTTTAGAAGATCCTCTTGTGATTTAATTAATGTTCAGAATTTTCATCTTGTGATTTACAAGTTTACCATGGGTATTGTGATTGGGGTTATTTTGTAAAATGTATGAGAAATTAAAAACTTAACAAAATTGTGCAAAATGCCAAACATCCCCAAGCCTTGTATCTTTCCATTATCCAAAAACTCATCCATCGGAATGGAAGGATTGCATATTATGTTAAAATATATAACTAATTTTTATTAAAAATTTTAAATTATTAAAATAATTCTTTAAAAATCAAAACTTTTCAGTCTCTTAATTGTCACTTAACAGACTATTTAGCACTTTAACCCAAACCACAATGAAGTAAATTATAAATTTACAAACCATAGGGATAATCTGAGTATGAAACAAATCACAAGGCGTTCCTTGTAATTTACTCATTAATTAGCTCTTGCCTTAGCTCATCTAATCAAATGCATTTTAGCTTCAAGCCAAATAAGTGATGAAGAATGACGCACAATGAAAATGGATCCCCTTATCATCCTCATTTCCAATTCCCCAATTTGTCTCTTATAAACCTGACAAATACTGAGAAAGAAAAATAAAACATAAAAAATATTTGATAAGGGGATCAAATCTTTCAAAGTGCTATTGAGGCTCATTCTCTCTAGTAGATAGGTTAGATGTAAGATGGATATTTTCAAGGATAGAATGTGAAATTTTTTTTGATTAATTGGAAATTTTGATTTTAAATTTGGACAAAGGAATGTATTTGGATAAATTGCTAGCTATGTGTTTTGCTTGGGTAAATTTTTAAGTTTACTTTAAAATTGTAAATTTCAAAATGGATATAAAATTAGAATACTTCTGTGAATGTCAAAAAAAAAAAAAAAATTAAAATGGGGAATTTCACTTTCAGCCCCTATAGTTTGGTACAAGGTTCTGGTTTAAGTGTTTAACAGACAGAAAAAACTTACGGTGACGGCAGTTTGAAATGCCACATGTGAGGAATGCAATTGGTTTTGAAATTTTTTACTCTTTTACAATTTTTTCCCAAGTTACACTAAATACGTTACAATTGAATTATATAGAATTACTTTGGGGACAAAATGAAATCGAACAAAACTTTGGGGTTACATTCCAAAATTCATCTTTTTTCCCCGACCAGTCATGGCCACCCTCCTTATCTCCCAATAACCATAGCCACCACTTTTCAAGTCCCTATCACCACTACCACTATCACCCTATGGGTCTCGCCATTCTAGCTCTTCTCCCCACCACCATCTCATCCTCTCTTCCAAACCAAATCTACCTCCCTAACCCTCCAACTCCAATTCTTACAGCCCCAATCCCCTCTATCTTTGCCCCTTTTCTCAATTCAATCTGCCACCCCAACCCTCCACCCATCTAGATTCAGTCACCACCAACCTCCCATCTCAACTCGTCACCCCTAGGCCTTTTTCACCCTAGATCTACCATTTCCAACACTCTATCCAACCAAATTTGGTACTTCCTAAACCTCTCCAAATCCCCAATTTGCTTTCTCCAAGACTTCCTACCCCCGATCCCCCGAACACCTATAGATATATCTCCACTCCCCATCCCAACCACTCCTAGCCTCCATTCACATTTTTTGTTTATTTTTTCATTCTACTATTTTTCTTTTTTACAATTTTTTGATCAATTTCTATTTTTTTTCCCTTTCTATTCTATCTTTTTTCGCCATTATTTTTAGTTTTGCTCTTATGTTTTCTGATTTTCTTACATTTATTATTACTTTAATTCTGATTTTTATTCTACTATTTCATTTTGTTTTTTCTTTTTATTTCTTTGTCACTCCATCAAAGCATTTTTTCCTATTTATTTTTTATGTTGTTCCTTTTTATAAATTTTCTCATTTTCCTGATTTCTCGTTTTGTTATTTTTTTTATTTTCTATTTTTTTAAAGAATAATATAATTTTTAAAACATGGGGAAAGATGAGGGGTATAATTAAACTTTTCGATGGTTTCTTTAGTTAGACCATTTTCAATCTATAGGACACTTCAACTGAAAGCAGTATTTATATGTTTTTAAACACATATGGGAAAGATGTAAAGAACGACGAAACCATAAAGGATGTATGTAGAATTTGTCCAAAATAAAAAGAAGACAATAATATCTTTTACTAAGACTTGGTTTGAGAGCACAACATTTTCATTATAAAAGGACTTGGAACATGATTAGTATTCATCATCTCATGACTTTAACGATAACTCTATAATAAGTAGAGTTATTTTAGCATTTAAAATACTAGTATTTTGTTAGAATTACTTTTTTTCTAAGTGCGTTGTAGGCATCAAAATTTTTTAACCACAATTAGTTAAGGAAATAATTAAATATTTGTCTTGATTAAATAATTTAAATGAAAGATTCAAATTAAGGCCCAATAATTTGTAGGATATAACAAGTGGATTTCCTTAGATTTGGGTTTAGTGAAATTAATTAAATTAAATTGACTAGAGTCTATTAAAGTATTTTGGGCTAATATTATTGGGTCGACCCAATATTTATTCTTTGATAATTGATGACCTAACGCACAACTAATCTTTTAGAGTAGGAAACGCTATTTTTACCTACGGCTTTGGAGGCTACGGCTTCAAGTGTTTTAAGGCCTAGATTTAGACTTCATCAGCTTATGAGGTAATAAGGGATAAAAAATCTCAGCTTAAATCTCAGGAATATATTTGGATTGCTCGGATTCTATTGAAAATTTCTATATGCACGTGGAAGCTCCTCAAACATTTTCTCCCATTTGCAGATATATTGTTAGACATTGGTTTCAATCTCGATCATGCTTTTCTCCATTGTGAGGTAGCTAACAGAGTTTGGAGGGAATTTGGATCCATCCTGGGTATTCCAGACTTTCAGACTTTGTAGGATTATCTATTTAGCAAAAGTTTCAGGCATGGTGGCTACATTTTGTAACATAGATGATGGCTAACTTTGTTTAATTATTCCCATTTTTATTTGTTGGCACCTTCAGATTGTTGGAAATAGTTTTATCTATGATAATTGCACATGCTTTATGGAGTCCATTATTTCTCAGATGCAATTTTCATTGATTCAAATTAGTAAATGCAGCCTTACTTGACCCGGAGGGACAAACCGACATTGGGACTTTCACCTTTGGCTTGTCAAATGGAGTCTAAACCCCTTAGGTCCCCTTACTCATTAAATGGTTGAAGCCTTTTGTTGGTTTCTGTAAACTCAATGTTGATGAATCTTCAATTGGTAATCCGGGAGATTACATGTTCACTAGGAGGAGGTGTCATTAGAAATGAGGCTGGTGAGTTTGCACATGAGTTCTCCTACTTCTTTGGCAACGGCTCTAATCTTTTAGTAGAATCTAAAGCTTTTTTAGAAGGATTGAAATTATGCATTTAGCTTGGAATGCTTTCAGTAATGGTGGAAATGGACTCTCAACTTCTCTTTATAAATATATATATAGATATATACACACACACATATATAACACACACATATAAATATCTATATATGTACACAGATATATATAGGTATGTATACATATTTATAATATATATATACACACACATAGACACACACACGCACACATACACAAACATATATATATATCTATGTACATGTGTGTGTATATATTCAATCTAACTTGACTTAAGGTCCCTAATTCTTTTATGAAAATATAACAAATTTTTAACTTTTTGTATTTTGTTCATGTTATTTATATTTATAGTTCTCAGAAGCTCTAAATATTTTTCATTAAGGATAAATAATGTTAGAAAAGTTACATAATATGTTTTTTATTCAAGTACTTATTAAAATAGCATAGTTCAGCTAATTTTATAACACTATTTGTATTTTAAATAAATATATTTATTGTGAGACAGATCTCTTATACACAGATCACAAAAATAATTCTTCATGGACTATTGTTGCATTATAAGATTGTGTTTCATGCATATATTTTCAGAAAGAGGCAATAGCCTTTTCCTGACCTTCTGTTTCCATCAGAAGGTGTTGATTATTTAACTAAAAATAATCTTTATTGTTAGCACGAAGTGAAGTTTTGTAGTCTCTTAGAAATATTAAAATTCTGATCTTCTACAAATTTCATATAACTCAAATAATTAAACACATACGATTTGTATAATTATGGAATACCATATTTATTTTGAAAAAAATGTGTTTATTAATTTGCAAAAAAGATTACAACTGTGGAAAGAACAAATTTTGATAAATTTTGAATAGATTTGGATAAGCTTATAATTTCAAAATCTTATCTTTCTAATGAAATTAGGAGTTTTGCTCATTTTTTTTTTTTTTTTTTTTTGAGAAATAGGGATTCCTAGACCTAGTAGGAATAGTTTTTCTTAGTGTAATGACCTGAAAACTTAAAATTTTGGATTTAAACATTATAATGGAATCAATAAGATAAAAAAGTTTTTTCATTCTAAATTATTTATGTGTACCAAATACACATAAGTAGTTATTAAGTATGGTCTCCTCCAATTCACCAACCATCAGTAAAAATAAATTATGTTAGGAGATAAAAGGATTGACAAAGAATATATAGATATGCACCCACTTGATCTAAACAGAGGGATTGGGTGTGTTAGGAACTACTAATACTTTACAAAAGCACGTGGAAACAATCTTGGAAAGATAGAGGTTTTGGCTGATACAACCAACCAGTAGAATCCATAACAAGGAATGTGAATCGTGGCCATTTTGACTCCCTAACATTGTTACTAGCATAAGATTCTACTAATGCAGTATATTATATAGTAGAGTTACTAAGTGACATGGAAATAATTTACCATAGAGGAGCCCATGGAGTTGAAAGCTCAAGAAAAGGGTACGGCCACCTACAAGAAATAATTTTAATGAATGGTCTAGAGAAAATGAAGAAAAATCATAGTGGTCTTGTGTTCTTCTATTTCAAATTAGGAAATTTCGATCAGTTTACCATGTAAAACCACATGCATGAATAACCCACAGGAAAATCACATAACAGCAGCTCCACAACACAAAGTATGCTAGTCGAAACCATGGAAATGGCTGTCAAGCAAAAGTGACTGTCAATTATAGAATTATGTGAGAAGATAAGGCATTTGGAACAAGATTGTCAATAATATAGATAACTTCTAGGCTAGATAGGTACCAATTTAAAACCAGAATGTGCCATAACACCCCCCCCCCAAAAAAAAAGAAGGTATTCCATCAAGTGTATAGTACACAGAAAGAGAGATAGAGCGAGAGAGAGACTTACAAGGCTATTGATAGAGGTATCAAGAAGAAGAAAAACAGCATTGAATGAGAGTATGAATGCAACCCATCAACTGCCGAAAAAATTAAAAATGAACAATTAACATGACCAAGCAAACTAACACATAACATGTAGTCCAAGTTTCGGGGAAGAAAGTACGAAACCATTTGAACTAAAAAATACAAATATGAAGCTGCATTATTTGGCATAAACAAATTAATTTTTAATTAACAATTAGATAGATTCTTTCCCCACATGCTGAGACTACTAGCTTTTTTATCTGTGAATCGACAAGTCGGGAAAGATCTTAAATCCCAATAAGCTAGTAGTGAAGCATGTCAGAAAGGGTCAAGTAAGGCTGAGATGTACTAAGCAGATGTCAATATTTAGATTCATCTGAGAAGCCAAAGGTGAAAGTCTAGATGTGTCGGTTTGTCCTTTAGATACATGCATATATCTTGATAAATTGTTTGTACTTTTAAATCTGAATTTGACAATTTTGCCTCTATTCTTCCCTTAGTGTCTTATTCCCCTCCTGCCCTCTTCATTCTTTTACCTAAGTGATGAGTTTGGATGTAGACAATTTACATTTGTGTAAATTGTCTACGTGACAAACTCATTAAAAACATCCATGAATTAGCCACTTTGCTTAGTTGGCACAAGAGAACCCATGCAACCCTTACCAATGTTTATAAGTAAGTAGTCTTTAGGCTCAATTTGATTATTATCCATTCTCAACTTACACTCAACCAAAGGTAAATTGTCTACTTTCTCTCTCTAACATTTTACTCTCATTATTTTGGAACCTTCAGTGAAAATCCGTGACGAAAAGTCTGTGTTTCTTCTGAAATTCTTTTGTTGTTCCTGAATTTTACCATTTCTAGCATTTTCTGCATGATTTGTTGGTTGAATTTTTGACAAAGATGAAGAATCATACTACTGCTCGTTGTGCTAACAATAAAGAGGTTGAAGGAAATAATCAACACCTTCTGATTGAAACAAGGTCAGGAAAAGGCTGGGCCTCTTTAATGATGCAACAGAGGCATGAAAATGTACTTTAGTACGTTTCAGATTATTTTTAGTTATTTCAAGCCTTCATGGAATAATGCAAAAATTGTATTGCACAAAGGAATCCATCGAAACAACCACATAATGAACAGGAACGCCCTGGTCGCTACCTTGGCGAGCAGCTTGAAGTTACCATGAGCCACACTGACCTGAGAAACAAAATTATATGGTCTTGGTCTCTGGATAAACCTGAACAATCAAACTATAACTAGCAAACCAAAAAGGCCCACAGTTCGTTAACAATTAGGCCTTCAGACGAGGTCAATGTCATTGAAAAAGACAAGTCCCTCTCCAACTATCTCTAAATAGCTCGAGAAATGGAGTCTCTTATACACATCTAGATCTGTCTCTTATAGACATCTAGATGTCATAGAGCAGACTATTTGGTGTCCATATTGGACAAGAATACATTTATGTGAAAGATGCTCTTTCCAACAATTCAACTTCAATTCAAATAATCTACCTTTTTCAAAATATAAAGGAGATTTTGACCCTTAACCATATCTTTCATGTAATGGTGGTGACGGGCTTGTACGATTACAATGACATTATCAAATGCAAAAATTTGCCACCACACTCTGAGGTTCATCTCAAAAATGGTTGCATGAGCTACCAATCAATTCAATAGCTATATTCTATGAACCTGGCCAAATCTTTTCTAAGCCACTTTCAAAGCAAATGTATTCTTGAAATGGACACTTCATAGTTGATAAATATCAAACAGAAGTTTGATGAGCCTCTGAAACAATATGTGGATTACTTCAATGATAAGGTGAATCAAATAAAAAGTATTGATGAAAAATTATGAACACCACCTCTAGCAACAGGGTTCTACCGGAAAGCTTTACTACTGAGGTGACTAAAAAGCTGCCCTCTGGATTCCTTGAATTGTTGGAAAGAGCATCTGATCACATACAGAGACAAGAGTCCAATATAACCAAAAAAAGAGCTCAGACTATGAAGACAAGGAAAAGATTGCTTCGGACCCCTTCTCATCCAAAAAACTTAAAATTTCTGACCGGTTATGCTATCCTCACCATAGATCCCTTCTAGACAGAGTCACATTTCCTAATAACAATGTTAGGGACAGGCTAGCTTGGACAAAGTTCCTGCCTGATACGGACTTCACTCCTCTGAATACTTTGAGCAAGGAAATTTTATATGAAATCTAACATACTAGAATCTTGAAGTCCCCTCTTCTAGAGCAGACTGGTCCAAATCAAAGGGACAAGTCAAAATGGCCACGATACCGAGGTGTGCAATCACCTCAAGTTGGAATCGAACGAGCCATACAAGATGGACATCTATAGTAATTTATCTGAAGAGCAGCTACTGAATTTAGAAAAAATGATCAGCAGTAGGATAGTTGAGGCTTGGTAATATCCTCCTTGATAACAAAATTAGCCTCGCAATAATCGTCCTTAAGAAAAGCCTCAGAATAATATTGTTAGGGTGATAAATACATTCATATTGGTGGAAGACTAGTTACGACAGAGTCGATCAATCCTCGAAAGAAATATACTCAATATGTGCCTAAAAGTGAGGATCGGGAGAAAAGACTTAAGCCATTTATGAGCCTAGGTTTCACTTCAAAGGATCCCGCTCCCAGCCGTATGCCGCACGTCGACCCATTCGTCATTCATGTTCAAGTCGAAATGCATAGAGATTTTGTGGATACACATACCTCAATAGATATTATTTTCTAGCATGTTTGGGGGAAAAATTCGTGATCAAGCCTTTTAAGACCCAGCTGATTAGATTTACTCATGACTTGTTCATGCTAGAGGAGCAAATAACTTTGCCTTTTACCTCAAAACTCTACCACAACATCAGTTGAGATAATCACCTTTGTCATTGTGAAAAGAGACAATTCGTACAACTTGATTTTCGATCGACCCACCTAATATGCTTATAAATTCTACCTTCTGTCTTTCACATTAGCATCAAATTTATGCTGAGCGATGGATCAATTGAAAGGATAGAGATTGGAAATCAACAGAAGACTTGGGCTCTACAACATGTATATCTTTTTCTATCCAAGTCTCAAACATTGTCATCGACAAGATAAGGCTTATTTGGAGAATACATGCCGAACCTTCAAAGAAGCCTTATCACTAGAGCCATCCATGATTCTAGATCCCAATAGAAAAAGAGTAGCTAAGTTGGAGTCTCAAACAATGCTGACACAAATAAGGTTTATTTGGAGCAGTTTAACACTAAACCTTCAAATTCAAAAGCACTAAAGCCCTTCATGATTCCAGATCCCAAGGGAAATGGAAAAGCCAAACTGGAACCTGAGGATGAGGTCCCAATTGAAGAAATTGTCTTCCATCCGAGCCTTCCAGATCAAAAAATTAAATGTGCCATTCTATTAGCAGAACTAAAAGTTCTATTGATCTAATAGCTTTATGAGTATAGGGATATCTTTTCTTGGACTATTAAGGATATGCTTTGCATTTCTCATGAAAGCACTGAGCAATAGGCTAGGCATAGACCTAAACCATAAACCAGTCAATCATAAGACACACCTCTTTAGACCTAATAGAAGTTCAATCATAGAGGTTGAGGAAGACAAAACATTCAAGACTAAGATAAGTAGAAATATGGAGGTTAATATGGATGACATGATTGTGAAGAGCAAAGCCTACGAAGAGACAACAGGTGATCTAAGAGAAATTTTTAACACCTTGAGATATATTTGAATGAGGCTGAATTCTAAGAAGTACACTTTTTGGGTCCTCTCAGGAAAATTGCTAGTCTTCATTGTATCTTACTGAGGCATTGAGGAAAATTCAAAAAAAATGTTAATAATTGACATGAAGTCTCCAGCCTCAGTAAAAGAGTTTCAAAGTCTTATAGGAAGAATGGCTACTCTAAATCGCTACTTGTCCAAGTCAGCTAAAAAAGAACTCCTATTCTTTCAAATTATTTCAAAGGTTGATAATTTTCAATGGACTAATGAATCTCAAAAGTCCTTTGATGGGTTCAATGAATATGTCAAAAACATTCCAAAGCTAGTCTCGCCTCAGAATGATAAGTAGCTCTTCTTATATTTATCCGCCTCAGATCATGTGGTTAGTTCGGCTCTTGTCAAAGAGGATAATAGGGGCAATCAACTTCCCATTTATTCTACAAGAAAGATGCTTCAACGGCCAAAGAAGAACTATCCACTAATTGAAAAAACAACATTCGCCTTATGCTCAATTTTATTACTATCCATTCTCAACTTACACTCAATTCAAGATAATTTGTCTACCTTTATCTTTAACTTTTTACTCCCCCAAAGCCCTTATGGATTTGTATATAGAGTATCAAAATAAAGAATAATGAGTTTCATAAGTTAAGCATAGCCACCACTCTCAACTTGAAAGAATTGGTTGAGGGTTATAAGTCTAAAATTTTCCCCTTAGGATATTAACTTTATATTGTCAAATAGGTAAGATGACATCCTATTACATTAAGCATGCGCAGCATGACAAAGAATTATTTCATTATTGCTAGGAATGTAGAGATAGAAAGATACCAGATTCAATTGAAGATGTACATTTGGCAAAAATGGAACTATGACCAACCAAAATACAATATCTGTCAATACAACAGCACCTGCACAAGTCTGTCAATTTAAAGTAAGGACACTGAAAACTGGGTATAGAACTTTCCTGAAAACCAACGAGCACAACTGTATGCAATTGAAGTTGAGAACAATAATAGCTAAATTTAATTTTTTTTCATGATTATTTCTATTCAGATAATGGATAAAAACTTAATTTGATTGAGAATATTTTTAAACAATGCGATGCCAAAACATTATTAGGTTTATGACTATCTTGATCCTTGACTATTGTCACAGGTTGCTTTGTTGTCCATTTGGATAAGTTTCCTAGAAACATTAAAAGTGTCTATATGTATATTCCTTGTTTTAAACATTAACAATTAATTGATTTATGAACTGATGCAGAGAAAATCCTTTAAATTATCTATTGCTATTTTTTCTCCATGTCTCAAAAACTTTTCATCGATGGTGAAGGTTTAAGCATCAAGAACTAAAGGATGTAACAATTTCATACAAACTATTTCTTTTTTAATATTAAACAAGTCCATACTCTCAAAATATTGAGGAGGAAAGGTGAAGTAAATAGATTTCAACAACACTGCCAATAGAATTTAAGGATTTACTTTACTAGGTCATGTTTGTCATTGAAGATAGTATTATACAAGTAGTCTTACAAACACATCGCACACTTAAAATGTGAAACTTAGATAATCTATTAGTTTTTACTTATTTATTTATGTTAATTGAATATCCAATTGAATATATTTTTTTTAATATTGGCACTTAAAAATAATAGATTACAATAGTGCAAGAATTTATTAAGGCAATATATAATTATTTTGTTAATTACATTTAGAATCATATAATGGGAATGTTAAGTAAACTAAGGAGGTGTTTGGTTTATGGTTATGAGAGGGGGGAATGGGAATCAAAGTTAATGATACCCATAGATGGTCGGTGTTTGGTTGAACACTATGGGAATCATTCTATGGGAATGAAAGTGTTAGAAAATACATACTTTCATTCCCCAACATACTTTGAAGTAGACTTTAATATAATGAAACCCATTCCTATGTTAAACCAAACAAGTAAGGGGGAATGATATAAACCCATACCAATAGTGGGGTTTATGATTCCCATTCCGATTCCGATTCCCGAATGTGAACCAAACACCTCCTAAGAAACTTCTTAGAAAAATAAAGGAATAAATATTCCATAAAATTTGGAAATAAGTTGATCAAAAAAGAAACCCTAACCAAGTAAGATTTCTTATTAACTTAACTTATTCACATAACAATACCGTAAACCACGAAGACCCTAACTAGTTTTATAAACAAACAAAAGAGTGATAGAGAAAGGAAGTTATGGTTAAAGAAATTGGAAAATAGGGAGGCAGCCAAAGGGAACGTGAGAGAGGGGAAGGAAAAAAGAAAAAGGAACATCACTGTAGAGACTTAAGAAAAGAAAAAGAGAAAAGAAAAAGAAGAAAGGAAAGGAAAAAAAGAGAGGAAAATTTAATTTTCACCATAGATTATTCACAAAGAGTAAGTGTTTATTAGTATGTGTTTATCTGCATTCATGAATTGATTGAAATTAGTGTTCTTTCTTGCTATGTAAATAATGTAGGAAACATATGAATTCATAATCTCTGGAGATAAAGATTATAAGAGGAATTTTGAGTGATTTTTACTTTGATTATTTTGCTATGATATACAAATTTGATGATTAAAAGTTGAAAAACCTGTAACTAAAACTTAAGTAGAAAACACAACATACCTACCTTTAGTAAAATAGATTTAGATTAATGCAAAAAGTTGAATTAAAGTACATTTTTTAATTGAATCTAGATCAAAGGCTTTCTTTATATATAAAATTCAAATTCCAAACACTCATAGATTAATAACGAGAAGGCTTGGACGTTTACTAAAAATCTGTCTTGGAAGTTTATATGTTCTATCCTTGTTTTAAATTTTTGAGCATGTTGTGTTTCAAATCTGAATTTGAATTCTTCACAAGATTTGTAATACTTTAAATGTAGTTTCTCGAACTATAAGAACATAGTTTTTCGATCTTTTTAACCTGATATCTATTAATTTTTGTGAAATTGGTCTGATTTGGAAAATAGTTTTCACTTAACATAATGAATATATTCATTGCTAATTTTGTGTATCTTAAAATAGTAATCTGAGTAAATTTTCTTCACATGATTTTTGAATGAATAAAAGTACTTTCTAATCATATAAAGTACGCATTTTTTTGATATATATGTGTGTGTGTGTGTATACATACATATAACTCTATGTGTGTATGTGTTGAAATACAGTAACTTTCCAAAACTTTACCTATCCAGAAATCTAGAATGTAATTCTGAAATTTTATCACTAAATTAACATGTTTTAAAAAATTAATTTGGAGACAATTCCTCAATGAAACTTTTAGCATTCTGAATATATTTTATAGGTATTGTGTAAATATAACACCCATATGATTTATATATCCCAACATATAATAGTTTTACTAAACAACATTAAATCTGAAAATTTATTTGAACTGTCCTTTTTTTTTATTCATGAATTGTTTAATTGGATATTTTGGTCTAATCAATAAAACTTAGTTGCTGAAAGTTGCTAAATGTGTTAATATATTTCAGTAATGATTTACATTTAATTAGTTGGCTTAATAAAAAAAGGTTTGTATTGGAATTATTTGTGCTATCCTGTGCTTGTACGGTTTCATAAATTATGATAATTAAAATAGAATTTAGTATGGATCATAAGTATGATTATTAGATCATAAGAATGTCATTTAGGAAGAGGAGTTGAGATATTTTATTAATTTATTATAGCCTTTATATTAATTGTTTTTATTTAGGATAATATAGATGATAAGAGAACTATAACTATGAACTTCTTACTGAGTTTGTGTGTTGCTCACCTAATTTATTTAATATTTTGTAGTTTCTTAGTAAACAATTATGATTTCAATGAGGGGTTTGATTCTACCATAGACAGGATTATGAGCTAAATAGTATCTAGTATCTTGTGATTCCAAAAATTATAGCAGATATGAATTTGTGGCCTACGTGCCAAATAGATATTTTTTTATTACTTTTTATGTTATCAGTGTTTAATTTTAGATATGATTCTATTAATATAGAGCCTTTTATGCTTTACTTACACAAAGGTACGGCGTGTCATGGTTTTAGGTTTTGAATGTGACATAAAAACAAGAGAGAGTTTAAAATACAAAATAGGTGGTAACTAAACGGACAAGATTGTGGGAAATTTTACAGCTCTGATCGGTTTCTAGTAAATTTGATAGGTGTGTTCCAACCAAAGCTCTGACACTTATACACTTGCATTATCTATGCTGGAATCATGATATCCGACTCAAAATGTGTTGGGGCAGATAGAAGTTTTGAAACATCAAACCATATGCATTAATATGCCAGTTTTCAACTTTGTTCTGATATTTCAGTTATATAGTCTTACTAGAAACGGAGTTCTAAAATTTCAGATAAAAGTGATCTGAAATATCAACATTTCAGAACCACAATGTCACTAAATTCATCAACCATATGAAATCATATGGCAGTTTTCAACTTTGTTCCTACTGGAATAGATTGAAAAGTAAAATTAACAGGATATACAAGCAAACTGCATCAACTTTGTTCATTTGATTTGTCTCTCAATACATTTATGTCATATATACCCTTTATGCAAATCTGACTACAAAGTACAGTCACAGAGGAATAGAGATTAGGCATAAGTCCATAACTATTGTGAAGACTAAAATAGATAAGAAGTATTTTTGCATATGGTTAGACAACGAAAGCTTAAACTAAATATATACAAAAATATCATTACATTATTTAGGACAGGCACTTTTTACCAAACAAAAACACCGAGTTTTTTTGGGTTTCCTGTAACACTTTTTGGTATGATACTTGTGTGACACTATTTAGATGCGTGACACATGTTATGTTATCCATATAGGGACATATGTCACTCATCTAAATGGTGTCACATAAATGTAATACCAAAAAATGTCACAGAAGACCCATAGAAGACCCATACCCTTAAAGCATTGAGAGATCTACATTTTTGGAGATATGAATAACTAAATTACGATCCAATGAAATAGGGAGAATTTCAGTTTCACTTTAATTCCTTATTGCCAACTTTTTATTATTTAATCCCTTATCTTTTTGTACTTGTTCAATTTTTTTTTCTATTTTTCTAATATTTTGAAATTTCATTACGTTATGTTTTTGGTCACTCATTATGTTGTTAGTCCAAAAGTGACATTATTTAGACAAATATTGGTGCACAACTATTGATACATGAGGGACAAGAATAGGATCGAAATTTGACGAACTAGATGTATATTATAAGGGCTAATTTTACTTTTCACCCTTTAACTTGTACCCAAATCTTGTTTTGCATCCCAAATTTTAGTTTTAAATACTTTACACCCGCAACTTTCACATTTGTTCTAACTTTAATCCCTTTTCAACACTATCAAAAAAGTTAACTGAATCTTTGATTTTATACCCAAAAATATTATTGTACATCATGTTGAATTTGTCATGCACAAACAAAAATTCATTTAATTTTTGAGACAGTATTAAAAAAATAATTGAATGGGGACAAATATGAGAATTCGGGGTGTAAAATGTCCAAAACTAAAGTTTAGGGTACAAAATGAGAACCACATATAAGTTAAGGGATGCAAAATAGAATTATTCGTATATTTAAAAGATTAAATCTTAAATGCACTGTCAGTATATAAAAATTCTTATACTATCAGTCTACATGCATGATACATGTAAATTATTTTAATTTCAAAAGTTATTTGTATATGACATGCATTTAGATCCAATAATATAAAAAAATTTATACACTAACAGTATTTAAAAGATTTACTCTATTTAAAACATGAGGGACAAATATAAAGATAAGCACTAGACTTAATGAACGAAAAGTAAAATTTCCACCAATTACTTATATCATACTCTTACTTAAGGAAGGCGTGGCAATCCAAACATTGTAAACCAACGTTTGTGCTTTCAGTTATTGTTTAGAAATATCGCAAATTGACTTGAAAAGAATATGAAAAGTATTTCACCAACAATTTGACTTCAAGGTCCTTGGTCCGAATAGGAGAATCAGCAATGCGAGTTAAATTCATACTTATTGTTTGATTATTGTACATAAAAATTAAAATTTTGAAATTATACTTAAAATTCCCAAATGTGAAAAAATATATTGTTTTCTCTCAAATTTCCTTTCGTTCCACCCAAACTAGTTCACCCTTTCCTTACCCCATCATTTTCCCCTTCCCTTCCCCACAACCCTCATATGTCTCTTATACCACCTAGATGTGTATCTTAGACACATCTAGATGTGTATTGGGAGAGAGAGGGGAATTATGAGGGGAAGGGAAAGGATCCCTAAGAACTCTGTCTTCCCTTACCCACATCCTCCCTTTCTCTCTCCCATAAGCCCTTTTCCCTCTGACTCTCCAATCCACAATTCAGATCATGAGGTGGTTATGAGTGTTGTGATTCTATGGTGATCATGATTGAAAAAGAAACTGATGAAGAAGATTTAAAAAGTAAATAATAATAATATAATATTTTAATATGATATTCTTATCCAAAAAATGTATATCAAACACTATTTATTTAAATGATTTTAGGGTACAAAATTTCATACTTATATTTCATATATGATTTCAATTCTAATAACAATTCCAAGATGTGAATCAAGCACTCGCTAAATTGTCTAAATATGTAATGGCATAAGAATCTTGTAACGATTAAGAAGATGTTTTGGTTCAGATTGAAAAATCGGGATAGTAATGAGAGTTATATATTCCACTACCGATATGTATGTATGCCACACTTCCTTGTTCGGTTGAACAATGAATGAATTTCATTATGTTAATAAATTAATCAATTTGAGACCCAAATCACAAGTAATAAATAAAAATGATGAGCATGTTCTAATACTTTCATTCATAGGACTAGAATGATTCTTATACTAATTAAAAACAAACAAACAAACCAAATCTTAATCCCACTAAGTAGGGTCGGCTGCACGAATCCTACTACGCCATTACTCTCTGTTATGGATCATATTCTCCTCAATTCCTGGATGGGCTATATCTTTCTTACAAATTACCCACCAAGTCCTTTTTGGTCTTCCCCTACCCCTCTTATGTTAACTACTCTCTCTAAAATCTACTCACTTGACAGGTGCTTGTATTGGTCGTCTTAACACTTGACCTAATCACCTTAAGTGTGTTTCTCTCATCTTCTCATTAATAGATGCTACTCCAATCTCCTCACGAATATGCTCATTGTATATCTTGTATATCCTAGGGTACCCATACATCCATCTTAACATTTACATTTTTGCTACTCTCATCTTTTGCTTGTGTGTGTAATTCACTGCCCAACACTCATACCCATAAAGTATCGATAGCCTAATTGTCATTTTATAATATTTACCTTTAAGTCGTATAGGAATATTTGCGGTCGCATAATATTCCCGATGTCATTCTCCATTTAGTCCAACCCGCTTGTATCCGATGTGTAAAATCTCAATTTATACCACCATCTTTTTGAAGAATTGATCCTAAATATTTAAAATTTTCACTTATGGGTATCTCTTGATTTCTGATACTAACGCCTATTCTATTTCTACGTGTGTCCTTGCTAAATTTAAATTCCATATATTATGTTTTTTATCTACTAATTCTAAACCCTTTTGCCTCAAGTGTCTCTCTCCAAATCTCGAGTTTAGTATTAGCCCCATCTTTTGTTTTATCTACTTAAATAATGTCATCTGCAAATAACATACATTATGGTATTTACTCATGTATGTGCCTTGTAAGTCCATCTATGACCAATGCAAATAGATAAGGATTTAGAGCTGAACCTTGGTGTAAATCTATATTTATAGAGAACTCTCGTGCCAACCCTTATGGTGTTCTCACACTTGTAATCACATCCCTATATCTCTCATTTATTGATGTGTTCTATGTATGTTATTCTAACTCCTCATTTTTCTAAAATTCTTCACATAACTTCTCTAGGAACACTATCGTATGCTTTTTCAAGATCAATAAAAATCATATGTAAATCTTTTTCCTTATCACGATATCTCTCGGTAAGTCTCCTTAAAAGATGTATTGTTTAATGAAATGATCTGTCTCTTACACGAAACCAAACTGATTATTTGACACCTTAGTTTAGTTTCTTAATCTTCTTTCTATCACCTTCTCCCAAAGTTTCATCGTATGACTCATTAACTTAATACCTCTGTAATTCGTACAATTTTGTATATCCCCTTTGTTTTTGAATATGGGTATCATGAAAGAACTCTTCTTCCATTGGTCAGACATCTTTTTACTCTTCAATATTTTATTGAAAAGATTGGCAGGCCAACTTATGCCCTTCTTTCCTAAGCATTTCCATATCTCGATTGGAATATCATCAGGGCCAACTGTTTTTCCTTCATCTTCTTCAAAGCTTCCTCCACCTCTGTGATTCTTGACTTGGGTTAAGTCCTTCGTCCTATGGACTCTTGATTTAACAATTTTATAAATATCTCGCTCTCCTTACTTAAATTCGAATTTTTTATAAAAATCTTCAAAATCCCGATCCCCTGCTTCACTTACAACCCTTTTTGCCACATTTTTAGCAAGTTTATATTTCTCAATATTTTCGTCACTTCTACAACTATATAGAACCTTATAGTTAGCCCTCTTAACTTTGATTTTATTTTGTATACTTTCATGTACCACCAAAGTTCCTTGTTCATGCGGGCGTAATCTCTTAATTCTCCAAATATTTTCTTAGCCATTATTCACTAGATGTTGCCATGTCTTTGTATAAAGTGTTAGATTCTCATTGTAAGTTCCAAATACTTTGCCTTAACAAATATTTCTTAAAAATTTCTTCTTTTTCCTTCTTTAAATTTCTCCACTTAATTCTAGGTTATCTAGGTAGGTTCCTTCGACTAATATGATGTTAAATCTCAAGTCCACCATCAAAAGCTTATGTTGTGAGGTTAAACTTTCTCCAGGTATGATTTTACAATCTCTACAAACCCTTCAGTCTCTCTTTCTTGAGAGAAGAAAGTCAATCGTGGATTTGTTGAACCACTTTTAAAGGTAACTAAATGTTACTCCCTCTTCTTGAAAAAAGAATTGATAATGCAAAGGTCAAATGCAATTCTAAACTTCAAGATTGATTTTTCTTCTTCATTTCTTCTCCCATAACCGTATCCACCACGCAGTTCTTCATAATTATCATTATCTCTTCCCACATGTCCATTTAAAGCACCTCCTATAAAAATTTGTTCACCTTGGGAGACACAACCTACCATCTCATCTAAATTCTCTCAAAATTTAGCCTTAATGGACTCATTTAGACCTACTTGAACTACATAGACACTAAAAATATTAATAGTTTCACGTCTTAAAATTAGTTTGAGGGACATAATTCTATCTCCTTTCCTAGTCACCTGCACTATATCGTCCTTCATTGATCTGCATCTACAATAATCTCTTATACACATCTAGTCCTGTGTACTCCTGAGTACCAGGGTTTAAATTCTGAATTATCTAATAGTTTACTCTATTCTCATACTCATTTTGTCTCCTATAAATACAAAATATTAATTCTTTTCCTAATCATTGTATCTATTGCTTTACCAGTAAGAGTCTCAATACTTCAAGTTCCTATCTAATCCTATTCTCCAGAATATTTCCTTCCCCAATTATGTAAGGACCCTTGCATATTTTTTACTACACCGAAACATCCTGGAGATGTAGCGGCCTTTGCCTGCTATTCACCGCACTCAGGCATTGTGATGCGTCACTTACTAATTAACTCAACAATATCTATGGGTATAACATTCTCCTTTTGTCCCCTCGTACCTATAAACTAAACATGTTCCCTCGTACTTATAAACTAAACACATGCCAATATAGAAGATACAATAAGAAGGGAACTACTTAGATATATCATGTTTTTGATTTCACTTGTAAATTTCGGTGGTATAGATTAAATCATATGGAATAAATTTAATCATCAAATCTAAACAAAATTCTATAAAATTCAATCATAATTACAGGATTTACAAATAAGACAAATACATAATCTACCTAACTAATTTCCCAATAAGAATTTAGAATGCTGAATTATTACCTGGAATGAGATTTGCATAAGATATCCCCAAAACCCGGCCCTTTCCAATAGCATGTTAATCCCGAACCTTTCTTTGTCCGCTATATTCGCGGCAATGGTATACACTCTCGGCTCAATATCCCCGGGCAGAATCTCTTTTCCTTGCCAACGGCCATTCTCAGTGGGAGATTTCATTGACTGCAACTGCGAGTAGTACAATACACATCCGTGTGCAGATACGATAGTGGCGATCTACACAAGTAAAGATACAATTAAAAAGCCTGATTTTAGGGACTCTACAGAATTCCCATTGATCGTACCGATAAAATTATTTTGATTAAGTTGTACGTTGTGTACATACAACGTAGTCAGTAAGGATTGCTATAAACAAAGCACGCTATACAAATGAATTTCTTTCTACGACATACAATCCAGTTAAAATTTTCCAAATGTAGCATATAGTATGAGCTAGGAATAACAACTTCCAAAGCCAAAGATTGAAGTTCAGATTTAAAGGGAGCGAAAAGCTTTACCGCAAAATAGATGACGACCAACGTAAAAGTCCACCTGCGCATCAATAAAGTCGATTTATAATTGCATCAGAGATTCTGGAATTCATAAAAGGCATACAACATTAGTAGCTAACATGCTACATGAATTTCTTTTAATGATGTTAACAACAATAGATGTCTTAACTAAACAAGGTAGGAGTAATTCTCTAGGTAAAAGCGACAAAGTTTCCATCACCCAAAAAAAAAAAGGAAAAAATTATAATGAATACTTATTTGCATTGAAGAAAAGTAGGCACAATCAATTACAAAATCGAAAGATTACTTGATCTATCAAACCAAAATATAGAATACATATTCCTTATGCAGTTCAAGTCATGTTTATTTGATTAGGAAAATTATTTTACTATTTCTTTGATTAGGAAAATTATTTTACTATGGATAATATATATAAAAATTCTATACTACCGTTAGATTGTCATTCAAAATTATCTCATTTAAAATTTCGATTTTACGAACTTGACGGTGTACATTTGCTCCCATTGATGCACAAAAATATTTTACACTGCCGTGTTCTAAAGATTAACCCTTATATTGAATCAAAATGGCATTATGGAAAATTTAAAAGCAAATACATTGCATTAGAAAATATGAAATTTTATGAGCTTTCATTCTATTCCATAATGTTCTAGACATCTAGTAATATCTTAACAAATTTTATTTTGCACCTCTCAACTTATACTTGAATTTATTTTGCATTTCAAATTTTAATTTTGGATATTTCACACCCCGAACTCTCTAATTTATCCCACATCAACCATTTTCTTGATACCGTATAAAAAATTAATGGAATTTTTCTTTGTATGTAATAGCATTTCAGGAAGATATACATCAATGTTTATACACATCTTGAATGTAGATTCTGTTAACTTTTTTGACCGTGTTAGAAACGAGATCTAAAATGGGATCTCTTCAAGAGTTGGGGTGCAAAGTGTGGATTGCAATGTGTTAAAATTAAAATTCAGAATGCAAATAAAAATTGGGATAAGTTTATAGGTGCAAAATAAAATTTGTCATAATAAAAAGATGGATGAAATGGTTGGGAAATACCCACAATATAAACTCTAGTATACTGGGAACAACAATAAGTTAATGACAGGCTAAAATGTAAGTTAATGGAAATATTTAGGTAGATTTGACTTTTATATACACTCGAAAAACTTGTCATATGGATTAAAACATATAAAATAAATAATATATGCTAAAGTAAATAAAATTTTATAAAATTTAATTTTAACCACAAATTTTATAGGCAAATACTTAGGTAGATCCGATTTTTGGCCTCACTTGTAAACCCTATGGTGTGGATTAAATTTTCGTAGAGAATTTATAATATCAGCTGATATAAGTAAGATTCTTTAATATTTAATTCTGATCACAGAATCTACAGGTGGGATCAAAAACTAGATCTACCTAAGTATTTTCCAATTTTATAAATGAAATCCAAGATCTAATCTAAATATTGTTCGTGAACTAATATGGTCAAAACCAGGGTTATCATAACACATAAAACCCTGACGATTCTAAAAATACTTTGGCAATCATTAGTTTCCATGTGGCAGAAGATAATGTGTCAGAAAGTTTAAATGATTTATTTGACCAAAAGTCAACAAAGGCATGAACAAACTGTATTTTAGGCTGCAATTTTATTATACATAAGGCTGTCTAATAAAGTATAAATACCGATTTCCAATATTAATCAACAGATACTACTCTTTTACTATTATGAAAACTTATTTTTTCTTTATTTTGTTTTTTTGTCTACGTATTGATTTGAGTGTTAAAAATTTTCTCGAATACTCAAATTTTATACTTTTTTTCAAATATATATCACCAGATTGGTAAAATATGATGTATGACCTTTAGTCTCCTAGATTACTAACTAGACTCTTACTATGTCCATATAACGACACAAAATATTTTGCATCAACATTCACCATTTATAAATGATGATATATAGATATATTTACTAAAAGGTGATTACATGTATAGACTCATTAAGAATATAAATGTAATACTGTCATAAAGAACATAAATGTAATACATTACACCAAGTCATGTAATACAGTACACCAAGTCAGTGAGATTGAATCTTAACGCCCATGTCCGAACCTGTCAAATGTGATTATTACATACACATCTCAATACAAGTTAAATTCATCCCATATGTTCAAAATTTCTCTCTTTGTACTTTACTGTATTTTTAGTCCGAACACTTTCCATTTCATTAAAGTAAAATGGAGCAAGAGAAATAAGCATGCATTGGCCTTGAAAATCATTCTGCTCCATTCTCTTTTTCCTTTTTCGGGTGATCATGCCATACTTCAACTGCATCTCAAAATTGGGGAATATAATCGTTGGACGAAGAAGAAAATATAAACGAAAAGATGAAGAAACGAAATAGTGGTTACTCGGTGTAGTAGACATAGATGGAGGGACTGTACTCCAAGATGTCCCAAACTAAGAACCCGCTGAGGGATGCAAAAGATAGAAAACGTATTCCGAGGAGCCATCCTGGATGCAACCCCGCCCAACAACTGTTCCATAGCTGTGAGGAGCAAAGATGGCCAGCCCTTGGCGCACATTCTTCTGGTTCCGGCCTACTAATAGTACTGAAAAAGCTTTAGATACTTGTCATCTATAGTACAGGACACCTTAGTTATACGGTAAGTAGTACTACCTCGATTGCATTTATAATGTCGATGTTTAATTTCTATAACTCTTCTAGTGTCCAAATCTTAATTTTATATAGACTTTTTTTAAACTTTTTTTTCCCCAAAACTTAAGTTTACATGTATTAATATTTGATATAAATTTTATTCATTGAAGAAATTTGCGGATTAAAAATCAAATAAATTTACATGAATTTTTCGTTATAAAATTGACTTGTTTGATATTGAAAGTTAAATTGTGACAAAATAGATAAGAAAAATGGAATATTAAAATAAACCCGATGCTTAATTGCAAGCTTCCCGTTCCATATTGCGTACCTGCTCATCGACACAAGGCTTTCGTACATGCTGCTACTACTGCCGCCGCATGATGATCTTCTTTCACCCTTCTCTCTCCACCAGATCAATAGTAGGAAGCCAAAGAATGCTAAACCTACTATGCCGAAACAAATGAAATCGTACCAACGTACGACAAGTGCCATCTTCACTTAAGCCACCAAAATGGTCTTTTTGTCTCAAGGCTGAAGAAGGAGATGTGTGTGATTTTCTTTACCAAAGAAAGAAGTTGGAGGATGATAATAAGAAGTTCTAGGCAGCTTTTGTGTGTGATTGACTAGTAGCTTTGACTGGCAGCTTAAGGACCTAATCAGTTTGTCATGAATTATTGTTAAATAAAAAAAATCAGAAGAATGATGGAGAAGATTAGGCAGGAAATGATGATTAGAGGATGAGAAATTTTTTCTTAGGAAGGAACATAAAAAGCAGTAACAGTTTAATTTGGATTTTTGGGTTATTACAAGTATTTGCTCAGTTCTGAGGGATATGCCATTGCTATGGGTATCTTATCGGGTCTTCAGGCCTAAATATTGAGATGTAAAAAAACATGTAAAAATACACAAGGCAAATACACAAATTCACTCCAGGAGGATGACAGTATTAATGTCCAAAACAGTGTTGCATAATACGGGATTCGTAGTAGTACGCTGTATGGGTACGAAAACGGGGTACGGTAATTTTACAATTCGTAATACGTGGGGTAGGTTTAATCGGTACGTAATTTCTGGTCTCTGGTACGGTGACAGTATAATTGTCTTAAGAAATTTGAGCATATATCATGTATACAAATAAGTTATTACTTAATTGTACTAGAATTTGAGTTGTATTATAGTTTTAGTTATACTACCTAGAATTTTAGATGCATTAGAGTTTTAAACTTGTTTGCTTATTTTTTAGTGATAGAATTTCGGAACGCTATTATAACCGTATTGGTACGCGAATGTATTGTGTTCCGGTACGTGCGTACGAATACGAAAATCGGAAGAGAAAGAAGCGTATTAAGTAACATTGGTCGAAAGTCAAAACTTTCTGCACGAGGCAAATACACGAATTATTCAGAATATATCACTTGTTTTAAACGTCGGAATTTAGCTTCTACATAACATCACTACTACTACTACTACATGGCAGGGATACAGTTACTGCTTGGCCCATTTTTCCTTTTTTAGGGGTGAGATTTGATGCCCAATCTCAGTCGAACTCTATTAAGAGACAATTAATAAAAAAATTTAGAATTGCACTTGCTACTCTTGAGATTTCAAATATTACACTTGTCTCCCAATTTTTGAGTTTTATACTATTAACAAAAGGTACCCTCTTACATACAAGCCATATAAAATTCTTAAAAGTATTTACAATACATTTCACCAATTACCCTTACACCACTTATTAAATTTCAATTTCATAAACTTAACTAAAAAACGACTTCAAAATGATGCGAAGGGAAAAAAACTGATCTAGATGGTTAATTTATTTACAGGTTACAAAAGATTTGATTAGATAGGTGATAATGACACCATTAAGAGAATTAAAATTCCAAATTATAAACCGTCCTTCTTGATTTCTTTCCTATTAACGATGTTTCATTAAAAAAAAAATTTCGATTTTTTCCCAAGTATATATTTTGTTGCAAAAGGATGTGTCTTTTAAATTTATTGATGAATGTTTCTCTGCTTTTAATAAATTGAAAGAAATTTTGATTATTGCACCAGTCATAGTTGCTCCAAACTAGGATTTGCCTTTTGTTGGTCCCAAAGCAACCTAAGAGGGGGGTGAATTAGGTTTCCAAAAATTATGCTTTCAGAAAATAGTAAGCTTTTTAAATTCAAATGCAGATATAATAAATTTACACTAGTCTCTTATGCTGTTTTTCACCTGGATTTTGCTGCGGATTATAATGAAAAATCCGCAGCAAACAAGACTTTCTGCGGATTTTGGTGCCAAAAATAATCCGCGGTAAAAAGGCCGTGGATAATAATTTGTGCGGATTTTATAATCCGCAGCAACATTTGTCGGGAATTTGTCGAAAATATACATGCGGATATTTTGTGGTAATTCCCAAAAAAATTTCATTTTGCAAGGGTTTTTGATGGGGATATTGTCATGAAATTATCCCTGTAAATTTCCGCAAAAAATCCCTAGCAAATATCCCCAGCAAATTCCCCATCTAATTTCCGCAGCAAAATCCCTATATAATTTCCGCAGCAAAATCCCTATATAATTTCCGTAGGAAAATCCCTAGCAAATATCCCCAGCAAATTCCCCATATAATTTTCGCAAACAATACTAACAAAAATTTTCTGTGAAATTTTCCGAAAAATCCCCAAATAATTTTCAGAAAATTTTTGTTAGTATTGTTTGGTTTTTTCATCCCCCTGATACACATTCTAAATTAAAGGACAAATGAAAAATTTGCTTCGCATTGATCATCATATCACATTTGAGCAATTTCATCTCAAAAAACAATTCGACGAAACAAATTCAAATACAATACATATCCAACATTTAGTTATCTAAGTAAACAACCAAATACAATCTAATCATCCGAGCTACCATCTGCATCAAGAGGTGGGGAACGCTGGTGGCGAGAGGATCCAGGAAGAACGCCTAATCGCTCCATCAAAGTATGCAACCGGTTTCTTGTTTCAGATAGTTGCAATTGTAGTGAAGCTTGCTCTTTCTTCATTTCTTCCTTTTAGAATCTGTCCATTTCAGTTGGGCTTGTAGTTCGGCACTAAGTCTCTGGATACACATCTAGATGTGTATAATCAACATCCTCGGTAGGTCGTATGGGTGTGAAGGTCTGGACGAATAACCCTTCATGGTCCTACCTAAAGAACCAAGCCCAGAAACTCTGCCTTTCTTTTTTCCTCCCACGGCGTCATGTTACCAAATATCCAAATCAGATGGCAGATGTTGTGAGTGTTGAGAACCATCAGAAGACATGTGTCATTCTCAAGAGACTTTGAGAAGATATTTCAGCCTTTTTCTTCTCAAAGTTCTCCTGCAAAAGTCATATAACAAAGATCAACTTTATGGAAACAAGAATATTAAAGGACAAATCATAAAAGATTGTTAGAAAGCCTTAATGACTTACATAAGCAGCTTGGGCCCGAGGATGAACCCAATCTCCCTCCTTCTTCTTATGGGTACGGAAATAGAAATCAGAGAATGAAGGGTTTTCACCCCTATCAGCCTTCTGTAATTAAAAGAAATAAATATTTTCAAGTCATCAATAACAAAGACATTGTAATATAATGAAGTATTAAAAGTACAAGAAATTAATTAGTATTACCATTTTCTTGAAATGCACTCTGTGTGGTATAGAACCTTTGTATGAAGTGATGCACTGCATTGGAATCCCGTTTCTTCTTATTTTGGTCGGATTTTTGTTTGAACTCTTGGGACTGCCAATATTTATTCAGGTCTGCCCATGCACTATCCCCATCCAAGATGGTTTTCTACCATCTTTTCGGACTTTTGTAGCATCCGTGCCACCTACCCGCCCTCTCTTCTCGAAATTCTCTCTCACCGCATTGTGCCTAGGTGGCCATCTAAATTTTTCGCAACGCTCAAAGTAAGTTTTTATATAACAATATGAAACATATAATTACGTAGTCAATTAATACGTTGAAGCAATATAGACCATAATACCTGAAATTCCTCAAACCACATGTCTCTTGTGGCAGTAGAAAACTTCTTCCACGTCTCTTTTGCCTTCTTCAAACTTGGTCTTTATGCATGCGTATCCTGCTCTCAATTGCTGGTTTGTGAGGCCAAAACCTAGTTTGCAAGCAAACAAGATTAATACAACACGTTATCTTAGGGTAAGCAATTAAATCACAATTTTATATTTATTATGAATAATATTAACCCATCTCCATCGGGCTCTATCACAAATCAATGTGTCATCAGCATCATTTCCAACGGCACTAGAAGAACTGGCAGCTGTATGAAGGCCACCAGCCGGAGAGGATACGAATAAAGGATTGCTCTGAGCTTGAGGATTTTGTTGAGATGTGGATGGACTAGCATGACACATGACGCGAAGGTTAGCAATGGGGATTAACTCAGGAATGTGGGCATTTGTTTGTTGAGTTTGTGATGCTTGGGAGTATGGCGGTGGAGGAACTTGGGCTGACACGCCTGCTGCTGTCACACTCCGCCTCATTTGTTTTTTCCCTGTCTTTTTGGTTTTTTCTCCTCCTTGATCTCCTGCATCAGCCATCTACAACAACCAATGAAACCAAGTAAGATATTGATTAATTCAAATACAAATCAGATGGCTGATGCAGGATATCAAGGATTTTTAAAAATTACATGAATGACAAGACAAATTCACATGGCACCAATGTAAGCAATATTGGAAAAATAACATGAACAAATCCCTCATTCAAACCATTTCAAAAGAATATAAATGCAAAAAATAATTATTCTTGTACAAAAATTATTCTTCTTATATAACTATTAGGATACTTATGGATCTACTATTCTTCGTCTTCGCCTTCGCCTTCCTCTTCCTCTTCCTCTTCCTCTTCGTCTTCCTCTTCCTCTTCCTCTTCCTCTTCCTCTTCCTCTTCGTCTTCGTCTTCCTCAGTTTTGCACTTCACACAAGGACATCTAATAACTCCCTCAGTTAAATATTTTGGTTGGAGACAAGCAAAATTTATAAACCCAGAGGAAACCCTCCAAAAATTCTGTGACAGGAGCAGGTCTCTTATACACATCTAGATGTGTATAAGAGACAGGCTTTGATGATCCGGAACTTCCATTTTGCCTAACCAAACTAATGACTTACTTAGTCTCTTGTTAAACAATTAATTTCTAGACAAATATAAGAATATAATTTCATCAAAATTTTTCACTTGCTTATTATAGTAAAAATTTAGTATATGATAGTATAGGTGTTAAATATATATGTCATTATATGGGAAATAAATTGAATTTAACATAGCAAAAATCCTCGACAAATTATGGATAACAAACAGTTGAAAAAAAAATGTAAATAACACAACAAAAATCTATACGATAACAAACAAAATAAAAAAAATAAAAATAAAATAAAAATAAAAATAAAAATGCAAAAATTATAGCAAAATCCTACAGAAATTAGGTTTCTAAAAAAATCAAAATAACATAGCAAAAATCTATACGATAACAAACAAAATAAAAATAAAAATAAAAATAAAATAAAAATAAAACTGCAAAAATTATAGCAAAATCCTACGAAATTAGGGATAAAAAATGAAAATAACATAGCAAAATCCTACACAATTTCTTGTACTTTTAATACTTCATTATATTAAAGGCTGAAAATCTTCTCAAATAAACAACCCACAAAAATTATGGATAACAAGAATTAAAAAAAAAATAGATACAAGAACAAAAATTGAAATGGTAGATCAATCAATCACCTTGGAAATGGTTGTAGGATGCGCACGGTTGCAGCTAGAGGAGATTTTTCTGTCCAAATCGAATCCAAGATGAAGGATGGAGCAAAATTGTATAAGGAAGGATGGAGCAAAATTGCTTGAGGAGAGAAAGAAATGAGGAAGAAGGGATGAAATTTAGGTTTGGAAATAATGGATGGTAGTTGGAAGGAAGGTGGAGGATGAATGGTGGTGCAGGAAATGGAGAGAAAAAATAATTTTTTCCCGATTAGATCTGTCCAAAATGTACTGGGATTCTGCACTGTTCCGCAGGAAAATCCGCAGCAGACTTGCTGCGGAATTTACTTTAAATTTCCGCAGCAAATTGCTGCGGAAATTTAATTCCGCAGCATACCTGCTGCGGACATTTAATTCCGCAGCAGGTCTGCTGCGGACATTAATTCCGCAGTCTGCGGAATTAAATTCGCAGCAGTCTGCGGAATTAATTTCGCAGCATACTTGCTGCGAAGTACATCCGCGCTATCTTTGTCAGAATTTATTTCCGCAGCAATATTTGCTGCAGAAATGTAATTCCGCAGCAAATTTCCTGCGGAAATAAATTCCGCAGCAAATTTTTGATTGTCCTATATTTTTCCTTCGATTTTTGTTACTTAAGCTTTGTAAATTGGACGTTCCCGTTTGTTCAATTTTTCTCTCTTTATTTTGATGCGGATTTTTTAATCCGTAGCAAAATTTTAATCCCCAACCGTGAAAACTAAAATTTGCAGTAAAATCCGTATATAATTCCTGGGGAAAAAATCCGCAGGAAAAATCCCCATGAAATTTGCAATTTTCTTGTAGTGTTACTAGAACAGTAAAGTAAAGAGAGAAAAATTGAACAAACAATACTTCCAAGCTAGCAAGCTTGAAGTATCAATTTTCTTGAATGCTTCACACACTTGGTGAGCCAATAATCTTTACAAAGTTGGCAAGTTCTTACTCACACTAAAACTCTTTTAGTTGAGCCAAGATTCTTACTTACAACCACACTTTCATACAAGATTATCACTCCACTCAAAGTTGAATTGAATTGCACTCACAACTTCACACTAATACAACAAACCACTATAGTCAATTTGCACTCAAATTACTCTTTTCTTACACATTCAATGGATTAGATGATCTTTTAAGGTTATTAAAGCCCCTATTTATAGGAGCAATAAATAGTGGTTTCAACTACTTCCTAACGGCTAAGTAATAAATGCACAAAAAATAGCCGTTGGGGTTTCGGACGTCCGAGAGGGATTGAATGCGTATAAGCTAGAAGGCGTCCGATCTGTCTCTTATACACTGTCTATACACATCTTCGTATAAGTCCGAGCATGCGTCCGGTCCTTCGTCCGATAGAGGCTTCGGACGGTCCTAAGCGTCCGAAAGAAAGGCAGTAGGATCCCATTCTTTTTGCCAGTTTGTTCGGACGATGCAATGCGTCCGAGGAGTTTTGTCCTAGTTCGGACGGTCCTGTGCGTCCGAAAGATCTGTTCCTGCAAAAGCTTGTTTTACAGAATTAAGTGTTTATGTTATCATCAAACTTGATAAAGATCTCAGAAATGAAATAAGTTTAATACATTCAACTGAAAAGTTTAAGTAAATACATATCCAAGCCACATAATTGCTGAACACAAAAGGAAATGCTGAAATGTTCTAAAAAGCAGAGAATCGCTGAAAACAAAGTACAAAATAGAAAAAAAAACTAATGGGAGTCATTTCGCTTTTTAGAGCGCTTTTCAGTCTTTTGACGTTTGGATGGAACGTCTTCAGCGGTGGCTTCACTATCATCCTCCTCCCCGGTACGACGTTGCATGATATACTCAAACGTGTCGTCAATATCTTCTATCATCGTCGTCATCGTCATCGTCAGCTCCTTGAGCAGCTTCGGCATTGTCTTCACGTGTATGTTCATCTTCAGGTTCATCGCTGTCAGAAGATGACTCAAGTGGATGTTGGGACTGAAGATCAGCAAATTGGACTTGAGCCGAAGCAGACATGCCAAGACTGAGTGCCTCTTGGAGAATTATTTGACGTGTTTCAAGTCGTTTTAACTTGCGATTTGTGCGACGTTGAAATGAACTGACTTGAGTGCTCGTTTGATTGGAGAAGTCCACAGATATGTGAAAGAGATGGTTCAGAAGATGGCTCAGTCTCTTATAGATGAGACAGATGTGAGTGGAGGTGGTTGAGGAGTAGGAGAATGAGGGATAGCAAAATCAGATGTGGAGGCATGGGATTGTGATGGGCAATATCAAAGGCTGCCGTAGTGATTTCAAATCATTAAAAAACCGGTGACCTTTTCGTTCAATGTAGGATTTATTAAAATACGGAGAATATTGTTTACATGAAACCAATTCGTTGAGGAAATCAAAAACCTTGGTGAGAAATTTTCTAAAAGGAATGTTTCTGCGAGTATCCCTGTTCTCATAGGGAACAAATGTGATAGAGACAGTCAAGAGGAATACCCTTGAACTTAGAAAAATAAGTATAGTTACATTTTTCCGGGCTCTGTATAATGCCCGTCAGTTGGCAATAAAAGATTTATGACAAGGGTATACAGAATCTTAAGTTCAGGGGCGAGCAAAGTAGTTTTGATCTTCCGAAACCTGTTTAAAATGGATGTTAAAAATGGCTCGAACTTCATCTATATCAATCTGAGTATCCTCAGTGGGCCATTTATCTAATGATCTGTATTTTAAATACAAATCTGAGATGTGTGTCTATTCAAAAAAATCTTGATTATGTTCGATGAAATCTCAAGATCAGTGTTGTTAACATGTCTAAATGAGGGTGCGAATAGTAGGACCTTTCCGTGTATATTGAGACTGATTTGAAGCACCATTTCATGATAACAGCTTCCACTACAATGGTGAAATCTCGTAGAGGTTCCGTAAGAACGAGATGTCTCTTGTAGTGGATCTAGATGTGTATAAAAACATTTGAAGATTGGTGAGATTTTGAGGAAATGAGATGGTGAATGGGGGAAATGAGATGTGATTTAGGTGATAAGGGTTATGGGTAGGATGATTTTTCAATCAATTTTGGAAGAGAGAGTGGAAATTTGGAGGGGGTAGTGGAGAGGAAGAAAAATCGCCTAAGGGTTTCGGGGGAGAAGGTAAGTCCGAAAAGGGTTAATCTGAGCATCTTGTATTCTGATTTCCAGAGAGTTTAAGAAAAAAAGGAATATCGTTCGGACGAATATGAGCGTCCGAGAGGTAACAGATGCTTTCGGACGATCCAGAGCGTCCGAAAGGAAAATTGTTCGGACGAAGGAGTGCGTCCGAACTATGAACCTATGCCAAATTTATCTGTAAAATCCCTAAGCATTTTCTGAGTGATTCAAAGCGATCTAGAGCTAAGGGTTTTGTAAAAATATCAGCCAATTGATCTGAAGTAGGCACATAATCAACACGAATTTCCTTTTTACAAACGAGATCTCTAATGAAATGATGCTTAACATCAATGTGTTTGGTTCTAGAGTGCAAAACAGGATTTTTTGAGAGATTAATTCTGCACTAGTGTTGTCACACAATATAGGAACACAATCAAAAATTACACCAAAATCTTTCAGAGTATGTTTCATCCAAAGAAGTTGAGCACAACAATTTTCGGAAAGCAATGTATTCGGTCGGACGTAGGTCGAGAAATGGAATGAAGCCTTCTTACTAAACCAAGACACAAGATCGGACCCAGAAAATAACACATTCAAGTGGTACTTTTTGAAAGAAGATCGGACGCTTCCTCGGACAGCATCAGAATAGCTAATCAGATCTAATGTAGAGGACTTTGGATACCACAGACCAAAATCCATTGTTCCTTTTAGATATCTAAAAATTCTTTTAATTGCCATCAAATGTGATTCTTTAGGACAAGATTGAAATCTAGCACATAAACAAACAGCAAACATGATATCTGGTCTCTTGGCAGTTGAAGTAAACTAGACTTCTAGATTATACCTCTATAGTGTTTTTCATCAACACTATTACCTTCTTCGTCTTTATCAAGTTTGGTTGAAGTAACACATGGCACATTGGTGTACCGACTTGTTTGCAATCTTCCATACCAAATCGTTTGAGCAGCTCCTTTGTGTACTTGATTTGTGTAATAAATGTTCCTTCCTTAGTTTGATGAATTTGTAGTCCGAGGAAAAATTGTAACTTGCCCATCATACTCATCTCAAACTCTTCTTGCATTAGTTGTGAAAAATCCTTGCACAAACTTTCATTAGTTGCTCCAAAAATAATATCATCAACATAAATTTGAACAATTAACAATCCTTTTAAATCTGTTTTTGTAAAATGTGTGGTGTCAACTATACCTCTTTTGAAACCATTTTCTATCAAGAAGCCACTTAATCTTTCATACCAAGCTCTTGGAGCTTGTTTCAAACCATATAAAAGAGTCCTCTGTCTCTGAATACATAATTTGGAAGATTCTAATTTTCAAAGCCCGGAGGTTGTTCGACGAAAACTTCTTAGTCGATAAAACCATTTAAAAAAGCACTTTTGACATCCATTTGAAATAATTTTACAAATTATTGAAACATGCAAATGCAAGAAACATGCGGATGGATTCTAATCTCAAACGGGTGATATTGGTTTCATCAAAGTCAATACCTTCTTCTTGAGCGTAACCTTTTGCAACAAGTCTAGCTTTGTTTCTATGATCTCACCTTTGTCATTTAATTTGTTTCTAAACACCCATTTAGTACCAATAACGGGATGAGAAGAAGGTCTTTCAACTAAGGTCCATACATTATTTTTCTCAAATTGACTAAGTTCATCTTGCATAGCATTAACCCAAGATTCATCACTCAAAGCAACATCTATATGTTTGGGTTCAATGTGAGAAAGTAATGCACAATTATTATTCAAAGGTTTATGAGAACGAGTAGTTACCCCATCGGATAGATCACCTATGATTAAATCTTGAGGATGATTAGAGACGAATCTCCAAGCTTTCGGAAGATCGTTTTGAGCATCCTCATTCTTTTCATCATCAATTTGATGGTTGTTGATATCAACGCTTGATGTAATCTCTTGATGATCTTTATGAATAACGAGCTTTTCGAGCTCCTTTAAAATACCTGTATCTTAATCTTCACATAAATTCTTTGAGATAACATCATTAGTTTCATCAAATGTAACATGCACAACTTCTTCAATTAAAAGCGTTCTTCTATTGTAAACTCGGTATGCTTTCTTGTCACTAGAATATCCTAGAAAAATTCCTTCATTCGATTTTTTGTCAAATTTTCCAAGGTTCTCTTTGATTTTTAAAATAAAGCATTTGCAACCAAAAACTTTGAAATAGCTCACAACGGGTTTTCTACAAAAAATGAGTTCATAAGGAGTTTTATTTAAAGAAGATCTTAATAAAACTCGATTCATGACATAACAAGCCGTGTTAACCGCTTCGGCCCAAAAGTATTGTGGTAGGTCACACTCACTAATCATAGTTCTAGCCATTTCTTGAAGAGTCCTATTTTTCTTTCAACAACACCATTTTGTTGAGGGACTCTAACAACCAAAAGCTAATTCATGAAAGATACCGTTGTGATCACAAAAGTCGGGAAAACCCCCAAATTTAAATTCGGCACCATTGTCACTCCTTAAACGAACAATTTTTGTATCCAATAAATTTTGAATTTTGGAAAACAATTTTACAAATTTTTCAAATGTTTCATTTTGTGAACAAGAAATAATACCCAAGTAAACCTAGAATAGTCATCTACGATAACAAATGCATATTTGCAACCACCTAGACTAGCATATTGAGTAGGTCCAAATAAGTCTAAATGCAACAATTCTAAAGGTTTATGAGTAGACACAAAAATCTTAGGTTTAAAAGAAACTTTGACTTGTTTACCAAATTGACAAGCATCACAAATTTTATTTTTTAGAAATTTCAGTTTTGGCAAGCCTCTTACCAAATCTTTCTTGGCTATTTTTTCAATCAAATCCATATTAAAATGACAAAGTCTTCTATGCCAAAGCCAAGGATCATCTATGGAAGCGGTAAGACATTTTACATTGCTATATTTGCTAATTTTATCAAGATGAATCACATAAACATCATTGTGCCTAGTGCCTTTGAACAAAACAACATGATTTTTATCAAGGATAAGACATTCATGCTTGGTAAAGAAAACATATAAATTTTTGTCACAAAGTTGACTAACACTTAATAAATTATAGTTCAAATTATCAACAAGAAGTACATTCTTAATCAAGGTTTCACCATTTTTACCTACATCACCAATGCCGATTGATTTTGCTTTGTTGTTGTCTCCAAATGTGACTTTTCCACTGTTTTTGGATGTAAGGTTTGTGAAGAGAGAGGCATCACCCGTTATGTGCCTTGAACATCCACTATCTATGAACCACTTAGCATTGTTGGCGATGTTAAGTACCTACACAATAAATCAATTGATAACTTTTGGTACCCATATCTTTTTGGGTCCATGAGCGTTAGTGAAATTGCTTACTATCCATGCAACTTTCATTCCAAGTTTTTCATTTTTCTTGACATAACACATATTAATCTTAGTATGCCCATGTTGTTGGCAATATCTACAAACAATGCTTTTATTACCATATAAAGAAGATTTTGGTTTTACAATACATAAGTCATCCCTTCTAAACATGACAAAATTTTTGTTGATTGCTACATTTCTACTTCTTTTCATATCAACAACATTTTCTTTCTTTCTAGCTAAGAGAGCATTCAAATCATCCATTCTTTTCTTCAAGGAGGCTTGTTCTTCCTTGACCTTTGATCTCACATGCATTCTTTTCTTCAAATCACGATTTTCTTGTGATAGCCTATTGTTTTCATTCACAAGTTTAGAGTTAGCATTCAATAAGGCATTTGACTTTTTTACTAACTCCTTATTTCTAGCATATGATTCTTTTAAGCTATCATGCAATTTTAAAATGAAAGCTTCAAGATCATCTTCATCATTTTCATCATTAGAGTCATAGTTAGAATTTACCTCATCATCTCCAATAGCCATAAAGGCCATTTGTGCCGACTCCATTTCTTCTAATGATTCAACTTCTCCTTCGGAGTTGCAATCGTCCCATGTGATTAACAAGTTGTTGAATCTTCTCTTTCTTCTTTCCTTCTTTTTATTGGAAGGACACTCATTTGCAAAATGCCCGAGTTGACCGCATTTTGCACTTATCATTTTGCTTCTTTATTTCAAGTCTTGACTTCTCTTTGAAACTAAAAATGTTATCCGCCTCTTCTCATTCTTCGTTTGTTGATGTAATGTTTAAGAAATCCTTTGGTGATGAGTGCAAGATCTCCTTCATCAAGATCTTCATCTTCTAGATTGATGGAGCTGTTTTCATCTTCCTCTTGAGAGGTCTTTAGAGCAATGCCCCTTCTTGGCCTTGCTTCTTCATCATCCACAACCTTGGCCTTTAGCTTGAGTTCATAAGATGTAAGAGAATTGATTAGTGATTCAATAGGCATTAAATTTAAATTCTTAGCTTCCTCTATGGCAATTGTTTTGGCATCCCATTCTTTGGATAGAGCATTCAGGATTTTTCTATTTTTCTCACCCAAAGAGTACTCCTTACTCAAGGCTTCAAGATCTTTTATAATGTCATTGAACCTGCAGTACATTTTGTCTATGTTCTCATGTGGTTCCATCTTGAAGGACTCATACTTGGCAACAAGTAGAGATTTCTTTTGCTCACGAACATCATCGCTCCCTTCATGAATTTCCTTCAACTTATCCCATATTTCTTTAGCAGAACTGCAACCCTTCACGCGAGTTGATTCATTTGCATCCAAGGCATTATATAACACATTCATGGCTTTTGCATTCAACGTCAAGTTTGCCTTGTCTTGTGGAGTGAGCTCATTCCTTGTCTTTTCTCTTCTTCTATTTGTGTGATCATCAATGATAGAAGCTTCAGACCTTCATTGACAACATACCATAACTCAATGTCAATAGATTGCAGAAATATTTTCATTCTATCTCTCCAACTAATAAAATTTGCCCTATTAAACATGGGAGGCCTAGTAACAGATTGTCTAAAACAGATCTGTCTGTTCACATGCCATGAGTTCTTATCTCAATAGCTGTTTAACCACATATAATGAGACCAAGCTCTGATACCAATTGTTGGTCCCAAAGCAACCTAAGACATCTGAATTAGGTTTCCAAAAATTATGCTTTCAGAAAATAGTAAAGCTTTTTAAATTTAAATGCCTGATATAATACATTTACTAGAGGTCAGTAAAGTAAAGAGAGAAAAATTGAACAAACAATACTTCCAAGCTAGCAAGCTTTGAAGTATCAATTTTCTTGAATGCTTCACACACTTGGTGAGCCAATAATCTTTACAAAGTTGGCAAGTTCTTGCTCACACTAAAACTCTTTTAGTTGAGCCAAGATTCTTACTTACAACCACACTTTCATACAAGATTATCACTCCACTCAAAGTTGAATTGCACTCACAACTTCACACTAATACAACAAACCACTATAGTCAATTTGCACTCAAATTACTCTTTTCTTAGGCTTGTATTCAATGTATTCACGCAAGATGATCTTTTAAGGTTATTAAAGCCCTTATTTATAAGAGCAATAAATAGTGGTTTCAACTACTTCCTAACGGCTAAGTAATAAATGCACAAAAAATAGCCGTTGGGGTTTCGGACGTCCGAGAGGGATTGAATGCGTCCGAGGAAGCGTCCGATCTTCTTTTAGTGTTGTTGAGAGGCTTCGTTCGGACGTCCGAGCATGCGTCCGGTCCTTCGTCCGATAGAGGCTTCGGACGGTCCTAAGCGTCCGAAAGAAAGGCAGTAGGATCCCATTCTTTTTGCCAGTTTGTTCGGACGATGCAATGCGTCCGAGGAGTTTTGTCCTAGTTCGGACGGTCCTGTGCGTCCGAAAGATCTGTTCCTGCAAAAGCTTGTTTTACAGAGTTAAGTGTTTATATCATCATCAAAATAAGGTTTGGGAAACATCACCTTTTGAGCTACTGTGTAATGCAAGTAATTATGCCGTAGAAGTGGTGATATGGATCCGATTAGCCCAAATATCTTTCAAGATGAGGAGATGAAAGATAGAGTAAGCATGGATTCACTCTTGCCAAGATTGGAGTACATTCGTGGTATTTCGATCAAGTTGGATTGGACTATTCTTAATTCTATACATGAAGTCCAATTCTTCAAAGTGAAGCACAAGTGGAGATCCTTTGAGTGCAAGAAGGCCGGACTTCCTTTCAAGTTTATTTTAGTTTGGTCTTTATTATGTAAAGCCCAATAGTAGTTTAAGTTTGTGTAAATTGGGCTGGTTTTAAGTTGGGTTTAGTTGTTGATTTAATTCTTAGTTTTAGACTCATTAATTAGCCTTAATAAGGCCCATTTATCCCAAATCTTGGGGCCACTTATGGCTGAACCCTAGCACTAATTTTTTAGGAGTTTTTAAGCTAGTTTTCAGGACTTTATTAAGCCTATAAATAGGCCTCATCATATGCAAAATTACATTGTGATCAATTTGAATCAATAATATTCATCTTTTTCGTGAGGAAAAAGTTCTTTCTTTTAGTCTTTGGATTAAGACTTTGTTGGGATCATCGCTTGAGCAAATGGTGATTGTTCTAACTGACTTATAAATTTGGTTCTTGCCTGATTCATATAGGCAACGGGTTAATTCTTGTTTAAATTCTTGTTAAGAGTTTGGTTCTTGTCTCGTTATAGACAACGGGTTGAATTCTTGCTTGATTCTTGTGTGTTCTTTATTGTTCTTGTTTGTGTGTTTGCTGTCCAAATTTTTGTGACCAACTTTGGAGTCGATCATTGGGGTTTTGGTGCCATCTTGAACTGTTGGGTCTTATGGCATCAAGTCGATTGCACACGGGGTTCTCATCAGATTGGTATCAGAGCTAGTCCAATTCTGGTCAGTTCTATTTATTTTTTTAATTTTTCCAGATTTTCTTTCAAAGAAAATCATATCTTAGTTTCTACCAAAAAAAACAAAAAACAAAATCGACTGTTCATAGCTACTGTTCACTTGAAAAAAATTTTCAGCCTTATTGTTGCTTCTTTGTTGTTGCTGCTATAAAATATATATATATATATATTTTTTTTTCTTAGCCGAAAAAAAAAAAAAAAAAAGTGTTGTTGGCCAATTAAAAAAAAAGGAAGTAAAAATTTGTTTGGCTGAAAGTGAAAAAAAAAAAAAGTGTTGAAAGAAAAAAAAAAGAAAAATGGAAAAAAATTAAAAAAAGGGAAAAGGAGAAAAATCGGCTATTCAGAAGGAGAAAAATTTGTTGTCCTACTCCAAGAAGGTTTTGATTTCCTAGTTGAGTTTTGGAAACTTTCCAACTTTCAAATTTGGAATTGAACCAGCTCTGAGAATAGTCCAATCCAATTTGATCAAAATACCACGAATGTACTCCAATCTTGGTAAGAGTGAATCCATGCTTACTCTATTTTTCATCTCCTTATCTTGACACATATTTGGGCTATTCGGGTCAAGTGGTATTATGTCAAAAGAAAGATAAAGTTTTGCATGTAGTATACTATGCTAGCTATACCCTTAATGAAGTTCAAGTGAACTATTCCACCACATTGAAAAAGAGTTGCTAGCAGTAGTATTTGCATTTGTAAAGTTTAGGTCATATCTCTAGGTAATAAGGTGATCATTCATACAAATCATTCAGCTCTTAAGTACTTATTGACTAAAAGTGATGCTAAACTTAGACTAATCAGGTGGATTTTACTGTTGCAAAACTCGATTGGGAGGTGGTAGATAAGAATGAGCTGAAAACATACTGGCAGATCACCTATCGAGGTTAGAGCAACCAAAGGCAAAAATAGATAAGGAGGTGCCGATTAATTAGACATTTCTGAAGGAGCACTTAATGAGAGTGGATAGTAGCACACTTTGGTACGCATATATCATTAATTTTCTCGTGACCAAGGTGATTCCATCCACTATGGACTCCAATCAGTGGAAAAAGTTTCTTTCGCAGAGGAAGTATTATATATGGAATGACCCTTAAGTTTATAGCCGGTGTAAGGATCAAGTAATAAAAAAATGCATACTGGAAAGTGAGATTCAAAGTGTTCTATATCATTTGTCACTCTTCATCGGTGGGAGGGCACCATGACTCTCAAAGGAAGGCAACAAAAATCCTTCAAAGTGGACTATTCTAGCCTACCTTGTTTCGGGATGCAAGAGATTTTGTACTACAATGTGATGAATGTCAACGTATCGGTAACTTGTCTAGAAATGATGAAATGCCTTTAAATAATATTTTAGTTTGTAAGATCTTCTATGTTTGGAGTATTGATTTTATGGGTCCATTTCTACCATCACACAATGATAAATCCGTCCTTGAAATGATGGAATATATGTCCAAGTGGGTGGAAGTAGTGGAGCTACTGACCAATGATTCTAGAGTAGTGGTGAATTTTGTGAGACAAAACATTTTCTCAAGGTTCATTGTCTCGTGAGCTATCATAAATGACAGAGGACACACTTCAAAAATTCAGTATGGAGTCATGCACAAGATAGCCCTAGCATATCATTCGCAAACTTTTGGACAAGTGGAAGTATCTAATCAGGAGTTGAAATGCATATATGCTTGAGAAAACTGTAAATTCTTCAAGGAAGGACTGGTCTAAGAAGCTTGACGATGCATTATGGACATACAAGACCGCTTTCAAGACGCCAATTGGGATGTCTCCATATAGAATGATTTACGGAAAGCCTTGTCATCTCCTAGTTAAAATTGAGCACAAGACATATTTGACAATTAAAAGTCTCAATTATGATTTGAAGAAGACTGGGAAAAAGAGGATTCTAGATTTGAACGAGTTGGATGAATTTCAAAAAGAAGCATAGAAAAGGCAAGGCTTTATAAAGAGAAGACAAAATTATGGCATGAGAAGCATATTTCTTTCAAGGAATTCAAAAGCTGGGAAATGGTTTTATTATATAATTCAAGACTCAAATTGTTTTCCGGAAAGTTGAAGTCAAGATAGAGTGGACCGTTTGAAGTAGTGCGGACATTTTTGTATAGTGTAGCGGAGCTCAAAAGAAGCCAAGGAAATTTTAAGGTTAATGGCCACCAGGTGAAGCGCTTGTACCGTATTATGAAGGAATCATCAATGAGGAGAGAGAAACCATTCACGATATCAATGCCTGATCTTAAGTGTCGCAGGTGAGCCAACGATAATAAACAAAGATGCTGAATGGGAGGCAACCCATGTCCTTGTATAATTTATTTTGTACACTTGTTTTTAATTTTCCTTAGTTTTCTTGTCATTTGTAAGCATATCATCTTAAATTGCAAGTTAAATGGACTAGAACATAAGTTTAAGGTTTTGTTGATGGTTTGAGTGGTTTACGAAAGGAATTTACAAGTTAAGGGGACTTATTTTGCGCACATGCACGCCATTTGGGATGCATGTGCGTGAAATCCAGAAGCTCAATTTCAAGTTCTATGACTCGCCCACATGTGTGTGTCATGAGCTCACTCTTTTTAGTGTTTCCAACCTATGTGGCACTTATCTTTTCACCCTAAGTCAGCATTTCTTCACACTCACTACAAGAGAAGAGAGAATAAGAACTCTACGTATTGAATTTCTCAACCTCACTTGTGAGCTATGTTACAAATGAGGGGGTTGGCCTCTTTATATAGTTACAAGAGTATATTCTAGAACCTACCACATTAATTACGATTTTGCAACCTTCTAGAGAATTCTATCTTCTAGAGAATATTCAAGGCCATTCTAGGAAATTCCATAGGTCTCTAGAATGTTCCATAATCCTCTGGAAAACAGTTTGGACACTCCTTTGGGCGAGCCATCTTCGTCTGAATGACTAGACCGTATCATTCTCCCCCACCTATTATGTCAACGTCCTGTTGGTTTTGGTGGTATGGAATGCATCAATCTGTTTCTTAACTACCAAAGTGCCTCAGCCGACTCCCAATTTTCCTTTCTCTTTGGCAAATCTTTCCATCGTACTTTGTACTCGATCTTGGGCTTGCAATACCTTTTTCGTACCTCTCGTGCATTTAGTATGCAATCTACCTCACGATCATAAGAGGTTTTTGCTCCCATAAGTGCTTTCTGTGACAGTTCACGACTAGGATCTTCTTCGTCCTCATAGTTGTGCTTCAGCAAGCTCATATAAAACACTGGATGAAGTTTTAACTTTAGAAGGAGTTCCACCTTTTATGCCACCTTCCCTACTCGCTTAGTACCTTGAAAGGTCCCTTGTACCTTAGAAGTAGTCTCTTGTGCAACTTCTGGTATCTATGTATGGAGTGCATCTTGACTAGCACAAGGTCTCCTTCCTCAAACCCAAGGAATCGTCTCTTCTCATTGGCCCATTTCTTCATCTTCTTAGCAGCCTTGTGTAGGAACGCCCTTGCCAAATCTGCCTCCTCTTGCCCTGTCTTAGCAAGTTCATATGATTTAGAGCTACTGCCTCTATGTCCGACCACGACGATGCTAAGAGTGAGTAGTTGTTATCCAAATCTGCCTCCTCGTTGGAGTAGACTTATTTTGATTAAACATGTCATTAAATTCCATACCAGTCTATCTGCTAACTATTATGGCCCTACCAAACATTATACTAATTGAGATTGAAGTTTAGTTTTTCTTTTAATTTTGTTTTTTCATTTATGCTTTAATTTATTATGTGTTTTAATTTAAGAACTCGGTGGGGTAATAAAGGTTTTAACCCTAGTGATTAGTTAATTTTATCTTATCAACACACAAGAATTGCTAAAAGTTATACTTGTGTAGTTGATGAGAGTGATGGTAGGTTATTCAAGTATAGTTATAAGTGGTTCACTAGGGTTATCTTTAAAAAAAGAAAAAAGAAAAAAGAAAAAAAATTTCCCAAATAAAATCCAAAAAGATTTTCTTTTCTTTTATTTAGCGTCTTAGTAGTAGAGAGTATCATTTTTGAGGATCTAATTTTTTAAAAGACTCCCTAACTATGTAAGAATCACCGATTTGAATAAGACCATTTCATAGAATTAAAGGAAGTTAGTATTCTAGACTTCACAAGATCCTAAAATTCAAAGGGTATGTCTTTGAATTCATTCTCTTATTGCTGGAGAGCTAGGCTTCATGTTAGCCTCCATGTACCTTTTCTTTTTTAATAATAATAAAAAGGGACCACCACCACCACCACCATGTAGTGGTTACTCAAAAAAAAAAAAAAGATTCCCTAGCTACTAGATGGAAGCGTTCAAGATTTCTATACCCTTTTTGCCTGAAGTATTGTAGAGGGTTAAAAAAGATTTTTGTTTTTAGTAGTTTTGTACTCATTAACTTTCGTGACATGTTTTAATAATTTAAAAAAGTTTCAAGGAGACTACATGTAAGAGTATTTGGATTGAAACTATATATAAGTTTATTTGCTTTGTGATCCATTTGAATTATGAAAAGTGTTATCACTATACACATCGTATTCCCTTGAGTGCAGGTACAAAAGTGAGATAATTTTCAATGATAGTTAATTATGATTGCCTTACAATATTTGATTTGCTTGTGACATTCGTTGGAATTGTGTGTGATTTTTATACTTGAAAATTATGAGTGAATATTAGATAAAGAGAATGATATAGGCAAATTTTTTGAACCATTTGAGCCAAAAAGCCAACCTCACTAAATGTCATTTTATCCTTAGTGTCCCCTTTCGAGCCTTAAAATCCATATTTCTTTGTTTAACCATGTTATTTAGCCAACTTACTTCTTTTATTTTATCCTTCTTTCTACACATCATCTTAGTAGTTAGTGTGGGTGGTCTGCAGCATCAATACTATGTGTACAATATGATGGATGGTTGGGAAGAAGATGCATTGTGTTCGTTTGGAAAAAAGTCTATTCTGTGACTTTAATATTTGTAATAATCCCCAGTGTTAGGTATGTTTTGTTGAAAAAAAAAAAGAAAATAAAAGAAAAAAATGTTGAAAAAGAAAAAGAAAAAAATATAAATGAAAGAAGGACAATTCCTTCAAAGTTGTGTTAAGTGTTATGAATAAAGAATGTCTCTTATTCTTTAGTGCTTGTAATAACTTCACCTTTAGATTGCCTTCTCCGTCCATTTGGTTAACTATCATTGAGACAGGAATGTTCTAAAGGATTATAGTCCGAGAATAAAGATGGTACATTCCAATTTGCTTTCTCAAATAGCATTGGAACTTTTTGGAAAACCACTGTTTCAATGGTTGTTTTAGCTATGGAGGAATAAGTAATTCATCTAAAGGTTGATTTCAATTTCTTTGATGAGACTATTTTTGTGTCTATAATTTATGAGAAATGCAATGTGCAAGATAGAAGGAGTTTATGGTTTTCTTTGTGTAAATTGTGTAAGGATCATCATGGGCCTTGGTTGGATAGTAGATATTTTACTACTATTTAGGTTAGAGAGAAATATCTTGGATGTAGTCCTCAAAATTTCTTGAGTATGGCGAGTTTGGTACTGCCCTTAATAATTATGCTTTTATGGAAATTCCTTTTATAGGTTCAAAGTTTACATGGTTTGGTAAAAGGTCAAGGGGGTTAGTTTGGAAAATATTGGATAGAATGGTTTGTAATCATCAATCCTTGCAACAATTTCATTCTCTTTCTACAACAAACCTTAACAAGACTTGCTAAGATCATGCACCAATGCATCTATACATTGCATTTATCACCGACAGAATTATTCTAGCCCCGGGATTTTCATATTCTTATATATCTAGGTAGGAAATAAGGCTTTTCTAATGTCTAAGATACTAGCTAGAACCAGTCATAACCATGAAAAGCTCTGCAGAGGTTTGCTACTAAATGAAAGAGACCAAAATTTGATCTAAGAAGTTGGAATAAACAACATTTTGGACATGTGTTTGATAGGGTATTTTGTCTAGTGTTTGCTAGGGTTAAAGTAGCTAAAGAAGATATTCTGCACAAAGAGGATCTTCTTTAATTGAATCCTTCTCAATAAAATGTCACTGAATTAGATAAGTCAAGGGCTTTGCTTTTAAAATGCTTGGCTAAAGATGAGAAGTTTTTGAAGAAAAAAATTGGTGTTAAATCGTTACAACAAGGAAATCATAATTTGAAAATCTTTCATTCTCAGTTATAGACCAAGAGAAATTACTTATTTATTATAAGAATAAAAGATGCTGATGGTATATGGATTGAAGATCACGACTTACTAGCTATTAAGGGTAGTAGGGTTTTTAAAGGGTTCCTTGCAGCAAAAAATATTGAGCCTATGGGTGATTTTCTGGGGTGCATTCCAATTTTGATGACAAATGAAGAGGATATTGCTTCCCATACCTAGTTTGGATGAGGTTAAAGAGGTGGTATTCTCTCTTAATATAGATAGAGCAATAGGTGTTGATGGATTCAATGGTGTCTTCTACACTTCATATTGGAAGATTATTGGAGAAGATCTTCTACTATCTGTCAAGGATTTCTTTGCTGGAGTTCCAATGCCAAAGGTAATGATCAGCACTCTTTTGTGTTCTATCTCAAAAATTGAGAATCCATCTTGTTTCACTGATTTTGGGCCAGTTAGCCTATGTACTTTTGCTAATAAGGATATTTCAAAGCTACTAGCTAATTGGTTCAGTACCTACCAAAGGTTATGTCTGAAGAGCAACGGGGCTTTGTGAAAGGAAGGATTATTTTTGACAAATATCTTGCTAGCTCAATTGAATAATATGATTGAATATACAGACAAAAAGATTAGAGGATGAAATGTGGTCCTTAAATTAGATATGGGAAAGGCATATCTACTAGAGTGTTGATAACTCTAGGAAACTAGAATCATTTTACTTAATTTTGGTAGTGTTTTTTTAGTATTAGGTTGAATTTGTGTGTTTTTATTAGGTTTCTTTTCATTTAGTATTGGCATTACATTTTCTGTAAATATTATGATTTTAGTGACAATTTTAGTATAATTAATTACTTATTAAGTTTTATGGTATTTTGGAAGTTTAAATTTAAAAAGGAATGGAGCTCAAAGTAGAAGATTCAAGTGGATGAAGGGTAAAGAGGACAATTCATGGATGCTGGAAAGGACTACATACTATGGTATCAATTTTGCACTGAAATGATACTTGGGTATCGCAGATAATTTACAAGGCATTTTTAGACCTCCATACCGCAGTGTTGACTTTAGTACAAAAAGCGATACTGCGGTATGTACACGCGTCCCTAACTGTTTAACATTTTTGCAACTTGTAATCTGTTAGTGGAAGCAACCTTTTATATCTAATCTTTGTACTATACTAAAGGACACATAGTATAGCTGTAGGTGGTAAATTGTAGCTTTAGAGTAATTTAGTATAGCTTAACTCTCAAGTTTTCTTCTTAGTAAAAATTCTCCTAAATTTCATCTTAGATCTACTCTTTTAATTCTAGAAAGTTTTAATCTTTCTTAGTTAATCTTATTGAGCTTTCTTTTAATGGCAAGTAGATATAATTTTTACTTGCTTTTCATTTAAATTTCTTTGCAATCTAAATTAGGTAAAAGGTTAGATTTCCTAGAAATTCATCATGTTCTTGCTACTTTAAGAGATTTCTTAGGAAACTTTAATTTCTTTCTTTAAATCCTTTGGAATTTAGTGGACTTTTATAAAAATTTAGAAAAATAAAAAAGTGTAAGTTTTTAATTTTATATTTCAAGTCATTTCTTAAATTTCTCAATTTCATTTCGAAAATGAAGTTTGTCAATTCTCTAGTATAATTAATGCTTTCTTAGATAAAATTAGTTTAATGATATTTATCAAGATTTTCTAGATTAATTTTAGATACTTTCTTAATTTATTTTTTACTTGCTTTATTAGATTAAGTTAATTGCTTTCTTGGAGAAACTTTTGTTTGCTTTCTTAGAGTAGATTCTTTAATTGCTTTCATAGTTTAACCAGCTGATTAGTATTTAATTACTTATTCTCTTAATTAAGTTAGTATTTTAATGACAAAACTATTGGTGATTTTGTCTAACTATTACAAAGATTCTTAAGTCTTGTAGTTGTTACACCCTAATCCTTGAGGGAACGGAAATCACTCACCCTAACTACATCCCACCCCGTATACTTATGAGCGTGTGGGTAAGTTTTGGGATTGATTGACTTAATTTTATTGCTTGTAGTGTGATTTTTCGATTTTCAATCACATCACACACAAACCACTCTAATAAGTTTTTGGGGCCATTGTCGGGGATTATTTGGGTAATGGCAATATTATATCCTTATGAATCGTGCTAGATTAGATATTTTTCTTCTTTTTTTTTGTTAGTTAGATTTAATTAATAATAGTTGTTTTTCTTGTTCATGAATCAATCTTTGTTTGTGGAGAAATAAGTACTAGAAGTTGATAAAGATGATTTGCTTTATGTTGTGCATGGTACGTGAAAATCGACGAAGAATTCATTAGCATTTATATGGAAAAAGAAAGAGAATTAAGAAGGCTTAGAAAGGAGTAACAGGTTCACCAAGAATTAGAGAAGCTCAAAATGACAAATCCATATAACAATGTAAGGGATCTTAATGAAAATCCAAGGATGGATGGTAATGAAGCAATAATAGACAACAACAAATTGGGAAGTGATGGAAATAGGATAGGATCCAAGTTCTTCTCCTCCAATCTCTGAAATCGAAGGGATAGGCCACTTCGAGATTATGCTATGCCGAATATTGAATGAGCAAAATCAAGTATAACATTAAGAATGCTAGTTCAAGCCAATAAGTTCAAAATAAAGCCTGTTCAGTCATTAAATTTGTTACACACTCATGCACTATTTGGGGATGGTCCCAATGAAGATTCTTACACACACTGACATTAAATTTTGAGAAAATCTTGGATACTTTTGAGTTCAATAGGGTTCACCTCGATTGCATTTGCAATAGGGTATTTCCATTTTCATTGCAGGATGGGGTGAAATGGTGGCTCCAATCACACGAGTGAGGGACATTTTCAATGTGGAATGGGCTTGCACAGGAATTTCTGGCAAAGTATTTGCCCATATCTAGGACCGCAAGGCTACGGAATGTGATAACATCTTTTAAGTAAGATGTGGAAAAGGGTCTAAGTGAAGCTTTGGAGCGAGTTAAAAAATTTCTTAGAAGATGTCCATGCCATGCCATTCATTTGTGGTTCAAATTCAAATGTCTACAAGGATTTTACAAAGAGACAAAGTCCATTGTAGACACTTCGACGGGGGATCATTGTCATGTTTAAAATGCCGGAGGAAGCACAAAGTCTACTCAATAGAATGGCATCGAACTACTGCCAACATGGCCCTATAGTTGAACCCAATACCCAAGGCAATGCTCAACTACCTCAAGTGCTCTTAAGAGGTAGTGCATTTGAATCAAAATGATGCAATTTTGACTCAACATGGTATAATGATGAACATGATGAAAAACTTGCCTAGAGTTTTGGAAAATCTTGGTACGGGAAACATTGCAAATGCCATATTTTTATCTCCTCAAGGGTCATTCGTATATGATTTTTGTGCCGGCAATCATATGAATGGTTAATGCGAAGCACCCATGAGTGGTATTGAGCAAATAAACTACTTGTCCAACCAATCACCTTCCTCAAGGAATCCTCCTAATATGTATGATAACACTTATAACCCTTCTTAGAGGAACCACCCATGAGTGGAAGGCTCACTGATTTTTGTTGGACCCCAGTTATGATAATCATGTTTTGATGATGACCAAATCGTACCAATGTAAGCTTGAAAACAAGTGTGCAGAAAAATAGGATGGCTTGGATGAAAATGATCATCCGAACCCAATCAAGAAAAATGACCAAAAGTTGAACAACACTTTACGGGCGATGAAGAGCGTCCGAAAGAAAGGAACTCGGACGCAAGAGAGCATCCGAAACATGACTAGAAGCTGTAGGACACATATGACGGTCCAAACCAAAAACTGAGGGATAGGACGCATATGACCGTCCGAACCAGAAGGTGTAGGATAGGACGCATATGAAAGTCAGAACAAAAAGCTGTAGAACGCACAAGACCGTAGATGTGTATAAGAGACAGCATTAGAAGTTTCTGTCAGCTGTAGGATTATACGATAAAAGCACTGTTCATAAATCTGTAGGACGCATCATCGGACTCTTAAACCTCCGTCCGAACTCCTAACAGCTAGTTTTTAACAGTTAGTTTTTTTACCTTTGGAGCTCAAATTTCAGCACATCTTTCATCTATAAATTGAAGAGGCACTACTAATGGATGCTTGTACTCCAAGCTTGATGAGTTTGGGAGTTTGGTTTGATATTCTCAATCTCTTTATTTGTCCTTGAGTTTCAATTGATTGAATATTTATCTTTGATCATTTGTGCTTTAGTATTTATTTGTTATATAAAGTTTGCATTTTCATTAAGCACTGTCTCTTATACACATCTAGATGTGTATAAGAGACACCCCCTTCTTAGGTTGCTCTTGGGCCAACAATTTTATCCAGAAGAAATTACCTTTCACATATCTTTGATGCCTTACTCAGAAGGGGAGAAACAAGAGGGACATTTTTCAACCTATGGTGGAGAAGATTAAGAAGAAGCTTGTAGGATACAAATATAAAATGCTATCTCGTTGGAGTAGACTAAATTTTGATTAAACATGTAGATTAAATAAGATACAGTCTATCTGCTAACTATTATGGCCCTACCAAACATTATACTACTTGAGATTGAAGTTTATTTTGCTTATTTCTTTAGGGAGGGATCTGAGTTTGGAAAAAGAACAAGGCATTGGATTTCTTGGAGAAAGATTTTTTTTTCCTGAAGAGGAAAATGGTTTAGGTATTCAATCAATGGAAGAGGTTGTGCAACCAATGGTTATGAAATTGTGGTGGAATTATAAAACCAGGTGGACTCTTTGTTGTAGATTCATGACTGTAAGATACTTGAAACCTGTTATCCATCCAACAAAAGGTCAAATCACTTATAATTCTTCCACCAATAAGAGAATGTTGGTTGCTAAGGATCCTGCAGAAGACCAAATGGTTGTTGTGATTAGAGGGGGTTCCAGCTCCTTATGGTTTGATAATTGGAATGGTAGTGGTGTATTAATTTCAGAAGGTGAACAACCTTTGCATTATCTGTCATTAAAGCAAGTCTGGAATGGTAATAGTTGGGATTTCTCAATTATTCAAGAGGCCTATCCAACAAATTCTTTATCCATGTTGGATGGAAAGTCAGTTTGGCTTGCTAAGGAAGCTGATCACGTGGCTTGGAAGGTAACTTTGAAGGATGGTAATTTTACTATTTCATCTGCTATTAAATGCATTAGAACTTCCAATTCAAGTTTGTTTTCCGGAAGGATGATATGGGATTCAAGATTGCCAATTAAAGTCTCAATATTCCTTTGGAAATTACTTAATAATGTGTTGAATACTGATGATATTCTAAAGAAAAAGGTTATTGTGTTAGTTTCCAAATGCCAGTTGTATGATGAGGAAGAAACTTTGGATCATCTCAGAAGGTATGGAAGTTCTTTCCAGCAATTCATGCAATTGACAGTAGAAGTTTAAGGCAATTGTTAAATGGGTGGTAGCTGAAGCATTCTTTATCTTAAATTCAAGGACTGTTTTGTAAGATACTTCCAAGTATCATATGTTGGGAGGTTTGGAAATTCAGATGTCAAAAGATGTATGATAACAGCACAGCTCTTCTAGAGAGCATAATAGCACCTGTTATGACTTGGTTGATTTCAATTTAATTTCATGGATTTTCCATTCAAGAATAGCAAACGTGTGCATCTGATATGTTTCTGAAGTAGGTTGGGTTTGAGATTAAGTATAAGGCAGCAAGGGGGATTGTCTTAGTCTATTGGGAACTTCCACCTCGAGGATGTTATTGGTTGGATATGAATGGATCTTCAAGAGGGAATTCAGGTATGTCACTGGAGGAGGAGCAATCGGAAATGCAAATGGGAGGGAAGGTTCTGTCAGCTTTTGCATCTTACTGAGGTGAGGGGATATCAAATATTCAAGTAGAAGTGGTCTTCATCTTTGTGAGAGCATGCGGCTGAGACGAGCAAATAAAGATGGATTCTATAGTAGTACTCAGAATGGCTCAGGGTGTACCACAAGTTCCATCGAAGCTGGATGGCTTATTCTTGAATATCAAAGCAATTATGTAAAGGAGTTCCTTCACAGCTCAGCACATTCTTAGAGAAGGCAATCCACTAATAGATTTCTTAGTAAATTATGGTTGTTATACACTTTTAGTTTCACTTTCACTGGTTTGAATTTCCCTGAGGTTAGCCAAAAGCATTGTTTGTTTAGATGCTTTAGGCTACATGCAGATTTGAGTTCATGATGAATTTGGGTTAGTGTTTTTTACTCCTTTCTTTTCAATCGTTTCTCCCAAGGTTAGATATTAAGCCCCCTCCTTGTATTTTTTTCAATATTAATAAATGGGTGTCCAACACACCACCAATTGACAGGTAGATTTCTCAAAAAAAAGCCCGTTGTTTATTAGCACTAGTTTGGCTAGTCCTTCAGCTTTAAAGAAAATGTCCAATGGATAACACTTAATTGAATATTTGAAAAAAGAAACGGAAAAAGTCACGTATTCAGATGGAGCCATTAAATTAAAAAGAATGTTACAATTTAGTCCCTTCTTTGAAAGTTTGTTACAATTTAGTTCTGTCTTTGAAATTTTGGTCCACCATGTGTACTTTGTAGTCGTTTGACTTGAAAAGAAATGAAAAAATCTCACTAACAATAACAAAATTACTAAATTTTCGTGAAAATTCTATTCCTACATTATACATAATATTAAAGAAAACATTTTGAAAATTCACCCACATCACTTTTTAAAGTGTATTACTGGTGCGAAAATGTTGAAATTTGAAATATCAAATAACCTATAAAAATCATCAAAATTTCTAGAAGTATATAAAATTTAAAAAATGTTGCTTTGTCAGAATTCAAACTTTTCAATTAATATGCTTCCAGCATATTTTGACTTAGATTAAAAAATGTAAAAATATTTAGACACATAAAAAAATCATCAAATTTTTATGAAAATTTTATTGTCATATATAATATTTATAAAAAAAATCAAAACATACACCAAGAATACCGCTTTCGAAAATTGTGATAACAATGTTAAAAACATTGAAAACTGAAATACTACTGAACGAACTTCAAATATCATCAAAATTTTAAATTTCAAAAATTCAAATTTTGTTAAAATTAAAAATTTTCTTTGTAATGTTTTCAGAAAAACTTTCCAACCTAGAACAACTTTTGGTAATGCAAGCTATGCATTTTAAAATTTTAAAGCAATTTTAAAAAATGTTTAGTTTTAGCAAAAGAAAGATATTGAAATTTTAACAATTCTATAATTAAATTCTTCGAAAATGGTAGTCCAAGTAAGTTTTTGGAATGAAATTTTTTGAAGTAAACGTATCCTATAAATACTACGTATGAAGATATAATTTTTGAGAAAGTTTGTTCTTTTTTGGTACAAGTATTTTTATGTTGTCTTTTATTTTTGAGTAAAATCGATAAAATTCATACTGAATAGACAAGAATTCAAATATAAGGGATCGAAATGGTAACTTTTTATTTAATTTATTGGCACACTCTTTAATGTTCTATATCGACCACTTTTTAAAACATTAGTGCTAAAAGTACACCCATGGTGTGCAATTAAAATAAATATAATTTCTTTTTTTATAAAAGGAAGATAGTGGATATTATAAAAAAAATTCAAAATTAAAAGGATAATATATATAGGGGAGATAGAAGGAAATTATACATAGTTATAAAGGTATATTTGTCAATTCAAAAAATGAGAGACACCAAAACTCATACTTTATGTATAATATAGATAGATAAGGAATTAGATTGGTAGCGACGATAAACAAGGGATGTAATTAGACAAGATGGAAAAAAAAAAAAAAAAGATTTTCCCTTATAAATAATTTCCTTATTATTAAAAAATTTTTGATCAATGAACGTCGGATTCACAATTAGTTGGTAATCAATTATTATATTCTTTCAGTTGCTCAAGGGCCAACTTAATTAGACGGATATTTATGATAATGCATACTTTCATATGTTTATCAAAATAAAAGAAAAACAAAAAAAAGTGTATGAAGAATGAACTAGAACTGATTACCTGATATTGATAATACAGAAATGAGTAAAATATGACTCGATGCGGCCTATTGCACATGCAACTATACATCTCGAGCGCGCCAATCGCATCTTTAGCAGTGTTCATTATTATTGGTATTAAAGTGGTAAGTCTATATAAACAGCAAATCCAAGGTTTTAAAATGAGCATAATTTACTTCGCAAGTCAATTTTGGTTTCTGCATACTCCCATCCAAGCCAAAAGGACAACATCAATGTCTAAAGAGGTGAAATTAATCTCCTTAATTTTCCTTATGTAAACTGTACAGGTTTTGTTTTTGTCTTTCTTGAATCTTTTTTATCTCTTCATAGATAATTTGATAAGTCAACGAATCTCTTTTCATGCTAATTAATCCATTAAGATTAATTGAATTAGATTTTATTGTTTATTCTTTTTTTGTAAATTTTCTTTTTTAGAGTTTCATAATTCGAATGATCTATAGCTAGCTCATAAGAAACTACTTATCATTAGTTAAAATGACTATTAATTCATCCACAGTACGTAATATCACCTAGATATGTCCAATTTCTGAGGCTGTTTGATTGATTGGTGCATAGGTTGGAAGGTAAAGTGGCACTTATTACGGGTGCTGCTAGCGGCATTGGCGAGGAAACAGTCAGACTATTCGTTGAGAATGGAGAAGAGCTTTTGTCGTGGCTGCTGATGTACAAGATGAACTGGGGCATCAATTAGTTGCGTCCTTTGGTTCAGACAAAGTCAGTTATCATCACTGCGACGTAAGGGATGAAATGCAGGTTGAAGATGCGATTGGTTACACTTTGGCCAAGTATGGAAGTCTGGATATTCTATTCAGCAATGCAGGAATTATTGGGCCCTTAACCAGCATACTTGATCTTGACATCCAAGGCTTTGACAACACCATGGCCACAAATGTTAGGGGAGTAGCAGCCACAATTAAGCATGCCGCCCGAGCCATGGTGGCTAGAAAGGTGAGAGGAATATAGCGGACATCTTCCACCCGCCCCCCAAATTTTAGGAAAACATTAAAATGGACACATTTGGATCTCTAATTCATAAAGAAGATATAATTTTAAATTATTTATAACTAGTGCCGTTGATATTGACTTCTGTATTATCATACCAAAAAAAAATAAAAAATAGTACACTCAACTCTTTATAACAGCCATCCTCAACATTGTCCTGTGTGAATTTCATTACCTTTCTAGCATGTGCTTTACGAAAAATTTCCCCAGAATTCTACACTTCAAAGAATTTTCATTTCAGAAATAGAATAATTTAATTTGACTATAAAAAAAAAAAATTAAAATTTTCGTCCTGTGAATATGAACATTTATAAATCCCACTTTCATACTCTTAACTTCTGCATCCGTCAGCAGGTGAAAGGATCAATTATATGCACCACTAGTGTGGCAGCATGCCTAGGAGGAGCTGGTCCGCATGCTTACACCACCTCAAAACATGCTCTAATTGGTCTGGTCAGGACAGCTTGCAGTGAGCTGGGAGCTTATGGGATTAGAGTCAACTCTATCTCTCCATTTGGCGTTGCAACTCCTCTTCCTTGCACGGCTTACAATCTACAACCACGTCAAGTTGAAGAAAATTGTTGTGCCTCCGCCAACCTGAAAGGCATTGTTTTGAAGACTAAGCACATAGCTGAGGCCGCTCTGTTTCAACTTGCTTCTGATGAATCCGCCTACATCAGCGGCCATAATTTGGTCGTTGATGGAGGGTTTACGGTGGTTAGCAACAGTTTATCCGCAATCTAAGATGACATTATTTATTAGTTTAATATTTTTGTATTACCAGCTATTGAAGTCGTGTACTATTTTTTATTTTTTTTCCTCATCTTTCCCGAATTAATTTTGAAGTCAAACTGCTTTTCCATGTGCCTTTTCCTTGTAATCAGCAAATTCATGTTTCCTTTTGGTGTTTCCCTTTCCTAAATTCATTAACTTTGTCTGCCCACGTCGCTGCCCGTTCTGTCTTTCGTAATTTCATTTTATTGAGCCATGCACCCAATACTTGGCCGCTATTAATAAACGGAAATATTTAGATAGAGAAAAATTTTACAATTTTTTTTTTTATAAAATTATTCTTTTAGAATTAGTTTTTTATTTCATTTATAAATTTTATAATAAATTATAGAATTTACCACATTATATAAGTAAAATTCTGTACAATATTTAATTTTGAATATAAATTTTACAAGTAAAACTCAATACTAGATCTATATCTTTATTTTTCTAATCAAAAATCCAAAATTAATAACGAGGGATATCTCCTCCCTTGTTTCTATCTGCATGTAAATATTTTTATTCAGGGAAAAACTACCTTGAAATCACGCATTGCAATCTAAACTAGACCTTTTTATCGAATTGTTTAAAACATGTCTCAAATTACCGAAGATTTTAAAAAAAAAAAAAAAACTAAAATCACTTCTTTTTATAAAATATTCCTAAACTAATCTACTGTTAAACTTTATTCCCTCAATAATATACCTATTGTCACCTAGACTCCAATGCAATCCATCTGCCTTCTGTTAGTTTTTCTTCCAAATTTCCTCTGCTCTCCATCCTCTCTTCCATCAATTATTTGGTCAAGCCTACGTACACTACCTCTCGAAATTTCAACACTCAATAATATTATAAATCAAAGTCAGAGCTTAATATTGTAAATAAAAGATCTCAAAGCTTAATATTATAAATCAAAGTGCTTTTTCATATGGAATTCCAAATACAAACAAAGGTAAGCATTTTTTTTTATCTCAATTGTGTAATGATTATAAAATTATTATATTATTTGGAGGATCCAAAAAGCACGGATTGTTGTTAAATAATTTGTCACTTCCTGTGTATGATAAAATGTCAAGGAGATGAGAGTTTTGCGCATAATACGGACATTTAAACATTTTTAATTGTATTGAAAATAATTTTTACTAACTTTTATGAGTAAGTTGAATATATAAATAACCAAAAATAAGTAAAAGGACAAATTTCACTTACATTACTTGTGCTTTAGCCATTTTCACCATCACTCCCCTATGATTAAAAATCCTTCAATAATCCCTTTATTCTTTTGGTTCAAGTGTCAAATAGATGAATAATCCATTCACGTTCACTAACAGAATGGTTAATTAATGTGGTTTCTTATTGCCATGTATATTTTTCCTATCTTTTAAATGCTATCTCACAATCTTATCTTAAAAAATCAAAATTCATAAAAACTAGAAATGAAAAATAAAAAAAAATAAAATGAAAAGGAAAAACTTGTTTATATAGATTGAAAAACAAAAAAGAGAAAAACAAAATAAAGAATAAAATACCAAAATAAAAGTAAGAAACAGGTCTTATGCTAACGTGCGCTGAGGAAGAATAACAACCTGCTAAAGTGCACTCTTCATCTTCGCCATTGTTGTTTGCTTTAATGGGGTAGATCTATTTGCTCGTTGCTTCTTTCTTCCCGCTGTTTGTTTTTATAGATTTCGCTTTTCGTTTTCTTTCTAATTTTTGCTGGGATTGTGTTTTCAAGTCATTCTTGCTACTGCTTCACTGATTTTCATGGCTTCTTTCAAATTAAGGAGAAAGATTTTTTTAGTTTGTATTCATCTCAATTGCAACCAAAAGAATTGTGTGGGAATTCTGGTTTTTCTGCTGATCAATTTTCGTCTTTACATGAGTCCATGAATTTGGGAGAAAGAAGGTTCTTGGGCTGATGTAGTAAGAGCATCAACCCATGGTTCCCGGGGGATAGCTTGGAATTATATCACCCCTAATATTGTTAATATCCAGAATGTGTTTCAAATTTCCATTGATGATGTGAAATCTGGCTTGGATAAATGGAAGAATGGGGTGGTGGGCTTTGTTTCAAGGCATCAACCAAATGGCTTCTATGTTTTGGTTTTTGAATCTGAAGAATGAAAATTGAAGTGTTATCTCAAGCTCCATGGCATTTCTTCAATAAGATGCTATATCTGAAAGACTGGTTTGCTGATATGGATTTGACACAAATAGATATTGTTCGAGTACCTATTTGCTGGTAAAACTCTGAATAAATTTGCTAGCGTTTATTGGGAATCCTTTTTACTGACAAAATGACAGCTGGTCAAGAGAGGCTATCATTTGCTAGTATGCGTATTGATATAGATGGATATGCTGAGTTACTTAAAACTGTCCTATTTTGGATGAAAAGGGGAGAGAAGTTTATATCCCAAAAAGTAGAGTATGAATGCGTTCCCCTACTCTGCAAGCATTGTCATAAGTTTGGGCATGAAGAGAGCAATTGTGGCTCAAAAGCAGTACAACAAGTTCAGATGAAATTGGTTAAAAAGAAAACTCAAGACAATCAGTGAGATAGATCAACAGTTGAAGTGAATACTGATCCGATGCTAAAAAATGTTCCTGAAAGCAGTAGTAGAAGAGGGCAAGCCTTTGATGAATCAATAGAAGTACCACAAACATAGATAAATCTGATTAGAAGTGAAACTTCAACAATTAATGGTTGTGGTGGTGGAGGATCCTCAAGTACCATGGATGATGAAATGGTCAAAGAAGAGGAGATAGATACTGTTTTGGTGCAAGAAGTTACCCGTTAAATTCATCTCTCATATTGATAAACCATTGAGATGTACTAGAGCTAAATCATAAACTGCAAAGTATGCTAGTAAAGGTATTCTACCGTCCCCATCTTTTAAATGATTATTCTGAGCTGATCTTTGAACATTAGGGGTCTAAATGATCCCCTAAAACAATATGAAATACGGAAGTTTACTAAGGATACTAGTGTTTCTTTTATTGGAATCACTGAAACTAAAGTTGGACTTGAAATTATGAAAAATATAGTAGCTAAAGCTCTATCTGTATGGAAGTTCATTCATAATGGGCAATTTAGTGTGTTAGTAGTCTTTATTGATGGCAGATATATGAAAAATTGAGGTGACTCGCATTGAAAATCCTTCTCAAGTGATAACCTGATTGGTTGAGCCTCAAAATGGTGGATATTGTTTAGTAAAATTTCTGGCTCAAACAATGATGATGACAGAAAAATTTTGTGGTTCAATCTTACTTCTCTACATGCAAACTTAAAGGATCAACCCTAGATGCTCTTTGGTGATTTTAACATAAAAGTAATGAAACAGTGGGAGGTGTTGGTTTAAAAATTGATGCAATGGGGGTTTCAACAAATGTATTGACAATGTAGCTGTATAAGCCTGTATTTGCAGAGGGTGTTTTTTTGACTTGGTGTAATAAAAGGGAAAATAGAGTTCATACATATTGCAAATTAGACAAAATCATGGTTAATGAATTTTGGTTTCAGATTTTCCACCAGTGGAAAGTGAATTCTTGCTCGCTGGTGTTTCTGATCATGCTCCAATTATTTTGAACTTGAAAGAATAATATAAACACAGGACACAAGCCTTTCCAATTTAACCAATTTTTATGAAACATCCCAAATTTCATGAGATATTGGAAACTAGGTGGGTTGAACATTTACAAGGAGATCCCATGTATACTTTCTGTATGAAATTAAAGAACCTGAAGATGGATCTAAAAGCTTTGAATAAAAAGCATTTTAATGCCATTAGTTTGAGTGTACAGAATGCTAAGGATTCTCCTGCACAAACTCAATTGCTACTACAAGGTGATCCATTCAATAATGAACTTCAGAGTTTAGAAAAACAGCAGCTGCTACAATATGTGGAATTCAGAGAAGTTGAGTTGAGCAATTCTACAAAAATAAATCTAGGATCCAATGGATTCGGGAGGGGAACAAGCTTACAAAGTTTTTCCACATGGTATAATACTCATCAAGCCAGATTAGAAATCTTTCCATTGGTAATTCTAATGGAGTTAGATTGAATGACTATGAGGAGGTGAAAACTAAAGTTGTTGCTTATTTTAAATAGCTGTTTTCTTATAAATCTCAGTTTACTACCATACAGTATGAAGCTCTAAGAACTATTATTCCTTCTAGACTTTCTCAGGAAATAAAACCATTCTGGTTAAACCAGTTACTACTATTGAAATTAAAAGAGCTTTGTTTCAAAAGAAAAAAGAAACTGCTCCTGGATCCTAATAGATATACTATTGATTTTTTTGTGAAGAATTAGGAGGCTATTGAGGTAGATTTGGTGAAAGCAATCCAATACAGTTTTGCTGAAAAATAGATGAATAAACCTTTAAAATCCACTATATTGATTTTAATTCTCAAAGTACCTACTGGTCCTAACTCTATGGAGTTTAGGCCAATTGCTTGTTGCAATATTGTCTATAAAATATTTTCAAAAGTACTAAAAGACATAGGATGGTTCTTCTTGATTTGACAAACAATAAGTAGAATGCTTTCTTGAACGGAAGATCTATTTCAGATAACGTACTTTTGATGCATGAGCTGGTAAAAGGGTATAATAGAAATAGTGGTATAGCTAGATGTGCTTTAAAGGTTGATCTAATGAAGGCTTATGACACTATAAAATAGGATTTCCTTTTTCATTCTATGGCTCTTCTGGGTTTCCTTGCTCTTGTTATGGAATGGATTAAATTTTGTGTCCAAACTGCAAGTTTCTCAATCAATCTTAATGGTGCATTGGTGGGTTATTTTAAAACCAAAAGCGATTGAGACAGGGTTATCTTATCTCTCCTTATTTACACATCATTGCTAGAGAAATCTTTTCTTTGATGATGAGATATAATATTTAGAAGTTTGGCTTGCCCTTTCATCCATATACACATCTAGAACTAGAGATTTCCCATCTTATCTTTGTTGATGACCTATTCTTATTATCTGCTGGTACTAAACTATCTAGAGTTGTGTTCAAACAAACTTTGGGGAATTTTGAAGCTATATATAGGTTAAGACCTAATATACAGAAATGCAGCTTATTTGCTGTTAGTATTACTGATGAACTTTGGTAGGATTTCTATGAGTTTCTGGGAATGCATAAGGGTGTTCTCCCTGTTACTTATCTAGGTGTTCCTCACCTTTCATCCAAACTCTGCAATAGAGATTGCAATGTGCTAGTGGAAAAGATAGTTAGCAGGCTCAAAACTTGGGCAAATAAGAAGATTAGTTATGGAGGAAGACTCCAGTTAGTCCAATCTGTTTTGCTATCTAGGTGTTTTGGTCCAGCATGTTTATCTTACCAAAAACAGTTCTTAACTCTTTACTAGAAAGCTCAAGCCTCTTTTCCGCCCGAACTATTGGGTTAAAAAAGGGTTGAGAGTTGTGTAGCACCTTTCTTTTGGTTTGGTGTCAATCTCAACACACATAAGGCTAATGTTGCATGGAGAGAAATATGTAAACTTATAACTTAAGGTGGATTGGGTTTGAAAGATATAAGCTTGTGGAATAAATGCCTCATTGTTAGTCATATATGCAATATCTGCCAGAAGAAAGACATTTTGTGGGTTATGTGGATTCAAAGTTTTATGTTGAAGAGCCAATCTTTCTGGCCCATACCAGTACCTGGTGACTGCACTTTGAGTTGGAGAAAGTTGCTTCAAATCAGATATCTTGTACAACCTTTAATGAACTATTCGATTGATAATGGCCTGAGTACATCCCTGTGGCATGATCTCAGGCATCCTGTAGGGATATTGGCTGAGAAATTTGACCACTCCATTATCTCAGACATTGGGAGTACTTATCAAACCTTCCTATAATTTAGATTAATTCTTAGAGATGCCCTGAAGGAAGGAAGAGATCAAGACAAGTGTGGAATTGATTAGAAGCTATCCTAGTGGAGTTAGTACCAGATTTCTCGAAGGCACGATTGTGCAAAATGGACTGCATCACCAACAGGAATGTACACAGCAAAATCTGCCTATAATACTATGAGCGATTCACAACCTACTATTTGGTGGTCACATCTAGTATGGTTCAAAGGTAACATTCTTAGATTTGTATTTATCACTTGGCCAGCTTGTAAATTTAGATTATCGACAAAATCTAGATTAAAAGCTTGGGGAGTTGTGAATGAGGATCAATGTGTGTTATGCCAACAGGAACCTGAGACCATTGAACATCTTTTCTTTGCTTTCCCTTATACGTATGCAATTTGAAAGGAAATAATTATTTTAAATCAGATTTCCTGGAGTGCTTGTGGTTGGGACCAAGAGATGTCTTGGCAATGTTTACGTTGGAGAAATGAAAATTTTGCTTCTGTTGTAGGCAAATTGTCCTTAACATCCGCCATTTATTTGGTTTGGTATGCTAGGATTTTGAAAGTTTCAGGTTCAGCACAAAACTCTGCCCACACATCAGCTGATTTCTATGATTACAGAGGAGGTCAGGTATGGTATAGCCAAGATACATAAAGTTCCAAATAGCAAAAAGAATGGGGGACTTAGTATAGCTTGGTATTTTGATCAATCTATCTTTGTATAGTTTGCTTTGTTTCTGTTCTTTTATTTTTTGGCAGTTTTGGCTCGCAATTGCTGTGATTGAGTTTGACTATTTTCGTAAAGCTACATTGTAATTCATTCTTTATCAAATTAATAAAAGTTGGGCTTAAAAAAAAAAAAAAAAATTTATTTTTTAGACGAAATGAAAAAGAAAATTTGAGTAGAAATTTTAAAAATAAAGGAATAAAACAGAAAATTGAGAAGTTTAAGTAAAAAAATTAAAATTAATAGGATAAGAATAGAAAATCATGATGGAGAGTGGCAGATGGATTGTGCATAAATGGGGTTACTTTTGTGAAAACATTTTGATTGAGGAAAATGGTTGTTAGTTTGAAACTTTATTATTGGCAATTAAACTAGTTTTTGAGAAAATGAATCAATAGAGTAACCATTTGAATGCTTCAAACTTATATGTTATTTGTGGTTTTTGAGGTGTCACCAAATAATCCAAAGGGTATTCGGATTCCATGACTTGTAGTTTGTAAATTTGAAGAATGTTTTTTTTTTTTTTTTTTTTTTTTGTGTTTGTCAAAATTCTTGTTCTTTTTATCGCGTATCTTTATTTTGTTCGAGCCAAGCAAAACTTTAAATTTGGATGTGATAACTCTAGGAAATCAGAGTTGAAAATGTCCTAAATTTATCGATTTTGGTATTAGTTTCAAACATTTTTAATGTTTAAGTGTGTGTTTTTGTCTATTGCTACTTAATGTGTTTGTATATGATAGGATATGTTTTTTTTAGTATTTTAGGGCTTATTTAGGGGTTCATTATCTTATTTTATTTTATTCTTATATTTAGACTTTGTGTCTTGCCTTTAACCCGATCGAGAGTTGGAATTTTTGTTTTATGTTGGTTTTTAGTTTTTGTGAGTGTTTTGTTTAATTGTTCAGGAATTATTTTAAGTATTTATTATAATTATTAATGTTTGTTTATGTGTTAGCATTTGAACAGAGAAAACGGTGCATCAATCGAGCATCGAATGGAGATTTTCAGTGCAAATAACAAAATGGTGCATGAGAAGAAGCCCTGATCATGATTGAGGATTTTGAGGCATAATATCCTTGACTATGGTCATGAATTTTGCAAAAGTTTCTGATTGCAATTAGAGAGTTATGCCTAATAATTTCTAACTGGGGTCACGCGACGTTTCTGGGGTAATTTTGTCCAGTTCGACCAAAATTTTGACTGAAGTTTCTCTTCTTAAACCTAACACTAAAAATACCTCATAGTTTAGATAATTAAAGAGTTAGGTAGATAGTTTAGGAAAATCTTTCTTTTTCCTCCCCATTTAGTGAGGGTTTTTTAGCTTAGGATTTCCTTTCTTCTTTGTTTCTTTGTAACTCTTAAACGGTTTCTTGTTGAAGATTGGGTATTGATCGATCAGTGGGTTGAAGCTGAAAGTGGTGTAAAATTAGGTAATTATTAAGGACTTCATAGAGGGTTTAGGTATTGTTTAAATCTTTAATCTACTTGGTAATTTCGCATAAAATACTGCAGTTGAATCCTAAATTTCGACCATACAACAATTAGATTATGTTGGATAGTAGTCGGGTCAAGATATAATCTACCTAGTTGGTTAGAAACTTATAGGTTTCATATTAATACGTGCTTACCTTAGGTAGAGATAACACAAAGTTGCACAAATAATAAAAACTCATAAAAACAATACTCCATCGCACAATTGTAAGTATATAGAGCGAATAGTAGTGTAGGATGAGTACATATCATCCCACGAAGATTACTTAGAGGAAAATTACTGAGTTTCATGAATGCTTGCATAGTTAGGCGATTCAATTAATAAGTGATGGTTCTAAACTACTGAACAACTTAATAAAAATGCATATTTCAATTCAAAGATTCAATTTAAGATAACCTATCTAACAAAACAAGTAATGAAAACAATTTCTACTCAATTAAAAAACTAACTAATTAATTTTGCGGTTGATTCCTATTAGAGACTTTATGCTACAATTTGCAAGTTGCAATGAGACACTTGTGGGTTTCAAATGTCCTCCATTTAATTTTTTGAACACTGCATAAGGCATGAGCTTTATTGAAATCCCCAAATCACACAAAACTTTCCCAAATTGCAAACTTCTAATATCACAAGATATGATGAAGGACCCAGAGTCCTTGAGTTTGGGTGGCAACTTCTTTGTGAGGACGTACTACAATTCTCCGTTAGACACAAGATTTCATCCCCATATAATTTCTTTTTGAAGTGAGGACTTGTTTCATAAATTTAGTTTAAGCATACATGTTCTCAAGTGCTTCTATGAAAGGAATGTTAATTTCAAACTTTTTGAATATTTCAAGAAACGTTTTGAACTTCTTTGCCTTTTCTTCATCCTTCAATCTTTGACTAGGGAATGGTATGCTCAATTGCTTAGGCTCTTGATAAGTAGGATCCTTGCATTCACTGCTTTGTGCAATTGAGCATGGTATAAGAGATTTGTCTTTCTGTCTTCTCCCATTGAAGACTCCCCTTTTTTTTCCTCTTCGTCTTCACTCTTTTCCTTTTCTTTATCCTTCAATGAGTGTCTTCCAACCCTTTCTTCCATCTCCTTACCACTTCTTACTACTTCTAAGAGTGATGGCCTTGCATTAATCCTTGGGATTTGGATTAGTATTACTCGGAAGTGCCCCTATAGGTCTTTCATTATTCAACTTTGCCAATTGCCCCAATTGAATTTCTAAATTTTTTGTTGATGCTCTCAAATTCTCAAAGTCTTTCCTATGTTCTTCCTTATCCCTTCTTTCTCTTTCCAACTCTCTTCTCAAGTACTCCACCTCTCTCTTCCAACCATCTTTACATAAATTTTCTCTTGGAGCAAATTGGTCATTATACATAGGTTGAGAAGAATTTGCATGTTCGGAATGGAGGTCTTAATTGTCGATTTTGAAATGGAAGGTTAGAGGGGGATCGATAGGAGTTGGCTTGGAAGTTTTTTTGGTATGGAGGTTATAGGATCTAGATTATGAACTTGAAGCTTGGTTGTGAAAGTTTTGAGACAGTGGATTTGGTTGATAGAGATGTTTGGATTGATTGTTTGTATTGCTCCACAAAAAGTTGGGATGATTCCTCCAAGAGAGATTATATGTGTTTCCATAAACTCCAAGCGGGTTCTGTGAAAAATATGGTTTATTTGACTTACAATTGAGTTGCTTATTGGAACCAAAGGCATTTCACATTGCCCATTTATATGCCTACCCCCATAAAAATCATACACCATGGGTGACTGGGTTGGCAAAAAAGATATTGCATTCACACTACTCGATTTTCCAAACTTCTCCAACACTTTTGTAGCATTGTTCATCACACTTATAAACACAATTTGTTGAACTAATAGAGTATCTTGCATATTCAAATTCAATACTCCCATTTTACGCATTAGTTTGATGGGCTTGGTGTTGAGCTACTGGAAGCATCATTGATCCATGAGAATGATTGTTATAAGCCATCCTGTTGAGCAATTCTTGACCTTTCTCTGGTGTCTTGTAGGATGTGGAACCTTCGGTGAATAACTAATCTACTATTGATTTTGATCTCTTATGTCAATCTATTGTACAATTTGAATTTGAAGCCATAATGGAATTGCATGATAAGGACGCTTTCTTAACAAATATTTAAACCGTTCCCAAGGCTCACCTAAGCTTTCACCAATATCTTGCTTAAAAGAGATAATCTCATTACGCAATTTCGCTGGCCTTGAAAGTGGAAAATGTTTTGCTAGAAATTCTTGTGCTAATTGGTTCTACGTGGTGAACATCCCTTGGGCATGAGATTGAAGTTAAAAATTTTCCTCATCTCCTAGAGAAAAAGGGAAAACTCTTATTCTTACACAATCCCGATGCACGCCATTGAATTTAAATGTGTCTACAACCTCCTCAAAATTTATTAGATGTGTGTATGGATTTTCATTAGGATCTCTTCCAAACATTGCGTGAGTTTGTAGCATTTGTATCAAAGCGGACTCAATCCTAAAATTGTTTGCTTGCACAGGCATTCTTGCAATGCTAGAATTTTCCCTATCAAAATTTGGTATGGCATATTCTCTCAACGGCCTACCATTCTTGTTCATACCATCCCCATTTCTATATCCACTCATGATTTCCAGCAACTTCTTCTTCATCATTTCCATTATTCACATTTCTTTTATTTTGGTTGATATTCGCCATTTCAATTCTCTCTAGCTCTTGTTGCACTCTTTTATACTTCCGGATTTCCCTTAACTCTTTTTCCCTTGCGTCATCTAAGCAAATTAAAGGTTCTTCGTCTTCTCTTATCATGCACATTAAAAGCCAAATTAAGTAATTAGTTCAAGTGCCAAAACAATGCAACAAGACGATTCATCAACATAAACAAATAAACTAAAATTTACAACTACACAATTAAACAAAAGTGCCTAGTCTATGGACCCGTAAAGTGCTCAATATTGTCAAATACTAAGGACAATTCCCAGCAACGGCGTTAAGAACTTGATGCATGCTTATCTTAGGTGGAGATAACACAAAATTGCATAAATAATAAAAACTCACAAATCACTATATTCTACCGCACAACCGCAAGTATAGGGAGCAAATAGTAGTATAGGATGAGTGGGTATCATCCCACGAATATTGCTTGGAGGACAATTACTGAGTTTCAAGAGTCCTTGTACAGTTAGGCGATTCAATTAATAAGTGATGGTTCTAAACTACTCAACAACGTGATAAAAATGTATATTTCAATTCTCACTTTAAGATAACCTATCTAATAAAACAAGTAATGAGAACAATTATCAACTCAATTAAAATACTAACTACTCTATACAAGAGAAAGTAATCAAGTGAAACTGGGAAAAAGTAAGTCTAATTTGATAAAAAGACAAATTTCATACTAGAATTGATAATCTAAGAAATAGGTAGTCTTAATTTAAGTTGAAGAAAGCAATTAAAGAGTATGAAAAAAAAACAATATTCATTTTCTACTTAAAAAAAAAAACTATTGATTTTGAAAGATGCTAAATTGTAACTAAATATTTTTAGATTTTTTGTACTTGAAATAAGAAAGCTCACTAAATTTAACTATAAATTAATGCAAAGATTTGAAAAGTTTTAATTAGAAAGCACTAAATTAACAAGAATTCTAATTATTGTAAGAAAACTTGAAATGAAAGTAATGATATTTTCAAGAAATTAAACTTAAAAACAAGTAAAAATTATATCTATTTAAAGTTAAAGATTAATCCACTACAACTATGTAATCAAAATCTAAACTTGCAAGGAATTAAATGTTAGATCTAATTGACAATTAAAGAGAATATGTATTAAAAAATAAAACTTGGGAGTCAAGTCTTTCTATTCTACTATGTTCTAATCTAAAAACTACAAACTGCACTACTCACTATGTGTACAACACAACCTATGTCCATAGAACCTTAAATAGTAGAGTATTACACAAGCCAAAATTAGGAATTGGCTGCTGAAGTAATACAAAAATTGCCATTATTATTTTTGCTGAAATGCGTCTTCATGTTGCGATTTGGATAATTCCATGTCGTGACATGGCCTAAAAATAATATATATCCTGTTCTGCCTCCATGTCGCAATTTGAATAAATCCATGTCACAACATTGACTCTTTTTCCATCAATTGGTCAATTCTTCTGAAATTGCATCTTAGCCCTTGTACATTATTTATTTCAGTTTCTAACCTGTAATTTAGACCTGTATAATATTAATCCAATTAAGTAATCAATTTAACTAAAATTCTAATCAAAACTTATCATATTTAACAATAGATAGAATATAAATACATAATATAGAAATTAACTAAAATCTTCAATTAGTTAACCAAAATTCAGAATTTAAACCAACAAAATGCCACGATTTAGAGTAAAATAACTCTAGTTTACTAGAGTTATCATACCTCCAAGGACTTAGTGTTTTACTAATCCGAGTAAAACAAAAATTAAAAAGAACTTTATTTAATGAATAAACAGATGACACCACCAAAAATTGATGCAATATTCGATGATTAGTGGATGTACTTAGAAAAATCATAACACCTCTCATGAGACTTCCAGTAGACATACGTTAATTGAAATGTTTCAATGAGTCAATCCAAGTTTCTAAATTTGTTTTGAATTATGGTCATTTACTACTCAAGATTTCAAATTACTAAGCATTAACAATTCTCAAAAAGTTCCCAAAAAAATTGAGTTTTATTCATTCAAAACATCGTTTTTTTTTTTCAAATCACAAATATTACAAAGTTAGTCAATTATCCTACCGTGGACGCATGAAGATAGAAGCTTATTAGGAATCTACCTAAATGCATATGTCACACAATTTGGGAACATTAATCTAAAGGACTAAGTAGTATAATATCAATGATAAGTATTCCAAACATTTCCTCCTCAACTTGTTCATATCCTAAAATAGTAGTTCCTAATGGCTTAATTCGGAGAAACAATATGGGTACATGCCGGAATTCCGTACTCGCCTTATTACTATTCTAGTGGCTTATTTCGGAGAAACAACATAGGAACATGTCGAAATCCCACACTCGCCTTATTACTAGAAGCAATTTCTTTTTTTTCTTTTTTTTGTGAATACGGCTCTAAATCAAGGAAGAGGAGTAAAGAATACAGTACTGCTTTAATATCTAATACCAATTATTTCACAAATTAGAATAATATTCACTATGTAAACACATAAAAATGTCTCAATTTCCTTCTATTTCATTCAACCTACTTTTTTTCAAAAGATAAATTGACTAACAAGGTAATACTAGTGATTTGATCAAAAATAATATTTTAGGTAAATTTTTTCCAAATTTTTAGTACCTCTTTTTGAAAAAATAGCAACACAAAAAATTTTAAATCTTTATGTTGCATGTTTAAAGAAAGCCATAAACTAATCTACCAACTAAACTAAGAAAGCAAATAAGGGAATTATAAAGAAATTGAACTAAACTACACCAAATTAACACAAAGCAAAGGGAATTAAGCATAAGCAGTAAAGATCTTACACTAATCGTCTTCAATCGACAACTAGGAAATTGGAAATTACAACTAAACTATATCAAAGTAAGAAAATCCTGTCCAAATAGGGAATAGGGATAAAGAAGAAAAGCTAACCCTAGCGTACTCTAACACCGACTAACACCATCTAATTATGTACAGAAGAGGCTCAAAGAGTGTTTATTGATTAGGGTTGAGGGAGAAATTTCAGCCACCATTCTGCTTTAATTTGGATGTTTTTACCCAAGAAAAATCTCAAGCTGCGATGTCAAAATGTCGTACTAAGTTTCGACACCGTGGTGTTGTTTCAAGAATTGTGCTAAGTGTTTGGAACTACAATGTCATTTTTTACGTCACGGTGTCAAACATTTAATTTTTTTTAGTAGTCTGATTTGGCTCTTTCATCCAATATAGCTTGATTCAGTCCGTTTCTCAGTAATCCGATTGCTATGTTGTTTTTCTGACATCTACCCTGTGTATAACACATCAGATGTTATTAATTACTTCGCCTAACTTAAAACAACAAAAATCATAAATTAATAATTGAACTAACACACTCTACAGCGTAAAAGCAAAATTCGGTAAAAACAACACTTAAGCCCTTACTAAAGTCAAAACACTCAAATTTAATGTACATATAATTCTAGTTATATAAAGTATCACACACCCAAACTTAAGCCTTTTCTCTTTCTGAGCAAAATAAAGATAAGAAAAAAAAAACACCAAAAATGACTAATACAAAACACATTACACTACCAAGTGCACAACGATGTGTAACGGAATCCGGATATCTTTTGGATCTTTTGGCGACTTCTCAAAAAACACAAGTAACCTATTAATTTGAAGCATTCAATTTGTCACTCTAATGATTCATTTTCTCAAAAACTAGTTCAATTGCCAATTAAAAGTTTCAAACAACCAACTTTTTTCTTCACTTAAAATGGTTTTTGCAAAGGAAACAAGTTTATGCGAAGCACGTTTACCACCACTCAAAAGAACTAAAAGTCAATCAAGCATTCCCGAATAAACTACTTGGAAATAGAAGAATCGTTAAGACTCTACTCAATATTCACATGTCCTACAAGGAGGTATTAATCTAGTTAGAAGTGTTTGACACAATATTAATGATGGATAGTACACAACATCTCACTCCCAACTTGTTAGCATACTAAGATGCAAAGGCTCATTTTGAAGACTTTACTTCTATTTGCCTCATTTCAAAAGAAATCCTAAGGGCCGCTATGGAGACACAACATTTGTGATGTTGAATATCTTACTAGTCTTATTTTCTAATCTAATGGCCACTTCAAGAAAACAATGTTGACAAAGCCAAATCCCCTACTAGCCTTATTACTAAGGGTGAAGTATTTTTTAATGCAACCTAAACAAAGGAAGAGGAACGAAATGCACCCAAAATTATATCTAGAATTAAACATCCATAAAATAGATACTCTTAATACTTCTAAAATGCAATCAGACAAATGGCCTAACTCATGTAGCATTTAAACATTTTTTCAAAAGAATAACTTGACAAAATTAACATTTTTGGGCATTTTGAGCAAAAAGTATTCTGAATAAACCATTTTCAGAAACAATTAGCTCACTATTTTTTTTTTTGGATTAGGAATATTTGGTTTTTGAAACAATTAAATGAAATAAGAACCATCCACTTTTCCACTCAAAATTGAATGACCAAGTAAATACCACAAATTATATGCTACTATTAGGGTATAACATTATTGAGCACCAAAATCACCTTTTTCTATCCATTTATCAAAACTTTTATTCACCTAAACAAAACCAATTCCAAAAACATAACCTGTCAGAAAAACACACCATGTGTATACTTTTCAAAACATATCAACCAAGTGAAAATAAATGCGACAAATTAAGCACAAGTTGGACTCAAAACCATGGTTTCCTCTTTAATCATGGAATCCATAAATAATGAGCAAACACTACGTTAACAAGGCTAAGCAACACGCAATTCCAAGTAAACATATAAATGCTATATTAATTAAAATCATGAGTCTTAGAAATTGAATTTCCTTCAACAACCAATCATAGCTATACTAAGAAAGGATCTTTAGAACTTCATGGGTTTCAAATAAATAAAGTGAAAGGAAAAATACACATAAGGGTAACGGGATTTAACACAAGACAATGGGTCATTTATATTCCCGACTCAACCCCACAAACTTAGCTTCATATATAATTGGTCTCAAAAAGCTATTCAACAACAAATACTATTCCCAATACACATCAAGCATTCACATGAAAAGCTTAAACATGTGGAAAATAAGGTATAATAACAACTAGAATGTCTACAAGTAAAAGGTAGAAACAAAGTTCAAGTTCATTCCATGAAATATATATATCAATCACTGTTGTCTAGTTTGGGTAAAATAAAAATTTCAATTCAACAAGTAATGAAAAACGCATTAACTCCTAACTCAACAAGTATATTGTGCCGGATAGTACTGTAGGGTAAGTAGGATAGTTCCCACAAAGATTCTCGGATAGCAAGTACTAGGATTTAGGAACCTTTGCATAATTATGCAATTCAATAATAAAAGGAAAGCTAAGTCTAATCAAATTCACCATCTAAACATGCAAATAAAGAAAAATGTAAGGCAAACTATCTACTAAAACAAGTAAATTGAACAAGTTAACAACTAGCTAGAAGATGAACTACTTTAATCTATTAAAGACAAGTAAAGGAAAGCACTTAAAATTACTCTAATTTAACTAAATTGGAACTAGAATTACAAAACAATTAATCTAAACTAACTAAAGAAAGCAATAGTAAAATATATAAAGGAAGAAATTGCCATTTCTAAACTAGAATTTGCAAAGAAAAATACTTGAAACTAAATATTTTGGGATTTCGGATGAGAATAAAGAAAGCTCGCTAAAATTTACTAGAATTTAAAGCTAGGAAATTGTGATTTTTTTAACTAAAACTCACTATAATTACCAAGAACAATGAAAAATTATTGAAATCTCAGAATAGATGGAACTAATTTTGCATGAAAATGTAAATTAAAGCAAGTAAAAATTATATCTACTTGAACCTAAATATTAACCCACTAAGACTAACTATTCAAAATTAAAACTTATGAGGAATTAAAAACTAGATCTAAAGCAAAACTGCAGAGAACTTTGTATTAAAACTTATAGTTTAAGTTACACTAATCTAATTATTTGGTGAAATGTTGATTAGGTTTTCGAAAACAATGAACAAGTAATAATAAAAAAAATCCTTAATTATCCTAATCAACTCCCACACACTTGTAAGTATACGAGGTGAGTTTGTATATAGGATGAGTAAAGATCATTCCCACAAGGACTATTGCAACAAGTATGAGGTTCACAAACCTATTTACTAGTTAGACAAAATAATCAAGAGTTTTTGACAAAATTTAAACTAAATTTAATCACGAGAAACTAAAATAAAGACAAGAATGTAAAATACTAATTCTACGCGAAGCAATTAAATATAATTGACTAAGAACCTAAATCAATCTACTCTACTTGCAAGAATTTAATCAAGAACAAGAATTTAAAGTAATCTACTTTTACAAAAACAATTAAAAACAATGAAATAAAACCCTAACTACTCAACTGTTTTTAGAAATTAAGTATTTAAATGCAATCTAAGACAAGAACGATAATTAAAGAACAAGAATGTAATGAGAACAAAAATTGAATTGCATAAAGATAAATCAAACTCCGTAATTGTAGTGAAAACTAGTGTTGATGATTGTTGAATCTTGAATTCTTGACAAGAGAACAAAATTCTAGCTTGAACACTTGAGAAAATCTACCCTACATCTAAATTATTGTTCAAACTATTGAAAATTAAAAACTAATGATGGCTGATGATGGATTATTATTTTCTCCCCTTCTCTTGGTGTATTTATGTTAAAATTAGGGTTTTAGGGCCTTGGAATGATAAGTACATGAACTCTCCCTGTATAAACGGGCCCACGGGAGGAGGTTTCTTGCAAAATAAGCAAGCTCATAAAACCTGCCCGATAACGCACGCCTGAGCTCTGCATAAATCTCGCTCGTGGGCGCGACTCCTAGAAATGAGGTTTTGACATATTACAAGATTCCAAAGAAAGCACATTGGTCACGCCTAAGCGCGACTTCTAGTAAGGAGACCTCTATTTCATTTGCAATTTTGATCCTAATGCTATTGGAATCTCGAAAAACTGAAAATATGAAAGTTGTAGATCTTTTCTAAGCTTTCCAATGCATCCAAAATCACTTAATCGGAGCTCGGACAAGAAAGTTATGTCATTTCCTCCAAACTGCATCCGCATTTCTCCTCGCCGGTGCACATAAATCCCAAATTTGCAATTTTTCTCCAATTTTGTGATTAATTTTAACTCTTTCTTCACTAAACCCTAAAAACTCAAAATTACCCATTTTAGCTCATAATTACTCAATTCTTGCTTATACATCACTAAAAACCTTACGAGGTAAACGATACATAAAATATACGATTTTTATGAGGTTATAACTACCCCACACTTAATTTTTGATCGTCCTCAAGAAAAATATAGAAATAAATCACAAACATACACAACACATCTCATCAATTATCCAAATAAATAACCAAGAACCAAATTGGCGTGGCTGGTAAAAACCAGCGTTTCATTAAAAATTTTTCTTTCAACTTATTAAACGATTATTCTTTTCATTTACAAATACAGTCATCCATCCCTTCTTTGGCACTACTTGCGTTAGGTTAACTCACTCACTATCACTGAAAGGATATATGATCCCAACATCTAGCAATTTTAAAACCTGTTTCTTAAACACCTCTTTTAAAGTTGGATTTAACTTTCTTTAAAGTTGTCTAATAGGCTTATATGTGTCATAAATGAGTATTTTGTGCATGCAAATAGTGGGGCTTTTGCCTTTTATATGCTCAATGTTCCATGCAATGGCTCCACGATGTTTCTTTTAACATAATATTAATTTACCAAATTCAATATCAAAAATAGAAGTATTGACAATGACCGGATATGGATCATTCTCTCCTAGAAAATGTACTTAAAATGAGAAGGCAGTGAGTTGAGCTCAACCTTGGGGGTTCGTTTGTGGGATACCCCCTTTACCTTTATTCCTCAGTTTGCTCTCCTCAATTGCCCTTTCCATCTTCATCCATCACACTCTCTTTGTTGCTAGCTTCCATCTCTTCTTCATGGATGTTGTTCATGTCCTCAGTCTCCTATTTCATGGATTCCCTACAAAAATCATTAACCAAATCATTAATAATATCTATACTCATAACATCATCACAGTCAGTTGGAAATTTAGAAGAATCAAAAACATTAAAGGAAACAATGTCATCATTGACTCTAAATTGTAAGTTTCAAGCTTGGACATCAATGATGTCTCACCTAGTAGCCAAGAAAGGTCTTCCTAATATGAGCGGGTTCACCATGTCTTCTTCCATGTCGAGCACATTGAAATTCGCCGTAGAAATACCATACCAACTTTGACAATAAGGTCTTCTACCTCCTATAGTTGCCTCACACTTCTATTGGCTAATTGAAGAGTGACGTTTGTCGGCTCTAATCTTTTTCCATTCAACCTCTTAAAGGTGGAATGAGGCATGAGGTTGATGGAAGCTCCCAAGTCGCATAGAGCTCGGTAGAATGTCACTCCTCCAATTTCACATGAAATCGAGAATGTGCAGGGGTCCTTGAGCTTAGGTGTAATATTTTTTTGAATGATGGCACTACACCTTCATTTAAGCATAAAATCTCGTTCCCCATAAATCTCCTCTTGCTCGATAATATCTGCTTCATGAACTTGGCATAACTAAACATATTTTCTATTGCTTCAATAAAAAGAAGGTTAATCTCAATTTTCTTAAAAGTTTCCAAAAATTTTCAAATCTTTTCATCCTCTTTCGGTCTTTAGGGTAAGGAATACGTACCTGCTTACCTGTAGGTGCCGCAAATCATCCTCAGGCTTACCTTGTTGGTTAAGAGCTTTAGAGGGTTCCTCATTATCGTCCTTGCTCTTTGATATGTCTTCCTTTTCCTTTGCACCATTCTCCATTTTTCTCGACTCATCATCCTCCACTTTCTTTGGCTCTAGTGTTTTCCCAATGTGACCGCTTGAACTTGCTCTCTCCCATGGTTATTATCCATGGGTTAGGAATTATATCGTTTGGTAATGTTCCCATTAGTCGCTCATTATTTGGGCGAGCTATCTGCCCCAATTGCATCTCAAGGTTCCTAGTGGTAGCTCACAAATTCTCATACTCCCTTTGCAACCTCTCAAAATTCCTTCTCAGATTATCATCATTGGGTGTATTATAATTCAATTATGCGGGACAATTGGATTTTGAGATGGTGGTCTTGGTAGTGGAGCTGGTATGAGTTGTTTTGATAAGGTGAAAATTTTTGGGAATTCCTTTAATGTGGTGGTTGGTATGGTCTAGATGATGATGGTTGACGACATTGGACAAATTTTGTTGAGGTGTATTTTACTGACATGATGGATTTTGGACATTTGCTTGATTTGTCTAGGAAAAGTTGGGACATTTCGCCAAGACGGGTTATATGTGTTTCCATAGTTGGTAAATTGATTTACTGTGAAGGGATTTTGATTGGAAATAAATTGAATCTACTTACCTCGTATCACCGAAGCATCACAAAAGCCATTTTGGTGATTTTCTCCATAGAAATCACAACTCATGATCATTTGGGATGTCGAACCAATGGAATTCATTGAGCTTCTTCCCATATTCTCTACAACTTTTGTCATTCATCATCATATTCTACTGAGATATGAAAGTGTTATAGATAGACATACCTCCTTGTTGGACATTGGTTTGATTCACTTGTTGTTGTTGTCCAACTATGGGAGTTATTGCTCCATGATAATAATGAGTGGATGTCATTTTCTCCTACAACTCTTGTGCTTTCTTTGGAATCTTGTAGGAGAAAGAATTTTCCTTTTTAGATCTAGCATCAACTATAAGAGATAAGAAACAGAGATAATCCATTATAGAAGGTCAAGATTTCTAGCCAGTTTAGGTAAGAGATGATAGGAACACTTCCTCAACAGCTCCTTGAAGCGGTCCCACATTTCACCTAAACTCCCTTCAGTGATTTTTCTTAATGATGTGATCTTGTTTCGGAGCTTAGCGGTCCTAGCCGATGGAAAGTGTTTGGCTAGGAAATCTTGAATAAATTTGTGTATGTTGAGACAGCCGATATCTATATGACTGCAACTATGACCTTACTCTATCACGTAAAGAAAAAGGGAATGCTCTCATCCGGATACAATCGGGGTGGACTACATTATATCGGAATGTATCAATGACCTCTTCGAAATTGATCAAATGTTCATAATGCTCTTCATTTGGTCCTCTTCCAAACATCGCATTTGTTTAAAGCATTTGTATAAGTGCAGGCTTGATTTCAAAGTTGTTTGCTTGCACGGTTGCAGATCAATGCTAGAACTCGCCCTCTCGAAATTAGGTATGGAATAATCTCTAAGATATTGGGGGTTAGCATTAGGATTAACCTGGTTGCCATTGTTGCTTGTAACCTCCTCTTGTTTATTCATAGAGCGGTTAGGTTCTCTATTAGATTATCACCTTGGTTTGAGTCTTGTCGTCTACGGTTTCTACTTATAGTCTGTCCAATTTCCAAGTTAATCAAATAAAGTGGTTGATTGGATGAACGAGTATCTACCACAAATTATAAGAAAACCAAAGATCAACTATTGATGAAAAATTCCAAATAAAAATGAGAGAACAAGGAATAATTAGAAGTAAAAAAATAAATAAAAAGAATTAAAAAGTCTAATCTAGTAAGACTCACTACAAGTAATATTGTTACCAAAATAATCCCCGGCAATGGCACCAAAAACTTGTTCGGTGAAATGTTCATTAGGTTTTCGAAAACAATGAACAAGTAATAATAATAAAAAAACCTTAATTATCCTAATCAACTCCCACACACTGACAAGTATGCGAGGTGAGTTTGTATAAAGGAAGAGTAAGGATCGTTCCTACGAGAACTATTGAAACAAGTATTAGGTTCACAAACCTATTTACTAGTTAGACAAAATAATCAAGAGTTTTTTGACTAAATTTAAAATAAATCTAATGACGAGAAACTAAAATAAAGACAAGAATGTAAAATAATAATACTATGGAAAGTAATTAAATATAACTGACTCAAAACCTAAATCAATCTATTCTACTTGCAAGAATTTAATCAAGAACAAGAATTTAAATTAATCTACTCCACAAAAGCGATTAAAAGCAATGAAATAGAACCCTAACTACTCAACTACGGAAGCAATTAAAAATTTAAATGCAATAAGACAAGAACGATAATTAAAGAACAAGAACGCAATGATAACAAAAATAGAAGTGCATAGAGATAAATCAAACTCAACAATTACAGTGAAAACCAATGTTGATGATCGTTGAATCTTGAATTCTTGACAAGAGAACAAAATTCTAGCTTGAACACTTGAGAAAATCTACCATACGTCTAAATTATTGTTCTAAGTATTGAAAACCAAAATTAATGATGGTCGTTGATGGATTATCTAGATGTGTATTCTCTTGGTGTATTTATAGGTAAAATTAGTAATTTGCAGCTCTGGAATGATAATTACACGAACTCTCTCGTAAATCCACAGGAGAACGTTTCCTGCAAAATAAGCAAGCTCATGAAACCTACCCTACAACATGGGCTTGGGCACTACATAAATGTCACACTTGGGTATGACTCCTAGAAACGAAGATTTGAGCTACTAGATGCCATGCCTGGCCTCAGCAAATTGGCGCGACTTCCAGTAAGGAGACCTCTATTTCTTTCAAGATTTTGATCCAAATGCTGTTGGAATCTCAAAAAACTCAGAACATGAGAGTTGTTGATCTTTTCTTAGCTTTCCAATGCATATAAAATCACTTCAATCGAAACTCGGAGAAGAAAGTTATGCCATTCAATATCCGCCAAACTGCATCTGCATCGCTCCTCGCCGGTGCACGTAAATTCCAATTTTGCAATTTTCCTCCAATTTTGTGATTAAGTTTAACTCTTTCTTCACTAAACCCTACAAAACTCAAAATTACCCGTTTTAGCTCATAATTACTTTGTTTATACATCACTAAAAATGAGGTAAATGATATATAAAAAATACGATATTTACGAGTTTATCACTAATCTATTCTAAGAAACACTCACTATACTACGTACCATGTGTACTAATATGCCTATTATATATGTTAGTATTTTACAAGTCAAGAAATAAAAATCGGAAGGCCAAAAATTACAAGTATGCCATACAATATAAGCCAAATGCACCTCAATGTCATGACATGGATATTTATTGTTGTGACATCAAGATAAAAATTATTAATTGAATCTCTGCCTCGATGTTGCGACATCAAAATCCCATGTCGTGACATCGAGCCTGTTTCAGCTCAATCTTCAATTCTTCTTTAACATTAGATGTCGTATAAGAGACAGTATATTTGTAATCTTAGAGAAATCAATATGTTAACCTGCAAACGAGATTTTACTGGGTAAGTAACTAAATTAATTAAAACTAATTAACAATTCATGATATTTACAAGAAATGCAAATGCAACTACAAAATGCAACTAATTAAATTAAAACACTTAATTTGACACCAGAAATGTCTCTTATACACATCTAGATGTGTATAAGAGAAGTATAATAGCCCAGTTTACTAGATTTATCAATCACAAATCACAAAAGTCCTATAATCATCAACTATTCAAATTTATCCAAATATGTGAAAAATCATTTGCTAATTAACAAAACATAACTAAACTAAGAACAAGGCTACAAGCCTTTACTATCCACTGAGTTCTTATAATAAAGCATACAAAGTAAAATAAAGCATAATAAATAAAAAAGAAATAATTAGTCCCTCAAAAACACTAAGGAGGCTTCCCAAGTATATCATATTCCTTGGTGAACTTGGAGGTTACACCATTGCTTTGCTCCTCCAAAATCTCCAAAGATTTGTTGAACTTCAACATAAGTAGCTCGTACCTCCCCAGCCCCCCTCTAGAAAATATCCTTCCTCTTCTACTCCTTGATCCGCATCTTTCTCTGCAAACACTTCAAGTAGAACCACATTTATAGTCACTGGAACCAACTCACACTCATTCACAAGTTGTGTCAGTGATGTCCCTACATAAGTGTTGAGTGACCCAATTGTTATGCTGCAAGTTAAAGAGGTTCTTGGGAATCGGTTTCCTTCAATATGAATTCCTACTTTTCTTCTTCTTCACTTGGTTCTTTATCCATTGGTGGGAGTGTTACAATCCCTTGGTCTTTACCATCTATCATTGTTTAGACCTCGGCAAGTTGGTCTTGTAACCATTTGATGGATTTGTCTTCATCCTAGAATTTTGCTTGATCCTCTCAAATTGATCTTGTTCTTCTCAAATTTCGGCTTGTTCTCCTTAGATTATTGCTTGTTCTTCAAAGTTCTTCGTGTGGCTTGTACTTCTCAGAGTTTGGCCATTGCAAAATCGGATTTCTTGAAGCATCATCTATATTTCCATCAATCTTGCCTCATCGAATTATTAGATTGGTTGGCGAAGGAATTGGGGTTCCATTGGTTCATGTAAAGGCTCTTCATGTGAAGGGAATGAATAAGGATTTTTTTGATAGCTCTCATAAGAATATGGATGGTAGACCATCCCATTTGATAGTCTAAGGGATAGCGAGAATAATCATAACAAGAAACATACTCATTGGTCATCAATCTATTAACAGAAGAATGATAATCTCCTTGGTATAGATCATTCCAATTAGGTCCTTGCATGTTCTTGGAGTCTCTTATACACATCTAGATGTGTATAGAGAAGAAATTACAACACATAAACAAGAACAAAGAAAGTTTACTGACTAGTATCGAGTCTAAACTATCCATCACAAGTCACAACAAAAATCTTTTTGGATTTTTCAAAATACTGACACAACCATAAAATGAAAAATCCTTTTAGTTTTTCAAATAGGTTAAACAACTATACAAGAAAAAAAATGACTTTAATCTAGTATTCCAACCAAATTGTATAGATATTCTCGTAAAAAATCTGTACTCTTTCACTTTATACAAATGCACAAGAAATTCTCACAATATTTGTATCATTTATACAAACCTAATGTCCTACTACAAACTAGATGGTGCACTACAAGTATACTCGGTAAAATCTAGATGTGAATAAGAGACAAACCTACAAGGATTTATCGGTAATAACCAAATCTTTTCTTGGATTAAATTTGAAGAGTTATGGTTTAAAAAGGAGGATTTTACTATGATTTAGGTTTTACTTAAACTCTTTACTTCATTTAAAGTCATTAACCCATTCCTATTGTCTAATCAATTTATTGGGTCAAGTATAGCAACGAGGCAGAGATTCAATTAATAAAGTGTAAATCAAGTCCTTGGCCCGGGTTATAATTCTCTTCTAATTATCTACATGGATTGTTCAAGGAATAGAAAAGCTATCATCTTGGCCCGACTACTAACCTTCCTAATGACATAGTAAACACATCTAGGAAATTAATACTCAACACTCGTTTTTTGTATTAAACCCACTAATATGGTTCAAAGAAGGATCCTTTCCCTCTTACCAAGCTACCAAACCATTTATTACTACCCAATCAACTATTTTCACCATCCAACCCACCAATCAATCAAGACCAATAGGAAATTGGCATCATCTAACCTTAACCTAAACTAACTAGTAATAATTAAAGACAATAAATTTATAGGAACCATTTTAAAGAAGCTTAGAAATTACAACTAAACTACATCTAACTAAGAGAAATCCTTCCCATATAGGGAGGAAGTTAGAATGGTGACCCTAGCCTACACTAACACCTACTAACACCCTCTAACTATATGAAAAAGCGGCTCAAAGAGTGTTTATATAGTGCTAGGGTTGAGAGAGAAGTTCAACCACCATTTAACCTCAATTTGGACGTTGTCCAAATACCCCAAAAAATCTCAGACCATGGTGTCAAAATGTTTTACTAAGTTTTGATATCGCAGTGTCGTTCCCAGAGCCATGCTAAAGTGTTTGGGGCCGTGGTGTCATTTTTTGATATTGTGGTATCGTTTTCAGTAGTTTGGTCTGGCTCCTTTATAATTGGCTTGATTTTATCTGTTTCTCATCCAATTAACATATTGTTTTCTCTAACCAAACCCTATATATAAGCACAATTTATTAATTACATAAAAAAATTAAAAAAAAACATTAAAAACCTTAAATTAACACAAACTAACACATTCTAGAAAAACAAGTAAAAATTAGGCAAAAACAACACTTAAACTCTAAAAATGTTTGAAACTAAAGGCAAAACACTAAATTTAAGGTACATATAAATATAGTTTTCTAGAGTTATCACACACTAATAGGAAGTTTGGAAATGGACATTACATGTACAGATAAAGAGTTTAATATAGATTTTATTAAAACCTCTCTATCACTTGGAGAAAAAAGATTTTCTCTTTCCTATCAGTCACCCTTTTTGAAAATCAATCCTTTACAAAAGAAAAACTTTCTTCTTGCTTTTGCCAATAAATGTAGGTAATACCAAATATTTAGTAGTACCCTTTTACTAGAATACCTACCCTCCTAAGCATGATAAATTTGCACTTTTAATTGTGAAGAATTATTCTTACTAAAACAGACAGCAAACTTATTCAAATTAACCAATTGCCTACAACAGGCTTCATATTTTCTCAAAAGAGAAAAGACATGTTGACTCTCTTCCAAATCAACTTCACAAAAAGAAAAAAAAAAAAAGAGAGTATCATCTGTAAAAAAGGTAATGAGAAATACTAGATCCCCTTCTACTAATTTCCATACCTATTAATTTTTTTACTAAGACAAGCATGGGTTAAAAGACAATTAAGATGTTCAATACAAAGTAAAAAGATGTATGTAGACAAAGGGATACCCTTGCATAATACCTCTTGAAGGTCTTACAAAACCATAAACATGATTCCATATCTTAAAAAGAAAGGTCACAGATGGAACGTACTTCTTCACCCAAGTAATCCTTGTCATTGGAAAACCTATCTTTTCCAAAAGAATTGCAGAAAAAACCCACTCCACCTTGTCATATGCTTTTTCCATATCAAGTTTAATAGCCATAAAGCCAACTTTACCTTTCCTTTTACAATACAAATAATGTATACACTTATGAGCTCTCATTACATTATCTAATATTTACAAAAGTTGGCTGAGTTTTTGAATACAACAGGACAAAATGGGTTTCAATCTGTTAACAAAAATTTTAGACAAAATTTTATAAAGAGTAGAACACAAACTAAGCTAGATTAGAAATCTTAGGAATGAGTGATATAACAATGTGATTAATAGCTATGAGAAGTTGACTAGAATGAAAGAAACTAGACACGACTTAAGTAACATCATAAGCAATCATATCCCAACATAGATGTGTATAAGTGTCATTCCATCAAGAGACTTATTAGGAGTTGCTTCTCATATACAGGATCTAAACTCTTATACTCATTTCAATAGAAATAGATTTAGGAATGCTAGTTAATATTTCATCAAAATTGGAAGCATTATATGTGGTAAATAAAGCATAATAAAAGTCAACAATCTTCTAAAGAATAGTAAAAAAATCAGCACACTTAGTCCCATCAACCTTCTCCAAATTCACAAAGGAATCAAATTTCCTTCTGTGAACAGTCGTTGCATGAAAAAACTTTATATTTTTGTCTGCCTTTTTTAACCACTAAAGGCAAAACACTTCTTCATCATGATAAGCAACACTCAATTCTCTTTCCAACTTTGTCAAAGTGGCTACAGAAAAAACTAAACTTTCCCTCAACTGCTCTATCTCTTTTTAAAATTTTTTTTTTCTGAATTCTCTTCTTTGAATTACAATCAGAAGTATTTTTCCATTCTAAACAATCTACATGACAAGACTTAATCTTATGATTTAGCTTAAAATATCTAGATCCACAATAGGTTGAAGACCATGCTTTTTCAATCACTTCCTTAACACTATCCATTTTAGTCCATCTTTGGTCAAAAAAAAGATTTTCTTCAAAGAACAAACTAAAGGAATGGTATCAAGTAATAATATTGAATGGTTAGATGATTCTGTATAGTGAAATAATTTGCGAGAGTCAAATTTAACTCCACAAGGTCGTGAACCTAAATCTTATGCTAATCTTTCCTCTATCAATCCCATCCTACCACAAAAGTTTTTCCAAGTATGACAAATATACCCAATATCCACAAGACCATTACGATGTACAAAATCTCTAACCACTCTAAAATACCCATTAGTTTTCCTTAAACCACCACGCTTCTCATCAGTAGATAATATATCATTAAATTCTCTAATTACAATAAAACCATTTCACCAATTACATTTCCTACTAGATAAAACATCTAATTGACTTGCTCTTATATTATCAACACAGCTCATATACACACATACATATCTCCACCACACATTACCTTCTTTGACAAATTTAATCTATAATTCAATAGAACAAATAGAACAATACACGTGTACAACCAATTCACAATTATGCCAAAAAAATAGCCATGCCACTGGCAAATTCCAATAGAATTCGCCACAAACATATAATCAAAACACAATTTTCTACGCACAACATCTACATGGGAACAACAATGTTTTGTCACAGTTAAAAATACAATATCTAGAGAATGTGTTGAAATCATCTCCTTTAGCTATGAAACTATCCAAGGTTTGTCTTAAACCGAAAATAGCTCCATGCCATAATCCTCACTTATATGGATAGGCCACCTCAAGGATGGCCATCACTACCTTATCAACAAAAGACACCATCATATCAACAGAAGAAGACAAACTTAACTTGGATTTCTAATGCTTCTCTTTTCGATTCTTTGAATGCACTCCATGTTTCGTTACCAAAAACTTACTCTTATACTCATGCCCAACAGAAGATGCCTCTCCTTTCTCAGAAAAAAGTTGTGTTTGGTCACAATTTTTCAACCACCATATGAAATGGTTCACTCCCATCATCCACAAAATTATGTTGAATTGTTACCTCAACAATTCTAATAAGGATATTTCATCAATTTCATTGTGCAAAATGTCTTCAACAGAATTGGGACAAAAGCCAAAAGGTTTCACAAGGTTAGGGTTCGAGAGAGAAAAGAGAAAAGTAGCAATTTGCTTGGGATTAAGAAAAACAAGTGTTTTAAGTTATTTGGGTAATTGGATTTTTGGTGGGGACACATGTATTAGGAAGAAAGATGTAATAGGCTTATTTTAATAAAAAAAAATTACACAATTTTATAAGTGATAATGAAAGGTTTGGAGATATGACTATTACATTAGAAATCTGTACTGTTGTTTATTACAGAAATTTCTAGATCACCATTATCAATTCAACAGCAGTCGATAATTGGTCTATATGCACTGTTCTTATACACAGCATCTTGTCGATAATTCATTAGCTGTATCATATTTCCAAAATCTTCATCCATAGCAATATGTGTAGAATTTGTAAAAAGCATTCTCAATGGATAACTTCATCCTTTTTTTCCAGAATTTTTACAGATGAAGCTCTTAGAAACAACCCAAACTGATTTATGTGCAAACAATTATAGATTGAGTCTTCTTGTTTACCAGGATATAACATCCTTATCATGGCCAACTAGTCCACAATAAAAACAAAACAAGGCAAGAATTTCATATTTGAAAGAAATCAAGTAAGAAGCACCATTATATTGCACCATTAAACCACCCGACAATAGCTTCAATACCAGTAGCACTTTAATATGTCACCTGTCTTCCACCTATCTTTGGAATTATAACATCCAAAACTTCATCGAATATTCCTCCTATCCTATAATTATAACATCCAAAACTTCATCAAATATTCCGCCTATCCTGGAAGTAGCAACAATGGAATACCACTCCATTGGAAGATTCTATAACTGAATCCAAATAGAAGAAGATGAATGTAAGAAAAGAAATCTGGTCACCAAGTCCTCTTTCCCATTGTTGCAAAATGAGGAATTGAATAAAAAAACTAGGGGCGTTGAGCCAGAATCCTATCAATATCTCCCTGAATAGAAAGAAGAACAAAAAAACATTGGATCCCATTTCCACAATTTTAAGATCCCTCATGTAGTTCCATGCAATGAGCAAGGTGTTCATAAGGCTAGTGAAATTACCATTTTATCACCGTATATTTTCCCAAACAAACTCAACCGACATTCAGAATCCTATTATTGGATTCTAAACAACCCAAACAAATCAATTGGCTATAATTCAATCGACAAAATAAATTTCTGCATTTTATTTACCAAATAATCATCCATAATTAATAAAATACAAAAAAGACCAATACAAAGTTAAAAACTAAAAGTTTTTTTTGTTTTCATTTTTTCTTTTTTTCTTTTTTCTTTTTAACAAACACTAAACTTTAGAAAAGTACAAAGGAAAACAAGATTCTAAGAAAAATCACACATATTGAAAATAAAGTTGAAGATCCTAATAGTTATAAAGCTAAAGATTCAAGAGAATTGTAAAGGTAAGAGAAAGAAGAAAAATTCTATGTTAATAGATGAAATCCCTAGACTGAGAGAGAGAGAACTCCTACAAACAGGAGACTAGAGGAAAATAGAGATTTTTATCCTTCTACTATTAGTTTTTCCAAGAGTATTGTAAATTATAAGATTATTTTATTATATAAATGTTCTTGATTTTCTTTTTGAGTTTCATGTATTGATGATAGCATATAGGCAGCATCAAATTTTTATTTTTCCAATACATGATTCAAGCATAAACTTTTTCGAAGTACTCAATGGCTATAGTCAATGATTTGCTTGGTAAGCTGGGAAAAAGCTTATCAAGGCACTGAGAACTTTTCTATGGTTGATTATGTATTTATTTCTGCGATTAGATGTAACACCTGTATAACTATGAACAAATAGAAGTTAAGCTAAAATAGGCCTGTCCAAAATCATTTATACGCACTGCATGTTCGATGAAATGATTAGCTCATAATGTATATTCTCCGTTGCTTTGTTATCAATAAATTTTGTTTTTTTATTTAAAATTTTTAGTAAAATAGCCATTCATTTTGAATTGGATGTTGTTTTATATAATAATTGTTTTTAATTTTTAATTGAATATGAAATTATTGGAATTTATTAATAATTGAATATAGTAATTGGATGCCACGTTTTAATAATGTTCTTTAATGACAAATGTAGTAACGTGATAAAATTCTAGATGCAATAAAATTAATGGTGGTCATATGAATACAGTTATCAGAAGGAGCATCAACAAGTTTTGTCTTTTAACAAATTCGTTGGTTTAAGTAATTTAGGATTGAAGGATGAAGAAGTTGCTATTTAGTTTCCCTATAGAGATTTGAGTAATTATTTTTGTGCTCTTTTGAATCATTAATTGGACATTCATATAATACCATTATTTTTAAAATATTTAATAGTTTAAAATGATTTTACTCTATCCCAATATTGCGTTTAGTTTCGTTTCAAAAATATAAAAATTTTAATAGAGATTGATGTATCATCTAAGCTGCACATAGTTAAGCTTGCTCAATAAACTATTAATTCAGGCTTTGAAGCATATATCCAACTTCAAGGAGAGGTAAGTAATCTCAAGCTCTTGGAAAGTTAGTTTGATGTTCTCTACTAACTTTTGTGTTATTAGTTTATGTTGATTAGAATGAAGCTACATGCATTGAATTTTCCAATGTCATATTGTCAGCCTATCCTTTTGCAGTTTTTTCATTTTTTCCCTTTTAAACAAAAATTAAGCTTTTATTACTTTAGGAACATGGAATTAGTGTATTATTGGATATCGTGCTGCTTCTTTTCATTGATAGTCATGATTTAGTAGTAAATTGAACTAAGTTGATCAATTAAATCTATTTTTTTTTTATTGTGACTTGAAATCGACACAGAAAGAGTATGAATTGAATCGTGTAACTAAAGGTTAAGGACTTTCTTAAGCAAGTGTGGATAAAAACGTGTCGGACACTGCATTTCAATTGAAGGGTGCCATAGCCAAATGAAGCTTTAAAAGCCTATTGCAGATAATGTTTGTGTGTTTCAATAATACATTATATAACCATTGCAAAAGTTGAATTTTAAAAATGAAGTCATCTCTTTATCAAAGATTTGAGAATCAACTATTTCTATAGCAAAATAGGTTTGGATTTTGTTAAAATATTATCTGAACTTCTCCTTTGCATTTTTTAGCACTAATCTTAATTAATTAGAGTATTATTCATTAATGTATCCCGCATATATACAATTTTACATTTTTGTAGACCATCATATTCTATGATAGATATGGGAGTATTAAAATTATATATTCCTTGAACTTGATTTATGATGGGTAGAACATGAATATATTCAAAGTTTTTACAATTTAATATCAATTAAAAATCATAAAATTATACTAATTTTGAAATTTATGAACTTATGCAATCACCACTTATATTCTGTTCAACATAAAATGCAGCTAAAACTAGTTAGATAATATTTTCAATTCATTGTGCTCCTTTATTTCCATACTACAACCCTTGACAAGAAAAAAAGTTTATTGCACCTCATTAATCTCAATGATTTGTTTTAGGATTTCTGCATTAGCCTATTGGTGAAATTGAATTAATATGATGCGGAGTTGCAATGCTGTCGTAGGCACCCAAAATTAACAACTCTCAATAAAAATGTAGTAGTGGTGAGTACAGGTAGTCCCACAGAGAATAGAGTTTATTCTCATGCTAAATGGAAAAAGGGAGTTTTGAATGCTTTTAAACTAAAACTAAAACAATAAAATACTAAAGGGAATTCAATTAAGAAAGATCTTGGTTTTGGTCATATCTACCATGACAATTTCACTAGTCAATCCTTGACACACAAGATAATTCAATTCTATATCAAGCACTAATTGAAGAATTAACCCGAACGAATACCAATTCAAAGTTGATTCTTATTTCTTTCTCCAAAGTTGTGTTAATTTTTAACACGTGATCCAATTAACCCTAACTATTAATTTAACCCAGACACACACTAAAGATCAATTAATAGAAGCAGTGAAATCAACAAGAACAATTAGACTAATTAAACATAAACACACGCGGTTATGCCAATTAATCTGATTAATTTACTAAATTAGATAACACTAATCGAGTAATTATCAAATTTTGTTGCTTCACAGATTGAATTATAAACACTCGGCTAAAACAATAGACTAGTAGATTAATTCTAATAACTTAATATTCTGCAGGAATAATAAGGGTAACTTACAATCTTGAAATTAATGCAGAAAAATAATCAATACTTGATATAAAAGTGAATAATTCAAGTACAAGAAGTCTCACAACTTTGTAGAATTGACCATGGCTTCAAATCCCTCAACCAAGAAAAGGGTTTAGGCACAAAGTGACATAAAAGAATAAAGAAGAATTTTCTACTGAAAACCCTAGCCAAAAGAAAGTTTGTGTCTTGTATAGTTATACAGGCTGTCTCTTATACATTTATAATGAGTACTTAGGGTTACAATTAAGGTCTACAGATAAGAATGTGAAATCGGCTGAAAGAGAGTCCAACCGGGCGAAGAAACATGCCAAAAAATCCAACTCACACCATCCCACTGCCTCGAGCTCACATGCGCTGGAAGCTTAGTGCACATGTGCATGCGAACTTAACCTGGGAATCTCGCTTCTGGATGCAGTGCACATGCGCTGCACAGCTCTAGCACATGTGCATTGGCTTTATAATTGTGCTCTGCCTTCGGCTTCAATATTTACCTTGATTCTTTTGGAATTTGGAAAAGTTTAAAACACAAAAGTTGTAGCTTTATCCCTTATCTTTCCAATGCATCTTAAATCACTTCAATTGAATCTCGGACTCAAAAGTTATGCTTGAAATACAAAACAACATCCGAAATGGCTTTATACTTGTGCACCTCCTGTCCTTAGCATTTTCTTTCATCTTTTTCATCATTTTCAGCATCTTTTTCACTTTAACCCTACAAAAACTAAGAATAACCAAATTAAGCTCAATAAGACCTCAAATCTTGCTTACAACACATAAAAACGTGGTAAATGACACATAAAATATAGCACAATTATGAACTTATCAAGTTACCCCACACTTAGCCTTTGATCGTCCTCGATCAAACATAAAATTAGAACATTTAAGCTTAACACATTCTACTCAACATATTCCCTCAAATATCCACATAAATAATCAATAATCAATCCAGCAATCAGAGTAGTCAAAGAACCCAAGAGCTCAAATGCGTACAAAAACCAAAACATGAAATTCATGTGTATGTGTGTATAGCCATTCAAAAATTTAGATTTGAAAATATTTAGATTAAATCATGAAGACCCTATAAATTTTTCTAAATACCCCATAGCTCACTCTTCTTACACCCTCCAGTACTCTAGACAACCGATTCAATTTAAATTTAGGTAGGACTTTCAGTTCGAACTATATGTTAGGATATGTTGTTAGCCAAAGAAGGGATGGAATATAACAAATAAGAAAAAGAGCTTTATAGTAATGGTAGCCACATATTAAAATAAAACTTCTCTTCACATGCGACATATCATATATCCACAACCCCACACTTGAGTAAGAAACACCCATGAAGAATTCCAAACAAAAAACTTGCCAACCTCCCTCGGACATATATACATTACGTAGTGATTTTAGTTTTATGTCCGCTCACAGTATGGGTACCAGTGATAGGCACTACCTACAAAAACAGGTATCAGTGATAGGCACTACCTATAAATATCAAAAACATACATGTACCAGTGATGGGCACTGCCTGCAAATACCAACACTTCCGTATGTATTTTTTTCTCCAACAATTTTTTTCCCAATACCCTATTTCGCTACTGTTGGCCCAAAAAGCAACCTACGAGGGGGGGTAAATTAAGTTGTTTCAAAAAACAATTCTTTTAATGTGCTTAATGAGAAATGCAAACTTTATGCAACAAATAAACACTTGAAGCACAAATGAATATAAAAGATATTCAATAATTGGAGCTCAAGACAAATATAAGATGATTGAGGTAGAGAGTATCAAACCAAACTCGCAAACTTCTCAAGTTTGGAGTATATCTACTAGTAGTGCCTCTTCAAAGAAGGTGAAGTAATAACCTTCTTGTACACAAAGTAGGCTCACCCTTGCACCAACTAAATCCTCTAGTTGAGCCAAAGGGTTTTACAATATAACCTCACTTTTGTACACTTGTTATCCCTCCACTCTTACACTTGAAGATTACTTACTAGTCTATTCTTGCTCACACTAATTCCCTCTAGTTGAGCCAATAGAACTACACTACTCAAACTAATACTACCCACAATATTTTAGCCTATTTCTTCTCAAATAGCTCTTACAAGTGTTTGTATTGAATGCAGTAGTTCTACTCTATTTTTTTTCACATTTATAGATTCCGGGGTATTTATAGAAGCCCAAAAATTGCTTCCAATAGCTCTTTAACGACTACACTTTCTATTTCCTGAGAAACTAGCAATTTGGTCTTTCGGACGGCCGATGCTATAAGTGTGTGTTAGAATGAACTAGTAGTTGGACCTTTCGGACGTCCGACGTAAGGCCTTTGTGACTGATGATGCGTTCGATAGTAGTTCTTCGGACGATTGTATGCGTCCTACAGCTGTGACAGAAACTTCTTCATTTTGACCTCTTCTCTTCGGACGATCATGTGCATCCTATAGCTTTTGGTTGTCATTCGAACGTTCTCCTACGTCCGAGGCTGCTTCAGATTCTTCTTTGTCGGACACTCCCTTGTGTCCAAATTGTCCAACTTTTCTGCACACTTGATTGCAAACCATTAGTATGATTTGGTCATCATCAAAACATGATTATCATAACTGGGATTCAACAGCTACAAAAATGTACATCACTCATTTCTCAAAAACTTCCACCCTTATATCCCCTTAACAAATAATGTGCACCATTAGCTCTTAAAGGGAAAACTTAGGATAAAACAATGAAAAGGACATTAAACTCAATAAGGGTAGGTAAATTGAGTTTATGTGAAAGAAGGTGAATGGTATTTCCTTCACAAGAATAAGGCTCAAATAATCTGTACTTAGAAATAAATTGTTAAAATGGTTGGCTAGAAAGGCTCAACAAACAAAAAAGGCACTACCCTTATTTTTAAACTAAATTGGGTCATCTAAGAATTAGCTTCGAAAATGTAATGAAGTGAGTTTTTGGGATGCAACATAATTGAGTCTATATAAATTTCTCTAAATATCCCACATCAAAAATTAAAGTATGGCTTAGTGCTCAAAAATCTTGAAAATCATGAATGGACAATATTAACACCGACTACTCATTCATGCATTAATGATTTATCTGTAGAAAAATAGAAAAATATGTTAAGCAAAAATTTTCAAAAAATTCAAAAAAAAAAATAAATGGCCAATTAATCCACAAAATTTTCAAAATTTTTTGACAGATCAAAGAAAAAGTTAAAATATATTGTAGCAAAATCAAGCAAAATAAACCAAACAACTTAAAAATCCCAATAACTTTCCCACCCTACACTTAATTTGAAGCATTGTCCTCAATGCAAAAATAAAAGCATAAAATGGGAAAAGAAAAGTTTCTTTGGATTTAATTTGTGTTTGGAGCAATATCCATTATAAATAGCCCCTTGTTGCCCTAGAAAAGCTGGAGAGAACACTAAACAAAATAAAACAAAACAAAACAAATAATTCCCTTGAGACAATAAGAAAAACAAGAATATTGTAGACAATAATCCTACAATAATCCTACTCCCTTAAGAGAATACTCGATAAAAAGAAATGAAAACACCATGACAAAAATGAAACCTAACTAACAAGAATGAATGTCTAATATAGTCTACGAAATAAATGACGATAAATATCAAACAAAGAAAATGGCCTAACACATAAGCCATAAAAAAAAATAGGCAGCATGGGGCCCCAAATCTTGCGGAAAATGAGGAAAGGAAGGAAATGTAGAAGGGTCCTTATCTCCCCACTCTCTGGCCATTTGAAGACCCTCCATGGTCTGTTGCCACGTAAACTAATATTGCATAAATGAATCAAAACGTTGTCCCATCCGCTATTGTTCTGCCAAAATTTGATGTAGAAGCTCATCCTGCAATTGCTGTGGAATAGGTACCGGCTCATCATCGAAATCTTTAGCCTTCTCCTCGTGTGAAGTAGAGGCTTGGGACCGAGTGCATTTAATCGGAGCTCTGATACCCTCCAGAATATACACATCTAGAGAGACTAAATGGCCTAGCCTCAATTTTTCTTCAGAAGGCTCAATCACTACACCACTTTCCAAACATAGAGTCGTAATCAGATGGGGAAACCATAATCCCGTTTGCCTACTAGTAGCGGAGTAGCAGATTTGTTGACGTATGAGCTGACCGACATCTATGGCTTTCCCGGTAGCAATACAATACAGCAATTTGACCCTTTCCATAGTAACATGGGTGAGATGGTTTATAGGTAGAAGGCGGCCACAAAGGAATTTAAGCCAGAGCAAACCATGCTGACTTAAGTTTATTCGCATGGAAATGCTGAGCCGTCATGCCTTTTTCCTTAAAAGTCCAGTCCACGTCTCCGTCACAAAGAGCACTGGTGATCTGTTGAAGCTCTACGTTGGCATTACGGGTGTTGGGCCACTCATTGTTATGAACACGAGTGACTTTCAAAACTTTGTTGATTTCATTGGCAGAGACACCCACTTCTTTTCCCCGTACATATACTCTGATGGAGCTACAATGATCAAAATTAGAATAAAACTCACACACCACCCGAAAGACGGCATCTATGGGGGTTGAGGTGAAAAACTCCCATCCACGATTGCGAATTGCTAACTTGATTTCTGGCATCCCTACCAATGAAACTTGTATGCCCCTTTCCTTAATTACAGCCCATTTTGAGATATCATTGTCATATTTTTGTTTGCCTGCCGCAGTTAAAAACCGTAACCCGCCACCGACTCTTGGTTGTGGAGCTCCAGATGATTAGGATTCTCCGGTACCCTTGACTATGGCTATTTTCTTTGCTTTCTTCCCATTCCTATAACACATAAACATGCATCATCACACCCAAACAAACAATTACAACACCCCACACTTAAATAAAAGGCCATTCCCCCAAATCATAAGCCTTAGATTATACATGAAAGTCCAAGCAAAATAATGCCTAAAACTAAGGCTTATATACAATGCATGAAAACTAATTAGAAAGAATTCACATGGCATAATCAATGGTCTAGGAAATAAATTCGTGCATCAATGCCTTGTATTTGAACATTTTAATTCATTGATACATTTTATCGAACACATGACATGCATAAAGAAAGAGGAACTTTTTACCATCTATGATGAACATAATCCATCCTCAATCAATAATCCATACAATAATCACTCCAATTAGATGTTTTAAATTCATTCCAAATGAGATTTCATCAATCAAAGCATAAAAAGACTCAAAATATTCTTGAAAATTAATTAAAACCAGCAAGGAAAAATTGGATTGAAAGAGAGAGAAATTCATACCTTGATTCGATTTTCCCTTAAGGAAGAAGAAATTTGGGTGTAAGATTGAAGGAATTGGGGTGAGTTTTGGAAAAATTGGAGTGGGGGATTTGAGGGTTTGAGAGGAATTGGAAAGAGAAGAGGAATGTGAAGAAACAAAAGGGATTTGGAATGGTTACGTTCCTCATTTCTATTCGTGCACACGTGCGCTACTTCCTCAAAGCACAAGAGGCAAAATCTTTATTTCCCACAACATGATTGTCGCACATGCACTGCAAGTTCAACCCGCATGTTCACACGAGACAGTGTATCCATATGCAAATCGGCTTTGCGCACATGTGCTGGGATTTTATCATGCGTGCAAGGCAGAAGCCAAATCTAATCGGTCTCAACGCACATGCGTTGAGCTTTTAGCGTGCAATGTGCGCTCGAGGCAAAACAAAAATCACTTTCTTTTTTTTTTAAATTAAGACATAAACATTCTACCCTAAATCACTCACATACAAAACACATAAACTCCTCAAAGGTCCATTTTATCATTGTAGACTTTTAATGCAATCGATTTCCCAATTAACAACAAAATTAAAGTATGCTGTCCCTTTAAACTAAAACAAGCCAAAAATGAAGATGTAAAAATATTAAATAATGGAACAAAATTCAAATAGACATGGGTTGCCTCCCATGCAGTGCCTTTGTTTACAGTTGTTATACTCGACTTGATGCTTTTTCACCAATGAATCGTAATGCAGTTCTTCCAAACTCTCATCACACACATTTCCCAATGCAACTCCTTCATAATAAGGTTTTAGGCGATGTCCGTTGACTGTGAACACTTTGGACGTTTGTAAAATCTGAATTTCAACTGCACCATGCGGACATACATTACTTATAAAATATGGACCAATCCAACGGGATCTCAACTTACCAAGAAATAGACGAAGACGTGTTTGATAAAGGACTCTTTGACCGACTTGAAAATCCTTCCTTATGATCATTTGACCATGAAAAGCATTTGCCTTTGCTTTATATATGCGAGTATTCTCGTAAGCTTCAATTGCGGATTTCCTCCAACTCTAGCAGTTGTAATTTCCTATGTTCGCCACTAGCATCCAATCCCATATTGAAACTCTTAATTGCTCACTAAGCTTTATGCTCTAATTCTAAGGGTAGGTGACAAGCTTTACCGAATATTAGCCGAAATGGGGACATCCCTATAGGCGTTTTATAAGCAGTGCAATATGCCCATAATTTTGATCATCCAACTGTAAACTCTAATCCATACAGCTAGAGTTCACCATTTTTTGGAGAATAGACTTAATTTCTCTATTAGATACCACGGCTTGTCCACTGGTTTGCGGGTGATATGCGGTGAAAATCTTGTGTGTCACATGGTACTTCTTTAGTAAAGCTTCTATTGTTCGATTACAAAAATGAGTACCTTGATCACTGATTATAGCTTGCGGAATCCCAAATCTAGAAAAGATGTTGCTCTTAAGAAAGTCTGAAACATTCTTTGAATCATCAGTACGAGTGGCTTTAGCTTCCTCCCATTTTGAAACATAATCAACAGCCAAAAGGATATATGAATAACCAAATGAAACAGGAAAAGGTCCCATGAAATCAATATCCCCAACATCAAATATTTTGCTGAATTGTATCGGGTTTTGAGGCATTTCATTCCTTTGGAAAATGTTACTCGTCTTTTGACAACTATCACACGAACGAAAGAATAGGTAAGAGTCGCGAAATATATTGGGCCAATAAAATCCACACTATAATACTTTCATTGCTATTCTTTTGGCTCCAAAATTTCCTTCACAAGTATAAGTATGGCAAAATGCTAAAATTGAATTAATCTCACCATCATTGACACACCTTCTGATTACTTTATCGGCACAATGTTTCCATAAATAGGGCTCATCCAACACATAGTATTTGGCATCACTTTTGATTTTCTCCCTTGCCGCCCTAGACAAACCTTGGGGTAATTTATTAGTAACCAAGAAATTAAGAGCCAATATTTGCATACCAGGGTAACAACGCCTTCACTGAGCATAATTGTTCATCCAAAAATCTTTCTTGTATCCCTAGTTCATCCTCCACATGTGGTAGTCGACTTAAATGGTCTGTCACTTTATTTTCCATACCACTTTTGTCTCTGATTTCCAAATCAAATTCGCTCAAGAGGAGTATCCATCTTATCAACCTTGGTTTTGATTTCTTTTTTGTTAATAAATAACGTAAAGCTACATGATCAGAATATACAATCACTTTGGTACCAATTAGATAAGAGCAAAATTTTTCTAAAGCAAAAACAACAGCTAAAAGCTCCTTTTCAGTGGTAGTGTAATTTTTTTGCACATTATTCAGGGTCATGGAGGCGTAGTAAATCGCATGAGGTGCCCTTCCAATGCGTTGGCCCAAAATTGCACCCATCGCAGAGTCACTTGCATCGCACATTATCTCAAATGGTAGACTCCAATTGGGTAGTTGGATGATTGGTGTGGACACGAGAAGTTGCAATTTCAATTTGTCAAATGCCACCTTGCAGTCATTGCCAAACTCAACTTTGAAATCTTTCTGTAGTAATTTGCATAAAGGTGCCAATACTTTTGAGAAGTCCTTGATGAACCTTCAGTAAAATCCTGCATGGCCAAGAAAAGCACGAACTTCCCGCACCTTCGTGGGGTAAGGTAAGGATTGAATTATGTCAATTTTAGCTTTATCAACCTCAATCCCCTTAGACGACACTACATGACCTAACACCATACCTTGTTGAACCATGAAATGACATTTTTCAAAATTTAGAACAAGGTTAGTTTCAATGCACCTGTGTAATATTAATGTGAGACTATGCAAAAACTGATCAAAAGATTCTCCATAAATGGTGAAATCATCTATGAATACCTCAATAAAATGTTCTAAAAAATCAAAAAATATGCTAACCATACACCTTTAAAAAGTATCAGGAGCATTACACAATCCAAATGGCATACGATGATAAGCAAATGTTCCAAATAGGCATGTACAATGTTGTCTTCTCCTAATCTTCGAGAGCAATAGCGATTTGGAAATATCTTGAGTAGCCATCAAGAAAACAATAATAAGCATGATCAGATAACCTTTCAAGCATTTGATCAATATAAGGCAAAGGGAAGTGATATTTGCGAGTAAGAGAATTAAGCTTTCGATAATCTATACAAATCCGCCACCCATTTTGTATACAGGTGGGAACCATTTTGTTTTCTTGATTTTTCATCACAGTGATCCTCATCTTCTTAGTGACTAATTGCACCGGACAAACCCATTCACTATCTGAAATCTAGTAAATTATCCCCACTTTAAGAAATTTGAGTATTTCCTTTTTAACCACTTCCAATAGCATCGGGTTTAGCCTTCTTTGTGGTTGTAGGATACGATGCATGCATGTTGATGGGCTAATTCCCTTTATATCTGCAATAGTCCATCCAATCGTCATTTTATGCTCTCTTAGGACTTTTAGCAAACGTTCTTCTTGGTCAGTAGATAGGTGCATTACATTAGTGATTATCACCGCATGAGTTTTCCCATCACCTAAAAACATATATTTGAGGCGATTCGGGAAAGGCTTCAATTCCGACTCAGTAGCCTACAAAACCAAAAACAAAAGTGTATCATTAAGGTTTCTCGATGTCGCATAAGATAACTTACCAAATTGCGGTTGTTCAACATCACTTCCTGCTTGCTCATCCCCATTTCCTTCTAACTCATCTTCAAAAACATCATGTACTATCAAATTGATAACATCAACAAAGTAAATAGAATTATCCTCGGCTGAATACTTCATGGCCACATAAATATTATGTTGAAAAATTTTGCCATCAAATTCCATTGTCAAAATTCTAGTATCTACATCTATCTTAGTTTTGGATGTTTTCAAAAATCGTCATGTGTAACAAAATAGGAGCAGACTCATCATCGCTCTCCATGTCAAGTACATAAAAATCAGCTGGAAAAAGTAATTCCTTGACTTGGACTAAAACATCCTCAACTATACCCTTAGGTTAGGATAAGTCACTAATCTTTCTGCTAACTGGATAACAGTACTAGTTTCAAGTAAAGGCCCTAGGTGCAAGGATTTATAAACTGAATAAGGCATAACATTTATAGAAGTTCCTAAATCCAACATGGCCTCCTTAATTCTAGTATTGTTTATTGAACATAGAATTGTACACATACCTGGATCTTTGCTTTTCATTGGAAGATTATATTGTGTAAGCATGGCTGATACATTTTTTCCCAACATGATCTTCTTAGCCTTCTTTTGTTTTTGCTTCTTTTTATGTGTACATAATTCTTTCAAAAATTTAGCATAACAAGGAATTTTTTTGATAACATCCAGCAATGGAATATTTACCTCACATTTACGAAGAGTTTCATACAAGTCTCTATCGGGGTCCTCCTTCGCAAATTCCTTAAATGCATTAGGAAATGGTGGGTCAGGTGTGTATTCTGGCCACTTTTGAACCGGACAACTTTCTTTCTCCACTTCGATTTCCCTCTCCTATGGCCTTGCCAATAATACTTTTCTGTTCAGGAACAACTTTAGTTGGCACCTCAACCTCTTTGCCGCTTCTCAACACAATTGCACTAGATTTCTCTTTGGGGTTAATAACTATTTGAGAAGGCAACTTTCCAGAACTCTAGGCTTCCAACCTGCTAATCACGGTAGCCATTTGTCCTATTTGATGCTGTAACTACTGAATACTGGCCTTGGTATCCTACTAAAATTGAATAGTATTATTAGTTAAGCATTCAACCTTTCCTCTAAAGACTTAGCGGACTGATTATCCAAATTGGCTTGTTGTCTTTGAGTGAATGACGGCCTGTATGGTTGAAAATTCTATAGATTTTGTCAAGCTTGAGGTTGTGCTGGATTCCCGTATCTCAAATTAGGATGATTCCTCCATCCAGAATTATACGTATATACAATTTGCTCCAGTCACTTAATTTGGTCATGATTTCCCTAGGAATCCTCCCGCTGCATTTACTTGTTCTTGGCCTTCGTCTTGTAATGTGGGGCACATTTCTGTCGAGTGTCACCTCAATTGAGCAAATGTCACAGGTTGTGCTGCTGCCGCTATTCCTGAAGCCAATTGCCTTACAAAATAAGTCAAACTAGCCATTTGTTGTTCTAGAGATGAAATATTTACCTCGTTAACACGCTTGAGAGGTTGATCGTGTCGTGTCCTAAACTTTTGAGAACGCACGGCCATATTCGATATAAGGTCATGAGCAGCATCTATAGTCAAATTGTCTATAGCCTCTCCACTTGCGGCGTCGACCATATTCCTTTCATTCGGCAGCAAATCTTCATAGAAGTATTGAATTAATAAGGAGTCACTTATCTGATGATGTGGACAACTTGCACACAATTTCTTGAATCACTCCCAATACTCATACAAGGATTCTTCATTGAACTAGCCTTATGCCGCAAATTTCCTTGCGAATATTCTCAGTTTGAGATGCTGGGAAGTATTTAGCCAAGAATAGTCTGTTCATCTGCTCCCAAGTTGGGATAATACCTGAAGGTAAATCGAATAGCTACAATACTTTTCCTCATCCTTGAGTGAGAATGGAAATACTTTCAACTTGATATGCTCCTCTGACACTCTAGTGGGTCTCATACTTATGCAAACTACATGGAACTCCTTAAGATGCTTGTTCGGATCTTCACCTGGTAATCCATGAAAAGAAGGTAATAAATGGATTAGTCCAGATTTTAATTCAAATGTAACATTAGCATTTAATTCTGGATATGTAATGCATAAAGGTTGTTGACTTTGTGTGGGCACTACTAATTCTCTAAAAATCTATTGCGCCATGTTCGTCAGCCCTTGATCTTCCTTTTCACATGAAAAGATAAAATTAAATAATTGTTCTTCCCCTGTCTTTCTCGTAATTCTTTTCCCAATCTCCTTTTTTCCATCCTAATTGGGGTATTTATAATGAGTACTTAGGGTTACAATTAAGGTCTATAGATAAGAATGTGAAATCGGCTGAAAGAGAGTCCAATCGGGCGAAGAAACCTGCTAAAAATCCAACTCACGCCATCGCCCACCGCCTGGGGCGCACATGCGCTGGAAGCTTAGCGCGCATGTACGTGCCAGGAAGAACATCACCTATGCTCTTTTGTCTTCTGCGCACATCTAGATGTGTTCTTAGAGACAGATTGTGCACTTAACCAGGGAATCTCGCTTCTGGCCGCAGCGCACATGCACTGCACAGCTCCAGCGCATGTGCGTTGGCTTCATAATTGTGCTCTGCCTTCGGCTTCAATATTCACCTTGATTCTTTTGGAATTTGGGAAAGTGTAAAACACAAAAGTTATAGCTTTATCCCTTATCTTTCCAATGCATCTTAAATCATTTCAATTGAAGCTCGGACTCAAACGTTATACTTGAAATATGAAATAGCATCTGAAATGGCTTCATACTTGTGCATGTCCTGTCCTTATCATTTTCTTTCATCTTTTTCATCATTTTCAACTCCTTTTCACTTTAACCCTACAAAAACTAGGAATAACCAAATTAAGCTCAATAAGAACTCAAATCTTGCTTACAACACATATAAACGTGGTAAATAACACATAAAATATAGTACAATTGCTTATATATTTCTTACTTAAAATTGCCTATTAATCTAAAGTTGAGATTCCAAAACTTCTGAAGTGATATTGATTATGCAAGGGAAGGTCTTGAAGAGGTTGGGTGGTAAGGTCTCCCAGATACTATGTTACCCAGCTTGCCCTTCAAACTCAATACACTTGTGCTAACATGACACAACATGATGCGGATATGGATGTAGGATACATGCCAAATCCAGTCAACAATAGATTGGTACATTGACCATGGAGATGCTACAGATGGAAGCTTATGGTATGATGAAGATGAAAAACAAAGAGGAGATTGATTCTAGTGAGATGAAGAGGAAGAAGAATCAACTTATCTTCTGTTATGAGCAAAAGAGAATGCTAATTTGTAGCAAAGCTAATGCGCCGCCTGAATAATAGAAGAGCATAGCTGATGTCAACAATTTAAGAATCATAGCAACGATGGCATTATTTTATTTGCAAATGACTTTTTGGCTTTTAAACCTCTATATCGGGACCTAGTAATAGAATGGGGACTAAAACATAAATGTTTTGATAGGAGTTGAGTTTGTATAGGAATTTTCCTTTTGTGTTTTTTATTGTTTGGCCAATTGTATGTAAAGCTTGACCCTTGTATAAGCTATGTATTTCTATCATAATCAATAAAACATATTAAATTTACTTAAAAACAAACCTCTATACTTTTAAATATTTGTATAATAACCACCTTAAGACTTTCTCCTTTATAGTAGTACTAAGTATATTGACTAAAGTTGCAGTAAAGTATTATTGTGCCCCAATACTTCATAATTCTGTCACTTCATCACTATTCTTTAATATTTTACCAATAAGATATCAAGAAAACAATTTAATATTTATGAAGTATATTAGGTTTTTGGAAAATTAATGGCTATATATGTTCCATGGTATATCCCCGTACGCATATTTGCTCTTTTGTAGTGTTGTTGTATCCTTCTTTTGAATGTTGACATAGAATCTGGCACGTTGATATATACTAGTACCTAACACCTGCACCCAAGTCAAGGTACATAGCCTAGACATTTGTTAAATAGTTGGAATGGTTGTGGACCGAGAATGATAAATTTGTTGTTTGTATGCAGTTTATGAGGAAAGATGAAGCCATTTATTTGCTTAAAACCAAATTATATGGGTACATGAATAAATGGAATTAGAGTATGACAGTTATTGCTAAATAAAAACATAACAAAACTCTTCACTTGTGTAAATATAACGGAACATTGAAAATTATGCTGCCATTTATTTGCTTAAAACCAAATTATATGGGTGTATGAATAAATGGAATTAAAGTATGACAGTTATTGGTAAATAAAAACATAACAAAACTCTTCATTTGTGTAAATATAATGGAACATGAAAATTATGCTGCAACTAAAAACAAATAACAAATTATTTATAATACACGGTAAGACATTGATACATTGCCAACTTTAAAGTATGTTATAGGTTGTGGCACTGCACCATGACAATACCTTTTCCTTTCTCTTCTATGTTTTACTATGATTGCTCCATGCTTTAAAACTATTCACTTTTATGAATTGACTTGGATAATTGTACAAAATCTTGGATTGTGTTTGACTGATTAAACTTTTGGATAAGAAATGAGATTTAGCACTCCATTTGTTGCTACCATTCAATCAACTCCAATTCAATTGTTTGTTAACTTCTATGAATTGCCATTAAAGTGAACACTTCTCTATAACATGATACATAATATTATTCAAAGAAGTTTAAGCACCCAAATGATGCGATTAATTCACCTGATGGACTCCTACTATCTTTCAAGAATGCCAAAAGTTCAAATCTCAATAAAAGGATATTATGATTATTGATCCATTGTATAATATGTACTGATTATTTAGATTAATTGACTAGTTAGACAATTTTAATGAACAGGCTAACTTTTTTGAAACTAAATTGTAAGCTAAAAAAACTAGAAAAGCGATTTTAAAGTTGCTTAGGGTTTAAGCTAATCAATTCCTAAATTTTGGTCAATTCATTTGGTTGACTGGTTCAATTAGATAAATTAGAATTTTGAACTAACCTTGATTCCTCATGTCAATCTACCACATGGAATTCTAGGTGATCAATTGGGTGAATTAGTCTGTCAAGTCAAAATTCTAACCTAATCCAATTGCTAATCTAGGTCTAAATAGAGGTACAACTTCTCTTTTCAGATCGATTAACCAAACTAATTAAGAAAGACCAATCCCCCTAATTGGCACTTTTAATCTATTAGCAAAGTCTAGTTTATCAATTTCACCATTTAGTGAACTAAATTAAATATCACCAATCTAGAATTGTGTATCATCCACAGTTAACCCATAGCTTACGAGTGAACAATTAAAGACATACACAAAATAAAGCAAAAGAAAGCAATGAATTAAAAACACAAAACACTTTAAGAAAAAGGAAAGCATACTTGCAACTATAGGAAATAAACCAACATCCATAATACATGAAATGTAAAGAAAACAGAAATTAAGAAGAAAATTTGAAACTTTAATTAAACAAACTCTACTTTAATACTAATCTAACCTACATTCTACATCCTACTCTAATTAGCTCCTTCTTGTGGCAATAGAACATAAGGTTCTGTTTCTATACCTACAAGAAGTTGCTACAAAAAATCCCAAATTGGACAATGTAACAATAAGAGACAGGGCCAACATCCATGTGTATATGGCCAATGGATATTTTGCTTGGAATTGTGGTCTATGACCCCTATTTCTAATTGGGTTTCATAACTTAAAGTGTTCATTGGGTCAAGAAAAATAGCTTCTAATCTTGGCTATGACCAAGGCTTGATCCTTAGAAAATATTTTATCATACTTCAATCAATTGTCACGTTGCTTCTCCCACAAACCCAAACTTGATCTTTGACCTACAAAGTAAATAAAAAACCTAAGTATCAAACATAATAAAACACACACTAAATAATGCTAAAACTTCTAAGAGTACGGCAAATGAACATGGACATAGAAAAAAAAGGTAAAACCTTAAAATTGGGAAAAACCCATGCAAAATAAAGGGTTTTAGATGGCAGAATGACTCTATTTTATAGAGTTATCAAGTGACTTATCTGCTTATTGCAGACTCGATAAAATGGCCCAACGAAATTTTCATACCCAAATGATGTTATCCACTTACCTGATGGATTTAACTGAATTTTTAGATTTCTAGAAGTTCTATCACATTCTAAAAGTGCCTACGATGATTCTTGAGTTAGTAGATATGTATGTTGACAGGACAAAAATGGTGAAATTTTTTGATACGGCCCTTATTTCGTCAACTTTGTTTTTGGCATGCTTGATGTTTCTCCATGGTCATCAATGGTTTAGTATTGTTTACATCCTCATGAGTATTATTTTGATGTATATTGGTGAATTTTTGTTTGTGATTTTAGTAGAAAAGAGAAGAGGGACAACTGCGGGTATCATGTTGTTGGATGTCTTTGATTGTCTTTACAAACCACATTGAACTAGGAGAAACTAAGTTGCTAATTAATTTAGCTTATGAATTTGTTTTTTATTTTTACTCTAAAAGAATGGGCATAATATTTTATTAAAGGAAAAAACTTACATAAACCTGGTCTTTGACTCCACCTGTAGACCCTGCGGTCAGGATTAAATCTTATAAAATCTTGCTTACATAAGCTTATGTCATAGATTCCATAACATTTAATCTACACCACAAGGTTTACAAGTAGGGCCAAAGACCAGGTCTACCTAAGTCTTTCCCTTTATTAAAAATTGGTTTAAGTGAGATAATCATATAACTACACCAAAATAAACATATTTAGATTCATTTTGAAGTTGCTTTCATAATAATTTTTCTTATACTCAAAGATATGTGAGTATTCAAAGTTGTTATTCATTATTTTTTCTCTTGAGAGTAGTTGACTGATGAGTTGAGGAGCAAACTGAGAGAAGGGTACTGCTTTCTTTATGCTGCTACTTGGTTTTGTTATTCGAATTTGATATTAGTTATGTAGTGTTTTAATCATGTAGCATGCAATAGTTTTATGTAATAGTTGGCCTACAACAGGGTTTTTGAGTTTATTGTGATATGACCTTGAAGTAAAATTTTTTAAAGAAATATATGCAATGACTCTTTACTTAGAGCAAAACTGCACAACAAAGAATATGGATCTGTTAAAACTTTAGCAACGTGGTATATTATCTTGTATTATATTGTGTTTTACTTATTCTAATTATAACTTTCTAAAATGATAAACTGACAAGTGAAATAGAAAACTTACCTAACAGGCTTAGTTAAGGCACCCACACCTATACCTGGGATTCACAAACTAATATTATTTGTATCGGAGTAGAACAACCCACAACAGGTTTATTTCCCGACTTTCCACAAATATTCAGGATGATACCATACACGTTAAACACAAAAAACCTCCCAATTGAAAAAGGGAAAGCAACTTTAAGGATTTTGAATTAGGAATGTAATGAGTCGAGTCGAGTTCAAACACCTCTCAATTTGTGTTCAAGCTTGACTCGAGTAAATATCTTAGGGCTCGAGCTCAAACTCGAGCTTGCCGAGCTCATGACAGTTGAGTTCAAGCTCAAGTTCGACAATTTTTAGCAAGCTAGAGCTTGAGTAAGTTTGGCAAGTACTAATCGAATTACTAAGTGTGTTCCCTCTTAGTACAAGTTTTTGGTACTTTCTTGTTTATGGGGGTCTGTGTATGATGTTTAGAGCTTTCCTTGGATTACTTGACTAATTGAATCACTATTAATACTACAGACCACAATAGGCAAATAATTTGTTAGTTATTTGATGACTCCTTATAAGTTAATAGTATTACTATGGACCACATGAATCAAAGATATATAGGGTGTCGCTGAGATCATCTCGAGACATGGCTACACGTGATGAGAATTTTTCTATTCCACTTTTCGTAGTAAATTTACACTTTAGTCATGACATACTATAATGAGAGATTTTAAAGTTAAGCAAGTACTATGATGTATTTTGCTATTGTGCTTTTCTTAGTTTTGCTCATTATGACCGGTTGGTTATGTATTCCGTTTGGTGCAATCTAAGTTAATTTAGTTTTAATTAACCTAGTCTCCTACTCAAAAATATTCAAGGTCTCAATTGTAAAGCATAGAATGACGTATCAATCCCACAAACAACTAGTATTCTAAAGGCAAACAAGTACTTAAAAGGCCGAATTTATTGATCAAGATCAAAAAAGTGATTCGTATAATTAAAATAGCAACAAGTAAAGAATGATTAAAGCAAATATAGAAATGAGCAATCTAGGGAACTGACTTCACCTCTAATTTTAATTAATTTATATTCAATCAATAACAATTCCAATTATGGAGTATTCAATGATTCAAAGCTACAAATCCAATTGCCTTGGAGAGATTTGTCTAATGTGAACTAGTGGTCATAACCCATCTAACTAAAGTACGGACTATATGTTCATTCACAATTATATTCAATGATTACCAATTTATGATTCTCATGCATTGATCTATGAACTACAAGATCTACACATGGATCATTCTAGATAGCAAAATAATCAACCAAAAACCCACAAGTATAAGCTACAAATAATTTCAATCACTAATAAATCATTTGTACAACAAATATAGAGAATAAACCATAAATTCATACTGAAATAATGGAACAATCATGTTTGCCATTTTCGCATCGTTTATGCTCCATTTTTGTCTCGTTTGACCACTGAAGCACTGCAAACCTATAAAACACCATAAAATACATAAATAAGTGTATTTAAACATAAAAATACATGATATAACATTGAAATAATTGCGAAATTTTAAACATGAATTCTTAAAATTAGTTCCTGTCTCTTATACACATCTAATGTGTATAAGAGACCACATCTAAAAGCTATACCCACACGTATGTATTTCACTCTTGAGAGTTAACACGTTCCCCAAAATTAAAAGGAATACTTAAACTTTTGGTAAAATTTGAATAAATCTTTATAAATTTAGTTCATAGGTATATTATACAAATACATTTAAGAAAATTAACTTTCCTCAATATGTCAACAGTTGTAACGAAGAAAAAACTAAACAAGAAGAAATATAGATTCAACATGGAAATAAAAGAATATTGCTAATCAACCCCAATCATCATTATGAGAGTTTTAACTCTCCACTCGTGAAAGTAGATATCACTCACTCAATAATCAATAAAAAACCTATTAAACAAAAGTTTAACAAGGGACAAACATGTTGGAAGAATTTTAAGCACACAAAATATTTACTAAAATAAATGAACTCAAACCAAATATCAAGTACGTCTTCAAAACTTGTAACATAAGCTAAGGGATAAGGGTAGGATGTATATTTGGATTAAATAGCTCATATCACTTTAGACACGTTAGTGAATAACTTCTAACCATAATACATAGAACATGCCCCATAACCAACTACACTTATCTTTATTACAACTTTGAAGGAATGCTCATTTTTTATTCATAATACTTAACATAACTTAGAAAGAATTATCCTTCATAACTTAGAAAGAATTGTCCATATTTTCTTTCCTTTCTTTTTCTTTTCTTCTTCTCTTTTTTTTTCTTTTTTTTTTTAATTTTTTTCTTTTCTTCAACAAAACATTACATAGCATAGGGGATTACTATAAGCATTAAAGCCATTACCTTGACTTTTTGCCCCAACACAACTTCCTCTCCATCTATCCACCATTAAATTAATAACCCCATAATAATGATACTCAAAGGAACCAACACTAACTATTAAAATGATGGTTTGAAGGATAAAATAAAAGAGTGAATTGGTTAAAATAACATGGTTAAACAAAGAAATACGGCTTACAAGTTTCAAAAGGGGACACCAAGGATAAAATATCAATTAGGTTGGCTTTGTGGCTCTTACGGTCCAAAGAACATGCCTAAATAATTTCATTTGTCTAAAATTTGCTCATATACTTTGCAAGCATATACATCACACACAATTTTAACGAATTGCTCAAGCAAAAAAAATATAGCAAGGCAATCATGATTAACACTCATTGAAAATTATCTCACTTTCATACCCTCACTCAAGGGAATATATTTAAGTGTGAAGTGCTAACACTTTACAACTCAAAGGGATTAAAAAGCAATAGAAAACTTATACGCAATTTCAATCCAAACTCTCTATGAAGACTAGTCTCCTTTGAAAAATTTTTAAACCCTTGACTCATATCACAAAAGTCAATGAACATAAACAAAACACTAAAAGGGAAAAATCCTTTTGATTTAGCCCTCTGACTTAATTCATGTAAAGAGGGCAAAGAAATCCTGAAGGCTATCATCCGATAGCTAGGAAATCTTTTATGCAGTCAAATTTTAAGACTGATAAAAACTACCTAAAAATCAAAACTTTTTGCGTTTTAAAAATTTTTTTGAAAAGAAAATCCTAAATTCTAATACTATTAACTTAAAGACGTTGATTTAATGCTAACAACAACTTCCAAAATGCATAACACACAATCACAATGACACCACCAAAAATATAAACACATCCCCAACTTAAAATAAAACATTGTCCTCAATGTTTGACCACATAACTAAAAACAATAAAAATACTAACATAGTGAAAAAAAATACAGAAAGAACACTACCCATATTTGTTACGACCTCATCAATCTTCCTCTTCAACATCGTCGTCCTCTTTTTCCTCATTACTTGAGGGTTCATCCAATTCATTACTCAAATCATTCTCTAACTGCTAAACCTCCTCATAGTCGAGAGTTTCCAGTAAAGTTAGAGCTCCAATCATATCCACATAAACAGCCTCGCCAATGTATTGAATTATGTTTCCCTTGGCCTTCATGTATTGAAATCGATGATCCATTTGTAATTCAAGCTTCCCTTTCAGCTTACCAAACATTTGTGAGCAGTTGGTTGCTTTTCCTTTTTGTAATTACTTTGATTTTGTTTTCATCCTCGTGCTGACCATCCAACTATCAATCAGGTTCTTTGTAGGAATCCACTTGTCCTTTCATCCCAACAAAATCCTACATTAAGATACAATTGAGTGATCAAGCAAGGAAACCAAAGTCCCTTGCTTTTCGTTCAAATTAAAAAAAAATGTTCTGCTTATACAATTTCAAGCACACAAACACTAGAAGACTTCAACTTAAACTAAGCAATTTCACTAATCTAAATACAATTAAAGGCAATAATCAAGCTTTAAGAGTACTAAAAATGATAGAAATCACCAATTTAGAAGCTTAGAATTCCTTCTTTGAACCTCCTTGAGTTCTAAGAAGAATCTTCCAAGAGTTTAGCCTTCTTAATGTTCCTATTGAAAACTTTCTTCTTCTTCTCTAATGTGCTAAAAATTAATCAAAGGTGAGTTCTTTGTGAAATTTATGCAAGATTACAAGTATAAATCAAGTGGGTTTTGTGTTAGGAAGAGTTTGAAGGTGTTATGGAGGTAGAAAGAGCACATATCAAGAACATTAAAAAAGAATGCAAATTGTAGCCCTCAACCCAATTTCAAGTAGGCTAGGCATGGTTGAGAAGCCGAGGGCATAGCCATGTCTCGCCATGAGTGGCAAGACATGGCTAAGCTCCACCAAGCATGGTTGCTCCTAGTCTACTGTATATCTATGCTCGAATTTAGCTCATTTCATCGATGAAATTTCATTCTTTTGCAATATTTAAGCCCCGAATCACCTCCATATTTCATTTTTCACCTAAATAATGTGAAGTTGGGGAAAGTATTAGGTTAAAATTATAATGTTAAAAGTACAAAAAGTAACAAGAAATTAAAAAGTACAAGGTTAAAAACTTAGGTTGCCTCCCAAGAAGCGCTTTATTTAACATTTATAGCTAGGTGTGGATAAGGGTTCATGTAGTTGTATTTTTCAAATCTCCCTTGCAGATGCCACCAAGTTTATTCCTTGTGCCACAATTGAAACAAGTGAAATGGTCGTGTGGGTATCTTCTTATTTGGACAATCCAAGCTGAAAATGAATGAGATTTCTCGCTTGTGATGCCTTCGAACTATCTTTCGTTGTTCTACATCAATTAATGCTTGGGCAATGACTAGAAATGGTCTATAAAATTATTGAATCGAAGTCGTTTTCCTCCATGTAATACTATTACGTAGTCCATTAAGATAAACTCCTTTATTCAAACAAACACATTCTCCACCATTCCTTGTGTATCCCTCATACTTCTATCTACAAATAGATATGCTTGTCCATCTTATGAGATATTGTTAAACTGACTTCCCTATAAGTAGATAATGTATGTATCTTCATACATGCTCCTAAATCATAGAGAGCTCTATTAATTGACACATAACCAATTTTGCAAGGCATAGTAAAACTCCTTCAATCTTTCCTTTTTGGGAGTAGTTTGTATAGAAGTTGCTTATTACATATTTTTGCAATCTTTAACAATTCCTTATTCCCCATTTCTTGAAGCTCTTCTTGCATGAAGAATACTACTTGGTTGCTTTGTAATCACGTATTCTCAGGATCATTCACTATTTGGCTATAACATGCATAACCATCCAAAAGGTCAAAACAAACTAAACCTTTATAATTCTCAAGCATTTTATCAAATCATGGAAAACGTACATAATCCTTTTAGATGTCTTTGATAGTCCTCGATAATCTATGAAAAAAGTTTTATCCTATGATTTCTTTTGTCGGATCCAACTCATTCTTCTTGTTTTTCACCAAAGTTTTCTTACTTTCCCGGTATGCAGCAAGTAAGCCTTACCCAATTCCCATCTGGAATTAACTTAATGATACTTTCATCTACCGATTTGAATACCTCCTCTCTAATTATATCTTTCTGTGTTGGGCTTACACTCAATTGCTGTTTTGTGGAAGGTTTCAGTACGACCTCACTTACGAATGCATTAACTCCAAAACACTCCTCATCTTGGTTAGACATTTTCCTAGCATTAAAAACTTTAAATATTACCTCCTTATTATTCATTCTCATGGTAAGTTCACCTTTCTGCACATGTCAATGAGGGTTCTACTTGCAGTTAATAATGGTCTGCCAAGAATTATAGGAATATTTAAATCTTCCCCAAAGTCGAGAACAATAAAATCACCAGGAAATACAAATTTTCCTACTTTTACCAACACTTCCTCCATGATTCCCCTTGGATGTGCCAAAGAGCGATGCGCATGCTGGATGGTCACCGATTTCAACTTCACTCTACCCACATTAATTTTCCTAAAAATATAAAGACGCATTAGATTAATACTAGCACCAAGATCTCATAAAGCATTACCTATAAAATGTGTTCCAATTGTGCATGATCTAGTAAAGCTTCCTGGATCCTTAAGCTTAGGTGTTAGTTTCTACTGTAGAACTGCATTGCAGTCTTGCATTAGGGCAATAGTCTCAAAATCTGCTACCTCCTTTTTTGAGACAATATATCCTTCATGTACTTCACATAACTAGGCATTTGTTCCAATGACTTAGCAAACAGAATGTTTATGTGAAGTTTCTTAAGGACTTGTAGTACTTGTAGTAGTTTTTGAACTACCCATCTAGCTTTGCTTTTTCTACCTTTGAGGATATGGCACCTTTGGAAGTACCACTTCATTATTTAAGCTAGCTTCTTGTGCAACTAATTTGGAATGACATCATCTTTCCCACTGGTCAATTTAGACTTCTGTGCTTTAGAATTGTTGTTCTCAAGTCCCAAGTTTCTGCTACTTCGTAGTGTCACCACTTTGCATTGTTCATTTCCTTCTCTTCTTGAGCTAACCTTAGTGTCACTCAGGAGAAAACCTTGGGGCCTATTGTTGATAGAATTGGCTAACTATCCTATTTCATTCTCAAGGTTCTGAAAAGAACTCCTTGTTTCATTCATGAAATGAGAAAACGTGTCTTTGATTACCAAACTAGGTTCTTTTTCGATTAATGAGGTAGTTGAAGCTGTTGGTACGGATATGGTAGTCTTTGAGCTCCATGATTAATCAATGAAAAATTGGAATAATTTGTCCACCCCGGGTTGTAAGCAACTGAAATAAGGATTGTTTTGCATCCTTGGCTGATTAGAAACATAGTTGATTTGCTCAGGCACAACTCCAATTCTTATTTCATAACAACCATCAGTGTATTGATTACCTACATGCAGATCACAAGAAAACTCATTAGTATTAACTGAATTGACAAAATTCAAATTCATGTCCCCAATTTGTTTTGTAAGGATAGCTAATTGATTTGCTATTGACTGTGTTTGAGCCATTAGTGCATTCATTATCCTTACTTCATGAATTCATCTTCCTCTACAACTAATATTTGACCTTTGATAAGAATTTCTGGCCATTTTCTCTAACAAGAAATATGCTTCATCAAGAGTTTTATCAATGAATGCTCCTCCACTTGCAGCGCCTACAGTGTTCTAAGTAGTTGAAAAGAGTCCATTATAAAATGCTTGAATTTGCATCCACAAAGGTAATCCATGATGTGGGCATCTTCTCAGTAATAATATCTTTCCCAAGCCTCATGCAGTGTCTTCATGTATGTGCGTTTTGTGCAAAGGATGTAATATCATTTCTGAGCTTTTTGTCTTGCCTAGTGGAAAGAATTTGATCAGAAACTTTTGCGCCAAGTCATTCCAGCTAGTGATACAACCTGGGAGTTGAGAAATTAATCAGGGCCTAGCCTTATCTCGCAGAGAGAATGGGAAAACCTTAGCCTTATGTCATTCAAAACTCCATTTTTCCAGAATGTGTCGTAAATCTCCAAGAAATTGCAGATGTAAACATTTGGGTCATCACTCAGCAACCTACCAAAGATAGTTGAAGATTGTACCATATGAATAATTTGGGACTTCAACCCAAAATTGTTTCCCTGAATCGACAATTTCAAAAGATTCAACTAAAGACCATCTATTATAGGTATAGCAAAGTCCTTGAGAGACCTTGGTTCAGCTTGATTCGACATTACTTAAGTGAATAGAGCTACAAGGTTTTCACCATCAGCCATGTCTAAGATCGATTCGAAACCTCTCCTTGGCTCTCTTCTTAAACAATTGGACAGGCTAGTAGTACGTTCATTTTCTAGGTCTAAAAGAAGTAGTGTTCCTTTCAACCTGCTGGGCATACAACTGGTGAAAAATCGGCAAAATAAACAACAAAAAGAAAATCAAAGAAAAGAAAAAGAAAATGTTTAAAATAGAGTTAGTATGCTTAATCTAAAATTTGCAAAATATAACAATGTTACAACAAAGTTCCTGGCAACGGTGCCAACAACTTGTCCGCGGTCTAATATAGACTCAAAGTGTAGCTGCAAGTATACGGATCAAATAAGTAGCACATAATAAGTAGAGATCGTTCTCACGAGAACTAAGGTTGATGCAATAGACAATTACTAGAGTGACACATATAAAACTTCATCTAAACAATGGAATAATAGAATTGAAATGAAAATGACAAAATACTACCTAACAAGATGCAAATCAGTAGATATTAATCGTAGGATTTGTTCTTCATTTACGTATCTAATTATCTGCTTCGATTCATCATTCCTTCAATTTCACAGTCATCGTTTACTGATCTAGGGTTCTTATTGTATTTGCAAGTTTTGGTTATGAACTCACTTCAAATCTACTAACCTTAATTAGTCCAATATATCTCTATATAGATTGCAGCTCCAATTAGTGCATAAATGTAACTCTAATTGATTATCTAAGGTGAATATGTGTCTCTGGGCTCACGAAATGGTTCAATCTATGGCCAATTGTTCCACACAAAGGTTATTTGGATCCATCCTAACCCAAAGTATCATCTCTTGAATCAAAATAGAGTTTACAATCCATCTACAAAGTGATCAATCATCTAGAAGCGTTAAGAACAATTCAAATAAGCAAAAGCACATGTGAAACTAAAAGGAATGCAATAAAATCTCAACAATCAACTATCATAGTAAAATCTAAATAAACCCTAGTTATGAATTTAGTACATAATGATTTCTAAAATTACATCAAAAGACTATTTCACAACCAATAGAGAATATGAAATCACAAAGAAAAGAAAAAGGAAGAAAACTCTAACTAGGCTTAGTCCTGTTATTCGCTCCTATGCCTCAAGGAAGATCTTAAAAATTGATCTTTAATTCTTCTGACCAATTTTTCTTGTGACTGAGAACAACCATTAATGTGTATAAGAGACAGTTAGAGATCTTTCTTAAGAGACTCTACATAATGTTTCCCTATAAAACTGAAACATAACATAGGACACAATAGGGTTTTACAATTTTGTAGGTCAAAAACACACCTAAGAACCTGTAAACTCTTAAAACACATTTTTCCCATTTTTGGCCATAGCCCAGGCATGACTATTGTGCTTCGAAAATAGAACCAAGACGTAGTTGTGCCCAGCTCCCTCGTCTGATTTGCCGTTGTATGTGCTCCGTTTTCATCCCGTTTGACCATCGAAGCACTTTAAACCTATAAAAACATCATAAGTCACATGAAGTAATATTTTGACACTAAAACCCTAAAATTACCAACTTACCCCTACATATTAAATGTTAAAAATTGTCTAAAACCCAAGTTAGAATGAACGTACATAAATTCCCTTTTAGAGAGTTAACATAACCCTAACTATGACAGCTCAAATTTTACTCTCTTTTGGAATGCTACTGAAAATGATATATTTATAGGTTAGAGAAAATGAGTCTATGCTGCGTCATAATCGTAACATTGAAGTACATGCTCATCACTGCTAAAGAACATAGTTGTTGTTACCTAGAAACCCTCGATACTAGAACAATTTCAACTCAATGCACTCATTGTGGCCACCACGATCTCTCGTTGTGGCCAATTAGCTCTTGCATTTCTTAATAAAATAAAATGTTGAGAGAACGTATTATTTTCTTCTATGTTACTCTGGTCACTGCGGCCATAGGACTTCTTCACCGCAGGCATGCATTCGCTCGATTTGCAATAAAAATACTCCAGAAGAAATACTCTAAATAAATAATATTAACTATGTTGCTCTTCCTAGCCACAGCCAATGCCATTTCTCTCTATGACCAGAGTGACCATAATGCTCCTAACTGACTTCCCAATAGTTTGGCACCATTTCTCAATAATTTGAATACTCTAACCCTTTCCTATACATATAGCAAAATATTTATTAGTACTAACAGACGTTTATTATTCAATGAATATAATAAACTACTAAATACTAGAAAACAAAAGGTAAACTAACAATTCTAAAGCGTGTAGGGAAAATAACACCATCCAAGTGTAATTAAGGATCATAATACCTAACATTTGTGGAGTTATCAGTCATGCTTCCTTTTTTTTGTCCAATTTATTAATAATTCTAATAGTATGTCATGTACATCACTACTTGATAATAATTTGTTTCGATAACAAACTATATTTTCTTGTACAATCTAATTACAATGTCTCTTATACACATCTAGATGTGTATAAGTTGATTGTATGTCTACTTTCTTTATTTTCTACCCGCTTTACACTTTCCAAGGACATGCAGGTTCTTGTGTGCAATCATCTTTGGTTTATGTAATCATCTTTAAAATATGTTGTTCCCAGAAGATAGTGAACTCATTATCACTTTATATTTCCCCCATACTACATCATGTCATAAACAAAATCTTCTTTCTATGTGAAAGTTTATCTCTTTACTTCTAAATCCATTTGAACACCCATTTAAAAACTAGAATAATATATGTTTTGTCAGGGCATTTGAATGGAAGTTAAAAATGAAAATATTACCATGTGTTATTCAAACATTTGGACATTGAAAACAGGAAAAAAAAAAAATATGTAGGTTTTGATTGGAAATCTAAATGAAAACTAAAATTCTTACATCTAATAATATGTTCCTAAAGCCCCAGCAAAACCTCACACTTTCGATCCTCAAATCCAAGAGAAAACTAAAATATAATGCCTGCTTTGTTCATGACTTCTGAATAAAAGGTAAAAGTAGTACTTCTGGCTATTTTTCAAACATTCATTTCCTATCTAGACATCAAGTGATAGCTTAAAGATTATGTTCTTTTTGGTTTAAAGATTCGAATGAAAGTATAAGTTTAATTAAGTACTGTATGGACTAGTAGGGAAGGTATACTCTACGTTGTGTAATTGTATTTTAAGAATTATATATAATATCCATCAAAAGATAGTAAAATAGAAACACAAGTAATACAAGTTGGATAAGGAAAAAGGAATTTATTTTTATGTATTGTGATTTACAAATTCTCGTGTATGGACTACATAGACTCTTATAATGCCCACATCTCTCTCTCTTTTTTTTTTTATCTTCTGATCTACATAAATCACCAATAATCACCTTAGTTAAACAATGTACTACAACAAACTAAAGATGAACACTCAAAAACATAAAAATATTTAATTGATAAAGTTTTAGTCAATACATTCTTAAGTTATGGCATGATAAGGTTCTGCTTTGTTGGATTAATAATATCTTCTTGAAAGAAATAATTAAAATTTTTCTTGTTGTCAAATATTAAAAAATATTTTACGAAAAACATTTCATGTATAAAAGTACTTTTCAATTTTCCTCCCTCTAACTAAAAACAACTTTCTGAATTATTGATCTGTAAATTATTTTCCAATACTTCAAGAGTGCTATTTGTATATCAATTACCTAATTTTATAAGTTGACTTACTTAAATTATTTTTTAAAAATTATTATCCATTCATTTTCTCATCATTGGTGGTTCCACAGAATAATTATAATTATGCATACTTTACTGTTATATTATTTTATAGTTTGATTTAAATAAGGTCAACCTTCTGTTAACTACAATTACTTGTCAAATATATATTACAATTATTATAAGTCGTTAACATATCTTAATACTGTCAAACATAAAAAAAGAATTAATTTCAAAAGATTTTTTTTCAACCAAACACCAGAAAATTCATGAAATGACTTAAAATACTTTATGAGGAAAATATTTTCCTAAGAAAAATATTTTACATCCAGCCAAATGAATCTTAAATGTTGAGAAAATGTTTAAGTAATAAAGGAATCTTTAACATTATAGAATAAGTAGAGAATCAAGATATGTTTCTTAAGGTACTGGAAACATAATGTAGAGAGGGAAGAAGATGTGTATAAGAGTTTACAGGCTGTACTTTAACACTACATGTAGAGTGTAGAAGAGACAGTCAGAACATTTTATATCAATTTTTGAGTTATGCAAAAATATAGAATTAAGTAAAGAAAAATTAGTTTAAATTTATTATTTCCCTTTGTAATATTTTACTTTTTGCTAAGTACATAAATTGTTATTTTATTTGCATTATCTTATGATGGAATTCATATAGTTTTACTAGTCATAAATATTATTTATATAAATATAGAGAATATAATTTATTTTTTGCTGGATTTTATATAGTTATACTAATGATGTACATAATATATGTAACTATAATTAATTTTTGATGTTACACAAGTCAGAAAGAAAAGAAAAATAGAAGATTTGACAGCCTATACTTTTATTCCTCATATAGTGCATATATTTATAAGAGTATAATGACTCATAAGCTACGTAATGTAAATAACATAATTTGTATCTACAGTTATCAAATACTTAGATATAGATAGATTCCACTACAACTTATCAAAATTAAAATACATGTGTAGACATCCATAACCAATATAATTTGTAACATTTTTATTTATTTTCATTTCTTTATCTTCTTGAAAAATGATTCTGATAGATTTTTATATTTAATCTAATTAAATTTAAAATGTAAAATTACAAGTTGTTTATCAAAAATGAATTCGTGTATATTAGAGTTTGCATTTCTTTCTTTACTTAAAAATAAATTTAGCAAATATAAAGTGTTGGCCAAAAGCAACCCAAGAGAGGGGTGAGTTATGTTGTCTCTAAAAAATAAACCTTTTAATGTGTTTAATGAAAATGCAAACTTTGTGCAACAAATTAACACTTAAGTACAAATGATCAAAAAAAAATATTTAACAATTGAAACTTGACGAACTAATAAAAAGATTTAGATAAAGAATATCAAACTAAACTCCCAATCTCCTCAAATTTGGAGTACATTCACTAGTAATGCCTTTTTAAAGAAGGTGAGCCGATAACCTTATTGTATCACAAAGTAAACTTACCCTTGAAACAACTAAATTCCTCTTGTTGAATCAAAGGCTTTTACATTACAACTTCACTTTTGTACACTTGAATCCCTCCACCCTTACACTTGAAGATCACTCACCTACCTAGTCTTGCCCACACTAATTCTCTTAGTTGAGACAAGGGAACTATACTACCCAAACTAATATAACCCACAATATTTTAGCCTATTTCTCCCCAAATACCTCTTACTAGTGTCTGTATTGAATGTAGTAGTTCCACATTTAAATTGGATGTCCATGGGCAATTTATAGATGAAAGATGTGATGAAATTTGAGATCCAACAGTCAAAACACTAGCTATTAAAAACTAGCCGTTAAGAGTTCGAATGGTGGTTCGGACATCCGATCATGCGTCCTATAACTTGATGAACAATGTCTCAAACGGTCATATGCATCCTACAGCTTAACAGAAAATTTCTTCATTTCGAGCTCTTTTCTTCGAACGGTCTTCAACGTCTGATCCTATTTGGCTTTCGGATTCCTTGTCTCGGATAGTCTTTTGCATCTGAAGCATATCCTTCGGATATTTATCTACGTCCAAAAGATGTCTTTCCTTTGGTGTTGTCTGGCCATATTTCGGAAGCTCCCTTGCATCTGAACTCCTTTCTTTCGGACACTTTTCGTCGTCTGTAAGGTGTTGTTCATATTTAGTTATTTTTCTTGATTGTGTTTGGATGATCATTTATGTCCGAACCTTCCTATTTTTCTGCACACTTTTTCTCAGGCCATTTCGGTCATCATCAAAATAAAATTATCATAACAGAGGTTCAACATAAAGTACATAAAAATGTCTCATATATCATAATTTAATATATATAAAACAAAATATAAACTCTTGATTCATACAGGTTGGATTTTGATTAAATTGTAATTATAATGTTAGAGGATAATAGAAAGAACTCACCATCAACAAAAATTTCTATTTCGTCATACATTTAGTGCATTGCTTGTCCTTTTTAAGTAAGAGGTTATATTACTCGATCAACGTATGTAAGTAAAGAATATAGTTAAATATTAGTGTGTTTAATGTTTTAATAAATTAGCAAGCTAGAAAAAAGTTTGATTTTTTTTTTCTTTGAAAAAAAACAAATTACCAAGATAATGTGTGCTACCCTTTTTTAAGATATTTAGCTAAGAGAAAATTCTAAAATTAGATTCTTGAAGCATAAAGGCTATAGTTTGTTACAAAATATAAGAGAATTTAGTGATTTTCTGTAAATTTGAGTAATATACACATCTATACCTGCAAATGTGGTTCTTTGTTAAAGTTTTAGCAGTAGTAGAAAATTGATGCCCATAAAGAAGGGAAAAAGTGCCACTAAATTTTAACTTTATGCTGTCAAAAACTTTTATGTAATGTAAGATTTACTATATTAATAAAACTTGAATTTTGAACTTCTTTTTCTTGTCTCTATTTTACCCCATACAATAGTCTAATATGATATATGCAAAAAAGGAAAATGATTCGCCAAAGTATAAAAATTATGAGTGCATCTATGCAAAGTAACAAAATGAAAAATCCATTGATATGTCAATAAATCCAAGAAAAAAATGAACAAAATCCGACAAAGTATCTAAAATTACGGGTGTATGGTGATTTATTCTGATTTTACTACGTTGAGTGGTTTAGGCAAGTGGACTTGAATTTTTGACTTTGTAAATTATTTTCCTAAAAGTTGCATTCTACATACCTAAAAATGTTATATAACTTTAAGTACATGTGTATGCATGATATGATTTTACTATGTTTATCACTTTAATTACAATAGACACAGATTAACCCACAATTTTAATTTCTAAATAAATAATTGTATAATTTGAACTTATAGGTAGCAAATATGTAGGATTTGAATACTAATCAAACTTGAAAATACAAAATAACCAAGAAAAAAGATAATGATAAACATCTAACAATAAATATAATAGACAAAAAATGCACAATTTTTAATAGAGTTTTGAAGATTATATGCATGCAGTGCTTTAACTTAAATGACTACAAAAGAGAAATCAAAACAATATACTAGAAATTAAATTACTATCATTTTTCAAAATCTAATTAAAAAAAGTGTTTGCACTGAAAGATAGCAAACACTTGATTTAGTAAAATTTAGATACATCAATAGGACCAAAAACAGAGTTAATTATGGATAAAGAAGAAAAAACTATTTCAAAAACAAATCAAGTGTTTTCATAAAGAATTGAAATTTAAAATTATAATCAATAACATCAATAAAGAAATAAAAGAATCCCCGCAAAAATGCACAGCCAAAAATAATTTAGATCTACAAATCTTAATTATCATTTAATGTAATATTACTTACATTAAACAAAAATTTACTTTTGTAAATTCAACTTTAGTAAAAATATAGTCATTTAGTTATAAAATTATCTACTATTTAGCAACACGTGCAACACACGTGCCATATTCCAGTATAAAGAAAAAACTCCATTAGTTTCTTTGCAAATCACAGTTGAAGCAGTCAAATTCTCTTTTACTTTTGGATCATTTCAAACCCTTGACAAACTATTCCTTGGTGTTAGAACAAATTAGCCATTTAACACAGTAAAGATTAGGAAGCGGCAAGGAAGCTATCTGAGCATCTGCCAAGATTGACATTTGAAGAGCTTCATTGTATCATGCTTATGATTGGCTAATGCTGATGACGGTCGTTACTTGAGGCTAGATTGTTGAATTATCTATGTTGCGTTCATGTCTTGCTGTATATATAATTGCCAGCAAAACTAAAAACGAGAAGTAAATAGTTCATTTGAGAGAAAGAATAACGGGAAGGTGTATGTTATGATTTGTTGGGCCTAGTATGTTCTCTACGGTTGTTGGAGTATTCTCCTTCTCTGACACATGTATTTAGTGAAAATCAATTTATGAAAATATATTATAGTGGGAGCAATAGAAGAGAGTCCCTTATTGCTTCATTAAACTGCTTGCCCCCTATATTTTCTCATTACTTCTTGAGATATTGGTAAAAAGTTTCACACTAGATATAAGGTGTTCACGAACAACTGGGGTTGTTGCTTGTATTTTATGTACATACTCGATAACTTGGAAATCTAGAGTGCCAATTTCAATTTTAATGAGCTGCTAATTCCTACCCAACTTGAATTTGTATATATGCCTACACAAAAGAGTTTGGAGAATATTGACCATACGGCATCACCGCAAGGATGATTGAAGAGAAGCCAACTTTAAAGTTGCTTACAAAGCTTAAGTGCCACTCAGAAGACTACATTTGGCATCCTGGTAATTTTAAGTTGCTTATGAAATTCATAACATTTATTAGGACAATGATAATTTTAAGGGGGAAGATTTGTCATGAATTTCTAATTTCTAAATGATTAATTATATTTCTTCAAAATATATTAGTAATTGGTTAACTTGATTGGTGGGTGAAATAGAAGAAAAGATCATCATTTCATTGTGGGAGCTTTAGGGCATAGTGATGCCATTTTTGAGAAAAGAGGGGCAGTTTTGCGATAGAGTTTACCTATATACACATCAAGAAGATGGCTCAAAAGTGTCCTTCCTTGTATAAGGACCTTAGTTGCAAGGATTCCTTGCAACATTCTTTAGTATCAGGGCTGAAAAACGAACAAAGGTAACGAGTTGGCTCAGTAAGTTCATTTGATCTTATTTGTTAATTGAACAAATTTAACATTTTTAATTGTTCGCATTCAGATAAAATTTTTAAATTTATATGTGAAAAATTCCAGCTACTCAAATGATGTTTTCCAAACCTTATTTTGATGATGATATAAACACTTAACTCTATAAAACAAGCTTTTGCAGGAACAGATCTTTCGGACGCACAGAACCGTCCGAACTATGTCAAAAGCTCCTCGGACGCATTGCATCGTCCGAACAAACAGGCAGAAAGAATGGGATCCTACTGCCTTTTCTTCGACGCCTTCAGACCGTCCGAAACCTCTGTCGGATGAAGGACCGGACGCATGCACGGACGTCCGAACGAAGCCTCTCAACAAACTGAAAGAAGATCGGACGTCTTCCTCGGACGCATTCAATCCTCCTCAGACGTCCGAAACCCCAATGGCTATTTTTTGTGCATTTATTACTTAGCCGTTAGGAAGTAGTTGAAAGCTCTATTTATTGCTATTATAAATAGGTGCTTTAAGAACCTGAATAAATCATCTAATACATTGAATACAAGCCTAAGGAAAGAGTAATTTGAGTGCAAATTGACTATAGTGCTTTGTTGTATTAGTGTGAAGTTGTGAGTGCAAATTCAACTTTGAGTGGAGTGATAATCTTGTACGAAAGTGTGGTTGTAAGTGAGATTCTTGGCTCAACTAAAAGAGTTTTAGTGTGAGCAAGAACTTCCCAACTTCGTAAAGATTATTGGCTCACCAAGTGTGTGAAGCATTCAAGAAATTGATACTTCAAGCTTGCTAGCTTGGAAGTATTGTTTGTTCAATTTTTCTCTCTTTACTTTACTGTTCTAGTAAATTTATTATATCTGCATTTAAATTTAAAAAGCTCACTGCTTTGACAGAATGAAAGCATAATTTTTAGAACCCTAATTCACCCCCCTCTTAGGTTGCTTTGGGACCAACAATTGGTATCAGAGCTTGGTCTCATTATATTGCTTAAACTGCTATTGAGAAAAGAACTATGGCAACCAACAATGCTCTATTTTTTGAAGGCCAATCTGTTACTAGGCCTCCCATGTTTAATGGGGCAAATTTTATTAGTTGGAGAGATAGAATGAAAATATTTTTGTAATCTATTGACATTGAGTTGTGGTATGTTGTCAATGAAGGTCCATTTGAAGCATCTATCATTGATGATCACACAAATAGAAGAAGAGAAAAGACAAGGAATGAGCTCACTCCACAAGACAAGGCAAACTTGAAGTTGAATGCAAAAGCCATGAATGTGTTATATAATGCCTTGGATGCAAATGAATCAACTCGCGTGAAGGGTTGCAATTCTGCTAAAGAAATATGGGATAAGTTGAAGGAAATTCATGAAGGGAGCGATGATGTTCGTGAGCAAAAGATCAGGAAATCTCTACTTGTTGCCAAGTATGAGTCCTTCAAGATGGAACCACATGAGAACATAGACAAAATATACTGCAGGTTCAATGACATGATAAAAGATCTTGAAGCCTTGAGTAAGAAAAACTCTTTGGGTGAGAAAAATAGAAAAATTCTGAATGCTCTATCCAAAGAGTGGGATGCCAAAACAATTGCCATAGAGGAAGCTAAGAATTTAAATTTAATGCCTATTGAATCACTAATCAATTCTCTTACATCTTATGAACTCAAGCTAAAGGCCAAGGTTGTGGATGATGAAGAAGCAAGGCCAAGAAGGAGCATTGCTCTAAAGACCTCTCAAGAGGAAGATGAAAACAGCTCCATCAATCTTAGAAGATGAAGATCTTGATGAAGGAGATCTTGCACTCATCACCAAAGGATTTCTTAAACATTACATCAACAAATGAAGAATGAGAAGAGGCGGAGCTGCAAACACAAATAATTTCAAAGGGAAGTCAAGACTTGAAAATTAAGAAGCAAAATGATAAATGCTTTGAATGCGGTCAACTCGGGCATTTTGCAAATGAGTGTCCTTCCAAGAAAAAGAAGGAAGGAAGAAAACCAAGATTCAACAACTTTCAAATCACATTGGATGATTGCAACTCCGAAGGAGAAGTTGAAGAAGAAATGGAGTCGGCACAAATGGCCTTTATGGCTATTGGAGACAATGAGGTAAATTCTAACTATGACTCCAATGATGAAAATGATGAAGATGATCTTGAAGCTTTCATTTTGAAATTGCATGATAGCTTAAAAGAATCATATGCTAGAAATAAGGAGTTAGTAAAAAAGTCAACAGCTTTATTGAATGCTAACTCTAAACTTGTGAATGAAAACAATAGGCTATCACAAGAAAATCTTGATTTGAAGAAAAGAATGCATGTGAGATCAAAGGTCAAGGAAGAACAAGCCTCCTTGAAGAAAAGAATGGATGATTTGAATGCTCTCTTAGCTAGAAAGAAAGAAAATGTTGTTGATATGAAAAGAAATAGAAATGTAGCAATCAACAAAAATTTTGTCATGATTAGAAGGGATGACTTGTGCATTGTAAAACCAAATCTTCTTTACATGGTAATAAAAGCATTATTTGTAGATATTGCCAACAACATGGACATACTAAGAATATGTGTTATGTCAAGAAAAATGAAAAACTTGGAATGAAAGTTGCATGGATAGTAAGCAATTTCACTAACGCAAATGGACCCAAAAAGATATGGGTACCAAAAGTTATCAATTGATTTATTGTGTAAGTACTTAACATCGCCAACAATGCTAAGTGGTTTATAGATAGTGGATGTTCAAGGCACATGACGGGTGATGCCTCTCTCTTCACAAATCTTACATCCAAAAACAGTGGAAAAGTAACTTTTGGAGACAACAACAAAGCAAAATCAATCGACATTGGTGATGTAGGTAAAAATGGTGAAACCTTGATTAAGAATGTACTTCTTGTTGATAATTTGAACTATAATTTATTAAGTGTTAGTCAACTTTGTGACAAAAATTTATATGTTTTCTTTACCAAGCATGAATGTCTTATCCTTGATAAAAATCATGTTGTTTTATTCAAAGGCACTAGGCACAATGATGTTTATGTGATTCATCTTGATAAAATTAGCAATAGCAATGTAAAATGTCTTACCGCTTCAATAGATGATCCTTGGCTTTGGCATAGAAGACTTTGTCATTTTAATATGGATTTGATTGAAAAATTAGCCAAGAAAGATTTGGTAAGAGGCTTGCCAAAACTGAAATTTCTGAAAAATAAAATTTGTGATGCTTGTCAATTCGGTAAACAAGTCAAAGTTTCTTTTAAACCTAAGAATTTTGTGTCTACTCATAAACCTTTAGAATTGTTCCATTTAGACTTATTTGGACCCACTCAATATGCTAGTCTAGGTGGTTGCAAATATGCGTTTGTTATCGTAGATGACTATTCTAGGTTTACTTGGGTATTATTTCTTATTCACAAAAACGAAGCATTTGAAAAATTTGTAAAATTGTTTTCCAAAATTCAAAATTTATTGGATACAAAAATTGTTCGTTTAAGAAGTGACAATGGTGCCGAATTTAAATTTGGGGGTTTTCCCGACTTTTGTGATCACAACGGTATCTTTCATGAGTTTTTGGTTGTTAGAGTTCCTCAACAAAATGGTGTTGTTGAAACAAAAATAGGACTCTTCAAGAAACGGCTAGAACTATTATTAGTGAGTGTGACCTACCACAATACTTTTGGGCTGAAGTGGTTAGCACGGCTTGTTATGTCATGAATCGAGTTTTATTAAGATCTTCTTTAAATAAAACTCCTTATGAACTCATTTTTTGTAGAAAACCCGTTGTGAGCTATTTCAAAGTTTTTGGTTGCAAATGTTTTATTTTAAAAATCAAAGAGAACCTTGGAAAATTTGACAAAAATCGAATGAAGGAATTTTTCTAGGATATTCTAGTGACAAGAAAGCATACCGAGTTTACACGATAGAAGAAGGCTTTTAATTGAAGAAGTTGTGCATGTTACATTTGATGAATCTAATAATGTTATCTCAAAGAATTTATGTGAAGATGAAGACACAGGTATTTTAAAGGAGCTCGAAAAGCTCGGTATTCATAAAGATCATCAAGAGGTTACATCAAGCGTTGATATCAACAACCATCAAGTTGATGATGAAAAGAATGAGAATGCTTAAAACGATCTTCCGAAAGCTTGGAGATTCGTCTCTAATCATCCTCAAGATTTAATCATAGGTGATCTATCCGATGGGGTAACTACTCGTTCTCATAAACCTTTGAATAATAACTGTGCATTACTTTCTCACATTGAACCCAAACATATAGATGTTGCCTTGAGTGATGAATCATGGGTTATTGCTATGCAAGATGAACTTAGTCAATTTGAGAAAAATAATGTATGGACCTTAGTTGAAAGACCTTCTTCTCATCTCGTTATTGGTACTAAATGGGTGTTTAGAAACAAATTAAATGACAAAGGTGAGATCATAAGAAACAAAGCTAGACTTGTTGCAAAAGGTTACGCTCAAGAAAAAAGTATTGACTTTGATGAAACCTTTGCACCCGTGGCTAGATTAGAATCCATCCGCATGTTTCTTGCATTTGCATGTTTCAATAATTTAAAATTATTTCAAATGGATGTCAAAAGTGCTTTTTTAAATGGTTTTATCGACCAAGAAGTTTTTGTCGAACAACCTCTGGGCTTTGAAAATAAGAATCTTCCAAATTATGTTTTCAAACTTTCCAAAGCTTTATATGGTTTGAAACAAGCTCCAAGAGCTTGGTATGAAAGATTAAGTGACTTCTTGATAGAAAATGGTTTTAAAAGAGGTATAGTTGATACCACACTTTTTACAAAAACGGATTTAAAAGGATTGTTAATTGTTCAAATTTATGTTGATGATATTATTTTTGGAGCAACTAATGAAAGTTTGTGCAAGGATTTTTCACAACTAATGCAAGAGGAGTTTGAGATGAGTATGATGGGCAAGTTGCAATTTTTCCTCGGACTACAAATTCATCAAACTAAGGAAGGAACATTTTTTACACAAATCAAGTACACAAAGGAGCTGCTCAAACGATTTGGTATGGAAGATTGCAAACAAGTTGGTACACCAATGTGTACTTCAACCAAACTTGATAAAGACGAAGAAGGTTTAGTGTTGATGAAAAACACTATAGAGGTATGATCGGAAGTTTACTTTACTTAACTGTTTCTGTAGACCAGATATCATGTTTGCTGTTTGTTTATGTGCTAGATTTCAATCTTGTCCTAAAGAATCACATTTGATGGCAGTTAAAAGAATTTTTAGATATCTAAAAGGAACAACGGATTTTGGTCTGTGGTATCCTAAGTCCTCTACATTTGATCTGATTAGCTATTCTGATGCTGACTTTGCTGGGTGTAAAATTGATAGAAAAAGTACCAGTGGTATGTGTTATTTTCTGGGAAATTGTCTTGTGTCTTGGTTTAGTAAAAAAGATGAAACAAAATTCCATTTCTCTTTCTACGGCTGAAGCCGAATACATTGCTGCTGGAAATTGTTGTGCTCAATTTCTTTGGATGAAACATACTCTGAAAGATTTTGGTGTAATTTTTTATTGTGTTCCTATTTTGTGTGACAACACTAGTGCAATTAATCTCACTAAAAATCCTGTTTTGCACTCTAGAACCAAACACATTGATGTTAAGCATCATTTCATTAGAGACCTCGTTTGTAAAAAGGAAATTCGTGTTGATTATGTGGCTACTTCAGATCAATTGGCTGATATTTTCACAAAACCCTTAGCTCTAGATCGCTTTGACTTGCTCAGAAAAAGTTTGGGGATTTTACAGAAAAATTTAGCATAGGATCATAGTTCGGACGCACTCCTTCGTTCGAACAACTTTCCTTTCGGACGCTCTAGATCGTTCGAGAGCATCTGTTACTCCTCGGACGATCATATTCGTCCGAACAATATTCTTTTACACATCTTAGACTGTCTAGAAATCTTCTCTAGCTGATGCGTTCGAGAAAAGGCGGTACTAGAGCTTCTCTTTCGGCCGTCCGTTCTTCAGCTTTGGACCGAGGAGCGAACGCACACCAAACGTTCGGTCGTCCGAACGGTACCCTTGTTCTATTAAAACCGTCCAAATCCCCCCTTTCGAACTTACCTTCTCCACCGAAACCCTTAGGCAATTTTTTTTTTCTCCACTACCCAATCCAAATTCCTACTTTCTCTTCCAAAATTGGTTGGAAAATCGTCCTACCCATAACCCCTATCACCTAAATCCCATCTCTTTCTCCCTATTCACCATCTCATTTCCTCAAAATCTCACCAATCTTCAAATCTTTTCAATTTTCTCTTCTTCCACTACAATGGTGAAATCTCGTGGCGGTTCCTCTACAGCAATTCGGGGTCGCAAAACTAAAGGGAAGGCTCCTGTACGAGGAGAATCATCGGCAAATCCTCAAGTTTCCACCACTCCAACTTTATCCAAATTTATAGATGCCAAGGCTTGTGTATCCGAACGGTATACTTCTCTTCTCAGTAAATCCATTATCGTTCAACGTCCTGCTTCTAATAGTCTTTTTGATGAATATAATCTTCCAATTATAAAATCCTGTTTTGAAAAATAAAATTGGGGTCATTTAGTACATCTTGATTTACCTGTTTATCACGATCTGGTGCTTCAATTCACGGCCAATCTTCGGAAAGGTCCTACTATTCGCACCCTCATTTCTCGTGTTAACAACACTGATCTTGAGATTTCATCGAACATAATTAACACCATTTTTGAATGTGAAATCTCAAACCTGTCTGATTTTTCCTCTTCTTTTCATTGGATACAATGGCCAGCTGAGGATACTCAGTTTGATATAGATGAAGTTCGAGCCATTTTTAACATCCATTTTAAACAGGCTTCGGAAGCCAAAACTACTTTGCTCACCCCTGAACTTAATATTTTGTATACCCTTGTCACAAATCTGTTGTTGCCAACTGACGGGCATAGTACTGAGCCCGGAAAGAGAATGCAACTATACTTATTTTTCTGTGTCTTCAAGGGTATTCCTCTTAACTTTGGGTATCTTTTTTGTTCCCTATGGGAACTCTTTCTCAATGATACTCGAAGAAATATTCCTTTTGGAAAATTTGACACAAAGATGTTTTTAATTTCCTCAACGTTTCCTTCACCGAAAACAAACTGTATCCTCCATATTTTAATAAATCCTACATTGAACGAAAAGGTCTCCGGTTTTTTAATGATCAATGGCTAACTAAGGCAGCCTTTGATATTGCCCAGTCACAATCCCGTGCCTCCACTAATGATTTTGCTATCCCTCATTCTCCTACTCCTCAACCACCTCCACTCACATCTGCACCATCTACATCTACACCATCTACCTCTGAACCATCTCTTTCACATATCTGTGAACTCCTCACATCACTGAGCACTCAAGTCAATTCCTTTCAACGTCGTACAAATCGCAAGCTAAAACGACTTGAAACTCGTCAAATCATTCTCCAAAAGGAACTCAGTCTTGGCATGTCTGCTTCGGCTCAAGTCCAATTTGCTGATCTTCAGTCCCAACATCCACTTGAGTCATTTTCTGACAGCGATGAGCCTGAAGATGAACAAACATGTGAAGACAATGCAGAAGCTAGTCAAGGAGCTGCCGATGACGATGATGACGATGATGACGATGATGAAGATATTGACGACACATTTGAGTTTATCATGCAACGTCGTACCGGGGAGGAGGATGACAGTGAAGCCACTGCTGAAGACATTCCATCCAAGAGACAAAAAACTGAAAAGCGCTCCAAAAAGCGCAATGATTCTCATTAGTTCTTTTATCATTGTATTTCTTATGTTTTTCAGCAAACCCTGTGGCTTGGTTTTGTATTTGACTCTTGCACCATTGGAACCTTTTAGTTGAATGTATTAAACTTGTTTCATTTCTATCAAACTACCTGCATGATCTAAGGGGGAGTCTTTTTGATTGATGTCAAAAGGGGGAGTAGTTATATTGTTATGCTTTGATATAATTGATATGACTTGATAATTGATATCCAATTATGAGATATTGCAAAATGAGTAGTCATATCCAATTGAGGTTTGTCATCATCAAAAAGGGGGAGATTGATGTTTTCCAAATCTTATTTTGATGATGACATAAACACTTAACTCTGTAAAATAAGCTTTTGCAGGAACAGATCTTTCGGACGCTTATGTCCGAACTATGTCAAAAGCTCCTCGGACGCATTGCATCGTCCGATCAAACAGGTAATACATTGAATACAAGCCTAAGGAAAGAGTAATTTGAGTGCAAATTGACTATAGTGCTTTGTTGTATTAGTGTGAAGTTGTGAGTGCAAATTCAACTTTGAGTGGAGTGATAATCTTGTACGAAAGTGTGGTTGTAAGTGAGATTCTTGGCTCAACTAAAAGAGTTTTAGTGTGAGCAAGAACTTCCCAACTTTGTAAAGATTATTGGCTCACCAAGTGTGTGAAGCATTCAAGAAATTGATACTTCAAGCTTGCTAGCTTGGACAGTATTGTTTGTTCAATTTTTCTCTCTTTACTTTACTGTTCTAGTAAATTTATTACATCTGCATTTAAATTTAAAAAGCTCACTGCTTTGTGAAAGCATAATTTTTAGAACTCTAATTCACCCCCCCTCTTAGGTTGCTTTGGGACCAACATCAAACTCCATTTGATTTCGACTCAATAAGATTTCGTTTGAATTCAGCATGAAAGATAAACTTCTATTGGTTGAGGATTATGGTTTTTTGTGCTTTCACTTTTAGCTTTAAGCTTCAAATGTTGGGAAAAAGCATGTTCACTTGTGAAATTGCTAATTTACTTTGGATCCAAGTTTTAGGATTTGCTATGCATTTCCTTTTTCTTCTCCCTTTAATTTCCTTCATTCCAGTATTCCCCTCTTTTCTTGTTCTATTACTTCTCTATTCTTTGCTTAATTCTCTTAATTTAGATTAATTTGACTTGTTACACCACATTTATACAAAAACTACATTGACTACTAAATAATAAAAAATTTTAGATTTTACAACAATTAAAGAACAATAAAGTCAAAAGAAAAGCAAAACTAACAAACTGAAATATAATGGCACCACCAATGTCAAGTTACCGAAGCAGGTGAACTCAACTTACACATCTAATATGTAGAGAGCAAGCCCCTTTCCGCTCAATTGACCCACTATAGGGGTTAGTGATCTGATATCACTTGGAAATAATTTTATGGCACTTTTTCATATTTTAATTATAGTTACTAAATATATGATATTTTTTTATAGGTAGTATAATAATCGAAATCTAGAATATATATATATATATATATATATATATATACACACACATGTATATGGTTCTAATATACAGAGAGCAAGCTCCTTTCCACTCATTTGACATATTATAGAGGCCAGTGATCTGATATCAATTGGAAAGAATTCTATGGCACTTTGTTATACCTTAAAACATAGTTACTGAATATATAATATTCTTTGATAGGTAATATAATAACTGAAATGTAGTAATATATATATATATCAAGTCTCTTATACACATCTAGATATGTATAATATTGGCACATGTCTCTATACATATATGTGTATAAGAGATCAGTATGGCTTTATTACAATAGTTATCTAGATATTGGTATTATTTAAAGCCATCCCCAATCCCTGATCCTCAAATAAATATATATCTAAATAATTCTTAAATAAAAATCTATCTCAATAACCGCAACTTCTAAGAGTTGATCAAGATAAATTTTGTTTCAAAGAAGTTTACTTGTATTAAATTTTGTTATTAATCTTGACAATTGGTATTTGAATCATTGGACCTAGAATTTGGGGTCATTAGGAATTAAATTGGAGTTGATTATGTCTGAGTTAAGAGTATTTGTTCAATAACATCTTTGGCATACTAGAAAAAGACTGATAATGAAAGGAATATCTCTTCCCTCTGAAGCAAGTTTTCTGATTTTCTTTTCGTGGACTAAACCACAAATAAAAGGTATGTCACACAATGAGAGTTCCAGACGGTTTTCTGCATATAACCATATTCTGCACCATAGTTGTACCGTGATTTCAAACACTATTATACGAAAATTTTCAAGATGTAGTCAGACAAAACGACTGCTAGTGAGTAAGAGAAGCCTGGCAGGCAAATGCCACATGCAGTTGAGGATGGGCGTCCGAGTTGAGTTCACGTGCTTCGGCAAACTTGATATTGGTATATTTCAGTTTGTTAGTTTTGCTTTTCTTTTGAATCCGTTAGTTTTGCTTTTCTTTTCTGAATCCGTTAATTTTGCTAATCACACGCCTGTATCGAGAATGATTTTTTTTTTAAATATTAACAATAAAATAATACTTGAATTGGCATTTTTACCTTAAAAAACACTAAACCCTTCTCATCCCTTCTTAATATAACTTGTCACCCCCTCCACTCTCCTACCTCAGCCACCACTACCACTACTACGTCCCCCTACCAACCCCACATGTATTCTAGATCACTCAACCCCAATCCCATCCCCTGATCCACGACCCCCACCACAGACACCATCTCTCTTCTCCCTTCCCCCATTCTAAACAACCATCCAACCTCAGCCGCCGCTCTGCCGCCACCGCCACCACTACCACCACCACAGAAGTAATAGAGTGGGTGGTGGTTGTTCAGTGGGTGGCGGTGGCTACTGGGGGGGTTTGTGGAGTCGAAGCCCAGACCTGCAAATAATCAAGAATAATTTCAATGGATTAAATGCACAAAAAAAGTGTTACAATGAGCATTGATGCGGTTTTTTTTCGAGCAAATGGCCAATCACGGATGAGGACTTCATAGGTACGGGATTAGTAAGAGCTGTAGAATGCAATTAGGAAGGAGAAGAAGGAATGCATGGGCATGTGGTAATGGAAGCTAGCACGGTTGGGGTGGGTTGTGGTGGTTTTTGGGGTGAAGGAGAGCTATGGTGGTGATCGTTGGGCGAAGAGAGTGAATGTTGTGTGATAAAAGTTGTGGTGGTGATCGTTGGGGGGAAAAGAATGAATTTTGTGTGGGAAAAGCTGTTCAAAGGCAGTGGTGGTTGCTAAGTGGGCTGTGGTGGTTGTTGATGTGGGTTGTGGTGGTTGTTAGTGGGTGCTGGAGATTTGTGGTGGTGGAAGCCGTCTTGGGAGGGTAGGGGAGGGGAAGGGTTTGGGAGTTTTTTATTTTTATTTTTTAATCTAACCCCTTTTTAATTTTTAGTTTAAATTTGATCCTAAAATTTCTTTTTTTATTTTGTCCCAACATATTGTTTTAAACTTAATTAGTTAGAGGTAAAGAATTAAACTTCATGACAGTAGATAGAGGTGGAGATGACCTTTCACTGTTAAGCGTTAATTTTGACAGTTTCCGTCTATTTTACATCAAAAATTGATGCAGGAGTAGGCCACACAGACATTTAATAATTATATAAGAGAGTAAAATACATATTTAGAATACCAAAAGAGAGTTATTTACATTTTATCCTCAAAAAAATCTTTGCCCCACTAGTCAGCTCCGCACCAGGGTACTACTGGCTACTGAGTGCAGCCAGTAGAATGGGGCAAAAAATCACCCCTAAAATAAGTTTGACATGTTAGGGGGGAAAAACACTTTGCCAAAGTTTAAAAAAAAAAGGAAGATTAAGTACAAAATAGACTTCGAACAAACCATCATTTATTAGTTATTAGTTATTCATCTCCACCAACAAGCACTTACATGTCATATCAAAGCTCGGTCCAGACAAAGTAAAGCATTATACAGGACACAAATAAAACACATGAAAAGGGGCAATTATTTTACTGCTACATCTCAAGTGCATTAGTGTTTAGTTCAGGATAATATGAATAATATCATAAGACGAAGGATTGCAACATACGGCAGTAGTTTGCTCGCATTGCCTCAGCTTTCAGAGCTGTAAGAGGTTGTCTCACTAGATGATGAGTTGCATTGTTGGAGATGCTTCATCTACACATAAGCCCATTCAAGACCAGGACAATAGTGAAGTGGTGGATTGAACCTAGTATCATTGATGTCATCAGGCAAAAAAGCCCCATTTTCAATCAGGAATCTGATTGCTTTTCTCTTTCTTTCTTTAGCTGCATTGTGAAGTGGGGTCCCTGGAACAATTTAAATAAAAAATCATTCAAGATTTATTTGTAGCTTAACAAATAACATTACGAGTAACCTACATATACACTTACAGCCACAGGCACCCTTGGTGCGTGCATCAATATCAGCACCACACTCGAGCAATGAATCCATCACTTTCACATGGCCACCCTTGGCCGCCAGATGGAGAGGCGTAATCCCATGTGATTTTGGCCCACATGCAGCCACATTTGCATCCATTCCTTCTTTAAGAAGTCGTTTCACCTTGATTAAATCAATCACCGGGAAGACATGATTCAGAAACTGAAGTTATTCAACTCAAATGGAAGAGAATGATCAACAGTGTGACAATAAATCGCAAACTAAAGAATACTCGAACATTGCAACCACCAAAACGCCAGTTAATGTATTACCAAATGTTAGCATAAAAAGAACGAAAACACCAAAGATAATATACTTAAAAAAATGGAAGCTGCAAAATTAGAGCTCACACATGACAAAAGCAAAAAGAGAATTTGAAACCTGAAGACATCCAATTCAAAATTTTCAAATCTTGATCGAGATTCAAAATTAAACCATAATTTATAATCTAACAAGTAAACCCAGAAATCTAGATCTATCACCCAAGGCACCACCAAAACACCAACACATCTCAAATGAGTGGAGTTTTTGATAAACAAATCCAGGAGCTGAAACAACACTATGATACAAAGAAATCTGTTAATTGCTCTTAACTTTTTTTTATAGTTTACCATGACAACCAAAACTAGAAGGGGGTTTTGCCTGAAAAGTGGGTCAGCAGCTTATAGCCACTGTTTTCAGCGTGGGTCAGCAGCTTATAGCCACTGTTTTCAGCTTTGTCCTAGGTTTTCTGTCTCTCCTGATATTAGAAGATATATTGGGTTGCTGAGCTGGTAATGAATTACTTCCTCTATCCCATTTCTATTGTCACACTTGCTATTTTGGAACGTCCCAAAAATAATGTGACATTTCTAAAGTCATTACTTTATGTCTTTATCATTACCATATCCCAATTCTACCCTTCCTAACCACTTGTACTACACATTTTTTACTTGTCCTATGACTCTTTATCTCAATGATGAGGTATGCACACCATAAAATTGAATTTTCAAAAAAATTGCGTGCCCAACCCTTAGGTGAGAATAAAATTGGGATGGAGGGCATACAAATTAAGAACTAGAAATCCCACCTAAACCATTAACTGTTTCTAATTTATACCTTTTGCAATGGAAGGGATGTCATTAGATCACATTTTATTATGACTTGGAATGATAGGAATTTCAGCATGCAACAGATCATAGAAGTCATGTTAACTCAAAGAATGTACCACAGATATGATCAAAGAAAATCCTAAAGCATGGACTGCTAGTTTTGTAGAATGGAACAAAAAGACAGCTAATCGAACTTTAGAATGGCTAGCATTTAGATTTAACTGAATAACACTAGCATTACCTTCTACATAAGAAAACATCCATGACCTTGTACATGAAATGGACATTCTCAGATAGGTTGATCACAACAAAATTGTGTTTTAAGAGCATAAACATGTTCTTTTGCTTGGGAGTTATTACCAGGAAAATCTAGATAAATTTTCCGAACTCTTTAACCAGGAAGTGTGTGTGTGTGTATAACAAGTACTTTTAACAAGAACACGCCATTTTGTCAAGCAGTAGTGCCTACATGACATAACAAGAACATTTAACACGCCACTTTTGTTGACTCAGTTAAAAAATGAGTTGCATGTTATTATATGTAAAGAGCAGATTGGTTTTGTTGTAATGTCAAATCTAATACTTTTCAAAACTACGCTCTATAAGATGCAGTATAAGTATGTCATTCAAATAAGGTAAAGTGCACCATTAAAAGTACTTCAGGCTTAGACTAAGAGCAACCCCCATTTAATCTGTAAACTTTTACTGATTCTCTACTACGTTCTTTCACTCGTACATCATTTGTTTCTTGTTACATAGGAGAGAGCTTTTAAATGAATGCTTACAGCAGTTAAAGGCTGCATCTCGAACACCCTATTTTCCTGGTTAAATTACTCGTATCTGTCCTATTGCTATCATTTGCAAGTTTCTAGAGAAACCATTTCATTGCATTACTAGATAGTCCGCACCAGTACTTTACTTGCACCGGTGCATCATTACTAAAACTACTCTACCTTCACAGGCACACGCCCAAAAGAATTGAAAAGCAGCAACAGCAAAAGAAGAGTTACGAGTTCTAATATGATTGTTTTATATCTCCCTCAATCCCGCAACTGCAGGAATGGGCATTCCTTCCTCTCTTAGGCCTAGTTTTGGGAGTTTAGGAGAGAGAAGAAAGGAAGAGAAGACTTGAGTTATGAGAGAGGGAGAAAGGGAGAGATTGTTTGGGGGATTTAGGAAAAAATTGAAACAATTTTAGATATAAATTATGTCATTAAAATTTTTCCAGCAACATTTTAAGGGCAAGGTTGCCATTTTGAAAAATTTTCATAAGGCTTCTCAACATTTTCTCCAGATCAGGCCCAATTTGGAGAGAAAATATTAGACATCGTGCAATTATAATTATAATTTTCCTTCCAAATCTTCTACTTTCTCTTCTTTTTTATCTCTTCAAAAACTTCCAAACAAGAGACTACTAATCCTTTCTACTCAAATTCCTTCTTTTCTTTCCAATAGTACAACTCACCAAATGAACTGTGCCTACTTTTTTCACCTATCTCCTGTCTTCTATGCAAACAGTTTCCATTTTTCCTGTATGCACTCTGCTCTCATTGTTCCCATCCTCTTCTCCTTCTCCCTTTGACTTTCTTCTTCCTTAGAAACTGCTGGAATCATACAGAACTCCGAGGAAATTAAAAGTCATAATGATAACACTAGGTCATATGTATTGCAACAGATAACAGAAATCTGTGTGTTTTATTTATATGTTGCCTCTTAATGAAGCTTCCAAACTAGAGAATTTACCATTCTTGAGCACCACGGGGCTTGGTTTAACTATGATATTTAGCACAAAAAAACAGAACAACATAAGTATTTCATTTACAAAAAATATATAATCAGGAATTACATTCAGTTTTGAACAGTTTAGAGGGACAAAGAACAATTCAAGCAGTAGGTAGACAACCCACATACATGGCTCCACATGTATAGACTTAACACTGAATTTTCTTGACTCTGTTAAGGTTATGTATCCTTTGCACAACCAAGCTGAGTTGCTTCTACCTAATGATTTGCAGACATTTACAAGTTAAAGGCATTTTGGTAATTTGACAACTGGAGCTGTCATCCAGGTTACTTAAAGAGTTTTCATAGCTAGATAAGTTTAATTCAAAGTAATGGGAAATTTTACAGAGCCAAAGAGAAACGATTGCCAAATTTCTAAGACAGTCTTAGAAACAAGATTTTGCTAATTTATGGCTTTCAACTTTTTATGCATTTTGCAAATTATACATACGTATCCTCTCAATTCAAGGAAGAACAGCTGTGATGTGAATCTACATATCATGTAACACTTGATTAACCTTAAGCCAGAAGGTCCAGGTGGAACTCCTAAATCTCATCATCTTTCCTTAATTTCCCACAGGTACACTAGTATGTTTAACGTGACGAGTCTAAAGAGCTGTATTCAGTGAAGTACATGGTCATTCTACAGAATACAAAATGAGTTACTAGCTGTACCTTGTTCATCAAGCTTTTGTTCAAGGGATTTTCCTGCCTGTGCAGCATGAACCTAGGAAAATGGTAGGGATACATGATGTAGGTAGTACATTGTCCAACAGATTGAGTTTTAGGCTTCAAAACTGGTTGTTAGCATGACAAAATTGACATTGTATTTACCAGTCTTACCAAGATCAAGAAATAGTAAAGGAATAGTGTTAGGCTTGCTTCAGGGGGATTGCAAGGAGCCTGTGAGCTTCACAGAAATAGTATGAACTGGATTGCAGTGTTCCTTTATTAATATACTTAGCAATCTATAATTTAAGGGTGAATTACAATGAACCTTCTTGTGCTTTGGTTAATGTTCACGTTACCCCTTATGGTTTGCAAACCTACAATCCGCCCCCTTGTGGTTTGGGTCTTTCTTAAATGGTTGGAAAGTTAAAAAGCAAACAGATTTGTGCAAAAAGTCAAAAATAACCCTTAGCCTAATACTCGTCCACTGCCCAAAAAACCCTCTACCCAAAAGGAGGGGTTGTGTTTTATATTAAATTACATAACTAACCTTTATTAGAGGCTTTAATCAGTATTATTAAAATAACCTTGTAAATTAAAATTTTTTAGCCTCCCAGTGGTCAAGAAATATTTGACGGTTTCACTTTAATCCAAACCACAACGGGTAGATTGTAGGTTTTCAAACTATACGGGTAATGTGAATATTAGCCAAACCACAGAGGGGTTCCTTGTACTTTCACCCATAATTTTATTGAAGAACATTTCAAGCACCTAGTGGAAGCATTATTTGATTATGAAGTTGCACCTAGTGGAAGCACTATTTGATTATGAAGTTATGTAAAAGTACTAAAATGAAGAGATCCCCACAGATAAAGTATAGCAACCTGATCAAATCAAAACATCTTGTATCTAGATTGTGTAGAATTCTCCAACCAATTCTATTTTTCCGTTAACAAACAACAGGCATAGTCGTATTCTAATGAAAAATTTAAGGGTAAATTACCATAAATTCCCATGTGTTATGGCCTTCTGAAACACAGCCCCTATGGATTTTGGAAAAATACCTCAAAGCCCTAATGATGTGGTTTGTGTCAAAAGGTGAAGTGCACGGAACACACGCTCCAAATGCGAGTAACTAACTTAAATGCATAATGTTTTCTCAAAATGTTTATATTTTATGAGGTTAATGTCCTTATTATACAAAAAAATTTCTTCAATACTACAACCGTCCACCACCCAGTACACTCACAACCCCCAACTTCCCCTCATCCTCACCCCCACAGCCCTCCCCCTCCCTCCCAACACCAATCCCCTTTCCCCCATAACCCCTCTGTCTCTATCCCATGTGCCTGCAACATGCTGCCTCTTTATACCCCGCATCCTTTTTCTTTACTTCGTTATTTTTAGCCTTTTTCTGGTGAGTTTTATTATGGGAAAGATCTGCTTTGGTTGGAAATCAGTTATTTGGAGGTTTTTGGCTTTCTTTTGGGTTAATTTTAAGACCAGCCATGGCTATTTATGTTGGCATTTTTTTGTAATTTTTAGCTTTGCTTCCTGTTGGCTCTGTAAGGCCAGAAATGGTTAACGTTCCACGGTTGTGTTCTATTAAGACAATAAATGTTGATTTTGGTGGTGGATCTAGTGGTATTTGGCTTTTTTTTCGGGTGCGTTCTTGTTAGTAATGATTGTTGACAATTCTTTATAATAGATAGATGGAAGGAGGACTGATAAGGGGAGAAAAGTTGGGATAGTAATTGCAGGTAACTGGTAAGGGTGAAGATACCCATCTAATAATGGGTGGAGGTCAGTAGTAGGAGATGTGACAATTGACACATAAAATAACTTTTTATTTGATTGATAATCAATGTAAAGCAGGCGAAATTTTAGCCATTTGCAGCAAGCTCAAACTCCCTTCTTGCATGTAATTTCCGGGAATCTACATACTATAATAAGACGTAGAAACTTATTGGTAGCGTACTCAATCAAACTAGTTAGTTTGAATGATTTCCATCCACAATACCCTTTAGTCCAAAATACATAGTGGTTAAACTACATTTTCAAAAGACATAGGGGTTATGGGTTAAAAGGCACATAGCACATGGTGGTTTACCGTAATATACACAAAATTTAACTGTCAGTACGACAGAAAGGAATCCACCAAATGAGCATACCTTCTTGAGATAGAACGACATCCTTTGGAGTGATCAGAAAACCAATCTTCAGAGTCGTAAAAAACATATGAAACTTAAATAGCCAAACAAATATAATATAATATAAACCAATAGTGCTCCATCTTTTGATTTTCAGACTCTAATATAAAATATAATATAAACCAGTATCATTTAAAATCAATTGCTTACACAATACATTAGGATAAGTTGCATGCAAATGGCCAAACACAAGAATCAAGCTTATAAAATAATTGCTAAATCATCACAAAGAGGATGTCTAGCAAAATGGGGGGAAAACATTAAAGTCAAGCTGCCTTGTTTCTTATTAGAGAGTATACCTCCTTCAGATCACCTTTCCTTGCACAAATATGAAGTGAAGTCCAACCTCGATCATCTGTATCCCCTTCAGACCTATCCAACTGTGGTATCTCCTCCGCCTAATCGAACCCTCCTGCTGTTGTGTCATTGCTTCTTCTTCCTTTCTTCTCCAACCCACAGTCTTCAACACACAAACAACTAAAACTACTGATTTCACTCACCCAACAATCCCACAAATATTATCACCAATTCACCTCACTATTCAAATTCAGAGGAGTTTCACTACCAAACAAGCAAATCTATCAGCAAGATTGATATCTTTTTTTATTTGAACTCGAAAGCAGAAATACTTTACCGCCCAAAAGCCTCAAATTCTAGGATGCAACACCATAAATTTCTCAACAAGTGAAAATATTTAATTTTTCCCAATCCAAACACCAAGCCCAGAAAGTTTACCAATTACTGAGACCCAAAGGCTTCACATTCATGGATAGATTCCTTAATTTACATAATGGAGATAGACAACCAAAACACACAAAAATTCAAGTCAAAGATTTGATTTAATTTGATTTGATATTATCTCGGGGTCCAACGAAAACCACAGTATTTCTGCCAATAGATAAGATGCCTAAAAAGACTAGAAAAACCCGGTCTCTTCGTTTTCAGACTTTTTTCTAGCTTTTTTTTTTTTTTTTACATGATTTGAGAGAGACAAAAATGAAGGAAAACCAAAAAAACAAACGGATATAAAGAAGAGATGTTTAGCGAGAGGAATGATTGGCCAAATTATAAGGAGCAAAAGGATTCAAACCAGGGCCAAAAGCTCTAACATTCATAATCACCATTGACGCTGATGAAGTTTGGAAACGAAGAGAGATTACCATAGTAGAAATTTTTGGAACTTAAATTTCACACAAACAGAAGAAATTGAAAAGAAGGCGGCGATTGAATAATCTTGATTAAGGTTATAGGAACCCTAGTGAAATTGGGGGAGTATTAGGTGGCTGCATAGGTATTCAAGAATCAACTGATTCTTTTCGGTAATGTTTTGTGTCTGTGATTTTATGGGAGAGAAAGAGATAAGAAAACCCCTAGATTTCTGATGAGGGATTGGAGAAATTTTGGGAATTTTTAAGGAATTAATTGAAGGATGGTATTTAGCGTTACTTGTTCAATAGCGTCCTTCACCATTAAAACTTGTGGTGAAATACAGTAAACTCCTCAAACTAAGAGCTCATTCCATATAGGCTCCCACAACTCTTAATCATGTCAATGAACCCCTCCCAATTTTGATTTTGACTCAACGGTCAGACACCCATTTTATTAAATAAAAAAAAAATATTACAAAGAAGAGGATTAGGCCAAAACCCTATTAAGAAAGTACAAGATTATTATAAAGCATGCAAGAAAAAAAAAAAACTGAAAAAATACTGGGCCTATAACCTATTACAGACATGAATTGAAGGACATCCTCGTGCATCCAAGGCAGCAAGACCATTGATATATCGAGGAAGACTTGCTTCAATGTTAGACCACGTTCACCTGTTTGGAACTTCCAAGCTTGGAGAGAGCATCAACTACAGAGTTGACTTCCTTAAATGTGCGACTTAATTCAATAAACTGGTCCTGTACAATTGATGTTGATAATTTGGCTGCATTAAGTATTCAACTTTCAAGGGCATGTAATCCTTTTTAGAATGATATCCGCTACTAGTTTTGAATCCGACTCAAACACAAGGGAAAGAAACATTTTATCCATGCATAATTGAAGTCGGCTAAAAAAATCCTCATCTCCGCTACAAAACTCGTTGCCTGACCAAATGAAGAAATATAACCCCAGCATTACCATGCTAGTAAGAGTTACGGCACACTCCTCTTCCCGAAAGGTCGAGATTTCTAAGAAATGAACCGTCAACATTTAATTTGAAATAGTTGCTAGGCGGGTTTGTCCATTGTAGGGGCTGGAAAGACTTCGACAATTTGAGTAAAACCATGGAAAGCCAAGGTAGTCAAGATTTTGGACTGCTTACTAAACGGCTACCTTAGTGAACCTTCACAGATGAATCTAATAATATTGCGATTTAGCTGCATTGGAAATACTATCATTGAGTTGTAGTACGCTTCATTGTGAGTTTAAATCTCCATTACTACCAACAGATTGCAATTGGAAATACTTAAATTACCTCAACACTTGACTGACACCACCAAATTGAAGCATATGAAGCAGTTTTCCATGGACAACATCCCGAAGCCACAAAGATTAGCAAAGTGAGCCGAACTATTTTTGAACAAGCGCCTGCTCCAATAACTCTGTATTGTCACAAAAGGGGCATTTAGTGTAATACTCAGTTTTTTCACTCCATTCCATGTATTTTCGTATTTAATCATATCTCTTTAAATATCTATAACTATCATTTTCAAATATTAAATAATTGTTTTTACCCTTTTAAAATATTTTTTAAAGTTTTCAAATAAAAGTGTGATTTCTCAAAATATGAGAGACCAAAATATAAATTGTCAAAAATATAGTAATCTTACCGACGAAGTCTCCTTATTGGGTTGTATATTTCTCTTTATCATTTCCAAGCTAGCTTGAGTCGTGTGTTTAAATTTCCTCAAAATCCTTTAATTCCAAATTTCATGATCCTATTACTAGTTTTGAAATTTTTACTTCTCAAATCAAATTGGTGATCTAAGAAACTCTTAAACCTTTAATCTAACTCAACAAGTAAGTTTTATTCTAAATTTTGCATGATTTTCATGATAGATTTCAAGTTCCTCAAACAATTAATTTGTTTAATTTTTGTTTTTTGTGATTTGATTTTATTACCAAATATGTTTTGAGCAACTGAAACTTGATTTGTGATTTGAAATGACTATTTAACTATTGTTTTGATAAGATTTGAATGACGGTTTTGACAGTTTTAAACCTGATGATATATTTGAAATTATGAATCATACTTTTTAGACTTTTATTTTATTGTACGAATTTAAGTTAACCCCTACTTGTTATATCGATTATTGTTTGATATGAGTAATTTACGTGAAATTGGAGGTGTCCCCTACTTTTCGATTTTTATCCTAATGATATAACACTCTTCTGATTTAGGTGATTCGTAGTTAGAGTTTTAGACCATCAAAAATTGAATAACGTCTACGAAATCGATTTTCGAGACAAGTAACGTTTTTGCATTTTTATCAATACCTTGTACATGGTTGGTTTTGCAACCCTAAAATAATTGATAATAAGGTAAGTATATTTATTCCGAGTAATGTTAATGAGGTAAGTACGTTTATAATTTATGTGTTCATTACGTAATGTATTATTTGTTTATTATTACACACTGTGTTAGTGAATAATTATTGTGAAGAGTTCAATGGGTCATTTGAGTGGACTTGGCTATGAGTGAGTGAATGAAATGATATACTGAGTACTCTGCTTTGGAAATATTATACCCAGTCTATCGGGAAGACAAGTGATAGATACTCCGTTATGCCTTGTTTATTCAGGCAGATAATAAGAAAATTTTTGGATCCAATACTGGAAAGATTTTGGTGAATCATGGCTCATTGATTGACATTTGTATTCAGTTATATTGATAATGTCTTGTACATTGTACCCTACACTGATTATATACGTGTTATCTATAATTGGCCTAACTAGATGTTATTTACTAAATATTATATACTTACTCTATTATTATTTTCCTCTTTTGTTTGCAGTCAATGACCAACAAGAAGCGATAGCAGTCCTGAGTCAAGTGTTGAACTGGGAGGGGATTACAAGTATGGATCCTAGTTACTAGAGTTAGAATTTTTTTTGTTTACCATATTAGTATGAGGTTTGTTCTTGTGTTTAGGCCTGTGTGTCTACGGACTCGTTTGATTTGTCTTGTAAATAAATTTATTTTTATGGTTGTTTCGTTTGTGATTTGGTTATCATGGATTGTTATGGATATAGTTGTTGAATATACTTTGTGATTTTGTCTTAGCTTCTCTTGATATCTAATAGCAAGTATTATGATTTGTTTATTGCTCTTGTATTGTACCTTGTACGTTTGGGGTGATTCTAAAGTCAGGCGTGTCATTGTCCTATTTTGGGGGCATGACATTGAGTGGTATTAGAGTATAGGTTATTCAATGTTGTAGCTAGTATTAAATTAAGTTCATTGTTATTGTTGTGAGTGCAATATTAGGGACACAGACCTGTAAGTAATTCAGGGTTTGGGATTAGCCAACCTAGACTGGGAGTAACTGTAATTCCTTCTTCTTAATGCTTAGGTAGGGAATGATTGAAGCGTGTAAGCATATTATTTATATTTGAATAAGAATTGACGCGTGATACTTACTTTGTTTTAAGGTGCAAGAAAATGGAATTTGAATTAAATAGACAAAAATAGGTTCTTACAACTCAGGATGAGACACCTGAGCAATGGGACTAAGAGCCAAGTACAGGTTGAGATGTCTATTAGGACAGACTTCTGGAAACTGTAAGAAGACAGACTCAGACTGAGCATCTGACATAGCAGCCATCTAGTTACCACAGCTCAACCATCACAGATACCCATACCAGTGATAGATTATGCCACCATTGCGGCCATCGTGGGACAAGCAATACATGTAGCCATTCATACTACTCCTATAACCTTGCACCTAGTCCAACACCACGACCAGAGTCTATGATGTATTGATTATTACTACCAGGCAATTTTGAAGATCAATATTCTGACTTTTAAGGGTAGACATGATCCAGATGAAGTGGAAAAATGGCTGGGACAAATTGAGAAAAATTTAAATTTACTGGAGGTACCTGATGAGTACAGAGTCCTAATAGTAAAGCCATATCTAGTTGGAGATGCAGCAAGACAGTGGAAATGAGTAAGACCTGTACTTACCCTTATAGGACATATTTCATGGGTGACATTCAGGGAGGCATTTTTGGAGTATTTTTATCCTTCACATCTTAGAGTTGAGCAGAGAGATGAGTTCAATTCATTTAAACCAACTCTAAGGATGTCATTAGTAGAGTATTCACAGAGATTTCATACATTGGGGATGTTTGATCCAGGGGTTATGAGTGATAGGGTGGAGAAGTATGAATGTTTTAGAAGGGGTTTGCTGAAAGAGATCTGAGAGAAAATAGTAGCAGTGGATACAGATACATTTGAAAAGTTGTACGACACTAGTACAGCCTGCATAGATACATTTTTTAGACGGTTGGCAGCGGAACAGAAGGGTGACAGAGGTCCATATGCCCTTCCACAGAGACCAGTTTATAGATTTACAGCACATCCAGCTCGCAGTGTACGACCACCACAGGCACCAGTTTCATAGTTTCATGCCCCAACACCTCTTTCTTATTAACCTAGCCGAAAGGGAATTGGGAGCAAGTAATTCCACCAAAGTTTAAGAGTGAAAGAGCTTGCTACATCTTCTATACGTCAGATTCCAATCCCATTTTCAATGGTAGAGATTAACTTCCATTTCATCTAGTGCTTCTTTGGAGAATCATTGCCTTTCTCCTAAAAGAACCCCGCCATTATTGCTTCCAAGGACTTGAATACTTTCAGAGGAAGATTCAAACTTTATATGAGTTTGGAATTGAAGAAAGAATATGCTTTATTAGAACTAGTAGTTTCTCTCAGAGAGCATTTTCTGCTTCCAACCCGCTAATTTCTATACAAAGTTACCTTTAAGTTTTTGAAAGAGATTGCATGTCATCTTATCTCTAAAAATGGGCGGTCGAGGTAATCAAAAGGCAAGCTTTTCATAGAGAAATCCATGACATGGGACATTATCCTAAGTCCAAAACGACAACACCTAGCAGAGCTACTATGAAACTTTTACTTTTGTTGATGAACTAGTCCAAACCTTGTTGATAGACCTGTCTCTTATAGTCATCTAGATGTGTGTCTAAGATTTAATTTTCTTCCTTCTGCAAAAAACACGACATCATCAGCAAAAGCTAAGTGATTTGTAGGAACACAATCATGTGGAAGGGCATAATATAAGGTGCACTTTGCAATGCATTACATTAAGACCCAAACTAAGAGCTTTCACACAAATAATGAAAAGAAAAGGTGATAGCGGATCTCTTTGCTTGATCCCCCTCGAGGCTTTAAAGAAGCCACAACTTTTCCCATTAATTAACATAGAAAACCAACTATTCATCAAACTATTAAAAATAATATCAAATTTGGAAAGGATTCCCCTCAAAAACTCCATGAAACTTGAGCAAATACCTTCGTACATGTCCACCTTCAAAAACTACATTATGTCCCCACATCTTTCTTTTAAGAGAGTGCACAAATTCTTGTGCAAGTAGAATGTTGTCTGATATCCCTTTACCACCCACAAAAGCCAACTGTTTGAGAGAGATGATAGTTGGAAGAACAGGAGTCAACCGATTCACCACTATTTTAGTCCAAATTTGTTGTATGTTGTTGAGAAAATTTCAAAGTGATGCTGGTTTGAATTTCGAGAAGTCCTTAAGGTTAGGAGCTTTGGGGAACAGAATAATATAGGTGCTAGCAACACTTACAGTCTCTAAGGGTACACCTGCAAAGAAATCGAGTACAGCTTGTACGAGATCATTAATAATCACCTCCTAGCAATGGACAAAGAAATACCCATTAAATCCATCCAGCATTTTCGCACTTCACAGTCCTTTGACTACTGCTTTAAGCTTCTTAGTAGAAACTGGAAGCATGAGACATCTTGTGTTTTGCCTTTCGATGATAAGAGATGGTATGTTAGCCAAAAGTGTGGCTGTGTGGTTCCTATTAGTGTTCTTGGCCCTTAACAAATCTTAAAAGAAAGAAATTGCCTCTTGCTTAATATCTTCAAGATTCTCCAAAAATGAACTAGTCATGTCTTTAATGTGGTGTATAGTAAGCCATACATGTTTGCCTTTGAGTGATGCATGAAAAACTTGGAATTGGCATCCTCGTCTTTAGTCCACTTAATTCTCACTTTTTGCTCTAGAAATTCCTCTTCATTCCACAAGTGCAACAATAGATTAGCTTGTGCTTGATCGTATGATTGAATATTTCCCACCAATTGAGTTGCTTCAAGAGCAGTCTCCTTTTGCTTTACATCTTTTTCCACCTTGCGAGTATTATCAAAGTTATCTCCAAAGGCTATAGCATTCTATTTCTTAATACGATTTTTTAGTCTTGAAAGTTTCATTGAAAACTTGAGCATACCATAACCATGAATTACTTGTTTGTTCTAGCTATCTTTCACAAGGTCATTAAAAGCATCATGTCTGGTTCAAATATTTTGAAAGCGAAAGGATGAAGGACACTTCTTGATAGATTTTGCCATGTGGATTAATAAATAAAGTGGTTCGACGTGGCCCGATTGAGGTATTCAAAATGAATCATTGAAAAAACATTTATTCCCTCTTGATCGACTAGCATTCTACCCATTCTTTGCCATATTTGTTAGCCATTGCAAACCCTGTTCCAAGTAAAAGTGCTACTCGAGAAAGGGATTTCCTCTACACCACAATTAATTATTGTCAAATTGAACTCCTTCATAGATCAAATATTTGGCCATTTGTTACCAATATACTCAAACATAGAAGAATATGTTAAAGTTACCACAAAGAATCCACAGTCCATGTATAGCAGCCAAGAGGCGTCTCAGATTAGCCCATAACCCAAACCTTTTAGCCCTTGTACATTTACCACGGAAAAATGTTGCCCTACATGTTTCAAACATCATCAATCATCATTTGGGAACCTAAGATGCACAAATTGATCACCATTTTCAAGATGTAAAAATGGTACTTGTCCTTCTAGGAAATGCAAATCTGGTTAATCAAGTTCGGTTAAAAAAATTGAATCCACATGATGGGAACTAAAGATATTATTGAGTTGAACAATCAACCAACTAATAAAAACCTCATACGAAAACTATTATATGATCCACACGCCAACAAGTGTGTTGGAAAGATTGATAGTTAGTGGTAAGGGAATCATTCCCATGAGGATTTTTCTTAAAAACACAAGTAATAAGGCCTTTGAGATAAGCGTGCTATCTAAACAATCAACACAGTTGAGATGTGTAAGAAACATTAAATAAATTAATCAAAGATGCTTGATTATTAAATTAAGTAAATTAACTAGAAATAATGATTAAAAAGGGATATATGAAAACATTCTTTCTACATACTTCAATTGGTTGTCATATCATTGTGTTCAATAGGAGACTCACTCCTAAATGATTGAATTAACTCCTTGGCTTGACAATTAATTATAGTCAAATAAACAACATGAAGTTGTAGGAATCAACTAAATAAGCTAGCATCTTGGCCGAACTACTATCCTTCCTAGTCAAGTAGACAATTAGTCAAGAAAATAATACTCAACTTCCACACGTTAAAACCAACGAAAGTAATTTGAGAAGAGGCCTTTTTCTCTTTCCATCTCTCAAAACATTAACTACTGCCTAATTGTCTACCAATTCAAGTTCATCCAATTAAAATTAACCACAGAGAAATAGAAGCCATATTTTCCTAGCCCAATCCCATAAAGATTTAGCAACTGATTATAGAAAACATACATAAAATCAATTGGGAAATATAATGTTAATCAAAATCAATACAAAAGGCTCTTAATGGTAAATAATCATGTATAATATTTAATTACATAAAAATACAAGATTTTGGCACGTAAAGAAAGCTAAATAAAAGCCCAAAGATTTAATCTAAGAAAGCTTGAAGCTTGATGCAAATATGCTAAATTAAGATTAAGAACTAAAAGTAGAGTTTTACACTAAGAAGAAAGCTTTAAGTAGAAAGCTTGTAGTCTAAACTAAAGCCAGAATACACACTAATACTATGTGTACTCTCTGATTGCTTCGTTAGGTAGAATTTAACTTTGAAAGGACAAACAAGCAATAAATAACCATACTAATTCACTATGCTTTACCTAACTTCCGCAAGTATACGGAGTTGATAGTGGTATAGGATGAGTGAGTATCGTCCCACAAGGATTGTTGGAAGGCAATTACCAAGATTTACTGATATTTGTGTAGTTAAGCAAAATCAAACAATGGATGATGGAAATAATCTAATAAAAACTATAATTAAATGAAAGCGATTCAAACCTAATTTAAGGCTAGATTATAAAAACTCTAATTTAATAGACAACTAAAAAACAAGTAAGTGAAAATAACTAATTACAATATTTATACTGATTAATGTATTCTAGTAAAAACAATTAACAAGAAAGCACTTAATTCTAACCTAAATTAACCAAATTAAGACTAAAATTGAAAGTAAGCAAATTACCCAATTAAAAATACTACAAATAAGAAACTGTGAAGACTAAAAACAACCATATCTAAACTAGAAATTGGAAAGAGTTAAACTAGAAATCTAAGTACTTTTGGCAATTTGCTAAAAAAAAGACCTGTCTCTTATACACAACTAGATGTTAATGCAAGAAATTGAGAATTCTTAACTAGAAATGCAAGAAATTACCAAGAACACTAATTTTCCTTAGAAACCCTAGATTGCAAGCAAAGAAATTCTTACTAAATTAGACTAGAAAGCGAGTAAAAATTATATTTACGCGAAGCTTGCGATTAACCCACTACGATTATCTAATCAAAATTTGAACTTGACAAGAAATTAAAAGAAGATCGAAGAGACAATAAAAGAGAAATTTCTAGTAAAGAAGAAAACTTGGAGTTCAAGATATCCAAAATTATCCTAAAATCTACGCCTAGTAACTATCTACTACTCCCTACATACTATTTTTTTGTAGCTTAAATAGTGTAGTGCTACACAAGGCATAAATCAGGAGTTTCTGGCTGAAAGTGTACCGAATTGCCCTTATAACTTAACTCTCAGTGAGTCGAGATCGCGATATGGAATATTTGAGATCACGATGTGACTCTAATACATTAAGACAATTTTCTGAGTCGAGATCATGATATGGAGAGTTTAGATGTGATAAGACTCTCTTCTCGGCATTTTTCATTTCTTCCATTATTACAATTTGGTCCTTTGAGCTTTGTTCATTCTAGCTTCCAACCTCTTATTTTTGACCTGCATAATATTAACACCATTAAGCAATTAATTAAACTAGAAATTTAATAAAAACTTATCATATTTAATCAAGAACGGAAATACAAATACATATGAAAGAAATTAACTAAAGTCTTCAATTACTCACCCAAAATTCGGGATTTAAACTGTCAAAATGCTATAATTTAGAGGAAAATAACCTTTAGTTTATTAGAGTTATCACACCCCCAAACTTAGCATTTTGCTAGTCCCGAGCGAAATAAAAATTAAATTAAAAGAAGCCTAGTAACACTCAAACATATAAACACCTCCAAAGTTGATGTGACACTTGATGAATGATGAATTTACTTAGAACAATTAAAAAATCTCTCAAGAAATGTTCAATACTATGTGATATGTGAAGTATCTGAGTGAATCAATCCAAAATTGAAATTTTGTTTTTCATAGAAGCAGACATTCATTCACTACACAAGATTTCACATCACCAAGCATTACCATTCTCAAAAAGATTTACCAAAAGTTTTAGTCCTTTTCATTTAAAACATCATTACTTCTCAAATCACAAATATTATGAAGTTTGTCAACGATCTCGACTAGGCATCATGAAAATGGAAGTTCAATTAGGAATCAACTTGAATGCAAATGTCACAAATTTTGGGAATAAACCTCTAACAAGGAATAAGTAATATGAGATTAATGATATACAGAGTATTACAAACATTTACTCCCTAACTTATTGGTATATTAAAATGCAATTCCTAATGGCTTAATTAAGAAAAACAACATGGGTACATGTCGGGATCCCGTACTCGCCTTATTACTACTTAATGGCTTATTTTGGAGAAACAACATGGGTACATGTCAGAATCCCATACTCCCCTTATTCCTAATATATATATATATAGGCCCTAAACTAAGGAAAAGGAATGAAATATACCTAAAATTAATCTCAAATATCAATTATTCACAAGTTAGAAGAACATTTCCTATGCAAACACACGAAATGTCCCAAAATTCCTTCTACTTCATTTAACTCATTTCTTTCCAAAAGATAGTTCATCAACGAAATAATATAAGTGATTTGATCAGAAACAACATTTCAAATAAATTTTCCTAAAATTTCAGCACTTCTTTTTGAAAAATAGTGATGTCAAGTTTATGAATTGTTTATGTTGCAAACGAACTACTCACTCACACAAAAATTCTTGAAAGGAATCAATCATATACTTCAATCACAAAGCATTGAACATCAAAATTTATCATCATTGAATACCTAATTGATCAATTTTTCATCCATTAAACATCAAGTGGCAATAATATGTATAAAATAACCATTCCCAACACAAAGAAATAAACACCCCCAAACTTGTCTCTTTTATTCTAATTGATGAATAAATCATCCTTTCACTTACCCAAAATAAACGTAAAAACATACCCAAAAATAACGAAACTACTCGAATCATGATATAGCTATAAACTAAGGACTAAAATTGAGTAGAAATGCTAAGAGTAGTAAACTGTGCCATGTATCTCACAATTCAAGCTCCATAAAAATCAATATCCAATTCAATCTAACAACAAATGCAGAAATGGCATCAGCTTAGGGCCCTTAGCTATGCTACTCTTATTTGACAACAATCATGACCAAAGCTACACCAAGTATCTAGCAAGAAATTTCACAAAGATTCAATCCATGAAGCATCAAAATAATTAGTCCACTTACTACTCGGCATCAGTTTAAGGCTATTAGCCCAATTTCTAAATGGAAAATTAAACTACTCCAAATGAAAACACTAAGAAAATAAAATGATGGTTTGAAGTGATTTCTGATTTTTTTTTTTTTAAGAAATGAAGATTGGAAAATTTTGAGAAAATGTGCTTAAGTAATCTTTCCAGCAATTCGAGATCATGATCTCACTTTTCCAAATCGCGATCTAGCCTGATATCGAGATCATGATCTCGATGCTGGTATCGCGAACTCGATTGAGTAGAGATTGCGATCTCGACTCGGTGCAAAAATAGCCTTTGTAGATGTTTGGAGTTGAGACCGCGATCTCAAAAATGAGATCACGATCTCGAGCTCAAATTCTGCAAAATGAATTTTTCACACTTAGCTGAAATTACTCCACTCTTGATCACTTTTCTCCATTTGCAAGGATGACCTACAAACAAAAAATTCACAAGTTAGGATGACAATTTTCACTCATTCTTTAGCACCATTTATTCAACCTAACTAAAACTTAGATTTTTATCTAAAAATTCTAACCTAATTAATTTAAATTAAAACACATACTAATGGAAAGCAAAAGCAACTAAATGAAAAACTTGGGTTACCTCCCAAGAAGCGCTTTTTTATAGTCACTATCATGACTATGGCATGGACTTCATTCCAAGTAATTGAGGATGATTGAACCTTCTTTCCCTTTTGGTTTCCACGAAAAAGTTTGATCCCCTTTTTCTTCATGATTAAAGCTTGATTTTTGGATTTTCCATGCACGAGCCCTTTCTTTCTAGCCTTAGCCATCGCTAGTGTCTCAATTATACATTTCTAATTGTTTCTCAAACCATTTTCTTTTCTTTTTGTCCCTTCTCAATTTCTTGACATCACCATTTTGCTTATTTTTTCCAAACTCTCTTCATCTTTCATCAACACACATCCCTTATCGGGTAATTTTTCTTTCAATTCATTTTTTGGATATTCTTTTATTTCCATCACTTGCTTGAGCAAGTTGCCTAAGTTTGGTTAACTTCATTTTGCTCTTCATTTGACCTAGAAAGGAAAGAATTAAGAGATTGGTTAGGACATTTCTCTTCAACAATGACGATATTATCATTATATTCAAACACATCAAATTCAACTGATTCATTTTCAACTCGTAAGACCAACATCCCTTTGTTCACATCAATTAATGCATGAGCGGTCAACAAGAAATGCCTCCCTAGAATCAATGGAATCTCACTCTCTTCACCCATATCTAGCACAAGGAAATCAACGGGAAATACCAACTTTTCAACTTATACAAGCACATCTTCCGACAAGCCATATGGTTTCCTCTCGGATAAATCCACCAATTGGAGTTTCATATTAGTTGGCTTGACATTATTGAACCCTAATTTGTCATAGATGGCCTTTGGCATGACATTTATGCTTGCCCCCAAATCACAAAGTGATCGATGCCACGTTTTTCCTCCAACATTCACCGGTATCATAAAACTACTGGAATCTTTAAGTTTAGGGGGAAACTTCCACCTTTGAACAATGGCACTACATTGGGCATCTAGGCATACTTTCTCATTATCATCCCACTTTCGTTTCCTTGCTAAAAGATCCTTCATGAAACGGGCATAGTAGGGCATCTTGGTGAGGACATCCATCAAAGGAATGTTGACATTAATCTTTCTCAACATATCCAAGAAATGGGTGAATTACTTCTCTTTTTCCTCATTTTTTGGATCAATGAGTCTTTGAGGGCACTTTTATTGATGGATCTATCTTCAAAGGTTCCTTCACATGCTTCTCATTGGATACCTTGATTTCATTCTTTTGTTCATTTTTGGATTCATCATCAATCACTTCCTTTTCATTCTCAATTATGTTGGACCTTTGTTCCTTGCTTCCTTCCTCCACCTTTTTGTTTTCCTTGGATTCAACCAACTCTTTTCCACTCCTTAGGGTTATGGCATTGCATTGCTCCTTAGGGTTTAGAATGGTATCACTCGGAAGCACTCCTAAAGATCTCTCATTGTTGTCTTCAATCCTTGCCAATTCCCCAATTGAATCTCCAAATTCTTTGTTGACGCCTTCAAATTTTCATAATCCCTCGTGTTCCTCATTCTTCCTATCCAACTCTCTTTTCAAGTACTCGGCTTCTCTTTTCCAACCTTCTTCACCCAAATTATCTCTATGAGCATATTGATCATGATACATGTTGGTCCCAAAGCAACCTAAGAGAGGGGGTGAATGATTTCTAAAAATACTTTTAGAAAGATTAAAATTATTGAGATTTTTCAACTAACTATTAATATAATGAAGATAGAATCAATGAAGCTGTAAAGAAAGTAAGAGAGGAAATTAAACAACCAATACTCCCAAACTAACAAGCTTGAAGTATTAATCCACTAGAATGCTTCACACACTTGGTGAGCCAATAATCTTTACAAAGTAGGAAAATTCTTGCTCACACTAAAATTCTTTTAGTTAAACCAAGAATATTACTCACAACCTTACTTTTGTACAAGATTATCCCTCCACTCAAAGATTGAATTCTACTCTGAGCTACACACTAATACAATATAGGACTTCAGCGAATTTGTAATAAAATTGCTCTTTTCTAAGGCTTGTATTCAATGTATTAGATTCTTTTTTATAGAACAATAGAGCAAGTATTTAAAGGGGCAATAAATGGTGGTTGCAACTACTTCCAAACGGTTCCATAATAAATGCACAAAAACTAGCCTTGAGGTTTCGGACGTCCGAGATAAGGATGATGCGTCTGACACAATGTCCGATCTCAGTACAGTTGGTGAAGGATGTCATTCGAATGGCCATGCATGCGTCCGTTTCATCATCCGGACTGAGTTTCGAACGGTGGTGTACGTCCGAAGAAAGCTTTGTTCGGACAGTTGTATGCGTTCGTAGAGTAACATTAAGAAACTTGCTTTCTACCTATCTGCTCGAGCGGTGAAATGTGTCTGAGTGAATCTATGTCGGATACTGCTATTCGTTCGAGAAAACTGATATAGTTTGGATGGTGTATTGCATCCAATACAAACTATTTCCAGTAGAAAATGTAACAGACCTGCAAAACTTGTTTTCAGAGTTTAGTGATTATGTCATCATCAAAATAAGGTTTGGGAAACATCAATACGTGGGTTGGGAAGAATTTGCATAATGAAAAGGAGGTCTTTGTTGTTGGTTTTGAAATGAAGGGTTGGGGAAAGTTTGATATGAGTTGGGTTGGAAATTTCTTTGATGTGGCGATAAGGTCTAGATGAGGAACTAAGAGGCTTGAGTCTGTTGGGCATTTTGAGGTGGAGGATTTGGTTGGTAAGGAGGATTGGATTGGTTATTGTTGTTACTCCATGAGAAATTAGGGTGATTTCTCCTTATAGAATTGTATGTGTTCCCAAAAGCTCCGGATTAGTTCCTTGGAAATGAGGGTTGATTAGCCACATAATTGATTTGCTCATTAGATCCATATGAGATCTCACATTGTCCATTGGCATGGCCACCTCCACAAAAATCACTTGTCATGCTTGGTTGAGTTGGAGAAGAAGACATAGCATTTACACTACTAGGTTTCCTTAGGTTCTCCAACGCCTTTGCCATGTTCATCACATTCATGAACATGCTTTGTTGTGCCAAAAGGGCATCTTGCATGTTTAGATTCAACGCTCCACTATTTGCATTGGCTTGATTAGCTTGGTATTGAACCACCACTAAGAGTTATTGGTCCGTGATAGTAGTGATTGTATGCCATCCTATTTAACAACTCTTGACGTTTTTTAGGAGTCTTTATGAGATAGAGCCATCGGCGGAGGCATCTACGATAGATTTCGTCTGTTGCAGTAAACCATTATAAAAGGTTTGGATTTGAAGCCACAAAAGAATGGCGTGATGAGGGCATTTTGTTAGCAACTCTTTGAATCTTTCCCAAGCTTCCCCTAGGCTTTTACCAATATCTTGTTTGAATGAGGTAATTTCATTCCTCAATTTGGCAGTTCTTGCGGGAGGAAAGTACTTCGCCAAGAACTCTTGAGCAAGTTGGTTCCAAGTTTGGTGAATGTTCCTTGGGTGTGGGATTGCAACCATGACTTTGCCCTATTACGACGAGAAAAAGGAAACACCCTCATCAGCACACAATCCGGGTGTACTCCATTAAATTTGAATGTGTCCAAGACTTCTTCAAAATTCATGAGGTGTATATAGGGATCCTCATTTGGTCCACCTCCGAACATGGCATGAGCTTGGAGTATTTGGATTAGGGTGGCCTTGATTTAAAAATGGTTAGCTTGCATGGGCATCAGTGCAATGCTCGAGTTCGCCCCATCAGAATTGGGTAGAGCATACTTCCTCAATGGCTTCCATTCCCATTCATGCCATTTCTATTCCCATAGCCACCTATCCCATTATTTCCAACAACCTCTTCTTCTTTATTTTTCATGTTCAAATTCCTTTGATGAGCATTAGCATTTGCCATCTCTATCCGTTCTTGCTCTTGTTGTACCCTTCTCAATCTTCTAATTTCTTTTAGCTCTTTCTCCCTTTCCTTGTCTAAGCATTTAAATGAATGGCTCTTGTCTTCCTCGTATTGTGCACTAAAACACAACCAAGGCAAATAGTCAATTGAAATTCCAAGTCAATTCCAAAAGATACCTAACAAACATAAAAATTCACAAAATTAACAATTAAACTAAACTAAACTAAAGTGCTTAATCTACACGACCCGTAAAGTGCTTGATATTGCCAAAAATTGAAGACAATCCCCGGCAATGGCGCCAAAAACTTGATTGCTGCGTTAGGTCGAATTTAACTTTGAAAGGACAAACAAGCAATAATTAACCATACTAATTCACTATACTCTACCACAAGTATACGGAGTTGATAGTGGTATAGGATGTGTGGGTATCGTACCACAAGGATTGTTGGAAGGAAATTACCAAGATTACGGATATTTGTGTAATTAAGCAAAATCAAACAATGGATGATCAAAATAATCTAATTAAAACCATAATTAAATGAAAGCGATAAAAATTTAATTTAAGGCTAGATTAACTAAAATGCAAGAAAGTGAAAATATCTAATTACGATATTAAGAAACTAATTAATCTATTCTAGTAAACGCAAGTAAATGAAAGCACTTAATTCTAACCTAAATTAACCAAATTAAGACTAAAATTAAAAGCAAGCAAATTGTCTAATTAAAAGGACTACAAATTAGAAACCTTGAAGACTAAAAGCAACCATTTCTAAACTAGAAATTGGAAAGAGTTAGACTAGAAATCTAAGTATTTTTGGATTTTTGATAAAAATAAAGAAAGCCCACTAGTAATTAACTAGAAATTAATGCAAGAAATTGAGAATTCTTAAATAGAAATGGAAGAAATTACCAAGAACCCTAATTTTCCTAAGAAACCCTAGATTGCAAGCAAAGAAACTCTTACTAAATTAAACTAGACAGCGAGTAAAAATTATATCTACGTGAAACTTACGATTAACCCACTACGATTATCTAATCAAAATTTGAACTTGACAAGAAATTAAAAGAAGATCTAAGAGACAATAAAAAGAGAAATTTCTATTAAAGAAGAAAATTTGGAGTTCAAGATATCCTAAACTATCCTTAAATCTACTAGCTATCTACTACTCCCTACTTACTATTTTTTTGTAGCTTAAATAGTGTAGTGCTACACAAGGCAAAAGTCAGGAGTTTTTGGCTGAAAGTTTACCAAATTGCCCTTACAGCTTAACTCTCAGCGAGTCGAGATCGCGATATGGAATATTTGAGATCGCAATCTAGACTCTAATACATTAAGACAATTTCCCACATCGAGATCGCGATATGGAGAGTTTGAGATCGCAATCTCGACTCTCTTCTCAGCGTTCTTCATTTCTTCCATTATTGCAATTTGGTCCTTTGAGCTTTGTTCATTTCAGTTTCCAATTATTAATTTTTTACCTGAATAATATTAATACCGTTAAACAATTAATTAAACTAGAAATTTAATAAAAACTTATCATATTTAATGAAGAACGGAAATACAAACACATATGAAAGAAATTAACTAAAGGTGCTGTCATATTCAATTACTTACCCAAAATTTGGGATTTAAACTATCAAAATGCTATAATTTAGAGGAAAATAACTCTAGTTTAGTAGAGTTATCACTCTCCAAGGCTAGTAGCACAACTTTGTACGCAAGCAACCTGAAATTTAGTTGAAATTACATCTTAAGTAACCCAAATTACATTCTAATCTCACTTCATGACATTTGAGCATCTAGGTGACCGTGGTCCGACTATTTGCTTCTTGAAATTCCTGATTGCTTATCTATACTCAAGATTCCTTCATAAAATTTGTGACTGTGGTTAGGCTTTTTTATTCTTTGCATCCGTGACCACAATCCGTACTCCGTTTTGAACTCTTCAAGATTTCTTTATAATTGCACTCTGGTTCTTCAGCTTTAAATTTCATCTACTTAGGTCTAACTATTCTATGAGCCTACAAAAGAGCATCAACATATATAAGTACTTAATTAAGCTATAAATGACATAAAATAATACTAAAACTCTAAATTTACTCTAGCCGGACAATGCAAATAAAATACTAATTATCACTAAATTAGATAAAAGCACTCATAAAATATATAATTTAATAGAAATATTAGCAAAATACTTGATATTTTGTAGGTAAAATAACTTATTTACTAGAATTATCATACCCCAAACCTATAGTTTTGCTAGTCCTAATCAAAATAAAATAAAAAAGACCTAAAAACAAACTCACAATAAACCGCCAAATTTCACTTTGGCGATTTCTAAAAACCATAAATGACAACCATAAATGACATGTAATATTAAAGAATCCAAATGGTTCCTTAATTGATGCATTTTTCTCAAAAGGTAGTTCAATTGCCAACAAGAGTTTCAAATACCAATTATTTTCCTCAATCAAAAAAGGTTTTCACAAAGAAGACTAATTTAACACATTTTACTCTCCTAAAAAGAATCACAAGTCAAACAAGCATTTCTGACTAAGGCTTTTGGAAATGGAAGGATCATTAAGACTTAATCTAATATGCGCATGCCATGCAAGGAAGCATTAATCCAGTTAGGACCAATTAATTCAACATCAATGATAGATAGTACACCACATAACACCCCCAACTTGTTGGCATATTAGGCTACTAGCAACTATTCTCTTATTTCGAAGATATTGCTTCTAACTTGCCTTATTCCACTATTCTAATGGCCACTTCGAAGGCACAATATTTGTGACACCGATTCCTATACTAGTCTTATTCCTAAAGGCAGCATCTATTTTTGTATTTCTTTTCTTTTCTTATATTTTGTTGTCTTTTCTTTTGATATGTGACAATCTAAGCGAATGAGACACACCCAAGACCAAGTTCAATATTAATCACCTATGAAGTATATCTAGTACTTCTAAACGCAAACACACAAGTGGCCTAAATCATCTCCAATCATTTAAACATTTTTCAAAAGGAATTTCTTGATAACAAATAACATTTTTAATATTGAGAATAAGATGTTTCAAACAAACTACTTTTGAAATCAATTAGCACCTCTGTTTTTGAATAAATTAGAAATACCTAGTCTTAAAAACAAGGATTCGCAATAACACCTTAAGCAGTTTAATCATGGAAACCAAAGTAACCAAATCAATACAAAAAATTATATGTTTTTTTTTGGGTCAATTTTATCATCAAGCACCAAGTTGATTCTTTTCCATTCAATTTCCAAATTGTTTTTTATTCAAAAAACAAACTTTCCCAGAACAAGATATGATTTAAAAACACCGCATCACACTTTTCTCATTATTCAATAATGAGTACCACTCATCTTACCACTCACCCGCATGACATAAAATAAAACATCTAAAAACATATCTAACTGTCAACTTATACACAAGGTGAAGTCTTTCCATACAGGTCCAAATACCCACGTATAAAAACCCAAAAACAAACATGTATCAATATGAGATAATTGTCAAACCACCCCAATGGTCATCTCTACAGAAATTCATTTAAAGAAACCAAACATAGCTACAACCATGAATAAAGTAACCAATTCCAAGTAGAATATCATATAAGCTTAAAGAATATAAAGTCTACTTGTCCTCAACAGAAAATTCATCTCTACAAAAATTCATTCAAAGAAACCAAACATAAGTAAACCTTGAGTAAAGTAGCCAATTCCAAGTAGTATCATATAATCTCAAAGAATATTGTCCTCAACATAAAATAAACTAGTTGGCTACAACTAATTATCCAACAATTAAAAAGAAAAATAGCAAGTCATCAAACAATCTAAAGTAAAATCCAAGAAAAACCAAGTTCCAATCTAGTGCTTTAAGAAAAAGTAGCATCCTAGAAAGAACCAGGAAATGTAAGGTGAAAATGTCTCATCACACAAATATCATCATAAATGTAGAAATGGGGAAATAGATAGTAGGGATAGAATTTTCTTCTCAATGTGGGGAGAAATCCTCAATCATATTCACTCTTTTCATCTTCTCCTCCATGTCAGCTCTCCTCAAAGTCATCATTAACATTCCAAGAGGCTCCACCTTTACCATTATTCTTACCTTGTTCGATTGACTCCTCATGTGGTTGGAAAGCTTGCTGTCCTTTATGGGCCATGTATTGAGGTTTGAGGCTGATGGAGATGAATCCAAGTATTGAGGTTAGAGGTTTGTAAAGCTTTGACCAATAAGAGTGAGATTATTTTGGAGTACCTTGTCGCTATACGTCCAATACCCATATAATTCCTTCATTCCTTGAGCACTTGCCAGTGAATTATGGACATATTCTATTAGCATGTTAACATATGGCACTTATTGAGATGGTGCCAGTGGTCGTTCAGCACCTCTACGGTGCCTCTTGAACACTTCCACTATGCTTTTGACATGGTCATCATTGATTTTTCCCTTTGAAAAGGTCTGTGGCTCATTGGAAGTAGTAACACAATTTGCATCAACATAAAGTTTAGAGATTAAACTGGGCAATATAAAGCATGGGTGTCCTTTCCACCCATTCCTAAGAATCTCTTAATATTTATACTTTCTCACATTAATTGACTTCTGATTTTCCAAAATTGCATATAAAAGACAAGCTCTATCGCAGGTTTTGCTACTCATAGTGGTTGTAGGCCATAGCATACAACAAACAAAGTAAAACTAAATTTTTGGGAGTAACATCAACGCACTACTTGAAAACCTTATGCAATTATTTTTAGCTTGATTTATTTTTCAAGCAGTATTAGCATAGCACAAACAATTCTTCATGACTTCATAATCCCGGTTTCTATCCATAAAAGCCTTGAACTCACTATAGCCAGTGTCATGCAAAAATTAAGCATTTATCATGCGAGGATAGACAATCAACCATTATAAGAGATTGACTGCATTAAGTACTTAATCACTTGAGTCAAGTTACAATGAAACTCCTCAACTGCATCAATGTCTTGATTAAAATAATTCCATCACAGGCAGTGATTTGAGCTAAAATTTCCCTCTTTATACCTTATATTGGCCCCAATTATCATCTAAGTCAAAACATCTTTCTTTATGATTTCTTGTTTTTCCCACTCCGCAAGAATTTTTCATCCATTTCTTATTAACGAACCTTTTCCAGTCAAAGTTTTTACTATCCTCACTCATTTTTCTTTCCTTAGTTCCCAAAGAAGAAGTCAGGCTTTTCCTTTATCTTTTGCCATTATATCAACAATTTCAATACAAACAAATCAACACAACACAATTCTAAGCCATGAAATAGAGAAATCAAACCACGAGGCTTTTAATTGCACAAATATTCCAAAAATTACTTGTAAAACTCCAACAATCCAACAAGTCTTCCAATTAAAGTGCTTGAAATTAGAACCAAGAAAACATATAAGAGTTTAGAGAAAAGAAAGTTTTGGAACAATTTTACTGGAGTGTTTTTGGATTGCACCCCTTTGAAGTTCCTTGCATACCCTTGAAGACCTATCTCTTTGAAGATGTGAAGCTTTAATCTTGAATTTAATGGTGGATAATAAGGGTTTATGTTGAATCTTCTTGAAAGAGAGGGAAAATTAGGTGAAAAATTGGTGGATAGTGGCTTAGAGTTCGAGAATAAGAAGGGTAAAAGAAATTTAGGGCATATGGAGAATCTATTTTGAGTTTACAAGACTGAATTTAGCTAAGGGTCTTAAAATAGTTTTCCAGGATGCGAAATCCCGACCACACTATTTTGTTCTTGAAAATTCTTACTGCAGTCTGCCTTTAGGAATTAATTCTTTAAATTAGCTTCTTTACTGTGGTGGGTAAATTGCCTTCATGAAACTGGTAACCGAGAATGAAATTTTCTCAAATTTTTTAACCCTGATTATAATTTGATATGTAAACGGCCTTGACCTTGGTTAGACTTGATCACATTTCTGAACTGTTTGTACCTTTTAACCATGGTTAGATATTTTTGTTCTTCAAATCTAGACCGTGGTTAAAAATTTCCCTTGAATTTTTTACCACGATTGAAATCTGTGGTTTATTTCTAGTGATCGTAGTTGGACTTGATCCAAAAATTTCCAGACTTAGCAATCTTCTCTCTATTTGCTTCTTCAGACAAGACAAAATGCTAATTGTAGTTGAAATGTCTCTAGAAGTTTTTGACCGCAATCATGATAACTCTATTTCTATAGAGCTATTTGTTATTTTATTATTTTATTATTTTGTTGTGTTGTTTAGTCTTGGTTACTAAACTTAATTGTTCTTAGTTAGTTTGTGAGCAAGAAAGTGTTTTAGTATTAATTATCCGTTTATATTGTGTTAAGTGTAGTCATTTAATGCTTAATGTACCTTTTGTATGACAAGAAGAGCATAATGGTAAATTGCAACCAAGTTGAGCATAACACCATGCGTTACGTTCAAGGCTAATCTAGGTCACTGCAATGTTACATATGGATTGGGCTTGATTTGTTTAGTCATGAGTTTAACCTAAATTTCAACCCTGCAGCCAATCTAAGAAGAAAAAACTCTGCAGAGAGAAAAAGAAAGAAAGCATCAAGGAAAGCCAAGACTTAGGGTTTCTCTTTGTAGTCTACTAAAAATGCTCTCTAGATTTTAGATTCTACTTGATAACATTGGTTGCTTTGACTTTATTTGTTTTATCCGGATTTATAAATCTTCTGGAGGATCACTTGAATCTGTCTAGAGGAAATTCTTTGTCATTTATAAGGTTAGTGCTTTTCACTTTTCTTACAGTTGGTATTATTTTATTTTAGTTAGTTAAATTAATTTATCATATTACATTATTCAATTCTAGTTTGTAGTAATTTACAATTTATGCTTTTTATACATTCTAGTTGTAGTGTAGTACTTGTTTAGTTTTACTCAATAAGTGTAGTAAGTATTGAGTTTTATGCATTTCTTTTACTGCACTACCTATCAATAATATTGAATTAAATACTCCTAACTAGATTAATGCTTTCTTGTGTGACATTTGCTTATTAAGTGGAGTCCTAATAATCCTTCCATTTTCAAGTGGTTTATTGAGGAATACTTTATTCACTTTTGGTCCTTTTGAGTGGAGTAAATCAAGTTTTATGTAAACTTGTACTTTTGTGAAAATCTTTTTGAGCTTGAGGAAAGTAGTTTGCAGTTGTAAGATTTTATTGCCAATTGGACTAGTTTTTGAGAAAATGCATCAGTAGAGTGACCAATTTCAATGTTTCAAACTTATATGCTATTAGTCATTTTTGAGAGATTTCCAAAAGATCCAAAGTATATTCGTATTCTATTATTTATCATTTGAGAACTTGGTTGTGTCAAGTGTTTAATGTCTTCTGTCTTTTTCTTTGTGCTTGTTTGTATTTTAATGGTTTTTGTTGTTCCTTTTCTTTTCTTATCTTCATTTTGCTCTAGACTAGCAAAACCTTAAGTTTGAGGGTGTGATAACGCTTGAAAACTAAAGTTATATGTGCCCTAAATTTATCAATTTTGATCTAGTTTTTAGCATTGATTAGTGTTTAGAGGTGTATTTTTGTCTATTTTTACTTTGATATGTTAAAATGTGTTAGTATGTGTTCATTAAGTGTTTAAGTACTTATTTAGGAGTTAATTATCATATTTTATTATGTTCTTCCTGTGCATCTAGTGTTTGTGTTTTATCTTTAACCTAATTCTGTTGGGAGTTATGGTTTCATTCGTCTTTGGTTTTTGGTCTCTTTTTTGATTATTTTGTTTAAATGTTTAGGATTTATTTTAAGAATTTATTATAGTTATTAATGTGCATTTTTGTGCAAGGGTTCAGTAGGAAAAAAAAAATTGTGCATCAATCGGACGTGGGACGAAGATTTTTGACGTAAAATAGTGAAGTGGTGTTAAAACGAAATCAGAGACCATGGTTAGAAAATTATGCCTAGAAATTTGACACCAGAGTTTGAGTCTTTCTAGGGGCAAAAATTTCCAAATTGTTGCTAATTTGTGGTTAAAACTTCTCCACTGTGCCAAGCACTATGAATAGTACATTTAGGCTTATTTTTCTCATAGTTAGGAATGTGTTAGTAGGTGTTATTTTAGGATTATAGTAGAGAGCAATTGTCACGCCCCTAACCCGCACTTATCAGGAATGTGCCATTCGCCGTATTTGTTATAACCATACTCCCACGAATACAAGGCATTAATCATATATCAATAAACCTCAAACATCAATAATAAGAGCGAAAACGTCTATTCATAAATGATAGCCAAAAGAGTGTGGTGCTTATTCCATTTAATAAATTCTAATATTCAAAACTAATAAATAATATCATGAGCACACATGCTCAACTTATTTCAAGATCCATTAACTCTACTAAAATCCTGCCACTAAACAATCTTAATAGTATTCCATGTTCGAGTGTGTCGAACCTTCGTCCTCTATGATAACGTACTTGTACTTGTCGTCTGTACAAAAATATAAGAAATGAGGTGAGTGATAAGTCGTCCAATAGATAGTACATATTCCCTATTGGATCATGCAGTTACATATATATATACTTTCACAAACTATCACACAATCACATGCTCATGATATCAAGAAAATTATATTTCCAAAACCATTCATAAAATCATTATCTAATACTTTTGCAATATTTAGAAATATACTATAATCAGATTAAGTAAATCATTTTTATTTGACCAATTTCATAATCATACATGCATCAAGTATTCATTTTCATAATCATAAAATCATGTTAGTTCATGTATTCACTTTTCAGAAGAAGCTCAAAACTAACCATGCATTCATTGGCTACTGAGTACTTAGCCTAGTGATTGACCTCACTAGAAAAGGTTGTCAAGAGGTGTCCATGAAACCACCTGACGGTGTTTCTAATCATTATCATTATCATTGTCATTATCATTGTCATTATCATTATCATTATCATTATTATAATCATGATCATTTTCATAATCATAATCATAATTAATCAAAAAGTTCAAGACTATAATCCCTACTGACTTTCTCATGTTCATTTAGAGCCCTTGTTCATTAATGCTTTACCCATACATCACACACATATACATATTCAAAATAATGCGTGTATCACATTTTTATATTACTGTAAAAACCAAGCAAGTCAAATAGTCATACATGATCCAGATTTCATAGCAAAAATAATAATGTCTTTCATAAAACACACTTTTTATAAACGACTTTGAAATTCATGTGAGTTTATAAAGCAATTTTAAGAAATATCGAAGTTCATAAAATAATTTGGAAATTCAGAAAGTAAGCACTACCTACCTCGAATGTGCTCGATCTCTTGTACTTAATCTTGACGCTGGTTTTTTCCTATAAGAAATCATGATACTCTATCATTAATGAACACTTAATAAACTCTTAATCCAACTCACTATATAAATCATTAATGATCGATTTAATACTTTAAATATTTCAAGATTCAGTAGTGATGTAAAAATGTGAAAAGTACTTTTAGTTTTCTTAAATATAATAATATAATCTCTTAAAATTGTCAAAATAACTCAATTGAGTCCTTACTAGGTTTAGTCAATTCAATTTCCGTCGTAAAATAACTTTTAGTTTACTATTACAAGTTTTTAGAAAATCTAGGGTCATTTTTGAAAATTTTAGGAAAACTTTGGGCTTTCATATAAATATATAAAATAGTAATAAGTGGCTCTATACAGCTTTAGAAAAATATTTGAGGGTTTTCTTATAATTTGTAAATTATTTTAGGGGCCTTTGTATGATTCTTAAAATTTTTCAGGCCATAGTATAATTTTCTAGAAACTTCAAGGGTTCAAAAAGTAATTTCAAAGAGTTTTGAACTTTTGTTTGGCCACTTAAAACCATTCTGGATTAATATCTAATTTTCAAAAGTTCATAAGGACTTAATCTGTCTTCCTTTAAAACTTATCGGGCCTTAGTAAAAATATTGCAAAACTAAAGGACTAAACTATAAAGATGACAAATCACCCCATCTTCATCATCTTCCTGGGACGGCACCATTGTTGCAACTTCTTCTTCTTCTTTTTTATTATTATTTTTTTGAAAAACATGAAACAGTCTTTCTTCTTGTTTCTTTGTAGAAAAATACATCCAAAATTCAAGATTTAATCCATATGAAAATAATTATTAACCCACAATATATTCTTAAATTTTAAATTATTGCCAAATACAAAAATACTCCAAAATAAATGGCAATTAAATTTGTAAATAGGCATAAATTAGTTTATACATGGTCCCTAATAATCTACACAATTAAACTATAAAAGATTTCTAATAAATATACAATATTTGAGCCTAAAATAATATAATTAATTAATGAAAATTTGCTCCAAAAAAGAAAACTTACTAGTTTGTTGGAAAAATTCTTCTTCTCTCTCCTAAGAATTTTCTGAAAAATATGTCATAGTTTTTCAGCCATAAAAGCCAATATTTATATGCAATTTAGTCCCAAAATTTCTCCTATAATATAGCTAGGCTAGTCTCCAAAATTCACAAGGATAATACTCTAGTATTATTTTTCTACTAAAACTCTATTGTTTAATATATCTCAAATATTTATTTTTCTATTTATTATTTTTGCCAAAAAAATTGAGGGTATTACTGCAATTCCTCCCTATTTTTTTTGGGGGAGGGGGGATCTCTTAGATTAGGTTTTATGTTCTTATTTAAGATAATAAAGACTCCTAGTATAGGATCTTTCTTTTATGTTAATTTTGTTTGCTTAGTGTTCAATAGTGTACTTTAGTTTAATTGATTTCCTTTAATTACTTTCTTTACTTGCTTTCTTAGCAGTAATTAGTAGATTAGTTTATTACTTTCTTTAATTATGTTTTCTTAGTAGTTATTCATAGTTTATATTAGTTAATTACTTTCTTAAGTATGTATACTTTACTTTTACATGATTTCTTTAATGGCTTTCTTAAAAATGCTTTCTTTAGTGTTAATGTTTACAACTTTGTACTAGTTAACCTTAGGTTAAGGTTTGATGATGCCAATTTCTAATGGATATTGATTGATTGATGGGTTAAATGGTAAAAGTTGTGGATAATTGGGTTGTAGTAAATTCTTTGGGAGTTTGGTGAGAGGAAAGGTTCATTTCTTAAACCAATTTAGTGGGTTTTAGCATAACATACGAGCATTGAGTGTTAATTCCTGAACTAGTTTTTACTTGATTGGGAAGTTTATGTTAGTAGTCAAGCCAAAATGCTAGCTTTTCTGGTTGGTTTCTTGAACTCCATGTTGATGATTGGACTAGAATCATGAGCCAGGCCAAGAAATGGATTCATTATTGGGAGGGAACCCCAAAATAAACCAATTGAACTACTTGACCCAATGAATGGATTAAACTCCAAGAATTGGTTAATTGAACCCTAACCCATTTTATATTGCTTTCATTAATCTTTGCTTTCTTGGTCTTTTAATTCTGGTTTTATGATAACTCTAGTAAACTAGAGTTATTTTACTCTAAATTATGGCATTTTAATAGTTTAAATTCCGAACTTTGGTTAATTAATTGAAGGTTTTAGTTAATTTATTTCATATGTATTTATATTTTTGTTCTTGTTAAATATGATAAGTTTTTATTAAAAGTTTAGCTAAATTAATTACTTAATTGGGTTAATATTATGTAGGTCTAAATTAGAGATTGAAAACTGGAATGAACAAAGCTCAATGCTCAAAGTGTAATTAGACAAAAGAAATGAAAGGTAGCTGGAAAAATAGTCTAGATCACGATTTGGACTAATCCAGATTGTGTATAAGACTCGGGAAAAATGACTAATGTATTTTGTAGTCCATGTTGCAATCTCATTCTTCCAGATCGTGACATGGACTTGCTTTTAGCACAAATAGTAATAGCAAATTTGTAATATTCTAGAGACCAATTTCTAATTTTGCCTTGTGTAATATTTTAAAGATGTAATAGAGAAGGAAGTAGGAAATAGAGTAGGAGAGTAGTGTAGTTAGCAATTTTAGTTTAGGATAGATTTGAATAGGTTAACTCTTAAGTTTCATTTTAATACAAAGTTCTCTTTAATCATCCTTTAGATCTAGTTTTAAAGTCCTTGCAAATTTAAATTTTGATTACATAGTTGTAGTGGGTTAATCATTAGCTTCAAGTAGATATAATTTTACTTTCTTTCTAGTTTAAATTAGTAAAAATCTCTTTGCTTTTATTTTAGGGTTTCATAGAGAGTAATTTGGGTTCTTGTTGATTTAATACTTTTTAGATAAAAATTTTCAATTCCTTGCATTAATTTCTATTGGGTTTATTATCGTCAAAAATCCAAAAATATTTAGATTTCAAGTTTAGCTCTTTACAAATTCTAGTTTAGAAATGGTAGTTTCTAGCTTTATAATTTTTTTATAATCTTTTTAGTTGGGCTAATTACTTGCTCTTTAATTCTAGTCCTATTTTAGTTAATTTAGAGTAGAATTAAGTACTTTTATTTACTTGTTTCTATTAGAGTAGATTAAATAGTTTCTTAATTTCATAGTTGCTTAGTTGCATTTACTTGCTTTAGTAGATAATTTAGTTTAATTTAGATTTCAATTGTTTAAGTTTAATTGTGGTTCTATTAGTTTAATCTAATCTTCTATTATTTGAATTTTCTTAACTATACAAAGATTTTATAAATCTCGGTAATTACTTGCCAAACAATCTTCGTGGGAATGATACTCACTCATCTTACACTACTGTGCCAACTCTGTATACTTGCGGAAGTGAGGTAGTGTGTAGTGATTTTGTAAGGTTTATTATTACTTGTTTTCTTTAATTAGATCTCTACCTAAGGGATGAAAAGTTTTGGTGTCGTTGCCCAGGATTGTCCTTGGTATTTGGCAATATTGAGCGCTTTACAGGTCGTATAGATTAAGCACTTTAGTTTAATTTAGTTGTTATTTTTTCCTTATTCATTTATATTGGTTGTTTGTCTTATGGAATTGTCTTGGCACCTGAATTGATTACTTTCTTTGGTTTTTGTAGTGCATGGCAAGAGGAGATAAAGGGCCGTTTATTTGCTTAGACAAGGAAAGGGAAAAAGAGTTAAGGGAAATCCGCAAGTTTAGAAGAGTACAACAAGAGCAAGAAAGGATTGAAATGGCAAATGCTAATCGAAATCAAAGGAATTTGAAAGTGGAGAACAATGAAGAAAAGGTTGCCGAAAACAATAGAATAGACGGTTACAGAAATGTGAATGGGATGACATGGGAATGGATGGCCATTGAGATAATAAAACTTGACAAACTTTGATGGAGCAAATTCTAGCATTGCACAGATGCTCAGGCACGCTAACAATTTTTAAATTAAGCCCATGTTGATATAAATAGTACAAGCTCATGCAATGTTTGGGGATGGTCCTAATGAAGATCCCTATAAACATCTCATGAACTTTTGAGGAATTTTGGACACGTTTAAATTCAATGGTGTGCACCCAAACACTTGGAGCATATGAATGAGGGTGTTTCCTTTCTCTCTAAGGGATAGGGAAAAATCTTTGCTTCAATTTCGCGCCCAAGGAACGTTTACCACTTGGAATCAACTTGCTCAAGAATTCTTGGCAAAGCATTTTTCATCTGCAAGAATCGTCAAATTGAGAAATGAAATTACCTCCTTTAAGCAAGATGTTGGTGAAAGCAAAATGTCCTCATCATGCGATTCCATTGTGGTTTCAAATCCAAACTTTCTACAATGGTTGGACTCAAGAGACAAACCATGAGTAATTGAATAGTGGATGCCTCCGTCGATGGTTCCATCTCTTAAAGACACCAGAGGAAGGTCAAGAATTACTAAATAGGACGGCCTACAATCATTATTATCATGGACCAATGACTCCACCGGTGGCTCAACACCAAGCCAATCAAGCTAATGCACATAGTGGAGTGTAGAATTTGAATATGCATGCTGGTCTTTTGGCACAACAAAGTATGTTCATGAATGTGATGAAAATGTTGTAAAAGCGTTGAAGAACTTAGGGAAACCTAGTAGTATGAATGTAATGTCTTCTTCTCCAACCTATCTACCCATGGTGTGTGATTTTTGTGGAGATGGTCTAGCAAATGGACAATGTGAAATGCCTTATGAGTCCAATGAGCAATTCAACTATATGTCTAATCAATCATCATTTCCAAGAAACCCATCCAGAGTTTATGAGAACACATATAATCCCTCTTGAATGAATCATCCTATTTTTTTCGTGCAGTAACACCAACAATCAATCCAATCATACCTTATCAATCAAATCCCCTATCTCAAAATTTCCAACACAACCAAGTTTCAAATTCCTCACCTAGACCCTATCAACAGCTATATCAAAGAAATTTCCCAACCAACTCATATCAATCTTTCCTTAAACCTTCATTTCAAAATAAAAAACCAACCTTACTTCCAATATGCAAATTCTTCCCCACCTAAGTATAATGACCAATTTGCTCCAAGAGACAATGTATGTGAAGATGGTTAGAAAAGAGAAACCGAGTATTTGAGAAGAGAGTTGGAAAGGAAAAAGGAAGAACATAAGAGAGATTTTGAGAATTTGAAGGCGTTGACAAGAAATTTGGAAATTCTATTGGGGCAATTAGCAAGGTTGAATAATGAAAGACCTTTAGGGGCACTTCCGAGTGATACTATTCTAAATTCCAAGGAGCAATGCAAGGCCATCACGTTTAGAAGTGGAAGAAAGAGTTGGGAGACATTCACTGAAAATTAGAGAAAAAAAGAGAGTTAAAGATATGCAGAGAAAGAAAAATTAGTCTTAAAAGGTATGAAGTCTACTATGCCCAACATACAAGGCAATGAAGGCAAGGATCCGAATTATCATGAACAGAACAATGTTAATGTGCCATTTCCTCAAAGGCTAAAGGATGAACAAACGATGAAGAAGTTCAAAAAGTTTCTTGAAATATTCAAAATGCTTGAAATTAACATTCTAGTCATGGAGGCACTTGAGAACATGCCTGCCTAAGCTAAATTTATGAAACAAGTCCTTACTTCAAAAAGGAAATTGCATGGGGATGAAATCTTATGTTTAATGGAAAACTGTAGTGCATTCCTTTCAAAAAGGTTGCCAGCAATGCTCAAGGACCCCGGGCCATTTTCCATACTTTGTGAGATTGGAGGTTTACAATTTGGGAAAGCATTGTGTGATTTGGGAGTTTCAATAAATCTCATGCCTTATGCAGTATTCAAGAATTAAATGGAGGACAATTGAAACCAACAAGTATTTCATTGCAACTTGAATGGATCGTAGCATCAAGTTTCCAAAAGGTATTGTTGAGGATGTGATTGTGAAAATTGACAAGCTCTATCTTCTAGCCTATTTTATTATGCTCGATATGGAAGAGGATGAAGAGATGCCGATCATTCTTGGGAGGCCTTTTCTTGGTACCAGCCGTGCACTCATTGATGTTCAAGAAGGGAAGCTGGAATTCCGGATAAATGATGAAATTTTTACATTTAATGTTTTTAGTTCATTAAAACTTCCTTCAATTTTTGAAGATGTTATGAGTATAAATGTAATGGATGATCTAATCGGTGATTGTTGTACGAATGGAATGGAGAGTTTCTCAATAGAGGAAGAGATCTTATAGTCAAATGCCTTATGTCAAAATGATGGAGATGGGATGAGAAATGTGAATCACTTGGAGAATGAACCCTTAATGCAAAAGAAAGATGAAAAGAATCAAGAAAAAGATAAGGGGGGATCTCTGACAAGCGAACCCCCCAAGTTGGCGATTAAACTTGTTCGTAACTCATTTAATGTATGCATATCTTGGTGAAAATGAGACATACCCGGTGATTGTGAATGCATCGTTGATAGGTGATCAACTTGAAAGATTAATTGTGGTGCTTAAAATTCATAAAGATTCCATTTCTTGGTCTATGAATGATATTAGGCAAATTAGCCCTTCCATATGCATGTATAAAATTTTGTTGGATGAAAGAAACAAACCGGTAAGGCAACCTTAATGGAGATTGAATCATACTTTAAAAGAGGTTGTGAGGAAGAAGGTTATCAAGCTTTTGAAAGCCGGTATTATTTACTCTATTTACATTGATTTTCGAAGGTTGAATTTGGCCGCCCGAAAGGATCACTTTCCTTTACTTTATTGATCAAATGCTAGAGAGGTTAGCCGGTTTTTCATATTATTGTTTCCTTGATGGTTACTCCGGTTATCTTCAAATTGTCATTTGTCCGGAAGATCAAGATAAAAAATGTTTTACATGCCTATTTGGTACTTTTGCATATAGGAGTCAAATGCCTTTTGGACCATCCAATGCTCCAAGCACATTTCAACCATGCGTGGAAAAATTTTTAATGACATGGTTGAAAAGACCATAGAGGTCTCCAGGGATGATTTTAGTGTATTTGGTATCTCATTTGTGATTGTCTTGTAAATTTGTCCAATGTGTTGAAAAAGTGTGTAGAGACTAATTTGGTTCTCAATTGGGAAAAATGTCATTTCATGGTGAAAGAAGGAATTGTTTTAGGTCACAAGGTTTCATGAAGAGGAATAGAAATTGATCGGGCAAAAGTGGAGGTGATTGAAAAGTTGCCTCTTTTAATTAATGTTAAAGGGGTAAGAAGTTTCTTAGGTCGGGTTTCTATAGAAGATTTATTAGGAATTTTTCACATATCGCTAGACCTTTGTGCTCGTTACTTCAAAAAGATTGTCCCTTTTATGTTGATGATTCTTGTTTGAAAGCATTCAATGAGTTACAACATGCTGTTGTGATTGCACCGGTCATTGTAGCACAATCAAATTTGTCTCTTCCATTTGAGCTTATGTGTGATGCTAGTGACTATGCAGTAGGTGCCATTTTATGTCAAAAGGTGAATAAAATGTTGCGTGTTATCTACTATGCAAGTAGGACCGTAAATGATACACAACTTAATTATTCTATTACGGAAAAGGAACTACTTACTGTAGTCTTTGCATTTGATAATTGTGAAGACCCGTCAAAATCAAATCATGACAGGAGCTTTAACCTCCTATCAAGATGTACTACAAGCCGGTTTTGGACCGGTAGTGGAGTGCCGGATAAGGCTGGACTAGACCGGACCAAAAGAGTAATGATATTTTTTTTTGTGCTTTGCAAAACGAGTCCATTGGTTGATTGTTAAATTAGTATTTAACCCAAAGGTTTTAAAAAGGGTACTGATTAGGTCCAAATATATATTTTTAAGTTTGAAATTTGACCCATATGGTCATGTGGGGAACTAAGTCAGTCCAGAATGCTTTAAAAGTTCTTTTAAGTCCAAAGAAGTTTCTGAAAATTTTAGTTTGACACCCTGAGACTTTTCTCAAGTTACCATAGGCTCTCAAAAGTTTCTTAAATTATTTTATGACCCTAAGCCTTTTATAAAAATCCCAAAGAAAGTTTTTAAACATTTATTTAAGGACCCTAATGTTTCAAGAAAGTCCTAACGAAGTTAAGAAAAATATTTTACGCTTATATTAGTGTTAGACTACTATAACTTGGGATAAGACTTAGGATATGTTTCTAAGACTAAGGATGAATGGATTATGGGGGAATAGGTTGGATATATTTTATAGGATAAAATGCGTTAAATTAGAGTAAGGAATTTTAACTTATAGGATTTTGTGAATTGTTAATAGGAGCGTACGAAGAGATACAGCTGAAGGATAATTGACTTCTTGACATACGAGGTAGGTGGTTCTTACCTTCTGGTTACAAAATTTGTTTGTAAAATGTCAATTCACTTATTCTTGTGACATTCTAATTTTTGTTAAACATTTTGTTTTTGAAAATTTATTTTGAAAGTTACATTATGTTATGAACAAGTCCATGTTGGGTAATTTGTGATTTTTATGTTATTGCAAAAATATAAGTGACATCTCTTGGTTGCATGTGTATGTGAAAAGCATGAGGTGTCTCTACATATTAACAATGCAGTAGTCAGTGGTTAGACGACGGTCTAATTGTATCGAGTGGGTTAGGCCGACCCCTTGGCATCCTGCCTAGTGGGGGTTTGCATTGGGCTGAGTATTCAGAACTGACGAAGAAATATAGTTGATATATATGAGTCAATGTGTTATATGTTATATGGGTGGTCACAGGAAATCAACTGTATTGGTTACTTAGAATTGATGAAGAAATATAGTTGATATATATGAGTCAATGTGTAATATGTTATGTGGGTGGTCACAGGCAATCAACCGTACTGGGTACTAAGACTCATGTGAATTTTCAAATCCGACTATGACAAGAATGTCACTATAAGTATGTATGTGCTTGTGAAATGTTGAAAAGTTCTTATGAAAACTAAAAATGATTTATGATGTGATTGATAAAAAAAAGTATGCGTACCGTAACTGCATGGTCCAACAGAAGATATTTGCTACCTGTTGGGCGATTTATCGCTTATTCCCCTATTATTAATGTTTGTAAGCAGATAGAGAAGTGGAGTATATTATAGTAAAGGATGGTGATTTGGCGAACAAGAACAAGGAAAGAGATTATGGTAAAGCTTGGAGATGAATAGATAATGCACCTAGATGAATTTTCCAATAAATGAGCCTGCGTGCTCCAAAATGATATGACTCCTTAGAAAGACTTGAGGATATTTTCATTACTCGTTCTAATTTGTCACCGCACAATTGATAGTATTGATAAGCAATGTTTCCGTATTATTAGTCTTACAGTTTGTGGTTGTGGTTACTGTGTGACATTTGTATTCTTGGATAAAGTACGGCGAATGGCATATGCCCAACATGTGCGAGCTAGCGGCGTGACAATAAGTTGAAATCAGTATATATGATTGGATTGAAGGTAATTGTGCACACCAATCACTCTACATTAAAGTACTTATTTTCCAAACAAGATGCCAAATCACGTTTATTGCGATGGATACTTTTATTGCAAGAGTTTGATTGGGAAGTGGTGGACAAAAGGGATGGGGAAAACATGGTAGCCAACCATTTATCAAGGATTGATGCACCATGACTTGTCAATCATGAAGAAAGAGCCATCAATGAAGAATCATCAATTTAGAAATTGCTTGAGGTTGAGGAAGCAAGTCCATAGTATGCGGATATCGTGAATTATCTTGTGGCTAGGATAGTACCAAAGATGCTAAGTGTCAATCAGAAGAGAAAGTTCTTTCCGAAACTTCAATATTACTTCTGGTGAAGTAACTAACCAGTTTTGATGGATAGAAAATAGCGGAACTAATCAAGTCCATTCATGAGAAAGCAAGGCAACATATGCTCAAAGCGAACCAATATAATGCCACAAGGGCTAGCAATGGTCGAAATAAATACTTATAGTCTTCCAGCCAGGAGAATGGGTATAGGTACATTTTTGAAGAAAGAGATACCTTAACAAAGGAAATCTAAGTTTGATCCTTGTAGGGATGGACCTTTCCAAGTACATGAGAGGATTAATGACAATGCATACAAAATTGATCTAACTTGTAAGTATAATGTCAATGCTACATTTAATGTTTTTTCTTCCTTTTATTTTTATATAAGAAGTGATTTGAGGATGAATAATGTAGGAGAAGAGATGATGCGCACGTGAGCAACGGTCAAGTGACGGGGTCATGGTTTAACCTCAAGGAGTTGAAGGAGTTGATTTAGTCCAAGTTCTAGCTGGGCCAATCACAAGACCAAGGACTAAAAAGCTACATCAAGATATGTTGGAATTTGTCAAGGAAATTTTTAACAAACAAGCATTCTTATTTACAAATAGTGATCAAGAGTTCATTCAAGCTCAAGTAAAAAGGCTATTCCATGTTTTAGAAGTGCAAGTCCAAAATGCTCATTCAAGTCCAAGAAGCCCAAGAATTGAAGAGTTCCAAGAAGGGTTCTAGGAACCCTAATTTGGCCAACACCTAGAATTTGGCAAAACTAATCCTATTTGGCCTATGATTTAGCTTCAAGAATTGTTGCTGGAAATTATTATTTTATATGTCCTCTTAAATTGGAGTCTGTTATACCATCTTAGACTTTTGGCTGAGTTTTATGTCCTTATGGGACAATCCAATCTTGTTCGGATTTTGCTAGTTAATGTTCTAGTTTTTAGGGGTTTGTGGTTGTTTTTTTTTTTTCCACTTTAAAAGGGGCCTTATGGCCAAACCTATGAATTCAACATTTGCAATAATATTTTGTGAAAAATTCTTCCAAATGGTCTTCTAAAGACTTGTATTGTGAGGTTGATTCTTATGATTATCAACAAAGAATACTATTGGCTCTATTCTTGTTACAGACAACGGATCCATATTTCGTAAGCCAAGAAACAGACATCTTTAAATTCTTGATTCTTCCACCGATATCTTATTCAAAGGGTTTAAATTCGTCAACTCAGAATTTTGTTTCTTTGTTGCAAATTTTTTATTTTCTTTGTGTTCATCTTGGCCAACATCCCCTAGGGTTTCCAAAGATATCATATTCATGTTGTTGTGGGTATTGTGTATTAGGGTAATCTTTGATTCTGCAATTCAAATTGCCATTTCCTTGTATGTCAAGGAGTTCTCAAATGTATCCCTTCTAAACTCATCGAGATCATTGAAATCGAAGAGCTGCTTTTAACATGCTTCTTTCCTACCAAAGTTCTAGCTCTTAATTTCCCAGTATGCTCATGAACTAATTCCACTGGAAGACGACAAAATTTTCTATAAACTATTCAATATGGTAACATTCCAATTGGTGTCTTGAATGCAATGTGGTGTGCCTAAAATGCACCATCTAACTTTTATCTAGATGCGTTGTTGACAGTCTTTTCCAAGATTATCTTCAATTCTCTTTTGAATACCACCACTTGGCCCAAATTTAAGGATAATATGCCTAATGCAACCTTGCTTCAACCCATACTTGGACATCAAGGTCTCAAATTGAGCATTCCAGAAATGAGACCCTCCATCACTTATAATTGTATTTTGTACTTGAAAATGATAGAAGATTTTTGTCCTTAGGAATTTTGTGACCACCTTGGCATCATTGGTCAGTGAAGCAAGTGCTTCCATCCATTTCGAAACATAGTCGACGGTGACCAAAATGTACTTGTTAGTGTAGGAGGTCAGGAAAGGTCCCATGAAGAGACTTTGCCTCAAGCATTGAATACTTAAAATTCAACAATCCCATTGAGAGGCATTTCTTGCCTTCTTGATATATTACCTAATCTTTGTCACTAATTACATTTCAGCACAAAACTCCTTGAATCCTTGAAGACATGTGGCCAATAAAACCCACTTCGTAAGACTTTTGAAGATTTCTTTGATCTCATTCATGACCTCCAACAAGGAAAGAATGGCAATGTACGAAGATGTTTTCAGAGGCTTGTATCTATTCCTCTGTAATGCATCTTTGAGGGCTTGGTCATTTTATTGCCTAAGGAGATAGGGTTCATCCCAATAGTAATGTTTCACCTCTAGGTAAAACTTTCTCCTTTAATTCAGGTTCAAGGAGCTTGGCACCATCATTAAAACTAGATAATTCACCAAGTCCGCATACCATGGGTGAGTTTTCTTGAACACTAACAATTCTCTATCGAATATTCTTGTTGAATGGGGATTGCCTCTGGACTTACAAGTCTTGATTCTTCAATTATTGAAAGGTGATCCGCAACCACATTTTCACTCCCCTTTTTGTCAACAACTTCCCAATTAAATTTGTATAAAAGAAGTATCCACCTTAGTAATATAGGTTTAGCATTTTGGTTTGAAAACAATCTTAGACCTAATGAAATAAGAATGGAATTTGTCAAATGCAAATGCTATAGTAACCAATTTTTTTTTCCGTTGTTGAGTAATTTATCTGAGCTTTATTTAAAGTCCTACTTGCATAGTGGTAAATGACATACAAAATCTATTTTACCATTTGACATAAAATAGCCGCTATAGCAGAATCACTAGAGTTGCACATCAACTAAATGTTTAATGACCAATTTGGGGCAACAATTATCAGTGCAGTAACAACAGCATGCTTCAACTCATTAAAGGACTTCAAACAAGTATCATCAAAATTAAACGAACAATGTTTTTTCAACAAGGAACAAAGAGGTCTAGCAATGTGGGAAATTTTTTTAATTAATCTACGGTAAAAACCTGCATGTAGAAAAAACTCCTTATTTTCCAAACATTTGTAGGCGTTGTCAATTTTTCAATGACCTATACCTTTGCCTTATCTACCTCTGTTTCTTTTGATGATACCTTGTGTCCCAACACGATATTTTTTTTGTACTCTAAAATGGCATTTCTGCTAATTGAGAGTCAAATTGGTTTCTTTACAACAATGCAACTCATTTGACAAATTAGTCGAGCAATCACAAAAAGATGTACCGTACATACTAAAGTGCATCCATAAACACTTCAATGCATTTCTTAACAATGCCAATTAAGATGGAAAAGATGCACCACTAAAATATACACGGGACATTACATAACTCGAAAGGCATCATTTTATATACAATGTCCCATAAGAGAATGTGAATATAGTTTTCTCCTGATCTTCTAGACATATGGCTATTTCCAAATACCCAGAGTAGCTATCGAGAAAATAGCAATATGCAAACCCCAGCAATCTCTCTAACATTTGATCTATGAAGGGTAATGGGAAATGATCTTTTCAGGAGAACTCAGTTAACTTATTATAGTCATTGCACACTTTCCATCCAATGACCAATCTAGATAGAAAAAGCTCATTTGTGTCACCAATTACTACGGTAATACCACATTTCTTTGGGACGCCTCGGGTTGTACTAATTAGCTACCACTAATCGAGTATATATTACCAGCATCAAGTAATTTCATGACTTCTTTCCTAACAACTTCTGTTAATGTGGGGGTTCAACCTCATTCGTTAGGTCGCCTAAATCGTCTATTCTCTGCAGTCATGAGAATTTTATGCATGCGAAGAGATGGGCTGATGCCTTTAATATCATCAATGTTCCAAGCAATGGCATTATGATGCAATCTAAGCATAACAATCAACCGTTCAAGTTGTTTACAATTCTAGAATGCATTTAAAATTACAAAAAAGTTTCATAATTACTAATATACATATTTTGTAAATGTGAGGGTAGAGATTTAACCTCAACATTGGGGGGTTCGTTATACAAAGATTGCCTTTCACCTCTATACTATTTAACACTTTAATTCTCTTGAATTGGGGCATTTTCCTCTAAAAGATTCAAGCACTCTTTTGTTCCTTCATATTCTTGGTTAACTTTGTTTCGGCATATTAATGCCTTTCTGATGGAGATTCTGTTAGTTGGTACAAAAAAAAAAATTGTGAACCAAGTCATCAATCACATTAATGCTGAATAATGAATCAAAGACATTAAATATAATGATTTTATTATTTATGACTAAACTCTAAATTCCCTTCTTGGATGTCATTAAGAGAATGCTCGGTGGCTATGAGTAGTCTTCCTAGTATAATGGGCATCTCTTTATCTTCTTCTGTTTCCAACACTATGAACTTTATCAGGATGTACACTTTGTCCACCTTGACGACCACAACCTCAACTATTCCTCTTGGAAATTTGGTGCTTCGATCCATAGGTTGAAAGGAGACATTTTTGAAATCTCCACCATGAAGCTTCTTGTAGACCGAAAAAGGCATAAGATTATTCAAGGCTCTCAAGTCACATAAGGCTATTTTAAAGTGGATGCCACCAACGTCATGAGCTATTGAGAATGAAGTTGGATCGTTTAACTTTCGAGGTAATTTTTTGTAATGGATGTACTATACCCCTCCGTAGTCAAAGGATTTCATTCCCATGGAGTTTCCTCATTAAAGAAAGGACTTGCTTCATGAATTTGGCATAACTTGAAATATTAGATAGGGCCTCCACAAATAGAACATTGATCCTCAACATTTTCAAAAACTTCTAGGAATATGTTGAACTTTTTATCCTTCTCATTATACTTTAATATCTGCAGGAATAGAACCTTGACTTGTTGGCTTTATCCCATCTGTGGATCCTTGCCTTCATTATCTTTAAGAGACTTAGTAGTATAATCAAGCATTTTTTTCCTTGCCTTTTGAAGACTCCCCATTCTCTCCCTCAATTAAGCCATCGTCATCATTCGATGCCTTTTTAGCCTCATTATATCAAAATTGAATCAACCCCAACATTATCATCTAATGTTTTACCACTCCTAAGTATAATAGCTTGAACATGTTCACGTGCATGATGGTCTCTTGGATTTTGGTCTCTTGGATTTTGTTCTCTTGGGTTCGGGAGAGTGTCACTTGGGAGTGAACCAGTAGGCCTTTCAGTACTTGTCTAGCCACTTTCCCCAATTGTGTCTACAAATTCCTTGTGGAGGCATCTTAATTTTGTACATATGGCTTGTGGTCTCTCCCAAGTGCTTTATTTCCCTCCTAGTCGCCTTGCTTTTCTTTCTTATCGCTTCAGGTTCTGTTGAAGTTTCTGCAAGCTGACCATTACATCCTCTGTTTCTCTTTCGAGAAATGGATCACTTATCATGGATTGTTGGTTTTGATGTTGTTGATAAGAAGTACTACCTTGGAATTTTGGAAGTTAGATTAGAAAGGTCTTTGGTGTTGTGGTTGATATGGTGTAGATGAAGGGGCTTGGTTGTTATAAGTGAGTTGGTTAGCACTTTGAGATAATTGCCTATTCTGTAAGAAATAAGGATAGTTCTTGCAAGATTGATTATAAGTGTTTCTATAATGATTTGGTTTTTTTCTAGATGATGAGGCTAGGTTGTCCACATGGTTTGCATACTTATGACCCATCCATGGGCATCCTGTCACTTGAACATTACCCATTTGGGTGATTACCCAAGAAAAAATCACATACCAATGGTGTTTGAGATTGAAATGATATGTCACTCACCTTTCTAATGTCCGTCTCTAATTGTATTCTGAGGTTGGCCATCATGTCATCATGCTATTTTGGGCTAACAACGCATCATTTTGATGAAGTTGTAAAATTCCTCTTTGGCCTTGAGATAGGTGTTGTTTGCTTGTTTAGTAAGGTCCTTTTTATTTATTGTTTTGCTTAGGACTAGCAAAGTTTGGGGTGTTATAACTCTAGTAAAAAAGAGTTAGTATACTTGTTTAAACTAGCTTATTGTTAGTATTTTCTGGATTTTTATTAGATTATGTCTTTTTGTTTAGTTTTACCGCATTTAGTAGTTGCATTTACATTTGTGTAAATATCATCAATTTAGTGTTAATTTTAGTATAATTTGTCACTTGATCGATTTAAACTAAGAGGTATGGAGCTTAAAGAAAGAAAAAATTGAGCAAAAGGGCCAAATGGAGAAATCAAGTTTGCTGATGAAGGATCCATATTGCAATATAGGTGTGATATGGATGCGCTGACAAAATGCTAAATTTTTGCCTCTTGTAAGAATCTCTTTTGGCTGACTTTTGCTCCATTAACCCTAGCCCTATAAATACATCTTCTAACCTTCTTTGGAGACTAACAAGAGAGATAGTTAGGGTAAGGAGTAAAGTAGAATTAGGTAGTTTCTCCTTATTTTTCTTTGCCATTTGGGGAGCGTTTTCTTCGATTAGAGTAGATTAGGATTTCTTTTTCTTGTACGTATAATTTCCAAGTTGATGATTTAAACTTTTTAGTTGTAAGTGCTTTATTTATGTTCAAGCTACATTAGTTAATCTTTAATTTCAAGTTTCTTTAGTTTAATTAGTCTAACTACTTTCTTGTAATTGTTTTTTTTTACTTGTTTTCTTAGTGAAATAGTTGGATTAATTCATGCATTTCCTTCAATTATGATTCCTTAGTGGTGAGTGATAGTTTAGATTAGTTAGAGTAGATTAGTTTATGGGCTTTGCATTTAGTTTCTTTCTTTTCTTTCTTTCTTAGATTAATTAGTAGATTAGCTGATGGCTTTCCTGCTAGTCATTTTTCCTTAGTATTAATTTTCAGCTTAAAATAGTTAATTAATTGCTTTCTAAATATGCTTTCTTTTTACAAGCTTTCTTAGAATATTTTTATGGGTTTTTTCTAATTGTGCTTGCTTAGTACTAAACAATAGTTTATATTGGATTACTGCATCATTAAAAGGCCTTCCCATTTCTCACGCTTTCTTCAATTGCTACTTAACACGCTTTGTTTAGTGTTGATGTTTACCTTAATGCATTACATGGCTTTTAAATTGCTTTCTTAGTTTCATTAGTTCTAGGTTTAGTTAAATCTCATCTTTTAAATCTATCTCTTCAACTAGTAATCTAAATAAATAATCAGTAATTATCAACCAATACTTGTAGGTACGATCCCTACTTCCCTTTATTACTAGTTAACAACTGTATACTTACGAGATGCCACATAGTTAGCAGTAGGATTTAGATGATATAAATTTATAACTAAGTGTGTAAGGCATCATCCAGTGATGATCACTAGGAGCAAATTTCATTAATTTTAAGATCCGGGAGAAGAATCTGCTCTAACATGTTTGCCAGTGCTCTAATATTAAACCACTTCAAGAACCAAAAAGATGAATTAACTGACTGAATTGTAAGTTGAATGTGAGGGTTCACATTATTCTGCACCTTGATCATCCTTCTGCAAATTGAGGATGGCATGGATGGTGTATTTGAGTTATAGTGACATCTTATGTATTCAGCCGATAGTGAGAAAGATGCGTGAAAGTTTTCATCGAAGTTTATAAGAAAAGATAAGAACCACTTCTCCCAAATAACAAAATCTAAGACCATCCTCGTTAGTTGGAAAGCAATGATACTTCCAATTAAGCCAATGTCTTATTTTTCTAAATTCTGATGTCCTCCAATAGAAATTGGCTTGTAGTCGATCCAATTGAGCTAAAAACATTATCGAGGGATCAAGAACTGAAAGCATATGAGAATTGGAATAGATGAAAGGATGTGATTAATTAAAATCAATCGCATGGTGATAAATGCTTGTTCTTCCAACCTACCAAACAATCTTGAATCTTATCTACTATGGGTTGAAAGTAAGAATATTTTTCCTTCCAAAAAAATAGACAACCTAGATAAGTGAATGACAAAGAAGCTTTAAGAATACCTATGAGATTAGTGATCACCAATGCCAAAGTTCGTAGGCATTTTTTGAAGATCAAATAGATGCTCTTAGAGAAGTTGATTTTTTGTCTCGAACCTTTCTGATAAACTTTTAAAAATTCCATCAACTTCTTCAGAGATGGTTTATCCTCTTTATCAAATATTAGGAAGTTGTATGCAAATGCCAGGAGGCTCATACTGGGACAACCACTCTATCCAAAAAAAGGCTGAATGGCACTATCAGCAACATTGATTTTGATACCCCTTCACAAAGCCTCGGAGGATAGAATGAAAAGCAAATGAGATAGTGGATCGCCTTGCTTGACTCCACTAGATGAAGGGAATAAATCTTTTAATTTTTCCATTTAGAGCAGCATAGAAAACCAGCTCAGCTTTAGGTTCAAAATAACCAATTGCACTAAAAAAAGTTGGGAAAACCAAATTTTTGAAGAACCACATGAAGAAAAACCCAAGAAACTCGATCAAATGCCTTCATCATATCCGGTTTAATCACCATATTGTGATCTCAAGCTTTCTTATCGAGTCAAGAGAATACCTCTTGCGCTAAAAGGATGCTATACACTGCCGTTCTACCCAAAACAAAAGCCGACTACTCTTCTGAAATTAGAGTTGGCAAAACCCTAGCCAAACGCTTAGCTATAATCTTGGTAAAAATATTATATGAAATTACATAAAGTTATTGGCCTAAAATCATTAAAGTGAGTAGGATTATCTTTTTTTTAGGTATAAGAATCAATAGAGCATGAGAAATTATTCCAGAAAGACGTCTTCTTGCAAAAAAAATCCTACATAGACAAACAAAGATCACTATGAATAATGTCTCAACAGCGAGCTTTAAACAATATGGTGAAGCCATCTAGGACTTGGGCCACTATCATGATCCACATAAAAAATGATATCTCGTAGTTCCTCAAGAGAGAAGCCGGCTTAGTAAGCTCGTCCTGCTACTCAATTGAAACTAAGCAAGTAATATATTCTAATATTTACTACATGCATTGATCATCAATTCCAGATTCAAAAAATAAATTGTGAAAAAAAATTAATTGCCTCATTGCCAATATCCTTAGAAAGGTCGAACCACTATCCATTTGAGTCTAAAGTCCACCACTAGCCATTTGAGTCTCTGATGTGTCGAATAGTAAGTCGAGAACGTTTACTGAGTAACGAAGCATGGAAAAATTTAGTGTTGGAGTCCCCAACTACAGGCCACTTACATAGTGCTTTTTTTGGCCAAAATATTTCTTTATTTTTAAGTTTCTAGAACAAGTCCGCTTGCTCACGATGTAGTGATTCTCTATCCTTTGGAGATTGAAAAGCTTAAAACTGACATCCAAATCTCTCACATGGTTTTCTGCATGTTTTGGCGTCATTAAATTAAAAATATTACCAAAAATAGTAGTATTCCACTAATGTAAACCCAGTTTCGACCTTTTAAACTTCCATGGAAAACCATTCAAATTAGCACTTGCCACTGGGGCTGACTAATTTGCCAAAACCATCGCCACGAACATAGGGTGCATTAGTCATCTATGTTGAAATCTAAAAAGTTTTGGCAATGAAGTAGTGTGGAAAAGATAATGAAGTAATAAAGCTGAATGATCCGAAGTAAATCTAATAAGATGTTGAACATGAGAAATTCTAAATATAACAACCATTGCAGATTCACCAAAAGTCTATCTAGCCATTTCCAAACTATGAAAGGAAACTCTGTTTGTCCACAACTCTATAGAATCATTGAATTCGTCCATTAAAGAGAAGTTTTGAAGTGATCAGCCTTGATATTCAAAAATAGTAGAAATAACACTGAAATCCCCCTACAATCCTTGAAACATCAATTGTAGGGGCAAAAGAACTCACGGCTGGCCATAAAATCGACTCGCTCAGCTTTAGACTATTCTATTGTCCTTTAAAGACATTTATCATTATATATCACTATATGAATGTATTCCTCAGCATTCGAAGTAACATTATAGTGAAAAGAACCATTCCAAAAGATCCAAATTTTATTAGTTATATTAAAGATGCAAAAGCTACATCATAACTGAATACAAAATTCTTCAATTCTCATCGAATCAACTTAGGGTTTAGTAATGACCAGAAAAGAAATATTATTCCATCTAATCAACTTTTCCAATCTTCAGAGTGAGGATTTACTAGAAATAATTCAGATATTCGGTACGAGCACATTAATCACTGAGAAGAAGGTAAAATTATGAGTGAAGGCATGCAAATCTTGCCTGGTTAGAAAATAGGGGAGAATGAGTGAAGGCATGCAAATCTTGCCTGGTTAGAAGGTAGGGGAGACTGAGTGAGGGTATGCAAAGCTTGCTTGATTAGAATCATGTGAGTAATCGTTTAAACTTTTGTAGTCTATATGCATTAGTTGGAGTACTTGGTGGCTGCAAGTGTGGCTGTCCATCATTACTCGAGGAACTTTGAGGAAGTCAATTGAAAAACTCATGTAATACCCAATTTAGCATAACTAGAAGACAGAACTTCCTCTTTAAAATGTCTGAATCCTGAAAATAATTCACAATATTTGATTCATGAATTGGACATTTTTAGTGAGGACTTCAACATTTTACATCATGATCATCAATCATAGTCTAACCAATCCTTCAAACATCATGTATCCAGAGCACATCTGAAGCATGCAGCCTATCTTTCTCGACTCAAATGACATTCTATGCATACATGGAGCTTCAATATGCAACCTGGCAGCCAAGGCAACATCATTTAGACCCTTCCCAACCTTAATAGGATTTACTGAAGGGTTGACCTAATAATGGCTCAACCGTAGCTACCGCTAGGCGGTTAGGGTTTTAGGACGATAAAGACGCTTACTAACCTGCCTCCGCAACCCTGTGGACGAGAAGGACCCCAATCGCCATTGGATTATTATCCAGCAGTTGATGCATAGCCTGTGTATCAAATCAATAGATTCCAAATCAACTAGAGTCTAATGCATAGCCCGTACCTCTAGATGCCTGTACTAGCGATTGATGCACAACCTTCTTGCCAACATATTAGACAGCAAAGATGTAAGATTGTAAGCTAGAATTGATGGTTTCACTACTGAAGACAATCCCAAAGAACTAGGGTTTCGAGCACATCTTCCAAGAATACTACAGCTAGTTGTTGTCATAATTCGGGCTCATCTTATTCGTCTTAAGTACCCAGTGAACCTTTTTAACTTGTTGAGGCTAAGAGGCAAATTTCTTGGTATCTATGGTCGAACCATTGGCCCTGTTTCTCAGCTCTTTGTTGATGGGAGGTTTAGGGATAGCCAACGAAGCATTAGACGAGTTAGGCTTAGGGTTAATAATTCACCATTGCCACCAATAGGAGGGTTCTTCAGGTTAGGGTTGTTTACCAAGCAATCAATTATTAGCCAATCCAAATAACCCACACATTGTGACAAAAAGGCAATAATTAGGAAAATATTCATACTCAATTGCCTGCCACTTTCCTCGTTCACCGTTGCCAACATAAACCCGTTCGAGCCTTGGAGTAGTCCTGTCTCTTATACACATCGTGCCTTTCCTGGCCTCAAACCTTTAGCTGCAGGCTCATAAATTTTGAGGGGATTTCCAATGGAGAATACTGTAGTTTTATGGAAAAAATGAAAAGAAAGACCTTCAAATGCTATCTAGACTGGAACTATAGGCGTTTCATTGTCGATTGAAAAATTTGGAGTCCATTTAAGGATTAGCAACCCAAACGCTAAAATAGTCCAAACACCGTGAACCAATATCTTAGAAAATGTTCCTCACGATCAAAGAGAATTGGTAGTTATTGGGTCAATTATACTTGCTTAATAACTAAGAAAGAAGTTGAAATCATACGATATTAAGTGTTAATAAAGACTATTATTCATCCTTCATTATGAACTTTGGCATAGATACAAGAATAAGAAGTAATAAAGGAGATTTAGCTGTAGTAGATTATGAAATAAGAGAGGAGTTCTAATCAAATTACATTTCAAAAGAATAATGAGACCAAATAACACATAATAGAACTTAAAATGTGATTTAATTACACTAGATTAAGAATCAAGAGTAAGACCTATTCATAAAATATTTACACCTAAAGAAAATAAAAATTGCATTCGGAATGAAATGAATACTGTGGCATATTTGACAAAAGAACTCAATAAAGGGGCCAATTATGCTTGATTATTTTTTTAAAAACCAAAAAACCACCACAACTGCTTTACACTCAAGTAACACAAACCAATGATCAATAGGTTATAGAAGAAGTCTTACCACCTTAACTGCACTTGATTGTCAACAAAATATATTTGATTAGCGATAAGCAAGAAGTTGTAACCACAAGTCATTCAGAACTAAGAAAGATGACTAATCATTCTTTACTATAAAATACAAAAGCAGATCTAGCAACTGGCTACAAGATTAAGAACTAATAAAGGAGATCTAATCAGAGAAGATTAATCTTGATGCAGTTCTAATCAAAGCACATATAAAAAAGATAATGAGATTAATGACACATAAGAACTTGAAATACTTATACTAAATTAAGAACCAATATTGAGATCTATTCATAAATGATTTACCAAAAAAAATCAAATCGTCTTTAGAAAAGAACTTAGAAATAGGACCAATTATAGTTGATTAAGAATTAAGAAAGAAGTTGTAATAGTATGACATTAGGAACTAAAAAAAGAGGACTAATCAAATGTTGTTATGAACCATAAAAGGTGATCTAATTATACAAGATTAAGAACTAAAGAAGAAGACCTAGTCAAATTAGGTTAAGAAACAAGAAAGAGTTATAATCAAAGTACATTTCAAAAATATAATGAGATCTAATAACACATAATAAAACATTAAAAAGAGATTTAACTATAATAGATTGAGAACAAGGAGTGAGACCTATTCAAAAAAGAGATGTTTAGACCAAATCAAATCGAATCATGCTCAAGAAAGAATTTAGAAATTTGGCAAATTATATTTAATTAAGAGCTAAGAATGAAGTTGTAATTATACGATATTAAAACCTAATAAAGATTACTAATCATACATTATTATGAGCCATAAAAGAAGTTCTAATCGTACAAGATTAAGAAGTAATAAAATAGACTAGCTATAGTAGATTAAAAAATAAGAAAGGAATTCTAATCAAATTATATTTGAAAAATATAGAAACCTAATAACACATAATAAGAACTTAAAATGCAATTTAATTACATTAGGTTATGAACCAAGAGTGGGACCTATTCACAAAATATTGAAAACTAAAGAAATCAAATCACATTCCAAAAAGAACATAGAAATGGGGCAAATTATACTTGCATAAGAACTAAAAGAAGTTGTAAACATACGATATTAATAGCTAAGAAAGATGACTAATCATACTTTACTATAAACCCCAAAAGAAGTTCTAATTTTACAAAAGATTAAGAACAAACAAAGGAGATTAAGTCATAGTAGATTATGAAACAAGAAAGGACTTCTAATCAATGCACTTTTTGAAAAGATAATGAGATCTCTAACACATAATAAGAACCTAAAATGCGGTTTACTTATACTATATCAAGAACCAAGAGTGAGACCTATTCATAGAAGATTAAGAACTAAAAAAAATCGAATCGTATTCAAGAAAGAATTTAGATATGGAGCCAAAATGCTTGCTTAAGAACTAAGAAAGAAGTTTTGGCCGTACGATATCAGGGGCTAAGAAAGAGAACTAATCATACTTTATTATGAACCACAAAAGAAGATCTAACCATACAAGATTAAAAACTAATATATTAGATTTTTTTCATATTAGATTAAGAAATATGAAAAGAGTTCTAATCAAATTAAACTTTGAAAAGATAATTAGATCTAAAAACACATAACAAGAACTTAAATAGCAACTTCATTATACTAGCTTAAGAATGAAGAGTGAGATCGTGATTCGTAAAAGATTTTGAACTAAAAAAAATTGAATTATATTTGAAAATAACTATATAATGGGGTTAATTATACTTGCTCAAGAACTTAAAAAAAGTTGAAATCATACAATATTAAGAATTAAGAAATACGACTAATCATACTTTATTATGAACCACAAAAGGAGATCTATTAATACAAGATTAAGAACTAACATAGGATATCTAGTCCTAGTAGATTAATAATTAAGAAAGGTGTTATTATCAGAGTACATATCAAAAAAGTATGTTTTTTAACATCTAACCACCGAAACTTTGGTAGGGGACACTACTCCCCAAATTTTATTAAAATAAAACAAAATACAAGAAGAAAGACTAGGCCAAACCCTCCCAGAATTGATATAAATTATCTATAGAATACAATTAAAAATGAATCAAAGGGCATCCAAGAGCATCCGTAGAAAGAAGACCACGCAATTGCCTGGGGTAAGAATCTTAAGTGTAGAAGGAAGTAAAATGGGTAGAACTTAGACAATCAGCAAATGAATTCGCTTTCCTGAAAATATGACTAATAGTCAAGTTCCCTTGCATTAACAAGGTTTTGATTTTGCAAACAATATGGCCTAGTGGCCTAGATAGAGAAGAGTTTTGTAAGAGCATAAAGGATAGGTGTTGTGAATCAGTGTCTATAAGAACCGAGTGCATACAAATATGAGGGCAAAGCTGTAATCCCTTGAAAAGAGCTTTTGTTTCCGCAAAATCATTGTTTCCCATGCCAAAGTAAGAATAAAACCCATGTAAGAACCGGCCGAATGAGTCCCGAATTACACCACCACCAGTGAAATGTCCTAGATTACCCATTGCCAATCCATCCATATTGATCTTATAAGCTACCCCCAACTAGTTTAATCCACACAACAGCAAATGGTGAATACCTTGGCTTCAATAACACCCTACAAGACAAAGTAGAGAGAATTGGAAAAGCCCTATCCCTTTGAATCATGAAATGACGCACCAAACTGCATTGAATCTGAGACAAAATAGTATTTACGGACAAGAAAATATTGCCATAAATAGTAGTGTTTTGAACAATTCAAAGATGCCAACAAATATAAGCAAGGCGAGTTGAGCGAAGTAGGTCATCACCTATATTTGTCGAATGTAACCACCACACCTAAAATTTTTGATGAATTGAAAGAGTTGCAAAGTCGGGGATACCAAGCATGGACTCAAACTCTCTTCAAATATGTCTAGCCACTCCGCAATGAAGAAATGTATGATTTAAAAAATCAAAAGTTTTGTGGCACCAACATTTCAAGGGCTTGTTAAAACCAAATTCCACCAAGACATCTGCAAATGTCTGAAAGCACATCTAGATTTTCATAGAAAGATGGAAACCTTCAAAGCTATTCGCGCACTCCAAATGTGAGCACGAGAATGAATTTGAGATTTCCAAATTTGATTCAAATCATGATCCGAGATGATATGGATCCGAATAGCCCAAATATGTGTCAAGATGAGGAGATGAAAGATAGATGTAAGCATGGATTCACTCTTGCCAAGATTGGAGTACATTTGTGGTATTTCGATCAAGTTGGATTGGACTATTCTCAATTCAATAATACATGAAGTCCAATCCAACTTGATCGAAATACCACGAATGTACTCCAATCTTGGCAAGAGTGGATCCGGGATGATATGGTTCCGAATAGCCCAAATATGTGTCAAGATGAGGAGATGAAAGATAGAGTAAGCATGGATTCACTCTTGCCAAGATTGGAGTACATTCGTGGTATTTCGATCAAGTTGGATTGGACTATTCTCAATTCAATAATACATGAAGTCCAATTCTTCAAAGTGAAGCACAAGTGGAGATCCATTGAGTGCAAGAAGGCAGACTTCCTTTCAAGTTTATTTTAGTTGGGTCTTTATTATGTAAAGCCCAATAATAATTTAAAGTGTTGTGTAAATTGGGCTGATTTTAAGTTGGTTTTAAGTTGGGTTTAGTTGTTGATTTAATTCTTAGTTTTAGACTCATTTGAATTAGCCTTAATAAGGCCCATTTAGCCCAAATCTTGGGGCTAATTATGGTTGAACCCTAGCACTACTTTTTTTAGGAGTTTTAAGCTAGTTTTTTGGATTTCTATAAGCCTATAAATAGGCCTCATCATATGGACGAATTTACAGCAGATTTTTATCAATAATATTCATCTTTTTCTTGAGGAAAAAGTTCTTTCTTTTAGTCTTTGGATTAAGACTTTGTTGGGATCATCGCTTGAGCAATGGTGATTGTTTTAACCGACTTGTAGATTTGATTCTTCCCCGATTCATATAGGCAACGGGTCAATTCTTGCTTTAAATCTTGTTAAGAGTTTGGTTCTTATCTCGTTATAGACAACGGGTTGAATTCTTGCTTGATTCCTGTGTGTTCTTTATTGTTCTTGTTTGTGTGTTTGCTGTCCAAATTCTTGTGACCAACTTTGGAGTCGATGCTTGGGGTTTTGGTGCCATCTTGAATTGTTGGGTTTCGTGGCACCAAGTCGATTTACTGCGCACGGGGTTCGTATCACGAGAAAGTAGAGAAAATTTCCAAAATCGAAGGTTGCCAAATAGGAACATCCAGTTCAGTAGATTAAAACAAGGGATTGGCCAAAATCTTGTCCATCACCTCCTTGTGCAACTACTGTGGGAGCAAAGAAAAGGACCATCCAAGCTCATTACTATAAACGTCTTGCACCCTAATTAAAGTGTTCAACACTCCATCCGCGCAATCAGCTAGTACTCCATCACCTAGCCAATTTTGAAACCAAAAGGAAGAAACCCCATTGCGAATTTGAAAGTTTTCACCAGCAATATATTTAATCCGATTCTTGCGTTTCCAGATGGGAGAAGACCCCCATTGCGAATTTGAAAGCTTTCACCAGCAATATATTTAATCCGATTCATGCGTTTCCAGATGGAAAGAAGACCGGCTTGATGCACCGTACTATATGTCACACGCATATAACGAGGCCAAAGTGAAGAGGAAGAGTAAAAATTCCACCACATTTTCAGAGATGTGAAAAGCCTCAATGGAATCAAAAGAGCGAATTCGAAGGCCATTCTTTGATGTTGGAGAGCAAACATCTTTTAATTGCATTCGACGTCTTTTAACACCATGTTCCCAATCACCCCAAAAAATGGATGATAATAGTTTCTGAAATTGCTGAATTATGCATTTGTGAGGCTAAAAAACTGCCACGATGAGAATGGAAATGGAAGAGGGGACATGTTTGATAAGCACCAATCAACTTCCCAGGGAGATTAATTTTTGCTTCCAAATAGCCAATTTGTTATGTAGTTTTTCCAACAAAGGCGAAGAAAGATTGGAAGTCTTGCATCCTATGTAAACTAGCCATCCAAGTTAAATAAGTTGTAATGCAGTGTACTCCATCCCAGTCAACAATACAATAGTGTTTGTAGAGCAAGGAACATCTGCGAGAAAGCACGAAAGAACTCTTCCCGAAGTTAACACATTAACCTGAATCCCTTTGATAGATGTCTAGAAAAGATAACAAACTATTAAGTAGACTTTTTATTACCCCCATTGAAAATGACCACATCTTCTGTATAAGCAAGATGGGAAACCGGCATTGCATACCCTCTCGAATCTGAATAGGGTAAAATATGCCCTTCATGCAATAAGGGATTCAATCCTCGTGAGAGTGCCTCTGAAGCTAAGACAAAAAGCAATAGAAGAAGAGGATCACCTTGTTTCACACCTCGAGTAGGCTAAAACACCCCCTGTAATTTTGCCATTTAGGAGTAAGGAAAACCAAGTAGCTTAAAGGTTTTGACAAACAATTGCAGGAAGCCGAATTTGATCATCATAGCTTGTAAAAATATCCTTGATACATGATCAAATGCTTTTATCCTATCTAATTTTGTAAACATATTCTTACCCTAGAATTTTTTATCCAATGAGCTGATAAGTTCTTGAGATAGAAGAATGTTATTGGCAATTGATCGACCGGCCATAAAACTAGATTGCTTAGAAGAGATCAAATGAGCACTACGATTATCTAATCAAAATGTCCATGTAATCCAACTTGACAGGAAATTAAAAGTAGATCTAAGAGACAATTAAAGAGAAATTTCTGTTAAAGAAGAAAACTTGGAGTTCAAGATATCCTAAATTGTCCTAAAATCTACTAACTATCTACTCTCCTCTCTACATACTAGTTTTAAGTGGCTTAAATAGTGTAGTGCTACACAAGACAAAATCTGGAGTTGTTGGCTGAAATTTTTACCAAATTGCCCTTACAATTTAACTCTCAGCGAGTTAAGATCGCGATATAGAACAATTGAGATCGCAACCTTGACTCTAATACATTAAGACAATTTCCCAAGTCGAGATCGATATATGGAGAGTTTCGGATCGCGATCTCGAGTATCTTCTCAGCATTCTTCATTTCTTCCATTATTGCAATTTGGTCCCTTCAGCTTTGTTAATTCCAGTTTCCAACCTCTACTTTTTGACCTGCATAATATTAACACCATTAAGCAATTAATTAAACTAGAAATTTAATAAAAACTTGTCATATTTCAATCAAGAATGGAAATACAAAAACATATGAAAGAAATTAACTAAAATCTTCAAATACTTACCCAAAATTTGGGATTTTAACTATCAAAATGCTATAATTTAGAGGAAAATAACTCTAGTTTTCTAGAGTTATCAAAGAGTCATGAACAAATTCAATTTGTATAGCCATCTCAGCCATATTCTCAACTTTAAAATTCACAAGAAAAAGATCTAGATTTGAGATATCTTTACTTTCCTTGTAAATCTGCGTTATTTGATGAAATTAAAGATTCTCTTTTCCTCTCTTGTTGCTAATTTTTCATTTTCTCTAATCTTCTTTTTTCTTCATGAAAGATTTGAATATTCAAGAATTGAGCATAATTGTATTCACGTTTTGTCTCTATTTATTTTCATGTATTCTCCTTAATTACAACAAGAATACAATCTCTAGGAACTCCTCCCTCTAATTTTTAAGAAAATAACCATGGTATATTGTATTTTGGGTTAAAAATGTAATAAAGGATAATTTTGGATCTCAGGATCTGTAAAATCGTTAGAAAAAAAAAATATTTTTGAATTGTTTAAAGAGAGTTTGAAGTTCAAGGGTTAAGCAAATTTCAGGAATTCCAAAGAATTGGAACCAACGATAGAACCACATTCGTAGGAAAGTATTATTTTTAAGAATTGAGGAATCCATCATGATACCACCAGGTGTGTTTATAATTAGGGGTTGAATTACAATAAAGAACATTAGTAAGGGCAAACATGAGATCTCGACAATTAAAAGCATAACTGGAATTGTTTGAAAAGGATCTAAAATTCGGCATAAAAAATGACAGTTAGATTCCTTCTCTAGAACACATCAGATTTGTATAAAATTCAAAAGAGTTTTGAAATGGCTGTCTCTGCCTGCCCTTCAACCATCGTCTAATGGTCTGTCATTCTCTTTTGCTGATGATCTAATAGGCAAACCTAAAGGCATTGATCAACCCCAGTCCTATCTGCCTTTGAAGAAATTGCAAACCTATAAGGGAGAACTTCCACCGCTATTTACTTCTCTAAGGAAGAAGTACCCCATTCCGTTACACACTGGTGGAGTAGTTTCCCATGGGGGAAACCAAACATGGAAATGGTGCAAATGAGTTGTCAAACAATCAGATTCAAGGGGAATTTCACGATTGGCTTTCTTGATCATAAGCACATACTCATTTGGTTTTCCAGATAGGAGGACTATTTGCGTTGCTAGCTCAAGAATGTTTGGTTCATTAACGGATATTACATGTGCACTCTCAATTGGCACCCTTTGTACACGCTGCCGATAGAGCCTTCGGTTGTCCCATATGGGTCACTTTTGAAGGTCTTCCTGTTGTTTTCTTGACTAAACATGCGGTTTTTAGTCTTGCACAAGTGGTAGGAACTGCACTCAAATTACACATGGCAACGAAAAATTTTACTCGCCCTAATACAGGTAAGGTCTATCTTGAAGTAGACCTCTTGGAAACTCTCCCTTCGCGTGTGTTGTTAGGGATAGGGGATGGTGAAAGGTGGAAAATGTATAAATTTCATATGACGATCTCCCATGCTATTGCACCGAATGCAACAATATATTCCGTCACATTGTTGATTGTAAAACAGGAGCCCCAAAATTACCAAATCAACAACTGTTGAGCTCGGCTAAATTGGCTACTCATCCTATAAAGAAGACTACCTCATAATGGCAACCTATTCAACATCATGATACAGGTCCATCAGGCATATCCAAGGAGAATCATTTGGTAATTCAGTCCAAAGAGATGCACATCCCTATCTTCAAGCTAATTAACCTTCGGCAACAAAGGTAATGGCAGAGATGGAAGAGCCACCAGTCAAGAAGGTTATACCATCTCCAACAAAACAGTTGATCCCTCAACTGGTCAAGGTGGTTACATCAGGTCCAACAAACCAGGATACTCAAAATACAAATCCCCTGAAGGATGTGACTCTAAAGTCAAACTAGCATGAAGCAAATATGGAGCTGACAAACTTCAACTGTTTCCTAGGACCAACCGAGCTCCCAAATAAGTGTGGTTCAATTCCACCACCAGATTCGATAATTCAAATTTCATAAGATGATCTTTCTTCTCATGCAAGAATTTTTGAAGAATTGCCATGTTACTTTTCAGACAATGATTCTCCCTATGCACAAGACCATGCACAAGATAAACCTCCAAGTGAGCAAGAGTTGGCCATCAACCCATATGAAATTCCCACCCCAATAAACAGATAGAATGTAATGCCAAAATGAATTTCGTAACTGCCGAGATGTGCACCCAATCCAAGACTTGGAAATTCTTGCCCCATAAAGGAAAGGAAGATGTAAAAGGACATACAATAAGCCAAGAGCAATGTGAACCAGCCTATCCTCGAAGACTATTTCCGTGGTTAAGTCCTAGAATGCAAGATGCCTATCATAGAATTAGAGGGAGTTAGCATCATAGATTTCACAAGATGTTAGAATTCACAGAGTTTGTCTTCGAATTCATTTTCACATTGCAGGATAGCCAGGCTTCATGTTTGCCTCCATGTACTTTTTTACTTAATAATAAATGGGAAACCCCACTTGGTAGCTGGTAGCTCAAAAAAAAATCCATTCTTCTGCACTTGGAACTATTTTTAATAAATATTTTAGACATAGTAAATTGATAACCTTGGACAGTAAGGCGGCATCCAGTTCTACCATCTTTTATGTCAAAAATTTTAATATCACTTAAGAAATCTGCATATGTATGTCTATATTTTAATGGATTTATTTTAAAAAACTTGGGAAATAGGAGCCAAATTTTTTTGAAAAATAGTTTTCTGGCACCGTAAATGCATTTTGATGCAATTCTTCAATTTCAACAAATAGGGGTTCTAATATTTTTGTTTCTGAACCAATTGCTGGTTCTTCATCAATAGTCATTCCAATTTGGGGTGAATTTTAAGAATGGGCTACAAAACGGGAAGTTGTCCAAGTCCTACCCTGTCTCTTATACACATCTAGATGTATAAAGACTGTTTAAGGAGAGGAGGTATTTGAATTCGGTGATTGATTGTCAAGGGCTTGAACAAAAGTTGAAGGAGAATTGGATGAAGTATTTGAAGGAAGTGATATAAAATTTTGATTATTAAGGGAGAAATTTGTCTTCCACTGCCTGAACTTAAGGAAGAAATTTGCCTTCCTCTTCCTTAATTTTGTATATTTGATAGAGAAATTTTTTCTCCTTTTTCTTCTCTACTACCTCTGCCTAATCCTCTTCCGAGGACATTCATTTTCTGAAATAAAAAGAATTTATTAGAGAATAGAAAAATTTTAAACGAAATATATTAATTTTCTTTCTTCATTCATTTCTTTCAGACAATCTTCTTCTCTTTGAATAAAATTTCGATACATATCTATTGTTTTCATGATCATTTTATATTCATAATTTTCTTCTATATTTTCAAATCCAAATCTTTAGTACTCATCTGTCAATGCAATTAACCACATAGTTAATACATTTATCCTATTATAATAATGTTCAAGTACAATTTGATTGCTGTTTTTATTTATAAATAAAGAATGTAAATAGTTTCTATATGGGCTGTCGAATTGATTCATCCTTCTTGTAGCTCTTCTAAAGTCCATCTGCAATACTAAAATTATTTTGTAAGAAAATCAGGCAGAAAGTTGAAATCTAATATATTAAATATAAAAATAAAAACAGATAACATAGATTGCCATCTAGCAAAAATTCGTGTAGAAGCAATATTTTTAATATCTTGCTATAAAACAAATTTTGCAGCACTACAATCAATACCTAAAATAATTTTTTGCCATAATAAATCTTCTTGAAATTTGAAACACATAAAACAGTTGATTAAATTTCTTTTTTAATTGTTGAATAGTTTATCTTAACATTTTTCCATAAACCAAATTTAAATCAAACTAGTTCTTTCTTTTTTGTTTGAGGGTTTATTTGTTTTAACACACCTCCATATCCTATATCAGAGGTATCTGTTTGTTTTATTTTATACCACTCTGGATTAGCCAACAATAAACAAGGAGGACTTCAATTTTAGCTTTAATTTTCTTACTGCACCAGAATCAATTGCACACCGTGCTAGTGGATTCCTTTAATCTTTCGTAAAGTTTCTTGCTATCTTGAGCTAAAATTTTATAATATTCTACTATATAATTCAGACTCTTAAAGATCTTTGTAATTATTTTTTATCTTTTATTTCATCAGAAAATTAATCAGCAAATTCTATACTTCTAAGCTATAGGTATGATTTGTCCTTTCTCAATTTAATCAAATCCTAAAAATCTAATTTTTAGTTTGAAATAATTAATCTTCTTAGCAGATATAACGATACCATTTAAATACTTAAAATGTTGATCTATAAGATTTGAAAAAATAAAAATATCGTCAATTTTAGTTATGATATACAAATATGATGAAAATATTTCATTCATAATATTTTGAAATTTTGATGGTGCATTTTTCAAACCAAATGGCATTACATTCTATTCAGTAATTTGAATTTCACAAAACTCAGATTTTAAATCAAATTTTGTATATATATTAGATCCAACTGTTCTATTTAAAAGATCTTTTTTATTTGATATAGGATATCTGATCCATTGTAAAATATTATTTAAAGGTTTATAATTTATTACTAACCTTGGAACACCTCCTTCAATTGTTGAACTTTTATTTGTATAAAAAGAGGTACAACTCAGACAAGAATATGACTTTCTTATTATATTCTTTCTTAACAAATCATCAATTTAATTTTTACAAAATGCAACCATTGTCCTTATTCATTTGAGATGATCTAGCTTTAGTACGTATATTTTTCTCATTAAAGTCTTTTACATATGGTAATTCTATAATATGTTGTTTTCTACTACAAAAAGTAGCAGGAACTTCTTCACATATTTCAGTAACTATTTTTCGATTAATTTTAGAGGTTTTTCGTATAATTTTGGATGTTTTAATTGTTCTTTTATTTTTAAATTATATATTTCCTTTTTTAAAAATTTATTTGATTTTGTTTTAATCTAATACTATTATTTAAAGAAGTTTCATTCATAGAATTAAGATAAGAAATCTTTTCATTACTAGCAAATTCAAAAGTTAGTTCTTTTTCTTTATTACAAAATGTTTTACCATCACAATAATATGGATACATTTGACATAAAAATAGAGTGCCTAATATTAGATGAAATCCAACATTGTTAGTCAGAATAAACGGCATTTCAATAAAATTTTCTTCCTTAGAAAATACACAAACATTTAAAATTTTATGCTCAATATGTGTATTTTTGAGCCTTCAGCAGCTGTTAAAGAAGCTATAGTTTTCTCAAAACATTAGGATGGAACAAGTCCATAATTCATGCAATTTAAGTCAGCTCATCTATCAATCATAGCAATAGATATAAAGGCATGAGTATCATTTATTAATATAGGAACATAAATATATTATTTTTGAGAAATATACATAGTATTTATAGAGTAATTTAAATAGTCTTTTGGCTTGCTTCTAATTCTTCTTTTTATTCATCTTTTTCTAAATCTTGTACTAAGCACAATACTTTTTGTACTAAAGATAATTCTTCCAGATTTTCTACTCTTTATTTTAGATTTTCAATATTATTTTGAATATTATTCATTTCTTTAATTTCTTATTCTTACATTTGAATAGTTATAGGATTTATGACTATAGTACTTTCACTATGATCATATATATCTCTCATGGAAAAACTTTTTTTTTTGTCTAAATGCTCTTTAATTTCAAGAGTTAAATATTCATTTTTATCTTGTTATTATGAGATGTTGAATTGGTAGCATTATATAATGCCAAATATCTTTCCATATGTAATCTTTTTTGTTCAAAATTTGGTATTTCATTAATCAAATCAAGAACAAATTGTTGATAATCAGTTAATGTAAACATATGTAGATTTCAACCATGAGAATGAACAATAGCTTCATAATACATTATCTCAGGAGAACAATTTGAACAATTCACCTTGTTCTTCAGAACGGGTATTGGAAATATCTTCTAAAAGATGATCAGTTTCACTTTCAATGGAATAATTTAAATGATAAATAATCTGATTTTTAATTTCTTCTTCAATTTCTGATTCTTCAATTTTCTCTATTAAATTTAATTTAGTTTTAGCATTTATTAGCATAGTGTTCCTTCTTTCTACATTTTCTACAAATTACATTTGCTCTAATCCAATCTTTAACTTCTTTATCAGTTTTAGTATCTTCTTTCTTAAATTTATTTTTTTAAAAAAATTTCTTTTAGAATATCATTTATTATTTGTTTTTACTTTTATTTTTTCATTGTTTTCTTTTAGCTTTTTGAAAAGGAATTTTAGGTGATTGAATTGCAAATTGATCACAGAATTCTCTTAATTCAGTACTTTGTGTATATTTCTCAATTTGAGATTTTAATTTTATATCATTACATGATTTCAATCCCTCATTAATACAAACAGATAGAATATCTCCATCAGTAAAGTTTTCATAAGGAATATTGAAACCATCATTCATATTTTTTAATACATCAGTAACTCTTTCGGCAAATAAAGTCTGTAATCCATTGATAAATTTTTCTTTCCAAAAATTTGGTGAAGCGTCCACTCAATTTAATAATATTTCTAAGAAAATATTTAGTATTAGTAATATTTCTAATAAAATGTTCAACAATATTAAGAATTAAAGTAAACTGTGTATTTGATTCAGTAGTTTGGGTGTGAGAAGTTCTTGTTCCTTCCATTTTCATTTTAGTATGATTTAAAATCTCAAATTTTTGAGTTTTTGTAAGATAATTATCCCACCATCCACGTAAAATTCAAGAAAAACCTTCAATTACAATTTTAATAGCATTTGGTTTAGAAGTTCCCTTTTCCTTAAGAATTTGAATATACATTAGCGTATTATGTAAAGTTTTTTGAATTGCAGTTGAACTTCGAGCATCAATATTGTCACGCCCCAAAAACGGGACCGTAACACGCCGCGCTAATGGTACACCGGCCCAAAGCGCAAGGCACAAACGAACAGAGCAACAAACTTAACCACAATGTAATAGAACCATCAAACCATTTCTTAACTATAAAACCGAATATTTCATTTTACACAAAAATACGAATTACAAAATTCCTTCTTAGTACAAAAGATGCTACAACAAAAACAAAGTTCATCAATACAAAACCTGTCTAAGACACTACCCTCTCCAAACAAAGAGAAGCTTGGAAGATTATCCGAGAGTCCTACCGGTAATGTGGGATCCGGAGAAAATCTAAAAGCTAACGTGATGGAGAGTATCAAAAGAAAACATAAAGATAATAACATTTGTGAAAACCATAGTCATGAAGTAGTTTCTAAAATGTCTCATGCCGTTTAAACGTCAATAAACCATAATCATAAGTAGTTTCTAAAATGTCTCATGCCATTTAAACGTCAGGCATGTCCAAAACATAGCCAAAAAGATCCAATCATTTCAAAACATAGTATGCTAAAGCATAGCGAACAAATCCAAGTACAGTTTTAATCCGGAATATAATAAAATAGCATGAGTATCTTTTAGGCTCAAAGGTATGACCTACAGTACTAGTCAGATCTAGTAATCTACTACACCTACTAGTCTGACAGGGAGGTCAAGTTATCCCATCACAAGACCCGTAGTCAAATAGTTCATATGATCATAGCGATCACCATGGCGTCCCCCATGGATGACTATAGAACCGGTTCTCCCCAAATCAAACATTTCCAAACACATCCAAAATTTTATACCTAGGTCACCTATGAGCCAAAACAGTCATAAAATGCTTTCATATCAAAAGAGTTTGCAAACATATCAAAGATTAACATAAAATAGCTTGGTCCCGATTTCATATGTAATAATTCCAAAACTTGGTAAAAGTGCAATTTCCAAACATCATACACATTCTAAAATCCATCCAAACATATTTCGAAAGTCATTAAACAAAATACAAGTGGAAGAGGGTCTATGTTACCCACCTATCATTAGCAAAAACTGCACTATGATCATAAAACACGATAAAGAGCGAAACTTGGCGTGGTACCTAAAATCTGTATAAGAGGACTCTTAGAAGAGATGTAGAAGTTAAAGAATGACTCTGAAAGAGGGTTTCGACCTGTCTCTTATACACATCTAGATTTTGATCAGAGACGAGCTTGAAACAAAGTGGAAGGGAGAGCCGACAAGCTAAAACCCAGTCAAAACGTATGAGAGGAAAAAGAAAAATTGAAAAAGCTAGATTAGGAGATAATAAGCTCAGTTTTCCAGAAAAACCGTAAAAACTTTGCCTCTCCCTAGGCTATAAGTAGGTTATCCTCCCTGCCAACAAAATCCAATTCCAAGGTATTCAAGGGACCTTGGTTACAACCCAACTCAAAACAACATATTCTAACCAACCAATGCACAAACGGAAAGATTCACGGAGCAATAGCGGGACTATATCAATAGCATCCCACAACAAAGGAAAACACCCAAAACCATCAAAAGATCATTAAAGACCCTTCAAACATAACCAATTATCCAAATTATCCTAGGTACGCCAAACTTCCGCTTCTAGATACCAAATGAAGGGAAATCAATTCCACTTGGTTTCAAGTCTCAATTCCTATCCAAACTAACCTTAAAACACTTTTAAAACATCATTATATGCATAGACATAAGCATTCATAGCATAACACTCTAGAGCGGGCCACATATGGAAGACAAAACCCCAACTCATAATCTTAAAATATGTAATCTAACCGTGGAAAGTTGTTCTAAACAACCCCAATCACTTCCCAACCTCCAAAACACTAAAAACAACCCATAACATACATAAATCATAACATATAAGGCTGCAAAGAGGGTTTATTTTTCAGCCATAAAGAATCCTACAAGACTTGAAATTAAAGCTTGGATCACAAAGCCCATAAGCCATAAAGTGCTAAAATACATAAAATCTTACCTTCCAAGTGATTTATACTTGATATCCAAGAAAATTTTGGGGGAAAATGGGGAAGAGAAGTTGGGCCAGCAGCTAGGAGAAATGAGGAAGAAACAAAGCAAGAAGAAGACTTAAAAGGATTCATCAAGGTTGACCCAAATAGTTCCCCATTTGACCAAATAGTCTCCAACCTTGACTAGATGTGTATATCTAGACAGTGTATAGGGAGTTCAGGTCTTATCTGAATAATTCAGGTATCATACAACACTCTCACACATTTACAATGCATAATTACACTTAGTCTAATGTTTTTGACCCATTTACCCGCCGGAATGGAAAAAAATAAACATCTAAATGTGTATAATTGAAAACGAATAAGTTGAAGTACTTTATGACTAAAAATAATATGAAAAACATTTTAAACCAGTTAAAAATCAAAGAACGAGGCTAGTAAAATACTGGGTTTCACAAATATTCCATTCATAAATAGAACCTGAATTATATGAATTTGGTATACAAGCATGATATTCATAATTAACATCTATAGGTGTAGGTCTTTGATAATAGGCATAAGTTTTAAAATAATGTGGCTTAAATTATAAAGGATTTTCTTTACATTTTTCATTCTTTTTTATTCCAAAAATTTCTCTTTCTTCAGGATTATCAATATCTAGGAACATTTATGTTAATTTTTTAATATCCTTATCTGAATTATCGATAATTTCCTTTTCACTTTCAAAATCTATAGAATTATTTTTTATAGATAAAACATTTATAGTTTAAGAGCATATTTTTGTTTTTGTTTCATTCACTTATATGAAAGTCTTTTATTTAGTAAATTCTTCATTTTGATCTACAAAAATATCAGAAGATAAATTCTACCTTGCTTTTATACAAGAAATATGATAATTGGAGATAGGAATTGGTTTAGGATTAAAAGTATTTACCACAGGAGAAGAATGGTAGATTAATTTATCTTCAATTCAACATAATTGTTCAGAAATTTTTCCTAAATTTAGATTTGTAAAATTATTTTGTTTTACAGATTTTGACAGATCTGCTTTAGAACTATCAATATAAGGAAAAGCTTCAATTTGAGAGGATTTAGAACCAATTTTAATAGTTCAAGCAGGTGGATGTAAAGATTTAATTATGTTATCATCATTTCAACAACAATTTTTGTACATTTCTGCCAAAATCGAAATATCAAAATTATACTTGATAATAATATAATTTTTAATTTATATCGATTTCATTTGGTGGATTAGGTATAAAATGATGATGGATGTATAAAAAAGATTTTTAACATTGAAAGATATTATTATATTCATTAAATGTCTTTAGCAATTCATGAAATGATCTAACAAAAATCTCATGAATTGGAGAACTCTTTTGAAATATTTAGGATTCTTGATTCCTTACATAGTTACTCAAATAGGACTAGGATAGCTTCCCATTTTGTAGTCAATTCTTCAAATTCACCCCAAACTATTGATGAAGAACCACCAATTGGTTCAAAAACAAAAATATTATAACCCTACCATTTCAATAGGACAAAATGTCATCTCATATTCATTGAAATTGATGAATTGCATCAAAATGCAGTCGCGGTGGCAGAAAAAAAAAATTTCAAAAAATTTAGGCTCCTATTTTCCAATTTTTGGAAATAATCCATTAAAATATAGACATACATATGCAAATTTTTTAAAGGATATTAAAATTACCTTACATAAAAGATGGTAGAACTAGATGGTGCCCTACTGTCCAAGATTATCAATTTACTATGTCTATGTTTTTTAAAGAAGTACCAACCAGTGTAGAAGAATGGAGTTCCCATCCTTCTAAAGTCCATTATTTCAGATCCTTTTTCAACAATTCCAATTATGCTTTCAATTATTAGGATCTCATGTCTGCCTTTACTAATATTCTTTATTATAATTCACCCTTTAATTACAAACATACTTGGTGGATCAGGATGGATTCCTCTATTCTTTAAAATAAAACTTTTCTACCAATGTGGTTCTATCATTGGTTCCAATTCTTTGGAATTCCTGAAAATTTCTTACCCCTTAAACTTCAGACTCTCTTTAAACGACTCAAAAAAGTTTTTTTCTAATGATTTTATAGACATCTAGATATCCCAAATCATCTTCAATTAAATTTTTTAGCCGAATACAACATACCATGGTTATTGTCTTGGAAATTAAAGGTGTGAGTTGCTAACGGATGTTTTCTTCCTCAATTAAGGAGAATACATGAAAATAAATGGTGGCAAAAATATGAATACAATTATGCTCAAATTGAGCATTCTCTCTTTCAACCATAAAAAAAAAAAGAAGATTGGAGAAAATGAAAATTCAATAGTAAGAGAAAGAAACAGAATCTTCCATTTTCCAAAAAAATAGAAAAATGAAGGAAAATAAAGATATCTCAAATCCAAAATTCAATCTTGTGAATTTTAAAGATTAGATTGTAGCTGAGGCAGCTAAGCCAATTGAATATGTGCATGGCTCTTCCTCAAAAGGAAAAGAATAGGTTAATGAGACAGAAAAATCTCATGAATTGGAGAACTTGATTTCTGAAGCAAAATCTAAAACACAAATTGCTAAGAAAAAATTTTCTGATGAGGAAACCAATTCTCAATCAAAATCTCAAAATTTACAAATGCCAAAATAAGGGAGAAAAGAAGAATTGATGGACCCTTTTAGTCAAATCAGTCAGCGGTGGACCCCAGCAGTTCAAATCATGACCAAAATTCAAAATCTAAATTTGAAGTCCGTCGAATTTCAAAATTTTCAAATCCATCCGAATTTCAAATATTTCAAATCTGAAAACATTTAAAGGCCTGTAAATAAGGACCTTCATTGTAATAGTTAGGTATCAGTTTCAGTATTAGTTTTCAGAATTAGTGCTGTTCTTAGTTTTCCTCGAGTGTTGTAAGTACTTTCTCCAAGCATTGTAAATTATTGCTCTTCAATGAAATTGTAAGTTTTCTTATTTCTTTTCCTTATTTTATTTTATGTCTTTTAATTCTTGGATGATGTTTGGTATCATAGCCATCGATGAGTAAATCCCTTCTAGGTGTTGGCCCAAAAGCAACCCAAGAGGGGGGTGAATTAGGTTGTCTCAAAAAATAAACCTTTTGAAGTGCTTAATGAAAGTGCAATTTTTGTGGAACAAATGAAAATTTAAGCACAAATGATCAAAGATAAATATTCTGATAAATTGAAGCTCAAAGAAAAATAAAGAGATTGAGAATATGAATATCAAACCACTGTCCTTAAGCACATCAAGATGAGTATATCAACTAGTAGTGCCTCTTCAAAGATGGTGAGGCAATACACATCTGATCTCAATTTTGTACACTTGTTATGTGAAACCCAGTATTTTACTAGCCTTGTTCTTTGATTTTAATTGGTTTAAAATGTTTTTCATATTATTTTTAGTCATAAAGTACTTCAACTTATTCGTTTTTCAATTCGGCAAAAAAACGAATTTACGCGATTAAAATTGGCGGGTAAACGGGTCAAAAGTTGGACGAAGTGTAAATAGTGCATTGTGGTGTGTGAGTGTTGTTTGATGGCTGATTTATAATGTTAATTTAGTAGCAAAAATTAGTTTTTGGGTTAAATAGTCAACTTGGAGACTATTTGGTCAATGGGGTACTATTTGGTCAACTTTGAAAGTTTTGTTTTAAGTCTTCTTCTTGCTTGTTTCTTCCTCATTCTCTCCAGCTGCTGGCCGAATTTCCCTTCTCCTTTTTCCCCAAAAATTTTCTTGGATTTCAAGTAGAAATCACTTGGAAGGTAAGATTTTTTGTATTTTAGCATTTATGGCTTATGGGCTTTATGAACAATCCAAGCTTTAATTTCAAGTTTTGTAGGATTATTTATGGCTGAAGAAAACCCTCTTTGCAGCCTTATAAGTTATGATTTATGTATGTTATGGGTTGTTTTTAGTGTTTTGGAGGTTGGGAAGTGATTGGGGTTGATTTTTAACAACTTTCCATGGTTAGATTACAAATTTTAAGATTATGAGTTAGGGTTTTGTCTTCCATATGTGCCCTAGAATGTTATGCTATGAATGCTTATGTCTATGCATATAATGATGTTTTAAGAGTGTTTTAAGGTTAGTTTGGATAGGAATTGAGACTTGGAACCAAGTGGAACTGATTTCCCTTCATTTTGTAAGTAAGCGGAAGTTTGGCGCAACTAGGATAATTTGGATAATTGGTTATTTTTGAAGGGTCTTTAATGATCTTTTGATGGTTTTAAGTGTTTCCTTGGTAGTGGGATGGTTAGGAAGCATGTTTGAATCATGCGTGTGGCTAATAGGTAAAAATTTCAGTTTGGTAGTGCAAATAATATAAAGAGGAATTCCAACCATAGGTTGTTGTTCTAATGTTGTAATAGAGTTAATTGTAGTGGTTTTGGGGTATGGATTGTTGTGGAATGCTATTGATATAGTCCCGGCTATTGCTCCGGTGAATCTTTCCGTTTATGGATTTTTGTTGGTTGTTTGAATATGTTGTTTTGAGTTGGGTTGTAACCAAGGTCCCTTGAATACCTTGGAATTGGATTTTGTTGGCAGGGAGGATAACCTACTTATAGCCTAGGGAGGCGGACCTAGGCAGATGTTTCTGGAAAACTGAGCAAAATTATCTCCTAATCTAGCTGTAATACGAATTTGACACATTAACTAAGTGTTTTGACTGGGGTTTTAGCTTGTCGAAGTTGGTCAGAAATTGTGAAAAGGTCATTTTTGACCAAAGAGTTGTTGGTGTCGTTTTCTATCGTTTCGCGTCGTTTTCGTTTCCCTAGTCATTCTTTAACTTCTACATCTCTTCTAAGAGTCTCTTATATCTGTTTTAGGTGTACCACGCCACCTACCGCCGGCGATCGCGTTCTGTGATCATTGTGCAGTTTTTGCTTTGATAGGTGGGTAACATAGATTCTCTTCCACTTGTATTTTGTTTAACGACTTTCGAAATATGTTTGAATGGATTTTAAAATGTGTATGATGTTTGGAACTGCACTTTTATCAAGTTTTGGAATTATTACATATGAAATCGGGACCAAGCTATTTTATGTTAATCAATTGATATATTTGCAAACTCTTTTGATATGAAAGCATTTTATGACTGTTTTGGCTCATAGGTGACCGAGGTATATAATTTTGGATGTATTTGGAAATGTTTGATTTGGGGTGCACCGGTTCTATAGTCATCCATGGGACGCCATGGTGACTCTGTGAATGTTATGACTATGTGATACGGGGTCTTGTGATGGGATAACTTGACCTCCCGGTCAGACTAGTAGGTGTGGTAGATTACTAGATCTGGCTAGTACTTTAAGTCATACTTTTGAGCCTAAAAGATACGATCATGCTATTTTATTATATTCTGGATTGAAACTGTACTTGGATTTGTTAGCTATGCTTTAGCACACTATGTTTTGAAATGATTGGATCTTTTTGACTATGTTTTGGACATGCCTGACGTTTAAACGGCATGAGACATTTTAGAAACTACTTCATGACTATGGTTTTCACAAATGTTATTATCTTTATGTTTTCTTTTTATCGCAATGCTTGGCCCCATTTGAAGAGCTTTTATGATATCCACTGAGCTAGTTATGCTCACCCCACGTGATTTATAATTTTTCAGATTAGGTGCTCGTTTTGGACTCTCCATTTGCGTTAGCGGCTTTTAGATTTTCTCCAGATTCCACATTCTTGGTATTCTCAATCTCCAAACAAGAGAGCATCTCTTTTGTTTGGAGAGGGGTAGTGATCTTAGATAGGTTTCGAATTGTTGAACTTTGTTTTTGTTGTAGCATCTTGTGTACTAAGAAGGAATTTTGTAATTCGTATTTTTGTGTAAAATGAAAAATATTCGGTTTTATAGTTAAGAAATGGCTTGATGGTTCTATTACATTGCGGTTAAGTTTGTTGCTCTGTTCGTTTATGCCTTGCGCTTTGGTCCGGTGTACCATTAGCGCGGCGTGTTACGGTCCCGTTTTTGGGGCGTGACATGTTAACCCTCCACTCTAACACTTGAAGATCACCCACTAGTCTACTCTTCCGCACACTAATTCCCTCAAGTTGAGCCAAGAGAACTACATTACCCAAACAAAAACAACCCATAATATTTTAGCCTATTTCTCCCCAGATAGCTCTTACAAGTATTTGTATTGAATGTGGTAGTTCCTCTTCTCTATTTCCAGACTTGGGTGTATTTATAGATACCCAAAAACTGTCTCCAACAATTCTCTAACAGCTATTTTCTGTTTACTGGAAAACTAGCCATTAGATTTTTTGGACGGCCGTTGTAGTAATTGTGCGTCCAAACAAACTAGCCATTGGATGATTCGGACTTCCGATGCATAGCTTCTGCATCTTGACAATAATGCGTCCGATTACTTTATGAGTAGTGCTTCGGAAGGTTACATGTGTCCTACAGGTTTGATAGAAACTTCTTCATTTTGAGCTCTTTTCTTCGGACGGTCTTGTGCGTCCTATCCCATAGCTTCTGGTTCGGATGGTCCTATGCGTCCGAGATCCATTCTATTGGATGCTATTCTTCGTTTGAGGCTACTTCATGTTCTCTTTTTTGGATGATGGTCTTGATTTTGGACAATCATCCGCATCCGTAGAGTCTTCTGGTTGTTTTCTAGATTGTGTTCGGATGATCATTTTCGTTCGATCCTTCCTATTTTTCTACACGCTTGTTTTCAAGCCATTAGTACTATTTGGTCATCATCAAAACATGATTAACATAATTGGGGTTCAACAATCTAACCATTTTTTATGATGACAAATCAATTGGACAATTCTGAAAACAACCATAAAATATGAAACAAAAGATAAGAGAATTTGTCCACAATTTTTCCCCCTTTTGGCATCATCAAAACATAAGAGTAAAAGCAATTTATGCACACAATATCGCCCCTAAACTATGCATACAATTTAGGTAAGCAGATAGGGGGTAAGTCAACTTAAAAATAATTTTTTCCCTTCAAAAATATAAAATCAACTAGAAATGAGGAAATCTATACAAAAGATTAAGGCATTTATCACTCATTCCTTACCAAAAAGCATCATCAGAAAAATAAAGCACATGTGATGCAATTTCTTATGATGCAAACAAATTACCCATTTAGAAATGAGAATGCTCCCCATTTCTCTTACAAGTAGTGACTTAATATAGATGAAATTTAGGTATACTCATACCCAAGCAATCTAAACAAATTCAATCACATAGTTGACTAATATTCAAGAAATCATAGTTCATATTAACACATTCTCTAAAAATTTATATGTTACCCATTTCAATGTCACCTTAACTTATATGCTTTGAATACCCTCCACTGATAATCCATCTTAAATCCCTTGGTGCTCTCCAAGAATACCATATATACCAAATTAAGCAACAACTTTTGGTTCCCAAACTTTCTTGGGTCCACTTGAGCTAGTAAATTCACTTAATATCTAGAAAGAATTCATTCCCAAATTTTCAGGTCTTTTAACATAAAAATCTTTCTTCACATGACCACGTTGATGACAATAATAGCACATAATATTCTTATTGACATAAAAAGAAGATTTAGTTTTAATAAAAATGTTAATCATGAGTTTACTGCTATGAGGTAATAGTCAATTTGCACAATAGAATGATGTTTAAGATTTGGGTATGATATCATGTCTCTATTACACATCTGTTAAAAACATATGACTGTCTCTTATACACATCTCTCTTAGATCATCTAATCTTTTATTCAATGAAGCTTGTTAAAAGATGAGAATCTGATTATCCATCAACACATCTAGAAAGCATATTTTCTTTTGTCAAAAAACTATTTTCTTGCACAAACTTTGAGTTTGCATTCAATAAAGCATTAACTTTAATTTTTAATGTAAATCTTTGTTCCTAGCATATGATTCTTTCAAACATTCATGCATTTTAAAAATAAATGATTCAATATCATCATCATCATCACAAGAATAATCACAAGAATCATAACTAGAAGACACTCATTATTGCCATGAGCCAGAAAATCCATTTGATCCTCCTCATATTCTTCTTCAACTTCTCCATCCGAATTGCAATCATCCCATGTGATTTGGAAGTTGTTGAAGTGAGGCTTCCTTCCTTCTTTTTTCTTCTTGGATGGACACTCATTTGGAAAGTGTCCCAATTGGCAATATTTATAGCATTTTTCACTTGGCTTCTTGAATGCATCATTTTGTGAAGCCTTCAATGCTATGCCTCATTTTACCATTGCCTACTCATCATCTTGTACCTTATATTTCAAATTCAATTCAAAGGAGATTAGTGAATGAATGAAAAACTCAATAGGCATGGAATTTAAATTTTTAGATTCCTCAATGGTAGTGAACTTATTATCCCATTCTTTAGCTATTGTAAAGCATTCAAAATCTTTCTATTCTTTTCTACCAATGAATACTCTTTACCTAATACCTCCAAATTCTTTATAATGTCATTAAATGTTTAATACATTTTATCAATGCTCTCATGAGGTTGCATTTTGAAGGATTCATATTTAGCCACAAGACGTGACTTCTTTTGCTCTCTTGTATCTTCACTTCCTTCGTGCACTTGTTTCAATTTGTCCGATATCTCCTTGGCCGATTTGCAACCTTTCACTTTAGAGAATTCATCTGCATCCAAAGCATTATACAAAATATTTATGGCTTTAGCGTTTAAAGATAAATTTACTTTATCTAGTGCATTTAGCTCATATCTAGTATTAGGCCTTAAAGTATGTGTATTTACATCAAGAATATTTGCTTTTAAAGGACCTTCACAAATAATATACCACAAATTAACATCAATTGATTGAACAAATATTTTCATTCTTTCCCTTCAAAAAATAAAATTAATGCCTTTATACATTCGAGGTCAAGAATAGTAATAGAATGCCCCAATGAAAACAATGCATTATTGGTTGCCATAATGATCTTTACTCTAAGGTGATTAAACCAAAACAAGAAGAGACCAAGCTCTGATACCAATTGTTGGCCCAAAAGCAACCTAAGAGGGGGGAGAATTAGGTTGTCACAAAAAGCAAACCTTTTGAAGTGCTTAATGAAAATGCAAACTTTATGCAACAAATGAACACTTAGGCACAACTGATCAAAGATAAATATTCAATAAATTGAAGCTCAAAAACAAATAAAGAGCTTGAGAATATGAATATCGAACCAAACTCCCAACACATCAAATTTGGAGTACAAGAACTAGTAGTGCCTCTTCAAAGATAGTGAGGCAATAATCTTCTTGTACACAAAGTAGGCTTACTGTTTCACCATGAGCCAAAGAGTTTTGTACTACAACCTCACTTTTGTACACTTGTTATCCCTCCACTCTTACACTTGGTGATCACTCACTAGTCTACTCTTGCTCAAACTACATTCATTATTCCCTCTAGTTGGGCCAAGAGGGCTACACTACCCAAACAAAAACAACCCACAATATTTTAGCCTACTTCTCCCCAGATAGCTCTTACAAGTATTTTTATTGAATGTGGTAGCTTTCTCTTCTCTATTTCTAGACTTGGGTGTATTTATAGATACCCAAAAACTGTCTCCAACAATTCTCTAATGGCTATTTTCTGTTAACTGGAAAACTAGCCGTTAGATTTTTCGAACGGCCGTTGTCGTAATTGTGCGTCCGAACAAACTAGCCGTTGGATGATTCGAACTTCCGATGCATAGCTTCTGCGTCCAGTAATGCGTCCGATTACTTTATGAATAGTGCTTTGGACGGTTGCATGTGTCCTACAGGTTTGATAGAAACTTCTTCATTTTGAACTCTTTTCTTCGAACGGTCTTGTGCGTCCTATCCCACAGCTTCTGGTTCGGATGGTCATGTGCGTCCGAGATCCTTTCTATTGGATGCTATTCTTCGTCTGAGACTACTTCATGTTCTCTTTGTTGGACGATGGTCTTGATTTTGGACAATCAGCCGCATCCGTAGAGTTTTCTGGTTGTTTTCTAGATTGTGTTCGGACGATCATATTCGTTCGATCCTTCCTATTTTTCTACACGCTTGTTTTCAAGCCGTTAGTACAATTTGGTCATCATCAAAACCTGATTATCATAATTTGGGTTCAACAATCTACCCCTTTTTGATGATGACAAATCAATTGGACAATTTTGAAAGCAACAATAAAAGATGAAACAAAAGATAAGAGAATTTGTCCACAATTTCTCCCCCTTTTGGCATCATCAAAACATAAGAGTAAAAGCACACAATCTCCCCCCCTAAACAATGCATACAATTCAAGTATGTAGATAGGGGATAAGTCAACTTAAAAGAATTTTTTCCCTTAAAAAATATAAAATCAACCAGAAATGAGGAAATCTACACAAAAGATTAACATCAAGCCATTTATCACTCATTCCTTACCAAAAAGCATCCTCAGAAAAATAAAGCACATCGTGATGCAATTTCTTATGATGCAAACAAATTACCCATTTAGAAATGAGAATGCTCCCCCTTTCCCTTACAAGTAGTGACTTAATATAGATGAAATTTAGGTATACTCATACCCAAGCAATCTAAACAAATTCAATCACATAGTTGACTAATATTCAAGAAATCATAGTTCATATTAACACATTCTCTAAAAATTTATAGTGTTACCCATTTCAATGTCGCCTTAGCTTATATGCTTTGAATACCCTCCACTGATAATCCATCTTAAATCCCTTGGTGCTCTCCAAGAATACCTATATACAAAATTAAGCAACAACTTTTGGTTCCCAAACTTTCTTGGGTCCACTTGAGCTAGTAAATTCACTTAATATCTAGAAAGAATTCATTCCCAAATTTTCATGTCTTTTAGAATAAAAATCTTTCTTCACATGACCACGTTGATGACAATAATAGCACATAATATTCTTATTGCCATAAAAAGAAGATTTAGTTTTAATAAAGCAGACAAATCATCCTTTTTATAGGTGAGAAAATTTTTGTTGATTTGCATAATTCTAGTTCTTGACAAAATTTTTGTTGATATGCATAATTCTATTTCATTTCTTTTCAAAAACATTTTCCTTTTTCTTTTTAAAAAGAACATCAAGATCATCTAATCTTTTATTCAATGATGCTTGTTCTTCCATGATCTTGGTTTATCCATCAAATTTTTTCTTCAAAGCATCATTTTCTTTTGTCAAAAAACTATTTTCATGCACAAACTTTGAGTTTGCATTCAATAAAGCATTAACTTTAATTTTTAAATCTTTGTTCCTAGCATATGATTCTTTCAAACATTCATGCATTTTAAAAATAAATGATTCAATATCATCATCATCATCACAAGAATAATCACAAGAATCATAACTAGAAGACACTCATTATTGCCATGAGCCAGAAAATCCATTTGATCCTCCTCATATTCTTCTTCAACTTCTCCATCCGAATTGCAATCATCCCATGTGATTTGAGAAGTTGTTGAAGTGAGGCTTCCTTCCTTGAAAGATCTTCTTGGATGGACACTCATTTGGAAAGTGTCCCAATTGGCAATATTTATAGCATTTTTCACTTGGCTTCTTGAATGCATCATTTTGTGAAGCCTTCAATGCTATGCCTCATTTTACCATTGCCTACTCATCATCTTGTACCTTATATTTCAAATTCAATTCAAAGGAGGTTAGTGAATGAATGAAAAACTCAATAGGCATGGAATTTAAATTTTTAGATTCCTCAATGGTAGTGAACTTATTATCCCATTCTTTAGGTAAAGCATTCAAAATCTTTCTATTCTTTTCTACCAATGAATACTCTTTACCTAATACCTCCAAATTCTTTATAATGTCATTAAATGTTTAATACATTTTATCAATGCTCTCATGAGGTTGCATTTTGAAGGATTCATATTTAGCCACAAGACGTGACTTCTTTTGCTCTCTTGTATCTTCACTTCCTTCGTGCACTTGTTTCAATTTTTGGTCCGATATCTCCTTGGCCGATTTGCAACCTTTCACTTTAGAGAATTCATCTGCATCCAAAGCATTATACAAAATATTTATGGCTTTAGCGTTTAAAGATAAATTTACTTTATCTAGTGCATTTAGCTCATATCTAGTATTAGGCCTTAAAGTATGTGTATTTACATCAAGAATATTTGCTTTTAAAGGACCTTCACAAATAATATACCACAAATTAACATCAATTGATTGAACAAATATTTTCATTCTTTCCCTTCAAAAAATAAAATTAATGCCTTTATACATTCGAGGTCTAGTAATAGAATGCCCCAATGAAAACAATGCATTATTGGTTGCCATAATGATCTTTACTCTAAGGTGATTAAACCAAACCAAGAAGAGACCAAGCTCTGATACCAATTGTTGGCCCAAAAGCAACCTAAGAGGAGGGAGAATTAGGTTGTCACAAAAAGCAAACCTTTTGAAGTGCTTAATGAAAATGCAAACTTTATGCAACAAATGAACAAAATTTAAGCACAACTGATCAAAGATAAATATTCAATAAATTGAAGCTCAAAGACAAATAAAGAGCTTGAGAATATGAATATCGAACCAAACTCCTAACACATCAAATTTGGAGTACAAGAACTAGTAGTGCCTCTTCAAAGATAGTGAGGCAATAATCTTCTTGTACACAAAGTTGCTTACTGTTTCACCATGAGCCAAAGAGTTTTGTACTACAACCTCACTTTTGTACACTTGTTATCCCTCCACTCTTACACTTGGTGATCACTCACTAGTCTACTCTTGCTCAAACTAATTCCCTCTAGTTGGGCCAAGAGGGCTACACTACCCAAACAAAAACAACCCACAATATTTTAGCCTACTTCTCCCCAGATAGCTCTTACAAGTATTTTTATTGAATGTGGTAGTTTCTCTTCTCTATTTCTAGACTTGGGTGTATTTATAGATACCCAAAAACTGTCTCCAACAATTCTCTAATGGCTATTTTCTGTTAACTGGAAAACTAGCCGTTAGATTTTTCGAACGGCCGTTGTAGTAATTGTGCGTCCTAACGAACTAGCCATTGGATGATTCGGACTTCCAATGCATAGCTTCTGCGCCAAATAATGCATCCGATTACTTTATGAATAGTGCTTTGGACGGTTGCATGTGTCCTACAGGTTTGATAGAAACTTCTTCATTTTGAACTCTTTTAATAACGGTATTGCGTCCTATCCCACAGCTTAAGTTCGGATGGTCATGTGCGTCCGAGATCTTTTCTATCATATGCTATTCTGTATCTGAGGCTACTTCATGTTCTCTTTGTTAGATGATTACCATCGACCGAATTGTCTCACTTTTAGACAATCACCTTGTTTTCAAGACGTTAGTATGATTTGGTCGTCATCAAAACATAATTATCATAACTGGAGTTCAACACTGGGGATTAGCAATATTTGAACTAAATCATGTCTTAATAATTTTATAATTTATTTTCTAATCCAGACTTTGAGACGATGAGGCTTCCAGATAAAACAACCTTTATTTATAAATACTGATTATTAATAATTTAGCGGTTCGACACCCAGGTCATGACTAGCTTTAGAGACAAGGACAATTGTGTTTGTAAGTCCCGTAAGTCCTTGCCATTAAGGTCATTGACAGTTGAGCTGAATTACAAATTATCAACATTAATAAATAATGATTGTTTTATTTAGATGTACAGTACATCTATGAATCTGTGTCAGAAAATAAATAATGAATTTAATTAAGACATGAGTATAGTCTCTTATACACATCTCCTTAGTGTATAAGAGACTGGTATTAGAAATTAAAACAACCATGATCAACTGTCTCTTATACACATCTTTGTCTTCTTCAAAATCTACAAAAAATTCTAAATTAATTCAATTCACTGATTTAGAACAAGCAATTCCAAATTCGTATTTACCTAAAATAAAACCAGAAACTATGTATAAAATTAGAACTTTTGGTTATAAATCTCAAATGTTGATAAAAACTGTAGAGAAAACAATTCCAAGTGGTAGAAGAAAATTCTAGATCATTAAATTATTGAAAGAAAAAGATTTAGATGTTCAAAATTATAATTATATTCATCTTCGTTTAATATAAATTGCTCTTCAACCTGTTAAGAGACATGTGTTAGACACTATTGTTCGTGTTGCTCCAAGAGATGCAAGACATAATAAATTTTCAGACTCATTAATTGGCTTAATTGAATCTAGTTTATGTAATGGTCCAATTTATTTTAGTAGTTATCCAAATTTTCTAATTTATTTTGGCAATTATTCAAATTTTTTGTATCGTTAAGTGATAAAAATTTGTTACGTGTTTTAACATTAAATATTCAAACTAAAGGATATAATACGAAACCTAGATCTGAAAAAATAAATATAACTTGTCTTATTTGTTATCAATTAATGAATACAATAAGTCCTGGTGAAATTCATGTAAATACTAATAACAGAAAAACTCCTTTAATAGATCTAATATACAGTTACCTAGATTAATTTGTTCGGATCAGTTAATATAGTTAATATACCATGTTATTAGTGGACTTTCCAAAATATTTCTTGTCCTACACCTTCTGCGGTTAATGCAAATCTTTTCTGTTATAAAAAAAGAACCTTTTGGGAATGTTGAAATTGCTTATGCTAGAAAACATTGATAAACTTTGTCTATTCCTGCTCTTTCACAAATTTTTCAAATACTCCGTGATAAATTAGTAGATCTTGATCTAGTAGGTTTCCATTTGAAGATACTCAAGAATCTGCTAATAAAATTCACATGGTATTTATAATTTTGCTAATGATACTAAAGAGGTAAATTTAGGATCTGAGGTTAATAATCAATCTATTTATCAAATAAATGTTTTAACTAATAGTTTCACTGATGAAGAGATGATAAAAATTTTTGAAAAATTCCTGTCGAATTTTTCCAAGATAAATATAAGAACTTTCGACGATGTTTTTTTAACTTTTACAATGGTAAACAGTTAAAAGAGATAAATAAAAATTATTATAATTTCATTAAAACTTCAATGGTTTATATTGATTTTATTCCTTGGTTTAGAGTAGAATATAATGCAAGCCTAATTGAGAATAATTTTTATATTTCTGTTTTGGAAGAAACATATCAAAATTTGTGTTTAAATGATGATGACATAATTCAATTTGTATATCCGCCAGCTCAAACTTTTAAAGTTGGTTCTGAATCCTCCCAAACTAAAGCTTTTCCTTATGCTAATAGTTCTAAAGCAATTTGTCAAAAATTGTAAAACAAAATAATTTTACAAATGTTAATTTAGGAACAATTTCTAAACAATTATTGTTGAATTGAAGATAAATTAATTTATCATTCTTCTCTTGTTGTAAATACTTTTAATCCTAAACCAATTCCTATCTCCAATGATCATACTTCTTCCATAAAACCATGACTGAATTTACCTTCTAATATTTTTGTAGATCAAAATGAAGAATTTATTAAATTATTAAGAGAACAAATAAAAGACTTTCATATAAGTGAATAAAATGAAAAACAAAATGGAATACTCTTAAACTAAATGTTTTATCTATAAAAAATAATTCTACAGATTCAGAAAGTGAAATGAAAAATAATTGATAATTTAGATGACGATATTCAAAATTAATACAAATGTTTCAAAATATTGATGTTCTTGAAGAAAAAGAAATTTTTGGAATGAAAAAGAACAAAAAAATGTAAAGGAAATCCTTTACAATTTATGCCACATTATTTTAATACTTATGCCTTTATCAAAGACCTATACATATAGATATTAGTTATGAAGATCTTGCTTATATACCGAAATCATATAATTCAAGTTCCATTTATGAATGAATTATTGACGCTGAAAGTTCAACTGCAGCCAAAAACTTGACATTATATGCTAGATGTATATATAATCAAATTCTTAAGCAATGAACTTATGAACCCAATGCTGCTAAAATTGTAACTGAAGGTGTTTTTGGAATTTCATGTGGATGGAGATAATTATCTCACAGAAACTCAAAATTATGAAATTTTAAATCATTGCACTAAAATTAAAATTGAAATAACTAATTCTCAAACTGTCTCTGCTAAATCAGAAAGATGTGTATTTAATTCTTAATATTGTTAAACATTTTATTGGAAATATTGCTAGTGCTAATAATGTGCATAGAGAATTATTAATGAACTTAAAATGTCCTACATTATGTTATTTTATAAGGTATTAAGATGTTCTCTTAGCAAGATTAATAAATCGAGGAGATGATTCATGAAATTTGGAAAGAAAAATTTATTAATGGATTACTGACTTTATTTGCTGAAAGAGTCACTAATATATTAAAAAATATGAATGATGGTTTTAATATTCCTTGTGAAAATCTTACTTACGGAGATTTGTCTGTTTGTATTGATGAAGGATTCAAATTATGTAATGATACAAAATTAGAAGCTCAAATTGAGAAATATAAACAAATGACTGAGTTAGGAGATTTTAATGATAAATTTGCAATTCAATCACCTAAAATTCCTTTTCAAAAGCTAAAAGAAAATTGTGAAAAAATAAAAGTAAAATTAAAAATAAATCATATTTTAAAAAGAAATTTTTTTAAAAAATAAGTTTAAGAAGAAAGATACTAATACTGATCAAGAAGTTAAAGATTGGATTGAAACAAATGCAATTTGTAGAAAATATGTCTAAGAAAGGACACTAAGCTAATAAATGCAAACCTAAATTAAATTTAATATAGAAAATTGAAGAATTAGAAATCGAAGATGAAATTTAAAATTAGATTATTTATCATTTAAATTATTCCACTGAAAGTGAATCTGATCATGGTTTAGAAGATATTTCTAATACCAGTTCAAAAAAATTTGGTGAAAGTTCAAATTGTTATTTAGAGTTAATGTATTTTAAAGAAATTGTTGACTCTCATGATTAAAATGCACATATTTATTCTTGATTTAATAGATGGAATCCAAAAAACTGAAGAAAAAAATATTATATATAGAAAGATATTTGGCATTACATAATGCTATGAATTCGACATCTCAGAATCTTTTAGATGTGTATAAGAACAAAAATGAATATACACCTCCAAAAATTAAAGAACATTTAGACATAAAAACTAGTTATTCGATGAAAGATATATATGATCATATTCAAAATACTACTATCATAAAACCTGTAACTAATCAAATGTTAAAACAAGAAATAAATGAATTAAAACAAGAAATTAGGGAAATAAATAATATTCAAATAATATTCAAAATCTTAAAGAAAGAGTAGGAATTTTGGAAGAATTATCGTGATGTGCAAAGTACAAGATTTACAAAAATTTAAATTAGAAAAAGATGAATCAAATATAGAATTAGAAGCAAGCCAAAAAACTTTTTAAATTACTCTATAAATACTATGTATATTTCTCAAGAACAATATATTTATGTTCCTCGACTAATAAATGATACTCATGCCTTTATATCTATTGCTATGATTGATAGAGGAGCAAACTTAAATTGCATGAATTATGGACTTGTTCCATCCCAATATTTTGAGAAAACTGTAGCTTCTTTAACAGCTGTGTGAAGGCTCAAATATACATATTGAGCACAAAATTTCAAATGTTTGTGTATTTTCTAAAGAAGAAAATTTTATTCAATTGCCGTTTATTCTAACTAACAATGTTGGATTTCATCTAATATTAGGCACTCTATTTTTATGTCAAATGTATCCATATTATTGTGATCGTAAAATATTTTGTAATAAAGAAAAAGAACTAACTTTTGAATTTGTTACTAATGAAAAGATTTCTGATATTAATTCTATGAATGAAACTTCTTTAAATAATAACATTAGACTAAAACAAATTGAAATAAATTTTGTACAAAAGGAAATATATAATTTAAAAATATAAGAACAATTAAAATAACCAAAATTACAAGAAAAATCTCCCAAATTAATCAATAAATAGTTACTGAATTATGTGAAGAAATTCCAACTGCTTTTTGGAATAGAAAACAACATATTGTAGAATTACCATATGAAAATGACATTAATGAGAAAGTATATATACTAAAGCTAGACACATCTCAAATGAATAAGGAAATGGTTGTATTTTGTAAAAAATAAATTGATGATTTATTAAAAAAGAATATAATAAGAAAGTCAAATTCTCCTTGGAACTGTACTCTGTTTTATGTAAATAAAAATTCAGAAATACAAAGAGGTGTTCAAGGGTTAGAAGTAAATTATAAACCTTTAAATAAAGTTTTACAATGGATAAGATATCGTATACCACATAAAAAAAGATCTTTTAAATAGAAATGTTGGATCTAATATGTATTCAAAATTTAATTTAAAATCTAGATTTTGGCAAATTCAAATTGCTGAAAAAGATAGATACAAAACTACTTTTACCATACCATTCGCTCGTTATGAATGGAATGTAAGGCCATTTGGTCAGAAAAATACGCCATCATAATTTCAAAATATTCTAAATGAAATATTTTCATCATATTCATCTTATTATAAACTAGATTGATGATATTTTATTATTTCTCAAATTCTACAGATCAACATTTTAAACATTTAAATACTTTTAGAAATATTGCTCAGAAAAATGGTATTGTTATATTTGCTTAGAAGATTAAATTATTTCAAATTAAAATTAGATTTTTAGGATTTGAAATTAAGAAATGACAAATTATACCTACAGCTAGAAGCATAGAATTTGCTGGTAATTTTCTTAGTGAAATAAAAGATAAAAACAGTTACAAAGATTTTTAGGAAGTCTAAATTATATAGAAAAATACAATAAAAATTTAGCTCAAGATAGCAAACCACTTTATGAAAGATCAAAAAAAAATCCACTAGCATTGTTAGAAATTCATTCTAGTGCAGTAAGAAAAATTAAAGCTAAAGTTAAAAGTCTTCATGACCTTATGTGTTGGCTAATCGTGAATGGTTTAAAATAGTAGAAATAGAGGTATATTAAAACAAACAAACCCCCTAACAAAAAAAGAAGAATTAGTTAGATTTATATCTGGTTTATGGAAAAATTCTCAGATAAACTATTCAACAATTAAAAAGAAATTTTATCTAATTGTTCTATCTGTTTCAGAACTTCAAGAAGATTTATTAAACCAAAAATTTCTTTTAAGAGTTGATTGTATAAGAGACAGAATATATTCAATAAGAAATTAAAAACATTAATTCTAAACAAATTTTTGCTAGATGGCAATCTTTCTTATCTATTTTTTATATTGATATTGAATATATTAAAGGTGATTTCAACTCTTTACTTGATTTTCTTACAAGAGAATTCTTAAAGAATAATTTAAGTATTGCAGATGGATTTTAGAAAAGCTGCAAGAAGGATTAATCAATTAGACAACCCATATAGAAACTATTTACATTCTTTATTTATAAATAAAAACAACAATCAAATTGTACTTGAACATCATTATAATAGGGTAAATGTATTAACTATGAGGTTAATTGCATTGAGAGATGAGTATCTAAGATCCTGGATTTGAAAATATAGAAGAAATTACGAATATAAAATGATCATGAAAACAATAGATATGTTTAAAATTTTATTCAGAGAGAAGAAGATCATCTGAAATAAATGAATGAAAAAGAAAATTAATATTCTGTTTAAAGTTTTTCTATTGTCTAATAAATTCTTTTTCTTTCAAAAAATGAATATTCTCGGAAGGGATCAGGAAGAGGTAGTAGAGGAAGAGAAGAACAAATTTCTCCATCAAATATTCAAAATTCATGAAGAGGATGACAAATTTCTCCCATAAATTTAGGCAGATGAGGAAAATTTCTCCCACAATTAATCAAAATTTTCCATTCCTTCCTGAAATGTGGCCTATTATCTTTAAAATTACAAGACAAGATTAAGAACTATTTGCAGGACGTATTCATGAAATGTGGCCTATTATCTTTGCTTAATATATAAGGAAGATCCTTTGTAATCATATGATATTAAGAACTAAGAAAGGAGATTAATCGTACGATATCATAAACTGCAAAAAGGAGATATAATCAAATAATATTAAGAACTAATAAAGAATCCGGTCATATTAGATTAAGAAATATGGAAGTGATTTTGAATAGTACGTTTATGAACATAATGTGATGTGAAAACTCCTAATAAGAGCGCAAAATCTGATTTAATTAGACAAGATTTACAACCATGAGCGAGTACTATTAATAAAAGATTTATAACCAAATGGTGATCTATTCATGCTCAAAAAAGAACTGATAAATGAGGCCAATTATGCTTGCTTAATCAATAAGAAAGAGGTTGTAATCATATGATATTCAGAATACAAAAGGTCACCAATCAGACCTTGTTGTAAACCTCAAAGGCAATCTAATCATACAAGATTAACGATTAATATAGGACATCTTGTCGTACTAGACTAGGAAATAATAGTAGAGTTCAAATCAAAGTTCATTTTCAAACATAATGTGATCTAATAACTCATAATAAGAATTCATTATGTGATTTAATTAGACTAAATTAGGAACAAGGAGCAAGTTCCATTTGTAAAAGATTCGGAACTAAAAGATGATCTAATCCTATTTCAAAAAGAACAGAGAACTTAGTATTCTACCTTAATAAATAATCCACATTTAGACATTCTAATCAGATCTAAGACTCTTGATTAGAACATGAAATGTGATTCAATTAGACTAGATTAAGAACCATTTGCGGCACATATTCATAAAATGTGGCCAATTATCCTTGTTTAGTGACTAAAGAAGAAGTTGTAATCTTACGATATTCAGAGCTAAGAAAGGAAACTAATTGTACCATATTATGAAGCGCAAAAGGAGATCTAACCATATAGTATTAAGAACTAATAAACAATCCGGTCATATTAGATTATGAAATATGAAAGGAGTTCTAATAAAAGAACATTTAAAAACATAATATGAGCTGTGATAACTCATGATGAAAACGTAAAATATGATTTAATTAGAGAAGATTTAGAACCAAGAGCGAGTACTATTCGTAATAGATTTATGACCAAATGGTAATCTCATTGTGCTCGAAATCGAACCGATAAATAAGGCCAATTAAACTTGCTTAATCACTAAGAAAGATGTTGTAATCATGAAATATTGAGACTACAAAAGGTCACTCATCAGACAATGTTACGAACCACAAAGGAGATCTAATCATACAAGATTAATGATTAATGAAGGATATCAAGTCTTATTAGACTATGAAATAATAGAGGAGTTCACATCATAGTACATTTAAAAAAATAATGAGATCTAATAACTTATGACAAGAACGCATAATGAAATTTAAATAGACTACATTAAGAACCAAGAGCAAGTTTGGTTTATTAAAGATTCAGAACTAAAAGATGACCTAATCATATTTAAAAAAGAACAGAGAAATGGGACAAATTATACTTGACTAATGGCTATGTTAGAAGTTGTAATCGATCGATATTCAGAACTAAGAAAATGGACTAATCATACTACGTTATGAGACGCAAAAGGAAAACTCCTTATAAAACATTAAGAAATAATAAAGGAGATCTAGTCGCATAAGATTAAGAAATAGGAAAAGAGTTCTAATCAAAGAACATTTAGAAAAGTTAATATGATCCAATAACTCTTGATTAGAGCATAAAATGTGATTTAATTAGAGTTGATTAAGAACCATTTGCAAGACCTATTCCCCAAAATGAGGCCAATAACCCTTACTGAATGACTAAGGTAGAACTTGTTCTCATTCGATACGGAGCACAAAAGGAGGTCAAATCATATAATATAAAGAATTAATAATGAAGACCCTTTCATATTAGATTAAGAAATATGAAATAGTTCTAATAAAATTACATTAAAAAATATAATGTTATGTGATAACTCATGATAAAGAGGTGGAATATGATTTAATTAGACAAGATTTAGAACCAGGAGTGAGTAATGAACTGTTCACAAAAGATTTATAACCAAAAGGTAATCTAATCATGCTCAAGAAAAAACTAATAAATGAGGCCAACTATACTTGTTTAATGACTAAGGAAGAAGTTGTAATTGTAAGATATTGAAGCTAGAATAAGTCACTAATCAGAATACGTTACGAACCTCAAAGGAGATATGATCATTCAAGATTAACGATTAATGAAGGACATCAAGTAGTACTAGATAGGGAAATAATAGAGAAGTTCTAATCACAGTACATTTACAAAAGTAATGCGATCTAACAACTCAAGATAAGAATGCATAATGTGATTTAATTAGACTAGATTAAGAACCAAGTGTGAGTTCCATTTATAAAATGTTTGCAACTAAAAGATGATCAAATTGTATTTCAAAAATAATAGAGAAATGAGGCCAATTATACTTGCCTAATGGCTAAGTGAGAAGTTGTAATCGTTCGTTATTCAGAACAAAGAAACTTAACTAATCGTACTATGCTATCAGCCACAAACTTAGGAGAACTTCTTATAAAACATTAAGAAGTAATAAAGGAGATCTAGTCGTATAAGATTAAAAATTAGGAAAAGAGTTCTAATCAAAGAACATTTAGAAAAGTTAATGTGATCCAATAACTCATGATTAAAGCATTAAATGTGATTGAATTAGAGTAGATTACGAACCATTTCCGGGACTTATTCTTAAAATGAGCCAATAATCCTTGCTTAATGACTAAGGAAGAACTTCTTGTCATTCGATATTTTGAACTAAGAAGGGCGACAAATACCGTATTATGAAGAGTAAAAGGAGTTAAAATCATATATATAAAGAATTAATGAAGAAGATCCTAGATATTAGATTAAGAATTATGGGAGGAGTTCTAATAAATTACATTTAGAAACATAATGTGATATGATAACTTATTATAAGAATGTGGAATATGATTTCATTAGACAATATTAAGAACCAAGAGTAAGAACTGTTCATAGAAGATTTATATCCAAAAGGTAATCTAATCTTGTGCTCGGGAAAGAACTGATAAATAAAGCCAATTATACTTGGTTAATGACTAAGGAAGAAGTTGTAATCATACGATATTGAGACTAGAAAAGGTCACTAATCAGACTATGTTACGAACCTCAAAGGAGATCTAATCTTACAAGATTAATGATTAATGAAGGACATCAAGTTGTATTAGACTAGGAAAAAATAGAGGAGTTCTAATCACTTCACATTTATAAAAGTAATGTGATCTAATAATTCATGATAAGAAGGCATAATGTTATTTAATTAGACTAGATTAAGAACCAAGAGCGAGTTCCATTTATAAAAGATTACAAACTAAAAGTTGATCTAATTGTATTTCAAAAATTATAGAGAAATGAGGCCAATTATACTTGTTCTAAATTTCGAACAATTACAACTTCTTCGCTAGCCATTAAGCAAGTATAATTGGCCTCATTTCTCTGTTGTTTATAAGGAGTTCTCTTTTTGTGGCTCATAAGATAGTACGATTAGTCAAGGTTTATTAGTTCTAAATATCAAATGATTACAACTTCTTCCTTGGCCACTACGTAAGTATAATTGGCTAGGCTAGGGAAGAAGTAATCGTTCAAAATTTAGAACGAGTATAATTGGCCTCATTTCTATATTATCTTTGAAATAGAATTAGGTAAACTTTTCTAGAATCTTTTATAAATGGAACTCTCTCTAGGTTATTAATCTAGTCAAATTAAATCACATTATGTGTTTTTATTATGAGTTGTTAGATCACATTGTACGTGTAACTATAATTTGATTAGAACTACTCCATTATTTATTAGTCTAATATGACTAGAAGTAATTTATTAATCATTATTCTTGTAATTATTCTTGTATGGTTAGATCTTGTCTGAGGTTTGACCTTTTGCATTCTCAATATCGTATGATTACAACTTCTTCTTTAGTCATTAAGCAACTATAATTGGCCTCAATTATTTCATTCTCGAGCACAATTAGATCACCTTTTGGTTATAAATCTTTTATAATAGTCTTATGAACAGTTCTCACTCTTAGTTCTTAATCTAGTCAAATGAAATCATATTCTATGTTCTTATCATGAGTTGTCACATCACATTATGTTTTTAATTGTATTTTTATTAGACCTCCTTTCATGTTTAATAATCTAAAAGGATAGGATCATCGTTATTAGTTCTCCTATTATATGAATAGACCTCCTTTTGTGCATCATGATATGGTATTAGTCCTCTTTCTTAGTTCTCAGCATCACATCACTACACGTTTTTCCTTAGTCATTAAGCAAGGAATATAGGCCTCATTTTAAGAATTGGTCCCATAAATGGTACTTAATCAAGTCTTAATTAAATCACATTTTATGTACTCTAATCATGAGATTCGGTCCCATTGTCTTTTCTAAATGTTCTTTAATTAGAACTCTTTTCCTATTCTTAATCTCATACATCTGGATCTCCTTTATTATTTCACATTGTTTTATTTATAAGAAGTTCTCCTTTTGCGGCTCATCACATAGTGTGATTTGTTCTTAAGTCCAGTTTCTTAGTTTTGAATATCGAATGGTTGCAACTTCTCCCTTACCGATTGAGCAAGTATAATTGGCCTCATTTCTCAGTTCTATTTGCAATACGATTAGATCATCTTTTAGTTTCAAATCTATTATAAATAGGACTTGCCCTTGATTCTTTATCTAGTCCAATTAAATCACATTATGAATTGTTATTTTGAGTTATTTGATCACATTATGTTCGAAAATGCACTTTGATTAGAACTCCTCTATCATTTCCAAGTCTAATATGACTAGTTTTCATTTATTAATCATTATGCTTGTTTGATTAGATCTCCTTTGAGGTTTGCAACAATCTGATTAGTTACCTTATGTAGTCTCAATATCGGATGATCACATGTTCATCCTCAGTGACTAAGCAAGTATAATTTGCCTCCTTTATCAGTTTTTTTTTTAGCACGATTAGATTACCTTTTGGTTACAAATCTTCTATCAAAAGTGCTCACTCTAGGTTCTAAATGTTGTCAAAGCTAAATCAAATTTTACGTTCTTATCATGAGTTAGCACATCACATTATGTTTTTAAATGTTCTTTTATTAGAATTCCTTCATATATCATAATCTAAAATGACCGAATTCTTTATTTGTTCTTAATCTTATATGATTAGATCGCCTTTTGTGCTTCATTATATGGTATGATTAATCTCCTTTCTTAGCTCTAAATATCTTATGATTACAATTTCTCCCCTTGTCATTAAGCAAGGTCAATTGGCCACATTTTATGAATACGTCCCGCAGATGGTTCTTATTCTAATCAAATTACATCACATTTTATGTTCTAATCATGAGTTATTTGATCTCATTATCCTTTCGTAAATAACATTGATTAGAACACCTTACCTATTTCTTAATCGAACACAACTAGATATCCCCTATTAGTTCTTAATGCTTTGTATGGAGTTTCGCTTTCGCGGCTAATAACATAGTAGGATTATTCCAGTTTCTTAGTTCTTAATATCGAACGATTACAACTTCTTCCTTCAACCACCAAGCAAGTATAATTCGCCTAATTTCCCTGTTCTTTTTGAAATATGATTAGATCATCTTTTAGTTCCAAATCTTTAAGAAACGGAACTTGATAATGATTCTTAATCTAGTCTAATTAAATCACATTATGCATTGTTGTTATGAGTTATTAGATCACATTATGTTTGTAAATGTACTTTGATTAGAACTCCTCTATTATTTCCTAGGCTAATACAACTAGATGTCCTTTATTAATCATTAATCTTGAATGATTAGATATCCTTTGAGGTTCGTAAAATAGTATAATATGTGACCTTTTGTAGTCCCAATATCGTATGATTACAACTTCTTCCTTAGTGATTAAGCTGAGTGTAATTGGCATCATTTATTAGTTCTTTTTCTAGTAAATTAGAGCACCTTTTGGTTATAACTCTTTTATGAATAGAAATTACTCTTGGTTAAAAATCTTGTCTTATTAAATCATATATTAGGTTCTTATCATGAGTTATCACATCACATAATTTATGTTCTTAAATGTACTTTCATTAGAACGCCTTTCATGTTTCTTAATCTATTGTGACAGGATTCTTTATTAGTTCATAATATTATGCGATTATATGCTTCATAATACGGTACGATTAGTCTTATTTCTTAGTTCTCTATATCATATCAATGCAACTTCTTCTTTAGTCATCAAGCAAGAGAGATTGACCACATTTCTTGAATAGGCCCTACAAATAGTTCTTAACTTGGTATAAGTAAATCACATTTTATGTTCTAATCACAAGTTTTTAGACCTCATTATCCTTTTTAAATGTACTTTGATTAGAACACCTGATGCCAACCCCGTGCAATTGACTTGATGCCATGAAACAAAACAATTCAAGATGGAATCAAAACCCTAAGGATTGACTCCAAAGCTGGTCACAAGAATTTTGGACAGAAAACACACACAAACAAGAATGAAAAAGAACACACAAGAATCAAGCAAGAATTCAACAGTTGTCTATTAGACATTGTGACATTGGAGAGTTTAACAAGATTTTTTTCGAGAATTTACCCGATTTTAGATGACTTAGGCAAGAACAAAATCTATAAGTCGGTTAGAACATTCACCGTTGCTCAAGAGATGATCCCAACAAAGTTTTAATCCAAAAACTGAAAGAAATAACTTTTTCCTCACGAAAAAGAAGAATTTTATTGTTAAAAATATGGTGTAAAATTCATCCATATGACAATGCCTATTTATAAGCTTAATAAAGTTCTAAAAAATAGCTAAAAAACTCCTAAAAAAGTAGTGCTAGGGTTCAGCTATAAGTAGCTCCAAATCATGGGCTAAATAAGTAATTAAGGCTAATTAATGAGCCTAAAAACTAAGAATTAAACTAGCACTTAAACCCAACTGAAACTAGCCCAATTTACACATACTTAAAGTACTAATTGGCTTTAAACAATAATAGACTTAAACACATAAAAATCCCAGTAACTATATAACATTACATTTAGTCCTTGGACTTAAAAGATCTCCAACTTGTGCTTTACCTTGAAGAATTAGACTTCACATAATAATGAATTTAAGATAATCCAATGCAACTCGATCAAAGTACCACGAATGTGCTCCAATCTTGGCAAGCTCAATTCCACGCTTGCACTAGCTTTCATCTGCTCACCTTGACACATCTTTAGACTATTCGGATCCGTATCATTCCCTCCCTCCTCCAAATGATTCATCCTCGAGCCTGAACCAGGATAAGAAAAACACAAATCAGTCAAATGGTATACAACAAAGTGCACTATTGTGAACTCATCAAAGTTTTTCAAAGTAATTATCCAAGCAGTTGATAAATCAAGTAAACTAGAGTTATTTGCCGATAAATTATGGCATTTTGATAGTGTATATCCCGAACTTAGGGGTAGTAATTGGTAGGTTTAGTTAATTTCTTGCATATGTGTGTATATTTTTGTTCTTGTTAAAGTTGTTAATCTTTTATTAAAAATTTTGCATAATTAATTGCTTAATTATGTTAATTAACAATCGTACAGGTGGAAGCTGGATTGAACAAAGCTCAAGGGACCAAAGTGCAATTATCAACGAAAAGAAAGGTTGCTGGGAAGAGAGTTCGGATCACATTCTGGATTTTCCATATCGATGGATGTGGGAATGTCACTTAAAATTTTATTGAGTTGAGAGATTTCGACTAGCAGATGTTTAAGTATGGAGGGCAATTTTGTAATAAATCAGGGACCAATTTCTAGTCTTGTACTATTTAAGCTAGTTTGAGAGGAATGAAGTAGGTAAGTAGGGGTAGTAATAGTAATTATTTAAGTAGATATTAGGATAGATTAGGATTTCTTCAACCTTAAGTTTCAGCTTTATTGAAAATTGCTCTTTAATTCTCTTTTAAATCTTGTTTTAATTTCTTGTCAAGTTAAAATTTTGATAAGATATTAATACAGGGTTAATCGCAAGCTTCGCATAGATATCATTTTTACTTGCTTTCTATTCTAATTTAGTGAGAATTTCTTTGCTTCCATTCAAAGCATTAGGATTATATAGATAAATTAGGGTTCTTGTTCATTTCTTGATTTTAGTTTAAAATTTTCATTTTCATGCCTAATTTCTAGTTAATTTGTAGTGGGCTTTCATTATTACCTTCAAAAATCCAAAAATACTTAGAATTCAAGTTTACTCTTTTTAATTTCTATTGTAGAAATGGTTGCTTTGAGTTTTCAAACCTCTATTATAGTTTTTCAATCATCGACTTTCTAATTTTAGTGTCATTTTAATCAAATTAGAGTAGTCCTTTAATTGTTTTTACCAGATTCTCAAGTTGTTAATATCGAGTTTCACTAAATTGCTTTAATGGATAGTTTAGTTTAAAATTAGGGTTTAATTATTTGCTTCTAATCATGGATTTGAGTAGTGTAGTCTTACATCACATTGTTTAAATGGCTTAACTACACAAACAGTAGTGAATCTTGGTAATTGCTTTCAGACAATCCTTGTGGGAAAGATCCCTACTTCCATTTACTACTAGTTGACAACTGTATACTTGCAAGATACCACCTAGTGAGTAGTAGGATTTAGGTGCTCTATGAATTAATAACTAGGTGTTAAAAAAAAGGCATCGACAGTTAAACAAATGTTCACGCAAAAGTATGAAATCATTCAGTTTTGATAAGCAAAGCACAATTTGAGCAATTTCCGAAATACATTGATTTTGACACAAATTGGAAGTTATTTGTCCGAAAATGAAAATTTCGGTCAAAGTGTTTTGAGGCAAAATTGATGTGATTTCATTCTTCAAAATATTGGACCTAACACACCTTAAGTTGCTCAAAAACTAAGGAACAAAGTTTCGGTAGCGTGTCTAAGTAAAATAAAATCAAACAAGTTGTCACGCCATAACAAAAAACATAACTTGACTGGGACAAACTTTGAATATTTTGAAGTAAACTTTCCTTGAAATTAGAGATTCATAAAAAAGTTCACCAAGTTAACAAAGTTATCTAAGACATTTTGAACAAAAGTGAACTATTGAAAATCTTTATTTAGCATGCTAACACAACAATCAAATTAGATTTGATATCAAGTAAGTGATTATAAACTAAGGTATGGACGAATATATCCAAACAATATTCCATGAATTGGAATTGAAGTCCAAGAGTCTAGACACTTTTTCTATTCAGAACAGCAATCCAGTCAAAGGAATTAATTATAATCAAGAAACAAACAAAATGGACACTAAAAATAATTCTAAATTTAGAATTAAATTTGTACAATTTTTTTATGTTGCTCAAATCTAAGAATTTGAGCATCAAGAGCAGAAAGAATTTCACACCTTTGAGATAGGATATTGATTTTCATATCTAGATTAGCTCACTTTGGTTGAAATGATGAGATACTCAATTGGGAGGTTAGTACATCACGACTTACACCTTTGAAGGTCTGCGCATAAGAAAGAAAACTAGACAAAAATATATCAAGGCTAGGCATGACATAATAAATTCTCTTGATATATCTTTCTTTTCTCTCTTTTTCTTGGCTTATGATCGAAACCTTTACAATCTTTTTATCTTGACTTTCAATTTCTATTTGACTTTTTCCCCTTTGTTATTTACTTTTATTCGATTCAAGAAATTTTATTTGAATTTCTAATCTTTCTTCATTTATTTGATGTTGTGACAAAGCAATAAATTTAAACTTTTTACCCTTTTCACACAAGTGATACGCCTTAGTATGTCTGTCATAGAAACCATTTTCAGATAATTCTCATAGCTCACCAAGTCGTAAATGACATGTGTGCAAAGGTGTTACATCACAAACTATATTATCAGAATACTTACCAATAGTGAAGGATACAATAACTTGCTCAGTTACCTCAAACACTTCACTTTCAGTTGACCATCAGAACTTTTAAGGTTTTGGACGTGGGCAAATTCAACTTTTCAATAAGGTATGTACTTGCCAAATTAACCCACGTGCTACTATCAATTACAGTACCACAAACCCTTAAATTCACAAGCAGCTTAGTGAAAAAAGGCTTTTCCTGCCTATAAGACATGTCACAAATAAACTCACAAAACAATCTGGTTAGTATTTGAAAAAAAAAATATTAGAATTTTACCTCAGCACTTGGCTTTACTCTCTGGAGAGCCATTCACTCAAGTTGTATTACTCAATCCCTTGGGTATACCCTCAATTGAAGATTTTATCACTCAAATGATCTCACTGCGCACTAGATGTTTTCCACTCTGTAGTGCACTCTCAAAGTCTTTGGAAGACTACAAGGACCAAAATGAGCTCCAATTATGCCTTAATCACTTAATTGGTTGGAAGTCAAAGAAAAAAAATAATCACGAGGCAACGACAAATAAGGGACACTAAACTTTTGGATTTAAGCTTCAAACAATGAAAGACAGCATTGTATCCGAGACTACTTGAAGCAACAAAAGGTATAGCAAACAACTGAGAATTTGGTAAGCAAATTTACTAATTATATATATATATATATAAAGAAACAAAGCATATAAGAGAAAACATTTAGAACTTAAGACTAACAGAGAAATCTTAAAAGAACCAACAAAATTAAGTGCTTTTGAACAGAATTACAAATTTGAAAAGTCGACCCTGATTTAGAAAGTTTCCAAAAATAGAAAGTGCCAAATTTGGTGGATTTCCTAATTTAATTGGGATTTGGGTAAGTAAACCAAATCCTACTAGGAATAGGATTAATTTTCATAGCCCAACTAGGATTACGATAATTTTCTTAAGTCAACTTGGATTAGAGTTTTTCAAATCCTTTTAGGATTAGGATTAGGATTAGGACATGAAACAATTCCAAAGATGATTAGAATAATGAAACCAAGTGCAATTAGGATTGGCATTAGGAATACCAAACACAAGTAGGAAAAAAGGTAAGAAACCAAAACCTTTTTAGATCAGGAAATAAACAAATAATTGCCTATATTTATAAGTAGCCAAATATGCAAACCCAATTTTTTTTTTGACCGTTTCAATAGCCGATTCTTCTTCTTCCTCCTTTTCACTTTTTTTTGAAAGTTTTTTTTTCACTTTTGCATGGCCAAATAATTTTATTTTCTACTCGGCTGAGAACTTCTTTTTTCTTATTAATTAGAATACGGAAAGCAACAAACAACCAAGATTGAATGATAATCAAGAATCAAGGTATATCACACTTTGAACAGTTTGTCAGAAGATCATACAATGATTCAAGAATCAATAATATAAGAGACAGGCTATAGACATAGAATAAGAGACAGTTTCTGTGTACAGTCGCCATATTTAAAATGTTATTAGTAATGATGAATATTAATATTTTTTTTTGGGTAGAAACTAGATATGATTTTCTGTGAATGAAAATTTGGAAAAATCAAAGAGGGAAAATAAATAGAATTGACTAGAATTGGAGCAGATTTGATACCAATGTAATACGAAGCCCATGCGCAATCAATTTGATGTTACAAAATCCAACAATTCAATATGGCACCAAAAACCTACGGATCGACTCCAAAGTTGGTCACAAGAATTTTAGACAGCAAACAAACACAAACAAACATGAAAAAGAACACATAATCCAATCAAGCTAGAGTTCAACCCGCTGTCTATAGCGAGGCAAGAACCAAATAATCAACAAGATTTAAAGCGAGAATATACCCATTTCCCATATCTATCAAACAAGAACTAAATCTACAAGTCGGATAGAATAATCACCTTTGCTCAAGCGATGATCCCAATAAAGTCTTAATTGAGAGTCTAAAAGAAAGGACTCTTTCCTCACGAAAAAGAACAATTTTATTGACAAAAATAAGTTGTAAAATTCGTCCATATGATGATGGCTATTTATAGGCTTAATAATGTCCAAAAAACTAACTAAAAAACTCCTAAAAAGGTAGTGCTAAGGTTCAGCCAAAAGTACCTCCAAAATTTGGGCTACATGGGCCTTATTAAGGCTAATTAATGAGTCTGAAAACTAAGAATTAAACTAGCACTTAAACCTAACTTAAATCAATCTAGATTTGCACAAACTTAAAGTACTATTAGGCTTTACACAATAATAGACTTAAACACATAAAAATCCAAGTAGCAATATAACATAATATTCAACTCTTGGACATAAAGGATCTCCACCTGTGCTATACTTTGATGAATTGGACATCACGTAATATTGAATTGAAATGGTCCTATCCAACTCTATCAAAGTACCATGAATGTGCTCCAATCTTGGCAAGTTCAAGTCTATGCTTGCTCTACCTTTCATCTCCTCATCTTTGCACATCTTTAGGCCACTCGGATCCCTATCATTCCTTTCCTCCTCAAAAGGATTCATTCTCGAATCCGAAGTTGCATAAGAAATACAAAAATTAGTCAAACGGGACACATGATTAGCAGATGATAGTCCTTGAAGTTGTGCATTATGTGACACAACAAAGTTTTCCAAAGTAATTATCCAAACAGTTATATAAATTTGCACGCCAAAGTATAAAATCATTTAGTTTTGATAAGCTAAGCACAATTTGAGCAATTGTCAAAAAACACTGATTTTGACACAACTTGGAAGTTATTTGTCCAAAAACAAAAATTTTATATTAGTCAAAGTGTTTTGAGGCAAAATTGATACAATTTTGTTCTTATGAAGTATTGGACCTAAATCACAGAACTTAGTTTGCTCAAAAACTAAGTCAGGAACAAAAGCTTCGGAAGTATGTCTCAGTAAAATTAAATCAAATAAGTAATCACGCCATAACAAAAATTTAACTTGACTTGGACATAATTTGAATATTCTGAAGTAAACTTTACATGAAATTCGAGATTCATAAAAAAAGTTCACCAATTTAACAAAGTTATCCAAGATATTTTGAACAAAAGTGAAATGTTGAAAATCTGTATGCATGCTAACACAACAATTCAAATTAGATTTGATATTAAGTCGATGTGCTATCTCTTAGGTTTGGACGAATTCATCCAACATTGTACCAGGAATTGGAATTGAAGTCCAAGAAACTAGATGCCTTTTCTATTCAAAACAACAATCAAGTCAAATGAATTAATTTTATACAAGACATAAACAAAATGTATACTAAAAATAATTCTAAGATTCTGAATTAAATTTGTACAATTTCTTATGATGCTCAAATCTAAGAATGTCAGCACAAAAAGCATAAAGAAGTTCATACCTTTGAGATAGGGTATTGACTATCTTATCTTTCTTACCTCGCTTTGGTTGAAATGGTGATATACTCAATTGGGACGTTAGTGCTTCACGACTTACACCTAGAATACACATAAGAAAGAAAACTTTCAGTTTTATATCAATCTAGATTTGTAAAATAAGTTTTCACTTGATATCTCATTCTTTTCTCTCTTTTTCTTGGCTTATGGTCGAAGCCTTTTGCAATCTTTTTATCTTCACGTTCGGTCGCTATTTGACATTTCCCACTTTGCTTTTTACTTTTATTCTATTTAAGAAATTTTCTTTGAATTTCTTATATTTCTTCATTTATTTGATGTCGTGGCAAAGGAATAAATTTAAACATTTTACCCTTTTTACACAAGTGATATGCCTTAGTATAGCTATCATAAAAACCATTTTCTAAATAATTCCTATAGCTCAACATGTTGTAAATAACATGTGTGCACAAGTGCTACATCACAAACTACCAAATCAGAATAATTACCAATAGTGAAGGATACAATAATTCGCTCAATTACCGCAAACAGTTCACTTTCAGTTGACCATCAGGACTAATAAGGTTTTGGATATGGCGATGTATGGAAATTCAACTTTTCAACAAGTTATGTGCTTGTCGCATTAACCCATATGCTACTATCAATTACTGTACCACAAACCCTTTCATTCACAAGAACCTTGGGGAAGAAAGTCTCTTCCCGTCTACAAGTAGGCATGACCACGGTTCTAGAACCGCCTATTCTTGTTCCATGAAGAGATGGAACTGTAACCAGAACCTTAGGATCCGGTTCCGATTTTGGAACAAACGGTTCTGGGCATTTTCATGGTTCAGTCCGGTTCTATTCCTGGTTCCGGTCACGGTTTCAATTTTGAATTTTTTAAAGTAAATATATATTTTGGAGAATACTAAAAAAAATGCATCAATAAAAGCTAAGATGAGAAACAAAAAATTACATTTTATTTATATTTCAATTATAGCTTTGTTTATGGAATCTAAAATACACTATTGCATAATTTATCAAACCATTAAAAATTAAAGTAAAGATACATTTTAGATAATCCATACTATAAGATAATCTAAATAAAAATCAAATGCATCAATTACACTGGCCTATATATATGTATATTTATTAAAAAATTAATAAAAGGTAAAATAAGAAACAAAAGCTTAAATTTTATTTATATTTCAATTATAAACTTTATTTTTGGAAAAAAAAAGTACATTATTACATCATTTATTGAACCATTAAAAATTAAAGTAAAGATACATCTTACATAATCCAAACTAAAGTGTAATCTAAAGAAAAAATAAATGCACCAAATACATTGGCAGATGTATATATATATATATGATAGGGTGACTACTATGAACCTCTGATGTTAGTGTTAGGCAAGATTATCTGTTTATATTAGAACTGATATCTGGTTGATGGTATATTGGGTGTCTACTTATACCGTAAGGTTATCATGACGCTTGAGTTTACTCGCAGAAGCCCACGTACCTAACCAGATATCAGTTCTAATATAAACAGATAATCTAATAATCTAGCCTAACACTAACATCAGAGGTTCATAGTAGTCACCCTACTTCCCCCTCTGGCTCTGATACCAAGAGGAGAACCGGGGACCCCTAAAAACCTAGAGGAAGAAGGGTAAGGGACAAGGGAGCTATATTAAAACAGAAATTAAACAAATAATTCAGGTGGCTCAGCCAACCATCAAACAAGAAAGCAAAATAAAAACGAAATTTATTAAAAGCTTTAAATAATTACAAGTTGAGGAATACCTCAGGTGTAGTGTTGGTACAATCCACACTCTAATGGTACTCTTAGAAGGGGAGAGGGGAGAGGAAAATTTTTCAGATTTTTCTCGGATGGTTTTCAATACTGAAAACATCCTATTTATAGAGAAAATTTACTATTGCTACAGTGTCAAATAGTGACCTGTGAACAGTAACTTTTTCGTGATTTATGCCGCTATAGTGTACAGTGTACAGTGAACGATATTTGTATATTTGAACAGTAAAGTACATTTGAATAGTAAAATACAATTTGAAAAGAATCATATCTATTACAATTGAGATTCTTCAATTTTGCTGAGGTCGATGCCAAAACAGTCGTCCTCATTTGATTGGGCGAAATCTTCTTGATCTTGATCTTGTGGTGGTGGAATCGAAGCGGATGATGACACTGTTTTTTTCTTATTTTTGAAATCTTTTTCTTTGATTTCTTTTCCTTTTTCTTTTTGCTGGAAACTTCCTTCTTGTCAGAAGAGCTTGAAGTTCCTTCTTTGATCTAAAAGAGAGTGTCTTCCAGTTGTTTGATGTAAGCGTCCTTGTTCTTAGCAGTGGCTAACAAGATAGCATTTGTAGATCTTTGTTGAAGAAACTAGGAAGTTTCTCAAATCTAGTGGTAATAAGAATTGTGGATTCTTACTGAACCAATTTTGAATTTGAGTCTTATGAGCAGCACCGGCATCAAAAGCATCCCACCATTTGATTGAGCCTTGTCTATACCAGTAAAGGTGGAAAGGCTTGATTATTGTTTTTGACAAATTCGAACCTCCATTGGAAAATCCAAGGTAATGCGAATTTTGAGAAAAAATGGAGGGTTATTGGCATTGTCGAATTGGGTTGTGAAAACTTTGATTTGAAAAACTCAAAGCCTTCTAAAATTGGTGATGGTAAAATGGATTCATTTGGTCCAATTAAAGACCAGAATCTATTAAACCAAATTGGGAAAGAATAAGTTTTATTCCTTTTGAAGAAGAACAAACAAGAATGTTTATTCTCAATATTTTGGTAGGTGAAGGTACTGAACCAAGCACCTTGATAATCCCAGTAAGAATAACCAGGATAATTTTGAGATTCAGGACCAGAGAAGGGCCTTAATCTGTTAAGATCATTGCCCTATTCAGAAGGTCTGAGAACCTTTAGAATTTGGTAACCAGGTTGAATGAGTATAATATGCCTGGCTAGCATGCATATTATTTTTTGGGATAATCGATTGAGAATCTTTAAGTATTAACTCATAAAATTCTCTGGTCTTTTGGTTTGAAAATGGTATAAAATTGAATCCAGAAGGAAGAATTTTATGGGCAACAATCAAAGGATTATTGGTGAACCATTCTGGTTCAATTTGGATTATGGTTTGATAGTCAGTTTTTCTGACATATTGGAAGACGTTTGAAGAAACGAAATTTGAAGTTTGTTTGGGTACGTAAGGTACCGTGCTTTTTGATGCAGAAGGCATCGTGTTGAGTGTTTGAGATGATGAGGGTGAACTCACCAAAATGTTTGAGGGCAATACCTGAGCTTGTCCTGGGTTGGACAAGGCCTGTTGAAATTGCAACCATGTTTTGAAAGCTTCTCCAAGCTGTGGATTGTCTTCAGCAATTTCTGCCCAAGACTTTTGAACTACTACCTTTAGTGGTGTAGGATTTTGAGTAGATGAAGAGGTTTTCCTGCTTCATCTTTTTTGGATTTTGGTGGTTCAGGATCACTTTTTTCTTTCGGGGCATTTCTGCCCCGTAGGAACTCTCTGGTTAAGTAATCCGGTAAAGAGTTAGAACTACCTTTGATAAATTCAATTTCAAAATCAAAAATTGATAAGATTGCCTGCCATCTAGCAAAAATCTGTTTTGAAGCAAGATTTTTTACATCTTTTTGTAAAACATCTTTTGCAGCCTTGCAATCAATACGAAGCAAAAACTTTTGGTTAAGAAGATCAGATTGAAACTTTGAGATACATAAAACAATTGCTAAAATTTCCTTTTTAATAGTGGAATAATTCTTTTGGGCATTATTCCAATGTTTTGAAGTAAAGCAAACAATTTGTTCAGAAGCAGAACTTCTTTGTTTTAAAATACCACCATAACCAATGTCAGAGGCATCAGTTTCAACAATTTTAAATAACTTTGGATCACATAAAACTAAACAAGGTAAATTCTTAACTTGCAATTTTATGTATTTGAATGTGTCTGTGTGTTTTTGTGTCCATGCAGGAGGATTCTTTCGAAGTCTATCATGCAAGGGTTTTGAAAGAATACTAAGATTGGGAATATGCTCAGAGATGTAATTTAAACATCCTAAGAACCTTTGAAGCTGAGTTTTATCCAGAATCTGGTCTGGAAATTTATCAGCAAATTCAATCGATCTATTGATAGGGATAATTTTACCTTGGCAAATATTATGTCCTAAGAACCTGATTGAAGTTTGGCATAAACTAATCTTTGAAGCAGAAATGACTAAACCATTTCTTTTAGTAACATCTAAGAAAATATTGACATGTTTAAAATGTTGTTCTAGATTATCAGAATAGACAAGAACATCATCAATATAAACAAGTATAAAATTGAGATAGGGATTGAAAATATCATTCATGACCTTTTGAAATTCAGAAGGAGCATTTTTTAGTCCAAAAGGCATTACATTGGATTGATGAATGATATAAAAGGGACTGTGAATGCAGTTTTGTACCTATCAGAAGGATGGATTTGGATTTGCCAGAATCCAGATTTTAAATCAAATTTTGAAAAAATTGAAGAAGCATGCAGCCTATGAAGCGAATCCTTTTTGTTTGGAATAGGGAACCTAATCCATTGTAAAACTTTGTTGAGAGGTTTGTAATTGATGACTAATCGAGGGACACCTCGTTCAATCTCGGAATTTTTATTAACATAAAATGCAGCACAACTCCAAGGTGACTTGGAGGGACTAATAATTTTCTTGGAAAGAAGATCATCAATTTCCTTTTTGCAGAATTCTAAAAGCTCTTGATTCATTTGAATCGCACGAGCTCCAGTTGGAATATCCTTTTCTGAAAATTCTTTTTCATATGGTAGAGTTACCACATGTTGTTTTCTATTACACTAAAGCAAAAAATATCAATCACATTCCTGAGTTTGAATTTTGTTTTGCAAATTATGAATTCTAGTTTTGAAAATTGGATCATTCAATTGGTTTTGAAGACGTTCGAATTTAAGATCTTTTTTCAAAAAATTAATGAATTTGATTCATTTTCATTTGCAAAGGGTTGAGAGTTTTTTCAAAAGCTGGAAATTTGAAAGGAATGAATTGATTTCTTCCTAAGGAATTTATAATAATACCTTAGAACGTAGTTGTATAAGGTATTAAATAAGTAATAAATGGAACACCAAGAATCACAGGAGTAGTGATATTCTTAGCTAATAAAAAAGTATTGTAGGGAAAACTACAATCAGAATATCTGACTTCTACATCAGATAATTTGAATTTGACTTCCAAAGATTCACCATTAGCACTACTAATGCGTTCTTTGGTTTTTTGAAAATATTTTGCAGGAATTAAACCTTCATGAATGCAATTTAAATCTGCACCAGTATCAACTAATGCAGTAGCATCAATGAAAAGTTCATTATTAATAACCAAAGTAATTTGAATAAGAAATTTGAGAACAGTAACTCTATTTAAAATATTTAAAAATTGTTCTTTTGATCTTTCAATAATCTGATCAGGTGGAATCACTTGTTCAGCTATAAAACTTGGTTTTCAGAAAGAACTTGAGAGGTTGAAGGAGTTTCAACACAATTTTCAAAAACTTGTTTTGAACATTGGGAAAGTTGGAGAGAATGAATGACCATTTGGTCAATCTGCTGTTGAGCTTTAATCTCTCTAACTTCTTGTTTTAAGAAAGCAATTTCAGACTGTAAATCTTGAATTGAAACTTTCTTAAAATTTTGGTTTGGAAATCTGTTTAAAATATCCGTAAGATTGTAAGTATTTAAAACCTTGGGATGTTTTACCAAAGGATTGGAAGAAGAAACTTGATTTTGAAAATCATTTGTTTCAAGAGTTTGTTTGTACCTTTGTAAATAAAATTGGCGAGTTTCAGAATCAGGAAATTTTTCAATCATATCAAGAATAAGATCCTGTTCTCTAGTCAAAACATTGATTTGAGGAGTTCCAGAAGAAACTGAAGTTTTGCTGGAGGAAGAAGAGGAGTTACCTAAGTCATCATCTTCTAAGGCATTGATGAGATGTTGTCTTCTTCATAATTAGAGTCAGAATCACTGGCATCTAATAGAAGATTGTTTAGCTGATTGACAACTGAATCTTCTAAATTTAGAAGATTAAGTCTTTTTACAAACTTGCAAAATCTGGCAATATGTCCAGGTTTCTTACATTTGTAACAAACAGCAGAATTGGAATTTGGTAAAGCAGGAATAGGGGTTTAGGTAGGAAGGTTGGGTTTCCTATAAGGCTTACTATAGGAAGGTTTAGAAGATTTGTGAATCTTAGGTTTATTCTTACGTTTGATTTTGGTTTCACAAGAAGGAAGACCAAATTGTTCACAGAAAGAACCCAAATCCTTCCTACGTTGGTTTCTATCTTTGGCTAATTGCCTCATCATCTTGTCTTGACGACAGACTTTCATGGCAACTTGTTTTATCAAGACCTGAGTTCACTTATACACATTTTGGTATAAGAGCACCATACCACACACGTACTTTATTTTCTCGCAGAAGCCCACGCACCTTTGGGAAGATTATTTATGTTAATTTATCTTAAGAATTTCTTAGATCTCTTATACACATCTAGTGTAAATTAAGATTCAGGATAATATCTTGATGGTCCTATTAGAATTGACTCTGTTGCCGGCAATGTCATTAGAGATCCTTATGGACTTCTCCATTAAGATGATCTCCTGTGTTACCTATGAAGGTTTTGGCTATTGTGAAGATGAGTGTAGACACAGCATCTGAAATGGTTTGTCCATAAGGATCTCTAATGACATTGCCCTTAGGGTCAATTCTAATGGCATCAAAGATATTATCTCTATCGTTTTGGGATAGATGTTCGTCCCACCAACCTTTAAGTTGTCCAGTAAATCCGGAAACTAAGATATGGGCCGTGAGTTGATCGGTGCAATTGTTGGAAGTTTTGTAAGCAGTGGCCACCATGGTCATCTGCTGGAATTTGGATGTGATATTGTACTCAGAAATGCCATCTATGTTCCATTCATAGATATTATTGGCATTGTAAGAGTTCTGATGCAATATAATCACATTGGGTTGTTCTTCTAAAAGAACATCAGGATGGGTAGCCCTAGGATAGTAGAGCTTATTGGACTTCTTCCAAGAACTAGAAGCAGGTTGAATTCTAAGCTTAAAGATGTCATTGGACTCAGGCTTAGGAGTTTGAGGGATTGACTCAGAATCAGACATGGTTTAACCCTATCAATGACAGAGATAGAAGCTTTCTATTTGTCATCCTTAGTTTTGGGAGTTGGAGTTTCAGGAACGTAAGCTAACTTAATGGCTTGTTCAATTTTATCTATCCTAATTTGTAATTCACTATCAATCTTAGAACTAGAAATCTGGGTTCTAAGTTGACTGGGAATTTCATAAGGCTTAAAGATAGGAGTATCTAAAGCTGATTTGTAACCAAAAGGTTGTTTCGAAGAAGAAGCAATAACTGGTAATGGAATGGAAGAAGTTGAAGGTGGAATCTTGACAGAGAGATGTTCACCAATAACTTGTAAATTTTTATTTGTAAAATTGTTTTGCAAGTGAAAACCAATCAAAGAACTGAACATGAATTTGATAATGATTTAGAAAAGCATAAAATTCTTCTTGAATTTTAGTTCTCTTATCATCTTTATAGTTTTCGAAAAACCATTGTTTTCTTACTTCATTATGAGGTGCATAAAACTCATTTCGAAGTAATTCTTTGTTAATTTGAAAATTTGATTCAACAGTTAAAACATTAATCTCTGCGTCAAGTCCAGAAGGATTAAGACTAGAGTAAGTTGAAGAATTAACCAAATCATCATCTTCCTGTTGGACAGTGTAACTGGCATGTGGGAATGTTGGATTCAGGTCTCATTCCATGAATTTGTGTGTTAACAGAAGAAACAGAGTGCCTAGCACTTTGTGGGTTCTGAAAATCACTAGTTGAAGTACTGGAATTCCTAGGAGGAATAAATCTAGCACTATTTGATCTATTGAAGGAAATTTCTACCGAACCAGTAGAAAATTGCCTAATGTTTGAAACTAAGGTATTTTTAGCTGGAACTGGAGGCAAAGCCTCAGGCAGTATCCATCTTTGAGGAAGGGATACTTGATCCCAAGAAATTGGCTTAGGAACAGATAGGTGAGATCTGCTTGAGTCAGTTTGAAAAAGAATAGTTTCACCTTTCTTTTGAGTTCTAAGAGCTCCAGAATTAAAAGCAGAGTTCATAGCTTTGCATTGAAGTCTAAAAATAATAGCAACTGGGAGAGATCCAGTCTTAGTTTTATAATTTGAAGTCTTAACATTTAAAGTTAAGGAATCTAAAATATTTGGATCCTTTAAAGAAACTGAAAAGTTTGGAAACACAATCAAAATAAACAGGACCACCACATAGGCTGGTTTCAACCATGCCAAGTAGTGAATCATTAAAATCTAGAAATCTGGCATCTCTTAAACATAGTAAAAGAGACGTATCCAGACCTTCTCTAGATAATGGTTTTGCAGCAATTTGGACAAGTCCAAAATGTAAATAATTGTATTTTTGTTTAAAACTTTCAATTGATTTTTTCGAAAGCAATTTGATCTCGTCATATTCCAGACTGAGAGGAATGGTTTGTTCAACAGTTTTGACAGAATAGTCAGTTGAAAAATTCCATTTTTTATTTTTGTAAATTTCTTTTGAAGGATGATTGGGAATTTTCCAATTATCCAAAGATTGAGAAAGATCAGTAAAATTGATTTCTTCTTTAAGAGAAGAAGGATTTGAAGAAGAGGAGGAGGAGGCTTGGGAAGATCTGGAATTAGATCTAAAGAAAGCACTCATAATTAAACAAAATAAAATACAAGAAAATACAAATAATGCAGAAAATTACTGAAAGATGCAAAATTAAAATGCAGAAAATAAAGTACGTGAGTGGTATGGTTGTACCCCCTTGTTCCATTTGGCACAGAAACCTTTGGGTTTCATAGGATGAAAATTATAAACCAACCATGTTAATGTTTGTTTTAGATCTATCTGATTATATTTCTCTGATACTATTTGTGTATAAGAGACAGACGTACTTTATCTGGTGATGGTATATTGGGTGCAAATCTTATACAGTAAGTCTGTATCATGCAATCTTGAGTCAGTTACAAGAGATGGGTAGAGGAGACATCAGTTGAAAAATTTTATGCCTGTTCGTCGGCTAAACGGCAACAGAGTCATATCCCATAGGACCAACAAGATCTTACATAAATGTTAAAATTAACTAGAAGTGTCTAACAGATCTGGGTTTATTCTTAAGCATTTAACATAAATAATCAACTGGTTAGGTACGTGGGCTTCGCGAGTAAACTCAAGCGTCATGATAACCTTACGGTATAAGTAGACACCCAATATACCATCACCAGATATCAGTTCTAATATAAACAGATAATCTAGCCTAACACTAACATCAGAGGTTCATAGTAGTCACCCTATATTTTACCCGATTTCGGTTCTGGGAACCGTCAGTCACGCTTCCGATTTCGATTTCAGAACTGCTAGTTTTTGGCCGTCTGGTTCTAGCGGTTTCTGTTCTGGAACCTGAAGCGCGGCCACCCCTACCTACAAGACATCACAAATAAAACTCACAAAATAAAATGGTTAGTGTCAGAAAAAAAAATAATCAGAAATTTTCCTCACTACTTGGCTTTACTCTTTGGAGAGCAATTCACTCAATCCGTCGTGTATACCCTCAATTGAATTGCTTTTATTACGCAAATGATCTCACCATGCATTATTTTTTTCAACTCTTTTGTTCACTCTCAAAGTTTTTTGAAGACTATGAGGACCAAAGTGAGCTCCAATTATGTCTTAACCACTTAATTGGTTAGAAGTCAAAGAAAATAAATAATCATGGGTCAACGACAAATAAGAGCCACCAAACTTTCAGATTTAAGCTTCAAACAACAAGAGACAACAAAATATCTGAGACGACTTGAAGCAACTTGTATTATAGATGCCACACCCCTGACCAGTACTTGTCAGGCACGTGCCATTCGCCGTATCCATGAAACCATACTCTCACGAATACAAGGCACCAATCATGTATCAATAACCTCAAACATCAATAATAAGAGCAGAAACGTCTATTTATAAAAGATAACGAAAAGAGTGCAATACTTATACCATTAATAAATTCTAAAGTGAAAAACTAATAATATCATGAGCATGCAATCTCAACTTATTTCAATATCCATTAACTCTATCAAAATCTATTACTAAACAATGTTAATGGTATTCCTTGTTCGAGTGCATCTAACCTTCGTCCTTTAAGATAATGTACTTGTACTCATCGTCTGTACAAAAACATAGGGAATGGGGTGAGCGATAAGTCACCCAGTAGATAGCACATACTCTCTGCTAGATCATGCAGTTAGGACAAAACATATATATACTTTCACAATCATGTCACACTATCACATGCTCATGTTTTCAAGAAAAACATATTTTCAAAATCATTTATAAAATCATTATCTAATGCTTTTGAAATACTCAAAATTATACTATAATCATAAGTCAGTCATTCTCATTTGATAAATTTCATAATCATACATACATCAAATATTCATTTTCATAATCATAAAATCATGTTCGATCATGCATTCACTTATTAGAAGAGGCTCAAAACTGACCATGCATTCATCGAATACTGAGTACTCAACCTAGTGCTGGACCTCACTAGAAAAGGTTATCAAGAGGTTTCCATGGAACCACCTGATGGTTTCTCTAATCATTATCATTATCATTATCATTATTATAATCATGATCATTTTCATAATCATAATCATAATTAATCGGAGAGTTCAAGACTATAATCCTTATCGACTATCTCATTTTCATTTAGAGCCCTTGTTCATTAATGTTTTACCCATCTATCACACACATATATCATACATATTCAAAATCATGCATGTATCACATTTTTTATATACTTTAAAACCAAGCAAGTAAAATAGCCATACATGATCCAAATTTTTATAGCAAAAATAATTCTTTGATGAAACGCACTTTTTGTAAAATGACTTTGAAATTCATGTGAGTTTATAAACTAATTTTAAGAAATATCGAAGTTCGTAAAATAATTTGAAAATTCAGAGGGTAAGCACCACCTACCTCGAATGAGTTCAATAATTGTACTTACTCTTGATGCTGATATTTTTCTATAAGAAATCATGATATTCTGTCATTAATTAACACTTAATAAACTCTTAATCCAACTCACTATAACCCTATTATAAATTCTTCGGGACCATGATTGGTTTAATACTTTAAATATTTTAAAATTCATTAGTGATGTATCAATGTGAAAAGTACTTTTAGTTTGTTTAAATGTAATAATATAATATCTTAAAATTGTCAAAATAACTCAATTGAGTCCTTACTAGGTTTCCAGTAGAGTCAATTCAATTTCCATCACAAAATAACTTTTACTTTACTATTACAAGCTTTTGAAACTCTAGGGTCATTTTTGAAACTTTTTAGAAAAACTTTGGGCATTCATAAAACTATATAAAATAATAAGTGGCTCTATACAGCTTTATAAAATATTTGAGGGCTTTCTTGTAATTTGTAAAATATTTTTTAGGATAATTTCATAAAACTTTAATTAGCCTTAGTATAATTTTGAAACTTCATTTGTTCAAAATGTAATTTCAGAGAGTTCTGGACTTTGTTGTTCATTTACAAATATTCTGGGTAAATCTACAATATTTAAAAAGTCACCAAGGACCTAATCTGCGCCACTTAAAACTATTAGGGTCCATTATAAAATACTAAACAACTACCGGGGCCAAACTGCAAATTCATACAGCTTTATAAAATATTTGTGGGCTTTCTTGTAATTTGTAAAATATTTTTTAGGATAATTTCATAAAACTTTCGGGCCATAGTATAATTTTCCACATAAGAAACTTCAAGTGTTCAAAATGTAATTTCAGAGAGTTCTGGACTTTGTTGGTTCATTTAAAAATATTCTGGGTAAATCTACAATATTTAAAAAGTCACCAAGGACCTAATCTGTGCCACTTAAAACTATTAGGGTCCATTATAAAATACTAAACAACTACCGGGGCCAAACTGCAAATTGTATAAGAGACCATCTCCTTCCTCGGCTTCGTGGAATGCTATTGCTACTACTTATTCTTTTCTTTTTTATTTCTTCTATTCATTATTTTTTTTTCAAAAACATAAAACAATATTCTCTTCTTGTTTCTTTGTAGAAAAAAAAAATACATCCAAAATTCAAGATTCATTCCATATGAAAATAATTACTAACCCACAATATTTTCTTAAATTTTAGATTATAAATATGAAAATACTCCAAAATAAATGACACTTAAATCAGTAAATAGGCATAACTTAGTTTATCCATGGTCCCTAATAATCTACAAAATTAATCTATAAAAGATTTCTAATAAATCTATAATATTTGAGCATAAAATAAAATGAATAATTAATTTTTGTAAAATAAAAAAAGAAAATTTACCAGTTTGTTGAAATAAATTCTTCTTCTTCTACACTACTAGATTTTCTTAAGAAATAGAATTTATAGTTTTTCAATAAATAAATTGCCAATATTTATAGGCAATTTATTCCTAAAATTTCTCCAATAATATAGGTAGGCTAGTCTCCAAAATTCACAAGATAATTACTCTAGTATTATTTTCCTACTAAAACTCTATTACATAATATATCTTAAATATTTATTTTTCTATTTATTATTTTTGCCAAAAAAATTTGCAGGTGTCACAATAGAAACCAACTGTTAATTTGGTAAGCAAATTTACCAATTTAAAAAAAAAAAAAGAAGAAGCTAAGCACACAAAAGCAAACAAGTAACACTTAAGACTACCAGAGAAATTAAAAGAACCTACAAAATTAAGTGCTTTTGAACAGAATTACAAATTCGAAAAGTAGACCCTGTTTCAATTTTGAAAGTTTCAAAAAATACAAAGTTTCTAAAATGGAAATTGCCAAAATTAGTGGATTTCGAAATTCAATTGAGATTAGAGTAAGTAATTCAAATCCTACTAGGATTAGAATTAGTTTTCCAAGTCCAACTTGGATTAGGATAATTTTTCTAAGTCAACTTGGATTAGGGTTTTTCAAATCCGACTAGGATTTGGATTAATAACCAATTCCAAATTGGACTAGGACATGGGACCAATTCCAAATATGATTAGAATAAGGAAACCAAGTGCAATTAGGAAAAAAGAAGGAAAAAAGGTTACACACGAAAACCTTTTTAGATCAGGTAATAAACAAATAATTGCCTATATTTATAAGCAGCCTAATATGCAAACCCCAAAATTTATTTTCCACCTTTTCAATATCCGATTGTTCTTCTTCCACTTTTTTCAAAATTTTTTTCAACCCTTTTTTTTCACTTTTTGGCTAAACAATTTTTTTTCTTTCTTTTTTTTTTTCAATTCGGCAAAGTCGCAATTCTTTTTTTCTTTTTTTTTATCAATAAGGATACAGAATGAAGAAACTACCAATATTGAATGATAATCAAGAATCAATGTACAACACAAGAATAACAAGGCAAAAGATCAAGAACAACACAACAATCAATAAGAAATTTTTTTTTTTGGATGAACAGTAGCTGTTATGAACAGTATGTGAAGAGTGACAATGAACAAATAGATTTTTTTTGGCCGAAACTAAAATATGATTTTCTTTTCAAGAAAATCTGTAAAAATCAAATAGGGAAAATAAATAGAACCGACCAAAACTGTATCAGCTCTGCTACCAATTTGATACGAACTCTGTGCAAATAGCAATTCAAGATGGCACAAAAACCCTAAGGATAGACTCCGAAGTTGGTCACAAGAATTTCGAATAGCCAACCCACACAAACAAGAACAAAAAACAACACACAAGAATCAAACAAGAATTCAACCCATTGTTTATAGCAAGACAAAACCAAACTTTTAACAAATTTAAATTTTTGATAATTGACTCTGTCTTTTATATGAATTTAGAAAGTGTATAAGAGTTTGTCTCATGTATCAGTCTAGAACATCTACCTGAGTTTTCAATATATTGATGAACATAAAATTCTTGAAAAGTCTTAATCCAAAGACTAAAGAAAGAACTTTTTCCTCACGAGAAAGAACTTTTTCCTCACGAAAAAGAAGAATTTTATTGACAAAAATATGCTGTAAAATTCATCCATATGATGATGCCTATTTATAGGCTTCATAAAGTCCTAAAAACTAGCTAAAAAACTCCTAAAAAGCTTAGTTCTAGAGTTCAGCCATTAGTAGCTCCAAATTTTGGGCTAAATGGGCCTTATTAAGGCTAATTAATGAGCCCAAAAACTAAGAATTAAACCAGCACTTAAACCCAACTTAAACTAGCTCAATTTACACAAACTTAACTTACTATTGGGCTTTACACAATAATGAACATAAACACATAAAAATCCAAGTAACCATGTAACATAATATTTAGTTCTTGAACTTAAAGGATCTCCACTTCAGTGGTTCACTTTAAAGAATTGGAATTCATGTAGGCAAGCTCGAGTCTACACTTGCCCTAGCTTTCATCTTCTAATCTTGACACATCTTGAGACTATTCGGATACATATTAAAACCTTACCCATTTCTTAATCTAGCACAGCGAGATTTCCCTTATCAGTTCTTAATGTTTTGTAAGGAGTTCTCCTTTTGCAGCTCATGACATAGTACAATAACTCAAATTTTTTAGTTTGCGAACGATTACAACTTCTTCCTTAGCCATTAAGCAAGTGTAATTCACCTCATTACTCTATTTTTTTTTATATACGATAAGATCATCTTTTAGTTCTGAATCTTTTGTAAATTGAACTCGCTCTTGGTTCTTAATCTATTCCAATTAAATCACATTATTATGAGTTATTAGATCACATTATGTTCGTAAAATTACTTTGATTAGAAATCCTGTATTATTTCCTAGTCTAATACAACTAGATGTCCTTTCATAATCATTACTCTTGTATAATTTTTATCTCTTTCGAGGTTCTTAACACAACCTGATTAGTAACCTTTTGTAGTCTCAATATCGTATGATTACTACTTCTTCTAAAGTGATTAAGCACGTATAATTGTTCTCATTTATCAGTTCTTTTTCAAACACGACTAGCTCATCTTTTGGTTTTAAATCTTTTCTAAACAGTTCCAGCTCTTGGTACTTAATCTTTTAAAATTAAATCACATTCCAAGTTCTTATCATGGGTTATCAGATCACATTATGTTTTCAAATATGCTTATATTATAACTCCTTTCATTATCATAATCTAATATGACAAGATCTTCTTACTGGTATTTAATATTATATGATTAGACCTCCTTTTACGCTTCATAATATTGTATGACAAGTCCCCTTCCTTAGTTCTCCATGTCAAATGATTGCAAGTTTTTTCTTGGTCATTATGCAAGCATAATTGGCCTCATTTTAAGAATAGGTCCCGCAAATAGTTCTTAATCCAATCTAATTAAATAACATTTTATGCTCTAACCATGAGTTATTAGATCTCATTCGACTATTTCTTAATCTAGCACAACTAGATTTCCCTTATTAGATCTTAATGTTTTATAAGGAGTTCTCCTTTTGCGGCTCATAACATAATATGATTAGTCTAGTTTCTTATTTCCAAATATCGAACGATTACAACTTCTTCTTTTGCCATTAAGCAAGTGCAATTGGCCGCATTTCTCCGTTATTTTTGAAATACGATTAGATCATCTTTTCATCCCGAATCTTTTTTAAATGGAACTTGCTCTTGATTCTTTCTCTAGTCTAATTAAATCACATTATGCAGTCATATTATGAGTTACTATAACTCCTTTGTTATTTCCTACTCTAATACGACTGGATGTCCTTTATTAATCAACAATCTTGTATGATTAGATCTCTTTTGAGATTCATAACATTGTCTGATTATTTACCTTTTTTCGTCTCAATGTTGCATGATTAAAACATCATCCTTAGTCATTAGCCAAGTCTAGTTGCCACTAAGCTTCATTTGTTCTTTCTTTCTCGAGCACGATTAAATTACCTTTCGAGTCTCACTCTTGGTTCTTAATCCTGTCTAATTAAATCATATTCTAGTTGTTATCATGAGTTATCATATCACATTGTGTTTTTAATTGGTTTTTTATTAGAACTCCTTTCACATTTCTTAATCTAATATGACATGATTAAAGATTCTGTTCTTAATCTTGCATGATTAGATCTCCTTTTAAGCTTCATAATATAGTACGGTTCGTCTCCATTCTTAGCTCTCACTATCATATGATTACTTCTTCCATAGTCATTAAGCAAGGTTAACTAGCCACATTTCATGAATACGTCACACAAATGGTTCTTTATCTAATCTAATTAAATAACATTTTATGTTCTAATCACGAGTTATTAGATATCATTATCCTTTCTAAATTTTCTTTAATTGAAACACCTTACCTATATCTTAATCTAACACAACTAGATCTTCCTTATTAGTTCTTTATGTTTTATAAGGGGTGTAGTTCTCCTATTTCAGCTCATAACCTAGTACGATTAATCCAGTTTCTTAGTTCTGAATATTGAATGATCACAACTTCTTCCTTGTCCATTAAGAAAGTATAATTGGCTTCATTTCTGCGTTCTTTTTGAAATATGATTAGATTATTTTTTAGTTCTTCATATTTTATATGTGGAGCTCACACTTGGTTATTAATCTAATCAAATTAAATCTCATTATGCGTTCTTATTATAGCTATTAGATCAAATTATGTTTGTAAATGTACTCTGATTAGAGCCCCGGTATTATTTATTAGTATAATACCACTAGATGTCTTTTGTTAATCATTAATCTTGTATCATTAGATCTCCATTGAGGTTCGTAACATAGTCTGATTCGTGACTTTTTGTAGTCTTAATATCGTGTTCTTAAAACTTCTTCCATTGTCATTAAGCAAGTATAATTGGCCTCATTTATTCGTTCATTCTCAAGCATGATTAGATCACCTTTTGGTTAAAAATCTTTCATGGCTATAAGAAGAGCAATTCTCACTTTTGGTTCTTAATCTTGTCTAATTCAATCATATTCTACGTTCTTATCATGTTTACAACTCCTTTCATAATTCTTAATCTAATACGAAAAGATCCTCTTTATTAGTTCATAATAATGTATGATTAGACCTTCTTTTGCACATCATTATATGGTATTAGTCCCTTTTCTTAGTTCTCAATATCGAATGACTGCAAGTTCTTCCATAGTCATTAACCAAGCATTAGTGACATCATTTCAAGAATAGGTCCCAGAAATAGTTCTTAATCAAGTCCAATTAAATCACATTTTATGCTCTAATCTCATTATCTTTTCAAAATATTCTTTGATTAGAACTCATTTCCTATTTCTTAATCTTATATGAATAGATTTCCTTTATTATTTCTTGGTGTTTTATAGGAGGTTCTCCTTTCGTAGCTCATAACATACAACGATTAGTCAAGTTTCTTATTTCCGAATATCGAACAATTCCAACTTCTTCCTTTGCAATTTAAGCAAGTATAATTTGCCTCATTACTCCGTTCTTTTAGAAATAAGATTAGATCAACTTTTAGTTTTGAATCTTTTATAAGTAGAACTCGCTCTTGGTTCTTAATCCAGTCTAATCAAATCAAATTATGCATTCTTATTATGTTTTTAAATGTACTTGATTAGATCTACTCTATTATTTCCAAGTGTAATACGATTGGATGTCTTTTGTTAATCTTTAATCCTGTATGCTTAGATCTCCTTGGAGGTTCGTAACATAGTAAACTTAGTGACCTTCTGTATTCTGATATTGTATGATTATGACTTCTTCCTTAGTCATTAGGAAAGTTAATTGGCCTCATTTGTTAGTTCCTTTTCGAATACAATTTGGCCACCTGTTTGCTATAAATCTTTTATGAATAGTTCTCGCTCTTGGTTCTTAATATTGTCTAATTAAATCATATTTTATGTTTGTATGAAGACATTACATCAGATTATGTTTTTAAATATACTTTTCTTAGAACTCCTTTTCATATTTCTTAATATAATTTGACAGGATCATCTTTATTAGTTCTCAACATTATACTATTAGACCTCCTTTTGTGCTTCATAGTATGTTATTTGTCCCCTTTCTTAGTTCTCACTATTGAATGACTACAAGTTCTTCCTTAGCCATTAAGCAAGAATTATTGGCCTCATTTCAAGAACAGGTCCGGCAAATGGTTCTTAATCTAGTATAATTAAATCATATTTTATGCTCTAATCATGATTTATAAGATTTCATTATCTTTTCTAAAAGTTTTTTTTATTAGAACTCTTCTTAATGTTTTACAAGGAGTTCTCTTTTTGCGGTTCATAACATAGTATGATTAGTCCAGTTTCTGAGTTATGAATATCAAATGATTACAACTTCTTCCTTAGCCAATAAGCAAGTACAATTGACCTCTTTTTTCGGTTCTTTTTTAAACACAATTAGATCATCTTTTAGTTCGGCACCTTTTGTAAATGGAACTCACTCTTGGTTCTTAATCTAGATCTCAAATTAAATCACATTATGCATTCTTATTATGAGCTATTTGATCATATTATGTTTGTAAATGTACTTTGATTAGAACTCCTCTATTATTTCTTAGTCTAATATGACTATATTTCCTTTATTAATCATTAATCCTGTATGATTGGAATTCCTTTGCAGTTGGTAACATAGTTTGATTAGTGACTTTTGTTGTCTCAATATCGTATGATTACAACTTCTTCCTTAGTGCTTAAGCAAGTATAATTTGCCTCATTTATCAGCTCTTTCGCTGGCATAATCAAATCTTATTTTGGTTATAAATCTTTGATGAATAGTTCTCGCTCTTGGTTCTGAATCTTGTCTAATTAAATCATATTCTACATTCATATCATGAGTTATCACACCAAATTTTGTTTTTAAATGTAATTTTATTTGAATTGCTTTCGTATTTCTTATTCTAATATGATAGGATCTTTTTTATTAATTCTTAATGTTATATTATTATACCTCTTTTTGCGCTTCATAACTATGGTACGATTATTCCCCTTTCTTAGTTATCAATATCAAATGATTACCAGTTCTTCCTTAGTCATTAAGCAGGGATTATTGGCCTCAATTTAACAATTGGGCCTGCAAATAATTCTTAATCTCGTCTATTTAAATCACATTTTATGCCCTAATCATGAGTTATTACATCTCATTGTCTTTTCTGGATGTTGTTTTATCAGAACTCTTTTCCTATTTCTTAATCTAATATGACTAGATCTTCCTTATCAGCTCTGAATATTTTGTTGGAAGTTCTCAATCTGCGGCTCATATCCAATTTCTTAGTTCTGAATATCGAACGATTACAACTTCCTCCTTAGCCATTAAGCAAGTATAATTGTCCTTAGCCATTAAGCAAGTATAATTGTCCTAATTTATTTGTTTATAATCATTAAGATTAAGAATATGAAAGGTTATAATCACCTTTTGGTTCTAAATCTTTTCTGAACAGTTCTCACTCTTGTTTCTTAGTCCTGTGTAATTAAAATCATAATTTATGTTCTTATGATGAGTTATTGCACCAAATTATGTTTTTAAATGTACTTTTATTAGAACTCCATTCATGTTTCTTAATCTGTTGGTCCCAAAGCAACCTAAGAGGGGGGGAATGAATTAGGGTTATAAAAATAATGCTTTCACAAAGCAGTGAGTATTTTAAATTGAAATGATCATCTAATACATTGAATACAAGCAGTAAAGTAAAAGAGAAAAAATTGAGTGCAAACTTGACTAGCAGTGCTTTGAAGTATCTGTTTTATTGAATTTATTCACACTGCTTTTGAGCCAATAATACACACAAAGTTGGGAAGTTCTTGCTCACACTAAAACTCTGTTAGTTGAGCCAAGAATCTCACTTACAACCACACTTTCGTACAAGATTATCACTCCACTCGAAGTTGAATTTGCACTCACAATTTCACACTAATACAACAAAGCACTATAGTCAATTTGCACTCAAATTACTCTTTCCTTAGGCTTGTATTCAATGTGCATTAGATGATCATTTCAAGTTCTTAAAGCACCTATTTATAAGAGCAATAAATAGAGCTTTCAACTACTTCCTAACGGCTAAGTAATAAATGCACAAAAAATAGCCGTTGGGGGTTCGGACGTCCGAGGAGGATTGAATGCGTCCGAGGAAGCGTCCGATCTGCTTTCAGTTTGTTGAGATGCTTCGTTCGGACGTTATAGCATGCGTTCGGTCCTTCGTCCGACAGAGGTTTCGCATTGTTCGGACGCACTTATAAGAACCTGTATGAACTGTTCTTATACATACACATCTAGATGTGTATAAGAGACAGCTCTAGAACCAAACACATTGATTGTTAAGCATCATTTCATTAGAGACCTCGCATTCTGCAAAAGCTTGTTTCTGATGTGTATAAGAAGGTCACTAAGTTGACTATCTGTCTCTTGGAACATCAATCTCCCCCTTTTTGATGATGACAAACCTCAATTGGATATGACTAATTAATTTGCAATATCTCATAATTATCAACAATCATATCAAGGCATATCAAAGCATATCATATCAAGGCATATCAAAGCATATCAATATAACTGCATATCAATATAACTACTCCCCCTTTTGACATCAATAAAAAAACACTCCCCCTTAGATCATGCAGGTAGTTTGATAGAAATGAAACAATTCATTAAAAAAAATTCCAATAGTGCAAGAGTCAAATACATAACCAAGCTACAGAGTTGCTGAAAAACAAACATAAATACAATGGTAAAGGAACTAATTAGAGTCATGGCGCTTTTTGGAGCGCTTCTCAGTTTTTTGTCGCTTGGATGGAACGTCTTCAGCAGTGGCTTCACTGTCATCCTCCTCCCCGGTACGACGTTGCATGATAAACTCAAATGTGTCGTCAATATCTTCATCCTCGTCCTCATCGCTCAAGGCAGCTCCTTTACAGCAGCGTTCAAATTGTCTTCTAAAAGAGGTGGAATCTTCAGTTTCATCACTGTCAGAAGATGACTCAAGTGGACCCGTATAAGATTAGAATTTGAGCCGAAACAGACATGACAAGACTGAGTGCCTCTTGGAGAATTATTTGACGAGTTTCAAGTCGTTTTAGCTTGCGATTTGTACGACGTTGAAAGGAACCGACTTGAGTGCTCAGAGATGTGAGGAGTTCACGAGATATGTGAAAGAGATGGTTCGAGAGGTAGATGGTGCGAGATGTAGATGGTGCAGATGTGAGTGGAGGTGGTTGAGGAGTAGGAGAATCTTATAGCAAATCAGATGTGGAGTAATGGGTCTTGGGATTGGGCAATATCAAAGGCTGCCTTAGTTAGCCATTGATCATTAAAAAACCGGAGACCTTTACGTTCAATGTAGGATTTATTAAAATATGGAGGATATTGTTTATTTCCTGTAAAGGGAACGTTGAGGAAATCAAAAACTTTTGTGAGAAATTTTCCAAAAGGAATATTTCTTCGAGTATCGGTTAGAAAAAGTTCCCATAGGGAAAAAGATACCCAAAGTCAAGAGGAATACCCTTATTTTGAAAATGGCTCGAACTTCATCGATATCAAACTGAGTATCCTCAGCGGGCCATTTATCTAATGAAAAGAAGTAAGAAAAATCAGAGGGGTTTGAGATTTCACATTCAAAAATGGTGTTGATTATGTTCGATGAAATCTCAAGATCAGTGTTATTAACCCGAGAAATGAGGGTGCGAATAGTAGGACCTTTCCGAAGATTGGCCGTGAATTGAAGCACCATGTCATGATAAACGGGTAAATCAAGATGCACTAAATGACCCCAATTTTGTTTTTCAAAACAGGATTTGATGATTGGCAGATTATATTCATTAAAAAGACTACTAGAAGCAGGACGCTGAACGATAATGGATTTACTGAGAAGAGAAGTATACCGTTCCGATGCCTTGACATCGATAAATTTGGATAGAGTCGGAGCTGTGGAAACTGGAGGATTTGCCGATGATTCTCCGCGTACAGGAGCCTTCCCTTTAGTTTTTCTACCCCGAATTGCTGTAGAGGAACCGCCACGTGATTTCACCATTGTTATGGAAGAAAAGAAAATTGAAAAAAAATTGGAAGATTTGTGAGATTTTGGGGAAATGAGATGGTGAAAGGGAGAAATGAGATGTGATTTAAGTGCTAAGGGTTATGGGTAGGATGATTCTTCAATCAATTTTGGAAGTGAGAGTGTGAATTTGGATTGGGTAGTGAAGGGGGAAAAAATCGCCAAAGGGTTTTCGGTGGGGAAGGTAAGTCCGTATAAGGGAGATTCGGACGGTTTTAATAGAACAGGGGTACCGTTCGGATGGCCGAATGTTTGGCCTGCGTCCGACAAAGCATCCGAAAGCTGAAGAACGGACGGCCGAAAGATGAGCCAGTTGTCCGAAGGGTTTCTTTCGGACGAAGCTGTGCGTCCGGAAGATTTCCAGAGAGTTTAAGGAAAAATAGAATATTGTAAGAGACTTCCAGAGCGTCCGCAAGAAAGGCAGTAAATTTAAAATTTCGGACGATCCAGAGCGTCCGAAAGGAAAGTTGTTCGGACGAATAAGTGCGTCCGAACAATGCACCTATGCCAAATTTATCTGTAAAATCCCCAAGCATTTTCTGAGCGATTCAAAACGATCTAGAGCTAACGCTTTGTAAAAATATTAGCCAATTGGTCTGAAGTAGGCACATAATCAACACGAATTTCCTTTTTACAAACGAGGTCTCTAATGAAATGATGCTTAACATCAATGTGTTTGGTTCTAGAGTGCAAAATAGGATTTTTTGTGAGATTAATTGCACTAGTGTTGTCACACAATATAGGAACACAATAAAAAATGACACCAAAATCTTTCAGAGTATGTTTCATCCAAAGAAGTTGAGCACAACAATTTCCGGCAGCAATGTATTCGGCTTCAGCCTGATGTCGTAGAAAGAGAAATGGAATTTTGTTTTTTACTAAACCAAGACACAAGACAATTTCCCAGAAAATAACACATTCCACTGGTACTTTTTCTATCAATTTTACACCCAGTAAAGTCAGCATCAGAATAGCTAATTAGATCAAATGTAGAGGACTTTGGATACCACAGCCCAAAATCCGTTGTTCCTTTTAGATATCTAAAAATTCTTTTAACTGCCATCAAATGTGATTCTTTAGGACAAGATTGAAATCTAGCACATAAACAAACAGCAAACATGATATCTGGTCTACTAGCAGTTAAGTAAAGCAAACTTCCGATCATACCTCTATAGTGTTTTTCATCAACACTATTACCTTCTTCGTCTTTATCGAGTTTGGTTGAAGTACACATTGGTGTACCAACTTGTTTGCAATCTTCCATACCAAATCGTTTGAGCAGCTCCTTTGTGTACTTGATTTGTGTAATAAATGTTCCTTCCTTAGTTTGATGAATTTGTAGTCCGAGGAAACTAAATTGCAACTTGCCCATCATACTCATCTCAAACTCTTCTTGCATTAGTTGTGAAAAATCCTTGCACAAACTTTCATTAGTTGCTCCAAAAATAATATCATCAACATAAATTTGAACAATTAACAATCCCTTTAAATCTATTTTTGTAAAAGGTGTGGTGTCAACAATACCTCTTTTGAAACCATTTTCCAACAAGAATCCACTTAATATTTCATACCAAGCTCTTGGAGCTTGTTTCAAACCATATAAAGCTTTGGAAAGTTTGAAAACATAATTTGGAAGATTCTTATTTTCAAAGCCCGGATGTTGTTCAACGAAAACTTCTTGGTCGATAAAACCATTTAAAAATGCACTTTTGACATCCATTTGAAATAATTTTAAATTATTGAAACATGCAAATGCAAGAAACATGCGGATGGATTCTAATCTAGCCACGGGTGCAAAGGTTTCATCAAAGTCAATACCTTCTTCTTGAGCGTAACCTTTTGCAACAAGTCTAGCTGTTGTTTCTTATGATCTCACCTTTGTCATTTAATTTGTTTCTAAACACCCATTTAGTACCAATAACGGGATGAGAAGAAGGTCTTTCAACTAAGGTCCATACATTATTTTTCTCAAATTGACTAAGTTCATCTTGCATAGCAATAACCCATGATTCATCACTCAAGGCAACATCTATATGTTTGGGTTCAATGTGAGAAAGTAATGCACAATTATTATTCAAAGGTTTATGAGAACGAGTAGTTACCCCATCGGATAGATCACCTATGATTAAATCTTGAGGAGATTAGAGATGAATGTAAATGAGCTTCTTCAATTAAAAGCGTTCTTCTATTGTAAACTCGGTATGCACATCTAGATCACTATAAGATCCTAGAAAAATTCCTTCATCCGATTTTTTGTCAAAGGTTTTACAAGTTTCTCTTTGATTTTTAAAATAAAGCATTTGCAACCAAAAACTTTGAAATAGCTTACAACGGGTTTTCTACAAAAAATGAGTTCATAAGGAGTTTTATTTAAAGAAGATCTTAACAAAACTCGATTCATGACATAACAAGCCGTGTTAACCGCTTCGGCCCAAAAGTATTGTGGTAGGTCACACTCACTAATCATAGTTCTAGCCGTTTCTTGAAGAGTCCTATTTTTTCTTTCAACAACACCATTTTGTTGAGGAACTCTAACAACCGAAAACTCATGAAAGATACCGTTGTGATCACAAAAGTCGGGAAAACCCCCAAATTTAAACTCGGCACTGATGTTTCCCAAACCTTATTTTGATGATGACACAAACACTTAACTATGTAAAACAAGCTGTTGCAGGAATATACCTTTCGGACGCACAGGACCGTCCGAACCAGGACAAAACTTCTCGGACGTTAGTGCATCGTCCGAACAAAGTGACAGAAAGAAAGGGAACTTACTGCCTTTCAAGAAACGGCTAGAACTATGATTAGTGAGTGTGACCTACCACCAATACTTTTGGGACGTCCGAACGTAGTCTGTCAACAACACTGAAAGAAGACCGGACGCTTCCTCGGACGCATTCCATCCCTCTCGGACGTCCGAAACCCCAACGGCTATATTTTGTGCATTTATTACTTAGCCGTTAGGAAGTGGTTGAAACCACTATTAATTGCTATTATAAATAGATGCTTTAACAACCTGAAAAAATCATCTAATACATTGAATACAAGCCTAAGGAATTAGTAATTTGAGAGCAAATTGACTATAGAGCTTTGTTGTATTAGTGTGAAGTTGTGAGTGCAAATTCAACATTGAGTGGAGTGATAATTTTGTACAAGAGTGGGGTTGTAAGTATGAAGATTCTTGGCTCAACTAAAAGAGTTTTAGTGTGAGCAAGAACTTCCCAACTTTGTAAAAATTATTGGCTCACCAAGTGTGTGAAGCATTCAAGAAAATTGATACTCCAAGCTTGCTAGCTTGGAAGTATTGTTTGTTCAATTTTTCTCTCTTTAATTTACTGTTTTATTGAATTTATTATCTCTGCATTTAATTCTATAAAACTCACTGCTTTGTGAAAGCAGAATTTTTAGAACCCTAATTCACCCCCCCCTCTTAGGTTGCTTTGGGACCAACAATTGGTATCAGAGCTTGGTCTCACAATATTGCTTAAACAGCTATTGAGAAAAGAACTATGGCAACCAACAATGCTCTGTTTTTTGAAGGCCAATCTATTACTAGGCCTCCCATGTTTAATGGGACAAAGTTTATTAGTTGGAGAGATAGAATGAAAATATTTCTACAATCTATTGACATTGAGTTGTGGTATGTTGTCAATGAAGGTCCTTTTGAAGCATCTATCATTGATGATCAAACAAATAGAAGAAGAGAAAAGACGAGGAATGAACTCACCCCACAAGACAAGGCGAATTTGACGTTAAATGCAAAAGCCATGAATGTGCTATATAATGCCTTAGATGCAAATGAATCAACTCCTTTCGTGAAGGGTTGCAATTCTGCAAAAGAAATATGGGATAAGTGAAGGAAATTCACGAAGGAAGCGATGATGTTCGTGAGCAAAGAAATCTCTAAGTAATGCCAATTATTATTCCATCACTATGTGTATAAGAGACAGGTACAACATCTCCTTCATCAAGATCCTCATCTTCTAGAATGATTAGCTACACATCTAGATTCCTCTTGAGAGGTCATTTAGAGCATGCTCCTTCTTGGCCTTGCTTATTTGTCATTCACATGCCAAAACAATTGCAATAGAGGAAGCTAAGATTTTTAAATTGAATGCCTATTGAATCACTAAGAATTCTCTTACCTCTTATGAACTCATAACTGAAGGCCAAGGTTGTGAATGATGAAGAAGCAAGGCCAAGAAGGAGCATTGCTCTAAAGACCTCTCAAGAGGAAGAAGAAAACAGCTCCATCAATCTAGAAGATGAGGATCTTGATGAAGGAGATCTTGCACTCATCACCAAAGGATTCCTCAAACATTACATCAACAAACGAAGAATGAGAAGAGGAGGAGCTGCAAATACAAACAATTTTAAAGGGAAGTCAAGACTTGAAATCAAGAAACAAAATGATAAATGCTTTGAGTGCGGTCAACTCGGGCATTTTGCTAATGAGTGTCCCTCCAAGAATCAAAGAAGGAAGGAAGAAAACCAAGATTCAACAATTTTCAAATTACTTGGGACGACAACTCCGAAGGAGAATCTTGAAGAAGAAATGGAGTCGGCACAAATGGCCTTTATGGCTATTGGAGATAATGAGGTAAATTCTAACTATGACTCCAATGATGAAAATGATGAAGATGATCTTGAAGCTTTCATTTTAAAATTGCATGATAGCTTAAAAGAAATCTTATGCTAGAAATAAGGAGTTAGTTAAAAAATCAAATGCCTTATTGAATGCTAACTCTAAACTTGTGAATGAAAATAATAGGCTATCACAAGAAAATTGTGATTTGAAGAAAAGAATGCATGAGAGATCAAAGGTCAAGGAAGACCAAGCCTCCTTGAAGAAAAGAATGGATGACTTGAATGCTCTCTTAGCTAGAAAGAAAGAAAATGTTGTTGATATGAAAAGAAATAGAAATGTAGCAATCAACAAAAATTTTGTCATGTTTAGAAGGGATGACTTGTGCATTGTAAAACCAAAATCTTCTTTACATGGTAATAAAAGTATTTTTTGTAGATATTGCCAACAACATGGACATACTAAGAATATGTGTCATGTTAAAAAGATGTGAAAAACTTGGGATGAAAGTTGCATGGATAGCAAGAATTCTCACTAACGCAAATGGACCCAACAAGATATGGGTACCAAAAGTTATCAATTGATTTATTGTGTAGGTACTTAAGTACATCTCCAACAATGCTAAATGGTTCATAGATAGTGGATGTTCAAGGCACATGACGGGTGATGCTTCTCTCTTCACAAACCTTACATCCAAAAACAGTGGAAAAGTCACCTTTGGAGATGACAACAAAGCAAAATCAATCGGCATTGGTGATGTAGGTAAAAATGGTGAAACCTTGATTAAGAATGTACTTCTTGTTGATAATTTGAACTATAATTTATTAAGTGTTAGTCAACTTTGTGACAGAAATTTGTATGTTTTCTTTACCAAGCATGAATGTCTTATTCTTGATAAAAATCATGTTGTTTTATTCAAAGGCACTAGGCATAATGATGTTTATGTGATTCATCTTGATAAAATTAGCAATAGTAATGTAAAATGTCTTACCGCTTCCATAGATGATCCTTGGCTTTGGCATAGAAGACTTTGTCATTTTAATATGGATTTGATTGAAAAATTAGCCAAATACAGTTCTGTAAGAGGTTGCCAACGGTGAAATTTCTGAGAAAAATAAAATTTGTGATGCTTGTCAATTTGGTAAACAAGTTAAAGTTTCCTTTAAACCTAAGAATTTTGTATCTACTCATAAACCTTTAGAATTGTTGCATTTGGACTTATTTGGACCCACTCAATATGCTAGTCTAGGTGGTTGCAAATATGCGTTTGTTATCGTAGATGACTATTCTAGGTTCACTTGGGTATTATTTCTTGTTCACAAAAACGAAGCATTTGAAAAATTTGTAAAATTGTTTTCCAAAATTCAAAATATATTGGATACAAAAATTGTTCGTTTGAGGAGCGACAATGGTGCCGAGTTTAAATTTGGGGGTTTTCCCGACTTTTGTGATCACAACGGTATCTTTCATGAATTCTCGGTTGTTAGAGTTCCTATACAATCTAGATGTTGTTGAAAGGAAAAATTCTACCTCTTCAAGAAACGGCTAGAACTATCTAGAGTGAGTCGGAGAGACCACAATACTTTTGGGCGAAGCGGTTAACACGGCTTGTTTCTACTTCTAATCGAGTTTTATTAAGATCTTCTTTAAATAAAACTCCTTATGAACTCATTTTTTGTAAAAAACCCGTTGTGAGCTATTTCAAAGTTTTTGGTTGCAAATGCTTCATTTTAAAAATCAAAGAGAACCTTGGAAAATTTGATAAAAAATCGGATGAAGGAATTTTTCTAGGATATTCTAGTGATAAGAAAGCATACCGAGTTTACAATAGAAGAACGCTTTTAAGTGAAGAAGTTGTGCATGTTACATTTGATGAATCTAATGATGTTATCTCAAAGAATTTGTGTGAAGATGAAGACACAGGTATTCTAAAGGAGCTCGAAAAGCTCGATATTCATAAAGATCATCAAGAGGGTACATCAAACGTTGATATCAACAACCATCAAGTTGATGATGAAAAGAATGAGGATGCTCAGCGGGCCATCTTCCGAAAGCTTGGAGATTCGTCTCTAATCATCCTCAAGATTTAATTATAGGTGATCTATCCGATGGGGTAACGTCTTACTCGCTCTCATAAACCTTTGAATAATAATTGTGCATTACTTTCTCACATCGAACCCAAACATATAGATGTTGCATTGAGTGATGAATCATGGGTTATTGCTATGCAAGATGAACTTAGTCAATTTGAGAAAAATAATGTATGGACCTTAGTTGAAAGACCTTCTTCTCATCCCATTATTGGTACTAAATGGGTGTTTAGAAACAAATTAAATGACAAAGGCGAGATCATAAGAAACAAAGCTAGACTTGTTGCAAAAGGTTATGCTCAAGAAGAAGGCATTGACTTTGATGAAACCTTTGCGCCCGTGGCTAGATTAGAATCCATCCGCATGTTTCTTGCATTTGCATGTTTCAATAATTTAAAATTATTTCAAATGGATGTCAAAAGTGCTTTTTAAAATGGTTTTATTGACCAAGAAGTTTTTGTCGAACAACCTCCGGGATTTGAAAATAAGAATCTTCCAAATTATGTTTTCAAACTTTCCAAAGCTTTATATGGTTTTATGCTTTGAAACAAGCTCCAAGAGCTTGGTACGAAAGATTAAGTGGATTCTTGTTAGAAAATGGTTTCAAAAGAGGTATTGTTGACACCACACTTTTTACAAAAACAGATTTAAAAGGATTGCTAATTGTTCAAATTTATGTTGATGATATTATTTTTGGAGCAACTAATGAGAGTTTGTGCAAGGATTTTCACAACTAATGCAAGAAGAGTTTGAGATGAGCATGATGGGCAAGTTGCAATTTTTCCTCGGTTTACAAATTCATCAAACCAAGGAAGGAACATTTATTACACTAAATGTGTTATTTCAGCAAAGATTCTGCTCAAGCGATTTGGTATGGAAGATTGCAAACAAGATGGTACGCCAATGTGTACTTCAACCAAACTTGATAAAGACGAAGTATAAGAGATATGAAAAACACCGAAAGGTATATTCTGCAACAGCTTAGTTTTCTATGCCAAAGCTCAGGACATCATGTTTGCTGTGTGTTTATGTGCTAGATTTTAAGATCTTTTAATAGACATTGTCTTGTGTATAAGAGACAGATCAAAAACAAAATTCCATTTCTCTTATACGGTGAAGCCGAATATATTGCTGCGGAAATTGTTGTGCTCAACTTCTTTGGATGAAACATATAACAAACGCATATTTGCAACCATCTTTGATTGTGTTATAAAAATTACAGTTTAAATACTGTCAATTAATCTCATCTAGATCCTGTTTTGCACTCTAGAACCAAACACATTGATGTCAAGCATCATTTCATTAGAGATCTCGTTTGTAAAAAGGAAATTCGTGTTGATTATGTGCCTACTTCAGACCAATTGGCTGATATTTTTACAAAACCCTTAGCTCTAGATCGTTTTGAATTACTCAGAAAATGCTTGGGGATTTTACAGAAAAATTGTGCATAAGTTCATTGTTCGGACGCACTCATTCGTCCGAACAACTTTTCTTTCGGACGCTCTGGATCGTCCGAAAGCATGTGTTCCTTCTCGGACGTTCATATCCGTCCGAACGATAGCCTATTTTTCTTTAAACTCTCTGGAAATCTTCCGGACGCACTAGCTCGTCCGAAAGAAACTTCGGACGCACTAGCTCATTTTCGGCCGTCCGTTCTTCAGCTTTCGGACGCTCTGTCGGACGCAGGCCAACCGTTCGGCCGTCCGAACGGTACCCCTGTTCCATTAAAACCATCCAAATTCCCCTTTTCGGACTCACCTCCCCCACCGAAAACCCTCTGGCGAAATTTTTCCCCTTCTCTACCAAATCAAAATTCACACTCTCACTTCCGAAATTGCTTAAAGAATCATCCTACCCACAATCCTTAGCCCCTAAATCACATAAATCTTATTTCTCCATTTCACCATACAAATTCCCCAAAATCTCACAAATTCTCAATTTTAGAAAGAACTTTCTTTTCTTCCACAAACAATGGTGAAATCACGTGGCGGTTCCTCTTCGGCGATTCGCGGTAGAAAAAACAAAGGAAAAGCTCCTGTTCGCGGAGAATCATCAGCAACTCCTCAGGTTTCCACCACTCCGACTCTGTCCAAATTTATCGATGCCAAGGCATCGGAGCGGTACACTTCTCTTCTTAGTAAATCCATTATAGTTCAACGTCCTGCTTCGAGTAGTCTTTTCGATGAGTATAGAGACTTCCATTATAAAATCCTGTTTTGAAAAACAAAATTGGGGTCATTTAGTCCATCTAGATTTACCTGTTTATCACGATATGGTGCTTCAATTCACGGCCAATCTTCGGAAAGGTCCTACTATTCGCACCCTTATTTCTCGTGTTAATAACACTAATATTGAGATTTCATCAAATATAATTAACACTATTTTTGAATGTGAAATCTCCGACCCCTCTGATTTTTCCTACTTCTTTTCCTTGGATAAATGGCCCGCTGAGGATACTCAGTTTGATATCGACGAAGTTCGAGCCATTTTCGGTGTCCATTTTAAACAGGCTTCGGAAGCCAAGACTACTCTGCTCAGCCCTGAACTTAATATTTTGTATACCCTTGTAACAAATCTTTTGTTGCCAACTGACGGGCATCGCACCGAGCCCGGCAAAATGCAACTGTACTTATTTTTTTGTGTCTTCAAGGGTATTTCTCTCAATATTAGCTGTCTCTTATACACATCTAGATGTGTATAAGAGACAGCAAAAATTGTTGATTCATAACACTAGATGCCAATGGTGCAAATGTTTGGGTCCTCAAAGATCCCTTTTCAGGAAATAAACAGTTTCCTCCATATTTTAATAAATCATACATTGAAAGAAAGGGTCTCAGGTTTTTTAATAATCAATGGCTTACTAAAGCAGCCTTTGATATTGCAAAATCACAATCCCATGCCTCCATCACATCTGATTTTGCTATCCCTCCTTCTCCCACTCCTCAACCACCTCCATTCACATCTGCACCATCTACTTCTGCACCATCTTCTGAACCATCCCTTTCCCATATCTGTGGACTTCTCCAATCTCTGAGCACTCAGGTCAATTCTTTTCAACGCCGCACAAATCGCAAGCTCAGACGACTTGAGACTTGCCAAACAATCATCCAAGAGGCCCTCAGTCTCGGCATGTCTGCGTCGGCTCAAGTCCAGTTTGCTGAGCTTCAGTCCCAACATCCACTGGAGTCATCTTCTGACAGTGATGAACCTGAAGATGACCAGCCACGTGACGACACTGCAGCAGCTGATCAAGAAGATGCCGATGACGATGACGAAGACAATGAAGATGTTGACGACACTTTTGAGTATATCATGCAACGTCGTACCGGAGAGGAGCATGACAGTCAAGCTACCGACGACGACGTTCCCTCCAAACGTCAAAAGATAGAAAAATGCTAAAAAAAGAAAAATGACTCTCATTAGTTTCTTTCGTTTTTGTTGTTTTCAGTTCTCTGCTTATTGGAACTTTTTAGCATTTTCAGCATCCTTGTGGCTTGAATATGTATTCCCTTCAACTCTTTAGTTGAATGTACTAACCCTCTTTCAATTCTATAAAAACTGCCTGCATATTCTAAGGGGGAGTCTTTTTGATTGATGTCAAAAGGGGGAGTAGTTACTATGCTATGTCTTTGTAATGTTCGATATAATTTGTTGCTGCATATTCCAAGGGAGACTATGCTATGTGCTGTGATGTTCTGATATAATTTGTTATATTATTATGTTTTGATATAATGTGTTGACAAATTGATATCCAATATTGCAAATGGATTAGTCTTATCCAATTGAGGTTTGTCATCATCAAAAAGGGGGAGATTGATGTTTCCCAAACCTTATTTTGATGATGACACAAACACTTAACTATGTAAAACAAGCTGTTGCAGGAATATACCTTTCGGACGCACAGGACCGTCCGAACCAGGACAAAACTTCTCGGACCGGACGCAGTGCATCGTCCGAACAAAGTGACAGAAAGAATGGGAACTTACTGCCTTTCTTGCGGACGCTCTGGATCGTCCGAAGCCTCTGTCGGACGAAGGACCGGACGCTTACTCGGACGTCCGAACGTAGTCTGTCAACAACACTGAAAGAAGACCGGACGCTTCCTCGGACGCATTCCATCCCTCTCGGACGTCCGAAACCCCAACGGCTATATTTTGTGCATTTATTACTTAGCCGTTAGGAAGTGGTTGAAACCACTATTAATTGCTATTATAAATAGATGCTTTAACAACCTGAAAAAATCATCTAATACATTGAATACAAGCCTAAGGAATTAGTAATTTGAGAGCAAATTGACTATAGAGCTTTGTTGTATTAGTGTGAAGTTGTGAGTGCAAATTCAACATTGAGTGGAGTGATAATTTTGTACAAGAGTGTGGTTGTAAGTAAGATTCTTGGCTCAACTAAAAGAGTTTTAGTGTGAGCAAGAACTTCCCAACTATTTGTAAAAATTATTGGCTCACCAAGTGTGTGAAGCATTCAAGAAAATTGATACTCCAAGCTTGCTAGCTTGGAAGTATTGTAAGAGACAGTTCATGCTTTATTTATCCAGAGCCTGTCTCTTATACAATCTTATTATCTCTGCATTTGAATCTATAAAACTCACTGCTTTGTGAAAGCAGAATTTTTTAGAACCCTAATTCACCCCCCCTCTTAGGTTGCTTTGGGACCAACAGGCACCATTGTCACTTCTTAAGCGAACAATTTTTGTATCCAATAAATTTTGAATTTTGGAAAACAATTTTACAATTTTTTCAAATGCTTCGTTTTTGTGAACAAGAAATAATACCCAAGTAAACCTAGAATAGTCATCTACGATAACAAACGCATATTTGCAACCACCTAGACTAGCATATTGAGTGGGTCCAAATAAGTCTAAGTGCAACAATTCTAATGGTTTATGAGTAGGCACAAAATTCTTAGGTTTAAAAGAAACTTTGACTTGTTTACCAAATTGAACTACTATACAAGCATCACAAATTTTATTTTTCAGAAATTTCAGTTTTGGCAAGCCTCTTACCAAATCTTTCTTGGCTAATTTTTCAATCAAATCCATATTAAAATGACAAAGTCTTCTATGCCAAAGCCAAGGATCATCTATGGCGGTAAGACATTTTACATTGCTATTGCTAATTTTATCAAGATGAATCACATAAACATCATTGTGCCTAGTGCCTTTGAACAAAACAACATGATTTTTATCAAGAATAAGACATTCATGCTTGGTAAAGAAAACTAGATGCCTCTCTCTTCATACACATTACATCCATGTTAATAAGTCGGAGTGGTAGAGGTTATCAATGGCTAGATCAATAAGTGTACATTCTTGATCAAGGTTTCACCATTTTTACCTACATCACCAATGCCGATTGATTTTCCTTTGTTGTTATCTCCGAAAGTGACTTTTCCACTGTTTTTGGATGTAAGATTTGTGAAGAGAGAGGCATCACCCGTCATGTGCCTTGAACATCCACTATCTATAAACTCACTTAGCATTGTTGGCGATGTTAAGTACCTACACAATAAATCAATTGATAACTTTTGGTACCCGTATCTTTTTGGGTCCATTTGCGTTAGTGAAATTGCTTACTATCCATGCAACTTTCATTCCAAGTTTTTCATTTTTCTTGACATAACACATATTCTTAGTATGTCCATGTTGTTGGCAATATCTACAAACAATGCTTTTATTACCATATAAAGAAGATTTTGGTTTTACAATACATAAGTCATCTCTTCTAAACATGACAAAATTTTTGTTGATTGCTACATTTCTATTTCTTTTCATATCAACAACATTTTCTTTCTTTCTAGCTAAGAGAGTATTCAAATCATCCATTCTTTTCTTCAAGGAGGCTTGTTCTTCCTTGACCTTTGATCTCACATGCATTCTTTTCTTCAAATCACAATTTTCTTGTGATAGCCTATTGTTTTCATTCACAAGTTTAGAGTTAGCATTCAATAAAGCATTTGACTTTTTTACTAATAATCCTTATTTCTAGCATATGATTCTTTTAAGCTATCATGCAATTTCAAAATGAAAGCTTCAAGATCATCTTCATCATTTTCATCATTGGAGTCATAGTTAGAATTTACCTCATTGTCTCCAATAGCCATAAAGGCCATTTGTGCCGACTCCATTTCTTCTTCAACTTCTCCTTCGGAGTTGCAATCGTCCCATGTGATTTGAAAGTTGTTGAATCTTGGTTTTCTTCCTTTCTTCTTTTTCTTGGAGGGACACTCATTTGCAAAATGCCCGAGTTGACCGCACTCAAAACATTTATCATTTTGCTTCTTTATTTCAAGTCTTGACTTCCCTTTGAAATTATTTGTGTTTGCAGCTCCGCCTCTTCTCATTCTTCGTTTGTTGATGTAATGTTTAAGAAATCCTTTGGTGATGAGTGCAAGATCTCCTTCATCAAGATCTTCATCTTCTAGATTGATGGAGCTGTTTTCATCTTCCTCTTGAGAGGTCTTTAGAGCAATGCTCCTTCTTGGCCTTGCTTCTTCATCATCCACAACCTTGGCCTTTAGTTTGAGTTCATAAGATGTAAGAGAATTGATTAGTGATTCAATAGGCATTAAATTTAAATTCTTAGCTTCCTCTATGGCAATTGTTTTGGCATCCCATTCTTTGGATAGCGCATTCAGAATTTTGAATGTTTTTCTCGCGTGAAGGGTTGCAATTCTGCTAAAGAAATAATGTCATTCGCCTGAAGTACAATTCATGAAGGTTCTCATGTGGATAAGTTGAAGAATCTCAGTACTTGGTTTTACATAGAGAAGTGAAACCTAAACATCAGCTTGCTCTGAATTTCCTTCAACTTATCCCATATTTCTTTAGCAGAATTGCAACCCTTCACGAGAATTGATGAATTTGCATCTAAGGCATTATATAGCACATTCAATGGCTTTTGCATTCAACGTCAAGTTTGCCTTGTCTTGTGGAGTGAGCTCATTCCTTGTCTTTTCTAGCATTGTTGGTTAGCCATAGTTCTTTTCTCAATAGCAGTTTAAGGCAAAATTGGAGACCAAGCTCTGATACCAATTGTTGTGTCCCAAAGCAACATTAAGCTTTGGGGGGATGAATTAGGGTTCTAAAAATTATGCTTTCACAAAGCAGTGAGTACACATCTAGATAAATGCAGAGATAATAAATTTAATAAAACAGTAAAGTAAAGAGAGAAAAATTGAACAAACAATACTTCCAAGCTAGCAAGCTTGAAGTATCAAATTTCTTGAATGCTTCACACACTTGGTGAGCCAATAATCTTTACAAAGTTGGGAAGTTCTTGCTCACACTAAAACTCTTGATTAGTTGAGCCAAGAATCTCACTTACAACCACACTTTCGTACAAGATTATCACTCCACTCAAAGTTGAATTTGCACTCAAATTACTCTTTCCTTAGGCTTGTATTCAATGTATTAGATGATCATTTCAAGTTCTTAAAGCACCTATTTATAAGAGCAATAAATAGAGCTTTCAACTACTTCCTAACGGCTAAGTAATAAATGCACAAAAAATAGCCGTTGGGGGTTCGGACGTCCGAGGAGGATTGAATTCGTCCGAGGAAGCGTCCGATCTACTTTCAAAAGAATAAGATGTGACAATATTAGATCTCTGTTGTCTTATGTTGTCTTATAGATCTAATCAGTAAGATTATTGAAAGGAGATATACACATCTAGATGTGTCCTAAGAGACGATTCTAATCATTTTAGAGTTATAAGCTATTGTATGATGACAACTTCTTCTTTAGTTGTTATATAAGGATAATTGGCCTCATTTTACAAATAGGTCCCAAAAGTGGTTCTGAATCTAGTCTAATTTAATCTCCTTTTATGTTAAAATCATGAGTTATTAGATCTCATCATTCTTTCCAAGTGTACTTTGATTAGAACACCCTACATATTTCATAATCTAACACAATTAGATCTCTTTTACTAGTTCTTAATATTGTATGAGGAGTTCGCCTATTGTGGTTGATATAATAGTACAATTAGTCGAATTTCTTAGTTTTGAATATCGAACGATTACAACTTTTTCCTTAGCCATTAAGCAAGTAGAATTGTCATAATTTCTCTATTTTTTTAAAATGTGATTGGATCACCTTTTAGTTCTGAATCTTTTATAAATGAAACTCGCTCTTGGTTATTAATCTAGTCGAATTAAATGACATTATGCATTGTAACTATGAATTATTAGATCACATTATGTTTGTAAATGTACTTTAATTAGAACTCCTCAATTATTTCTGTCTAATACGACTAGAAGACCCTTATTTATCTTTAATCTTGCATTATTATATCTACTTTGAGATTCGTCACATAGTCTGATTAGTGACCTGTTGTAATCTCAATATCCTATGATTACAACATATTCCTTAGTCATTAAACTGATATAATTGGCATCAATTATTAGTTCTTTCTCGAGTACGATTAGATCACCTTTTGATTACAAATCTTTTACGGACAATTCTCGCTCTTGGTTCTTAATCTTGTCTAATGTGACCTATTCTATGTTCTTATCATGAGTTATCACATCACATTATGTTTTTAAATGTACTTTTATAACTCCTTTCACATTTATAATCTAATATGATGTGGATCTTCTTTATTTGAATAATATATTATATCTAATCGAAGTATATTTACTTCATAATGTGGTATTGTTCCCCTTTTCTAGTTCTGAATATCGAATGACAACATGTTTTTCCATAGTTATTAAGCAAGGATTATTGGCCTGATTTTAACAATAGGTCCCTTAAATGGTTCTTAATCGAGTATAATCAAAGTGTGTAATTTTATACTTTAGTCATTAGTTATAAGATCTATTTATCTTTGCTAAATGTTCTTTGATTAGAACTGTTTCTTATTTCATAATCATATACGACAGCATCTTCTTTATTATTTCTTAATGTTTTGTATGGAGTTCTACTTTTGCAGCTCATAACATAGTACGATTAGTCCAGTTTCTTAGTTCTAAATATCGTACAATTACAACTTCTTTCTTTTCCATTAAGCAAGTATAATTGGCCTCATTTCTCTATTCTTTTGAAATACAATTGGATCATCACATATTTCTGAATCCTTTTTAGTTGGAACTCGCTCTTGGTTCTTGGTCTACTCTAATTAAATCACATTACGCATTCTTATTATGAGTTATTAGATCACATTATGTTTGTAAATGTACTCTGATTAGAACTCCTCTGTTATTTACTAGTCTAATATGACTAGATTTCCTTTGTTAATCAATAATCTTGTATGACTAGATCACCTTTGAGGTTAGTAACACAGCCTAATTAGTTACCTTTGGTAGTCTCAGTATCGCATGATTACAACTTGTTCCTTAGTGATTAAGCAAGTATAATTGGCCTCATTTATCAGTATTTTTTAGAACGATTAGATGACCTTTTGGTTATAAATCTTTTAAGATTAGTACTTGCTCTTGGTTCTAAGTCGTACCTAATTAAATCATATTTTACGTTCTTATCATGAGTTAACACATCACATTATGTTTTTATATGTTCTCTATTAGAAATCCTTTCATGTTTCATAATCTAATATGATCAGATTATTTATTAATTCTTAATATTATATTATTAGACCTCCTTTTTGTGCCTCATAATACGGTATGATTAGTTTCCCTTCTTAACTCTTAATATCATATGATTACAACTTCTTCTTTAGTCAATAAGCAAGGTTAATTGGCCACATTTAAAGAATAAATCCCACAAATAGTTCTTAATTTAGTCTAATTAAGTCACATTTCTTGTTCTAATCATGAGTTATTTGATCTAATTATTGTTTTTGAACGTACTTTGATTAGAACACCATACCTGTTTTTTAATCGAACACAACTTGATCTCCCTTATTAATTCTTAATGTTTTATAAGGAGTTCTCCTTCTGCAGCTCATGACATAGTAGAATAGGTCCAGTTTCTTAGTTCTTAATATCGAATGATTACTACTTCTTTCTCAGTTAAGCAAGTATAATTCGCCTCATTTCTCTGTTATTTTTGAAATACGATTAGATAATCTTTTAGTTCTGATTCTTTTATAGATGTAACTCGCTCATTGTTCCTAATTTAATCCAATAAAATCACATTTTGTGCTCAATGTATAATTATGAGTTATTAGATCAATTTATGTTTGTAAATGTACTTTGACTAGAACTTCTCCATTATTTCCTAGTCTAGTATGACCAGATGTCGTATATTAATCAATAATCTTGAATGATTAGATCACCTTTAACATTCATAACATAGCCGGACTAGTGGGCTTTGGTATTCTCAATATCATATGATTACAACCTCTTCCGTAGTGATTAACCAAGCATAATTGGCTTCATTTATCAGTTCTTTTCCGAGAACAATTCTACCTTTTGGTTATAAATATTTTATGGATACTACACGCTCTTGGTTCTAAATTTTATCTAATTGAATTGTATTTTACGTTATTATCGTGAGTTATCACATGACATTATGTTCATAAATGAACTTTTTTTAGAACTCCTTTCATATTTCTTATTCTAATATGACAGGATTTTTCATTAGTCCTGAATATTATTTGATTAGATCTCCTTTCATAATATGGCACGATTAGTCTCATTTCTTGCTCACGACACAATAGTGCATGCTTACAACTTCCTTATATATTAAGCAAGGATAATTGGCCAAATTTCACGAATACGTCCTGCAGTGCCATATCTTAATCTATACACTCTAGATGTGTATAAGAGATGATCTAATCATGAGTTATGATATCTCCATTATCCTTTCTAAATGTAGTTTGATCAGAACACCTTTCCTATTTCTTAATCATGAGTCATTAGCTCAAATTATCCTTTCTAAATGTACTTTGATCAGAACACGTTACCTATTTCTTAATCTAACATAGCTAGATCTCCCTAATTGGTTCTTAATGTTTTATAAGGATTTCACCTTTTACGGCTCATAACATAGTACAATTAGTCCACTTTCTTAGTTCTTAATATTGAACGATTAGAGGTTCTTCCTTATCCATTAAGCAAGTGTAATCTACCTCATTTCTCCGTTCTTTTTAAATTACGATATGATCATCCTTTAGTTCTGAATCTTATATAAATGGAACGTGCTCTTGGTTTTTAATATTGTCTAATTAAATAAATTATGAGCTCTTATTATGAGTAATTAGATCACATTGTGTTTGTAAATATACTTCGATTAGAAATCCTCTATTATTCCCTAGTCTAATACAATTAGATGTTCTTTATTAATCATTAATCTTGTATGATCTAGATCTAATTAGTTGATGATTCATAACACAGTCTGATTAGTGACCTTTGTAAAAACGAATATGATTACAACTTCTTCCTATATGATTAGGTAAGAATAATTGGCCTCATTTATCAGTGCTTTCGAGCATGATTAGATCACCTTTTTATAAATCTTTTATGAACAGCTTCGATAGTACTTAATCTTATCAAATTGAATTATATTCTATGTTCTTATTATGAGCTGTCACATCACATTATGTTTTCGAATGTAACTTTATGAGAACTCCTTCCATATTTATTAATCTAATATGATAGGATTTTCTTTATTAGTTCTTAATATTAAATGATTAGACCTCTTTCACACTACATAATATGGCAGCAAACCGTTCAACATTCGATTAGTCCTATTCCTTAATTCTCCTTATCGAATGTTAGCAAGTTTATCCCAATTAGACTATTCCTTAATTGTCCTTAGAGACAGTTTGCAAGTTTAGTCCTTACAAACCCTCAAGGATAATTGGCCTCATTTTAAGAACAGGCCTTGAAATGGTTCTGAAACTGGACTAATTAAATCCATTGTATGTTCTAATCAAGAGTTATTAGATCTCATTATCCTTTCAAAATATACTATGATTACCCAACCTATTTCTCAATATAAAACAACTCAATTTCTCGTATTAGTTGTTATTGTATTGTAAGGAGTACTCCTTTTGCAGCTACTAATGTAGTATGATTAGTCTAGTTTCTTAGTTTAGAATATTTAACGATTACAACATTTTACTTAGTCATTAAGAAATAGGAAAAGAGTTCTAATTAAAGGATATTTAGAAAAGATAATAAGATCTAATAACTCATGATTAGAGCATAAAATGTGATTTATTTAAACTTCATTATCTAAGAACCATTTACAGGACCTATTGTTAAAATGAGACCCATAATCAAGAACTTGCAGTCATTCAATATTGAGAACTAATAAAGGGGACTAATACCATATTATGAAGTGCAAAATGTAGTCTAATTGTACAATATTAAGAACTAATAAAGAAGATCCTGTCACATTAGATTAAGAAATATGAAAGGAGATCTAATAAAAGTACAGTTAAAAACATAATGTGTGTGATAACTCATGACAAGAATGTAGAATATGATTTAATTAGACAGGATTAGGAAAGAAGAGCGAGAACTGTTCATAAAGTTTTATAACTAAAAGGTGATCTAATCGTGCTCGAGAAAGAACTTGGTATGGATCCGAATAGCCTAAATATGTGTCAAGATAAGGAGATGAACGCTAGAGCAAGTATGGACTCGGCCTTGCCAAGATTCAAGTATATTCATGGTGTTTGGATCAAGTTGCATTGGACTATCCCTAATTCATTCCAATTCTTCAAAGTGAAGCACAAGTGGAGATCCTTTAAGTGCAAGAAGGCCAGATTTCCTTTCAAGTTTATTTTTAGTTTGGTCTTTATTATGTAAATCCTACAGTAGTTTAAGTTTGTGTAAATTGTGCTGATTTAAGTAGGGTTTAGGTGTTGATTTAATTCTTTGATTTTAGGCTCATTAATTAGCTTTAATAAGGCCCATTTAACCCAAATCTTAGGGCTACTCATGGCTGAACCCTAGCACTACCTTTTAAGGACTTTTTAGCTAGTTTTTAGGACTTTATTAAGCCTATAAATAGGTGTCATAATAAGGACGAATTTCAGCACATTTTTGTCCAAAAAATTTGTCTTTTCGTGGCTATGTTATGACAAATATCTCTGAAATAAATAATAGATGTGACCTATAATGTTGGGATCCTGTCCAAAGCATCGGTGATTGTGATACCTGAATTATAGATTTGGTTCTTGCTTAATTCATATAACAACTGTGTATCAATTCTCGCTTTAAATCTGGTTAAGAATTTGGTTCTTTGTCTTCTCGTTAAAGACAACGGGTTCAATTCTTACATGATTCTTGTGTGTTCTTTTCGTTCTTGTTTGTGTGTGTTTGCTGTCCAAATTCTTGTGACCAACTTTGGAGTTGATCCTTGGTGTTTTGGTACCATCTTGAATTGTACGGTTTTGTGGTATGAAGTCGATTGTGATGTTGTATAAGAAGAATGATCTCTTATACACTTCAGCCAAAATATGTGTCAAGATAAGGATATGAAGGCTAGAGCATGTATGGACTCGATCTTGCCAAAATTCTAGTACATGCACGGTGTTTGGATCAAGTTGGATTGGACTACCCCAATTCTTTCCAATTCTTCAAAATGAAGCACAAGTGGAGATCCTTTAAGTGGAAGAAGGCCGTACTTCCTTTCAAGTTTAGTTTAGTTTTGTCTTTATTATGTAAAGTCCAATAGTAGTTAAGTTTCTGTAAATTGGACTGGTTTAAGTTGGGTTTAGGTGTTGATTTAATTCTTAGTTTTTAGGCTTATTAATTAGCCTCAATAAGGCCCATATGGGCCATAATTTTCCAATCACTAAGGCTGAAAACTTCAACTACCTTATTAGTAGTTTTTAACAAGCTGTTTAGATTTTATTAAGCCTATATGTGTATAGAGATTGTCATATGGACGAATCCAAAGCACTAAAAGAATAAAATATTTCTCCTTAAGGACAAATAGTTATTTCAAAAAGTCTTTGGATTAAGACTTTGTTACGATCATCGCTTGAGCAACGGTGATTGCTTTGACCAACTGATAGATTTAGTTCTTTCTGAAATCATATAGGCAAAACCTCAATTGATGATTTGAATCTTGTTAGGAGCTTGGTTCTTGTCTTACTATAGACAACAAGTTGAATACTTCCTTGATTCTTGTGTGTTCCTTTCGTTCTTGTTTGTTTATGTTTGCTGTCCAAATTCTTGTTACCAACTTTGGAGTCGATCCTTGGGGTTTTGGTGCCAACTTTAATTGTTGGGTTTCATGACATCTAATCATAAGCTAATTGCACACAAGGTTCCATCTCTTGAAGAAAGTGAAACATGAAGCAATTCGTCAGAAATCAACGTATCTATGAGGATAATGGGATTATTCCAAAACAACCAAATTTGGCCATTCTGTTTGGTTTGCAATGATTAATCCCTAATTTGTGTGAAAAAGAACTAATCCGTGCCTTGTCCATCATTGGCTCTAATAAGGCTAGGATTTTTATTTTATGTTCTCTTACCAGCCGTTTTAATCTACATATTGAGGGTTTGTTAGGCACCCCCTTATGTTCCACACTAGGACACTATCCATTTATAGGGGCTAAGGGGAAGACGAGATGAGGTTGGATTTAGACCTTCTGCAAATCCCTCGAGGCATGTTGTACATTTTCTTCACCTTGCTTTCTTCTTCATCTTACTATCCAGTCGTGTTTTGGCTAATTCTACCTATGGTGGCGGTGTTTCATGCTCTTCAAGTTCAAATGTTTGGGAGTCTTCCTCATTTTTTGAGAAGTAGCAAGGCATCTCTTGCATGACTTTTCCATGTCGTAAGAAATAGTCATCTTTGGACAGCTCCCTTGAGGTTCAAAAGAGATGATTTATAGTCTTCTCTTGGCACGGTTTGGCACTGTCTCAATACACATCTAGATGTTTGTTGCCAACAAATTCAAATTCGAATTTCAATCCCTTTCTTTGAGGAAGTCAAATTTTCAGCACCCAAATTTTGGGGAAGGTTAGTTGGAGTGCCTCCTAGCAGAATTTCCAAATCTGCCCCTATCAGTTCAGTCCCATCCAGCAACTCGACCGTGAGTGGCTCCATCACTAGGGGTCTTCCCTGCGTTCATCATCCATCTTTGGTTGTCCAATCACCTTCAGCTTGTAATGAAGAAAACCAATTGAATAATCACCTTTAAAACCAATTGTTTGGATGTCTCCTTATAGTTTCCATGTTGGGTGTGCCTCGTGGGATATTACCCACCAAGGTGAAATGAAACGGAATAGCTAGCCTTTGGACCATTTCAACTTCTGTGAAAAATATGGTAGGCTCTCCTTTGTAGGATTGAAGCATTTTCAATGGTTGGCTCGTTTGCTGAATTGGTGCTAGGGGATTCTTAAATTTGAGAGCATCTGCAAAGGATTTCCTTTGCCCTTTAGTTCCTCTTCGAGCATGTAAAATCCAAAAGGAATGATCAAAAGAGATGTTAATGGATAGTGTTTTCAGTGAGACAAAAATTTAGAAAGGAGGAGAAAAAAATTTAATGAGAGAAAAATTTATTTTAGATACAATTTTATTCATTCTACAACTAATAAGATCAAAGAAAAATCAGTTCTACTATTAATAAAATAGAGTTTTCTAAAAATTATTGCCATCTATGTTTTCTCTTTAGGAAGTACCTTATCTCAAATCCAGTCCTTATTGCAATCCTATTTATGTCTTTAATGAACATCTAAGATCAAATATAAGAGACAGCCCTAAAACGTATGCCAGGCCAACAAAAGGCCCATTTTAAAATAAATTTTTCTCTACACTTTTAGGGTTTATGAACTTTCTTTAAGTAGTTATTCTAAACATCTTTATGCAAGTAGTTGGTATCAAATCCATACATATCTGGCTTCAGGAAGAATCAAAGGAATTCGATTACCGTGTCTGAAGTTACTCTTGATTGTGCTCCAAATTTTAGAAAGTCTATTAGTAATAAAGTAGATTATTTGTACGAAGTAAATATTGTTCATGAGAGTTCAATAAATACCAAACAAATAATACCTATTGATCTACCTCTTATAAACCCATCCTCTGCTTTTGCCAAGTCTAAAATCTTTCAGATCTTTAGATAGCCAATGTCCTAAATCTATAAAAAAAATACATCCATGCCTCTAAAATGGATCAACAGTTTAAAATGTTTCCTCCAAAGTGGATTGGCTGTTTGGATCCATATCCTTTCTGACTTCCCTTGTTAAGGGATACAACAAGGCCTATACCCATATTCACTTTGAAGCAATTAGGATAACTTTGACCTTTAATGGTAAAAAAGGCCTTCCTGTCGCTGCCAGTTGGATTGCACTCTTGGATACCAAATTTTATAATTATCTACATGCTTGCATAGCAACAATTAAAATTACTCTAAATGTAGGAACAATTTTTGTTACTCTTTTTCCTAATTTTAACATGTCACTTGCAGTGTCCACACCTTCTTTTTGTACTCAAAATGGAGATTCAACTTCAAGGGATAGAACAGATACCCAATTCACTGTGCAGCAACCCTACACTATCAAATGTGGTGTATAGGGTCCAAAATCATGCCTTTGACCTAACTCTTCCAAGAGGAGAATAAGCTTTATATATATAAAATAGAAGATGGTCAGGCAACCTCATGCACCCATATTCCCTGGCAGATTTCAAAAGATGAATTGGTAAAGTTATTACCGGATACTTGGTTTACAAATTATAAAAATGTCTAGCCAGCTTTGATACAGCCTATTGAATCATCAAAAATGAAGAAAACCACTTCATCAAATGGTTCAGTGGCTATTCAGTTTGACCAATCCTATGTTTCCAAACCGAAGAGCCGATACTAGTAGCTTTCCTAGTACTAGAACTAATAGTTATTTGCCATCCATCTCCATGATGCAAATTTCTATGGAAGGACCCAAGCCTGCACATATAATTGACGATGAACTTCATGAACAAGGAAAAAATAAGGATAGAGGTTTCCTCAATGACTTCATCACCTAGTTTGAAACTTCCTTACTCAACAGCCGATTCTTTAATAGCCCATTTATCTCCTGGGATTATATTTTGATGTTTGTTATTGTGATTATGTCAGGAGCTTGATTGGGAAGATGAAATGGAGGATGGCTATGTCAGAAAGGAGAAAAAGAAAGAAAAAAGTCAATTCATACACAAGCTTCAAGAAAAGACTAGAAAAAATGATGATGATGAGGATCCATCAGTTCAGACTGTAAGAAGCACTTATAATTTTGAAACTGATATAATCCCAGGAGATAAATGGGCTATTAAAGAATCGGCTGTTGAAGTAAGGAAGACTGTACAACTTGAAATTCCTTACCAAATTGCAAAGTAGAATTGAAGTGAGAAGATGTGTCATGAGAAACTGTCTCTTCACACTTTCAATACCATCTACTTGTATGTTTGAAGCTTCTGATTTTCCACCTCTCACTCCTTTCACAAAAGAAATAGCAGCCCATGCCCCAAAGATTCAAAATGCTATTGTTCTCCCCTTTGTAAAGCAAAAATGCATTAGTGCTGCAGAAGAAGTTTTGAACTGGCAAACTAAAAATGCTTTAGCCTAGAACAGAGTTCTTAATCATATTGACTGTCAAGTGGAAAAACTAAATGTTGTTCTAGAAAAGCAAAATAAGCATTTAGAAGACATCAAAATAAACATTCACACACTTGAAAAAAAAATAGTTCAATTACAATTTGAGATTGTTCCTTATGGGATGTTAGTTTATATGTTTGCTGCTCAACTGGCAAAGGAAAGAAATTTCATTCAAAATCAGATTGACAGTTTAAAGAAAACTATAGAATTTCTGATTTTAGGTCAAGCAGCATCGGTTCCAGTTTAAACAACATCTTCTGTTGACGTTGGACCTGTTCAGCCATATTATCCACTATCATTTGGTGCTTCTAGAACTACAACAATTCCTGCTCCACAATATAATCAACAACTAGGAGTAATACATGAAAAAGAATTTACATATATTCCAGAACTTGGTGAACCCTCCAACAAAGACATAGAAGCATGGTGTAAATACAAGAAACAACAAAAGAAAAGACAGGATCCTGAAGTAAAAGAAAGAGCAAAGAAGCAACAAGAAGCCCAATTGGAGGCCCAGGGAAGACTGCAAGAACAAAATCAAAAGAAAAAGAAGCAATTTCTTCTAAGCAATCCTTCATGATAACTCCAGCTCAACAATCTCAACATGCTCCAACACAACAACTTCAACAAAATTCAAACCCCATAGTTCATTCTTGAGACAATTATCACAACCCCCAGAACCACAAATTTCTGTTGTTTAGAGACTGGTGGAGAATCAGAGTCTCAGAATTCTCTAAAGAATGATAATAGAATGAATCGGAACTTGAACCTACTACTCTCAGAGTCCTCAGAAGAAGAAATTCTCATGTTCATGGCAGGAGAAGATGAGCCTACAATAGAACATCCAGATGATGATGAATTTATGGACGTATACAGGAGTAGGAGGAACAAGTACATCTACCATTGTACCTCTAAATCATCAAGAGGAGCATTTGGAAGTTCACTATTTATTCTAGATGATGTCCTACCTACTAAATGGCAATAAAGATTACAAGAATTTCATGCGTGGAAGGCAATAAAAAGATCAATATAGAAAGCAATTTTGAAATGCTGTCAGAATTTACATCAAGGTTCACAGGGATATTGAAGAGATAGTGGTCAACAATTGAAGAAAGTTAAATGATATTTCTCCTTAAGACAATGTATTTTCTTGGAGATCTAATTATAGCAGAGGATTTGGAGCTTAAAAGAAAAGAATTTTTTCAGCTTAAATGTTATTCTTATTTTGCAAAAGATATGGATAAACAAATGTGGGTGCAGATCAGTGCTTAAAACAAGTTTTTTGAGTTCAGTTTGCCTAAGACACTAAAATTTCAGCTGAAATACTTATTCACCCCAAGTACATGTCCATCATTGGTCTTTCCCTACGACAAATACGGCAATCAGTAATATTAGCCTTTGAAGATCTTTGTCATAAGACACAAGTGGTTTGTGAACACCTGAAAAGACACCCATGCATAGATGAATCGTGCAAAAAACAAGATTTGGTCATCAAAGGCAAATGTAATGTTTGTAAAACCAGAAGATATAAAGAAAATAAGATATTCAAGAAGTTCAGATTTTCTTCTTCAAAATCTTCCACACCCAGGAGACAGAGATATTTCAAAAAGAATAATTTTGATCCTCGGATGAAAAAGAAGAAGAACAAATCCACAAGGCGTTACATTTGTAATTAAAAGGGTAATTTTGCCGAGAATTGTCCCTAAAATAAGAAAGGAATTAAATTGACTGAGAACATTTAGAGTTACAGTGGTCAATATATTTCCTCAGATGATGACCTTGAATCCATTTTGGCTGCAGTGAATTATCCTTCTAAGCAAACTTTATTTGCCTTGGAGGAGATCTTCAACATAACACCATCAAATAGGGAAGAAGACATTATTCTCCCCCTTAATCTCTCATTTCTTGTAGCTCAAACACTTACTCATATTTATCCTACTATGTATGATAATCCAACTCCAGAAATTAAAAGTTTGATACTGTGTAGCCATGTCAGGAATGAACCTAGATGTTTTAGCGGTAGAATGTGGGAAACATCACAGACAAGATTTTAGAGCAGTAGATGGAAGAATTTGCATCTCTCACCTGATTGCAAAAGGTCATATCACAATCCAATTCTTTGGACAATGAAAGATTTGCACTCAAATCCTTTGGTATGCACTTCTAGGTAAAGATATCATTATGATTTTAAATGTACTTTTATTAGAAAACTTTTCATATTTCTTAATCTAGTATGACAGGATGTTCTTAATATTAGTCCTCTTTCATTGTTCTCAATATTCAATGAGCCGAGTTCATTCCTTAGTCATTAAGCACTGAATTATTGATCCTCATTTTAAGAGTAGGTATATGAGTTTTTCTTGAATCCAAAAATAAATGGAATGAGACATTTTAGATGAGAATAGACAAGTTAATCAAAATCTCATCAATCTTTCTAATTGTTCTTTAATTGGAACTCTTTTCCTATTTCTCAATTTTAAATGACAAGATATCCTTAATTATTTCTTAATATTTTATATGGAGTTCTCCTTTTGCGGTTCATAACACAATACAATTAATCTAATTTCTTAGTTTTTAATTTTGAATGATTACAACTTTTTCCTTGGCCATTAAGCAAGTATAATTGGCCTCATTTCTCTATTCTTTTTTAGATATGAGCAGATCAACTTTTAGTTCCAAATCTTTTATAAATGTAAATAGTTCTTGGCTCTTAATCTAGTCAAATTAGATCAAATTATGCTTTCTTATTATGAGTTATTAGATCACATTATGCGTTCTTATTATGAGTTATTAAATCAAATTAAACTTGATTATAGAATTCCTCTATTATTTCTTAGACTAATACGACTCTATATCCTTTATTAATCATTAATCTTGTATGATTACATCTCCAATGAGGTTCGTAACATATTTTGAATAGTGACCTTTTGTAGTCTCAATCATATTATGTTCTTAAATGTACTTTTATTAGAACTCCTTTATATTTCTTAATCTAATATGATAGGATTCTTTATTAGTTCTTATTATTATATGAGTAGATCTCCTTTTACACATCATAGATATGGTATATTAGTCTCCTTTCTTCGTTCTCAATATTCTATGGTAATTTATTCCTTAGCCACTAAGCAATGATAATTGGCAACATTTTATGAATACGTACTGCAAATGGTTCTTAATCTAGTCTAATTAAATTACATTTTATGTTCTAATCATGAGTTATTAGATCTCATTATCCTTTCTAAATGTACTTTCATTAGAACACCTTACCTATTTCTTAATCTAACACAACTAGATCTCCCTTATCAGTTGTTAAGGCTTTTATAAGGAGTTCTTTTTTTGGGACTCAAAACATAGTACAATTAGTCAAGTTTCTTAGTTCTGAATATTGAATTATTAGAACTTCTTAGGAAGCCATTACGCAAGTATAATTGGCCTCATTTCTCTACACTTTTTGAAATACAATTAGATCATCTTTTAGTTCAGAATATTTTACAAATGGAACTCGCTCTTAGTTATTAATCTAGTCGAATTAAATCACATTATGCGTTTCTATTATGAGTTATTAAATCATATTGTATATGCAAACATACTTTGATTAGAACTACTCTATTATTTCCTAGTCTAACACGACTACATGTAATTTATTAATCATTAATCTTGTATGGTTAGATCTTCTTTGAGGTTTGTAACATAGTCCGATTAATGACCTTTTGTAGCCTCAATATCATATGATTACAACTTCTTTCTTTCTTATTAAGCAACTATAATTGAACTGATTTATCTATCCTTTCTCGAGCACAATTAGATCACCTTTGGCTTCCATAAATCTTTTGTGAATAGTTCTCGCTCTTGGTTCTTAATCTTGTCAAATAAAATCATATTCTATGTTCTTATCACGAGTTATCACATCACATTATGTTTTTAATTATAGTTTTATTAGAACTCCTTTCGTATTTTGATACGAGTCAAGGAGCATCTTCATGCTTGACTAAGGTTCGTGAAGAGTCATTACAAGTGCCAACTAGACCAATTACAAGGGCACATGCAAAGAGGATCCAACAAGCCATGCAAAGTTTGGTTTGAGGTGTTCTGGACGAGGAAGCCGTCCAAAACAAACTAGAGCTTGAACGAGCTTGTAAATATGATTGGAATATTTTTAAAATTCAAATCCATAATGGAGATGTCCAATAGTTTGCGTTTAACTCTACTATTATGTAAAGCACAATAGTGGCTTGAGTTTGTGTATACTGGGCTGATTTAACTAATTACATTTAACTGTTGATACCAATTCTTAAGTTTTAGCAGGATTAATTAGCCTTAATGAGGCCTATTTAGCCCAAATTTTGGAGATACTTATGGCTAAGCCCTAGCACTACCTTTTTAGGAGTTTTTCAGCCAATTTTAAGGACTTTATTAAGCCTATAAATAGGCATCGTCATATGGACGAATTTCAATATATTTTTCTTGTCAAAAAACCTGTCTTTTTTGTGAGGAAAATGTTCTTCCTTTTAGTCTTTGGATTAAGACTTTGTTGGGATCATCGCTTGAGCAATAGTGATTGTTCTAACCGACTTATAGATTTGGTTCTTGCCTAATTCATATAGGCAATTGGTCAATTCTTACTTTAAATCTTGTTAAGAGTTTGGTTCTTGTCTCGCTATAGACAACAAGCTGAATTCTTGCGAGACAAGGATCAAAGTCTTTGTCGTTCTTGTTTGTGTGTTTCGCCGTATCTAGAAAATTCTTGTGACCAACTTTGGAGTCGATCATTCATCACTTTGGTGCTACTTATACAATCTAGTGTGGGTTTCGTGACAACCAGTCAATTATGCACGGGATTCTTATCAAATTGGTATCAGAGTTGGTCAAATTTTGGTTAGTTCTATTTATTTTCCTCTTTAATTTTTCCAAATTTTCTTTCAAAGAAAATCATATCTTAGTTTCTACAAGAAAAAATAAATAAATAAAACTTTGTTGCTGCTCATAGTTACTGTGAACCGTTACTGTTTCCATACTATTCATCCAAAAAAAATTTCCCTTTTGATTCTTGTCTTGTTCTTGATCTTGAGCCTTATTCTTCTTGTGTTGTACTTTTATTATTGCTTATTTTTCAATCTTGGTTTTCTATTGCTTCTGTGTTTTTAGTGATATATATATATATATATAAGTGTTCTTGGCCAATTGAGAAAAATTTTTTTTCTGGTAGAAAAGTAAAAACTTATATAAGTATATATATATCACTAAAGATGTGTATAAGAGACAAGTTTACCCCACAAAACAAGCCAAAAATGGCACAGCTCAAGAACTAATTATATGGAAAAATTTAGGGTTTGCAAAATTAACTGCTGACAAATAGGCAAAAAAAAGGCATTCCAAATGCTTAAGGATAAGCTAACTTCTACACGTTTATTTCTTTTGCCTAATTTTGATAAGCCCTTTGAAATTGAATGTGATGCTTTTGGTATTGGTGTAGGTGCCGTGTTGATGCAAGATAAGCAGCCAATTGCTTACTTTAGTGAGAAATTGAGTGGTGCTGCTTAGAATTATTCTACCTACGGCAAGGAATTGTATGCTTTGGTTAGGACTTTAGTGAATTAGCAACATTATTTGTGGTCGAAGGAGTTCATTATTCGGACTGATTATGAATCTTTTAAACATTTAAAAGGCCAAAATAAGTTGAATCGAAGGCATACTAAATGGGTAGAATTCATTGATATGTTTCCATATGTGATTCAATATGAACATGGTAAAGAGAATGTTGTGGCTAATGCATTATCACGTATATATGCTTTGATTTCTGTAATTGCATGCAAAGCTTTATTAAGGACTGTATGCAAATGATTATGATTTTTCTTCCATTTTTGCTGCTTGTGAAAATGGAACTTTCGAAAAATTTTACAAGTCTGATGATTGTATTTTTCGAGCAAACAAGCTTTGTATTCCACAATGTTCTTTACGTGAATTGCTTGTAAGGGAGTCACATGTAAGAGGGCTGATGGGGCACTTTGGCTTTCTTAAAACTTTAGACATTTTGAAAGAGCACTTTTTCTGGCCGCATATGCATAAAGATGTTAAAAAGATACAATCTAAATGTGTGATTTGAAGAAGAGCTAAGTCTAAAGTGCAACCACATGGTCTTTACATGCCCTTACCCATACCTAATCATCCCTGGGTTGAGATTTTTATGGATTTCATATTGGGTTTACCTAGGTCCAGGTCGATGAAATGTGGTATATTTGTTGTGGTTGATAGGTGATAAATCCAGTAAACTATAGTTATTTCTCTCTAAATTATGGCATTTTGATAGTTATATCCCGAACTTTGGGTAGTTAATTGAAAGTTTTAGTTAATTTCTTTCATACCTGTGTTTATATTTTTGTTCCTGTTAAATAGGATAATTTTTTATTGAATATGAAGCCTAATTAATTGCTTAGTGTGTTAATATTATGCAGGTCGAAGAGACAGGTTAATTCTGGAATGAACAAATCTCAAAGGACCAAATTGCAATAATGGAAGAAATGGAAGAATGCTGGGAAAAGAGTCTAGGTTGCGATCTGTTCTTGGAAAATTTTCTTTAATATATTTGAGTCGAGATCGCGATCTCAAAATCCCAGATTGCAATCTCGACTTGTTGATGGATAAGTAATGTAGAGTCTGTCTCTTATACCAACAATTCTGATTTTTCCATGTGTAATATTATACTATTTAAGCTACTTTTGAAAATTCTAATAGTAAGTAGGATTAGAATTAGATAGTTAGTAAGTGTTAGGTTTAGGATATCTTCAACCTCAAGTTTCTTCTTTTAATGAAAATTTCTCTTTAATTGTCTTTTAGATCTAGTTTTCATTTATTAGCACGTTTCAAATTTTGATTAGATAATTATAATGGGTTAATCTTTAGCTTCAAGTAGATATAATTTTTATGTGCTTTCTAGTTTAAACATCTAAAAATCTCTTTTCTTGCAAATTACGGTTTCTTAGAAAAATTAGAGTTTTCGTTAATGCAATCTAATGAGTATAAGAGACAGAATTATACACAACTAAGATGTCCAAGTAATTATTGAGACATCTCCATAATATATTTTAGTAAAAATAATTAAAACTTAATTTAAGCTTAAGTATGATAAAAATCAATGTCTAGTTTAGAATTGGTAATCTATTCTAGCTTCATAAAGTCTTTTAATAGTATGTTGTTAATTAAGAATACTATAAAAAGACATTCTAGTTCCATCCTAATTAGTTTAGATTAAATTAAGTACTTTCCCTGCTTTTACTAGAATAGATTAAGAAGTTTCTCAACAATTACTTGCTTTAGTTGATAATCTAGCTTAACATTAGGTTTTAATTGCTTACATTGTATTATGGTTTTGAGTAGAGACATAATTTCACCATCCATTGTTTGATCTTTCTTAACTATACAAATACCTGCAAAACTTGGTAATTGTATCCAACAATCCTTGTCGGAATGATTCCCACTCAACGTATACTACTACCAACTCCGTATAATTACAAAAGTGAGGTAGAGTGTAGTGATTTTGTGAGGTTTATTATTACTTGTTTGCTTTAAATTGATCTCTACCTTAAGTGATAGACAATAGGTTAAGATGGCACATTTCGTTCCTTGCACAAAATTGCTGATGCATCTCACGTTGCAAATTTATTTTTCAAGGAAATTTTGCGTCTTTATGGTATTCCTAAAATAATTGTTAGTGATAGGGATGTCAAATTTTTAGCCATTTTTGGCGTGTTTTGTGGGGTAAACTTGGTACTAAACTTTTGTTTTCAACTACTTGTCACCCACAAACTGATGGTCAAACCGAAGTGGTTAATCGAACTTTAGGTACATTGTTGCGTGCTATGATTAAATGGAATTTAAAGTCATGGGAAGAATGCATTCCATTCATTGAATTTGCATATAATCATTCTATGCATTCTTCTACTAATTATTCTCCTTTTGAGTTACTTTATGGCTTTAACCCGTTTATTCCATTGGATTTGTTTCCCTTACCAGTTTCTGAGTTTGCAAATATTGATGGTAAGAAAAAGGTGGAATGTGTCAAACAAATCCATGAGAAAGCAAGGCAATAGATTTTGGATGCCAATGAGCATGTGGCTAAAAGAGCATATAAAGGTCGCACGAAGATTGTGCTTGAACCTGGTGATTGGGTTTGGGTTCATTGGTGTAAGGAAAGGTTTCCCAACATAATCAGAAATCAAAGACAATCTTCATCATGGAGATGGACCATTCCATATTTTCAACTCGAAAGACGACAATGTACTTAAAATTTCAATTTTCCTGGTAAGTATAATGTTAATGCTTCGTTTAATGTTTCTGACCTTTCTACTTTCGATTTTAATGAAGTTTTAGATTCGAGGATGTATCATTTTGAGAAAAAGGGAGGGAATGATATGAGCCAAGAAGCTAGATCAAGCTTGACTAAGGTTCATGAAGAGTCATTGAAACAGCCAATTGGACCAATTACAAGGGCATGTGCAAAGAGGATCAAACAAGCCGTGCAAAGTTTGGTTCGAGGTGTTCTTGACGAGGAAGCCGTCCAAAACAAACTAGAGGTTGAATGGGCTTGTAAATCTGATTGGAACATTTTTCAAATCCAAATCCATAATGGAGAAGTCCAATGGTTTGAGTTTAGCTCTATTATTATGTAAAGCCCAACAGTGGCTTAAGTTTGTGTATATTGGGCTGGTTTAAGTTGGGCTTAGGTGTTGATTTAATTCTTAGTTTTAGACTCATTAATTAGCCTTAATGGGACCCATTTAGCCCAAATTTTGGGGGATCCTTATGGCTGAACCCTATCACTATCATTTTAGGAGTTTTTTAGCTAGTTTTTAGGACTTTATTAAGCCTATAAATAGGCATCATCGTATGAACTAATTCCTATGCATATCTTTTATTATTAAAACACTTGTCCTTTGTGAGGAAAAAGGTCTTCCTTTTAGTCTTTGGATTAAAAATTTGTTAGGATCATCGTTTGACCAACGGTGATTGTTCTAACCGACTTATAGATTTGGTTCTTGCCTGATTCATATGGTCAACAAGTCAATGCTCCCTTTAAACCTTGTTAAGAGTTGGGTTCTTGGCTCTCTAAAGACAACGGGTTGAATTCTTGCTTGATTCTTGTGTGTTCATTTTCATTCTTGTTTGTGTGTGTTTCCTGTCCAAAATTCTTGTGACCAACTTTGGAGTCGATAAGAAACGATTTTGTTGGAATCTTGAATTTTTGGGTTTCATGACATCAAGTCAATTGCACATGGGATTTATATCATATTTCTAGATCTAAAAAGACAGGGTCTTCTTCACACTTTCTCAATCTTATATGATTAGACCCCCTTTTGCATATCATGATATGGTATTAGTCCCCTTTCTTAGTTTTCAACATCGTAATGACTGCAAGTTTTTCCTTAGTCATTAACCAAGGATTATTGTGTCATTTTGAGAATTGGTCCCATAAATGGTACTTAATCCTGTCTAATTAAACCACATTTTGTGCGATAATCAAGAATTATTGGGTCTTCAATATCTCTTCTAAGCGTTCTTTGATTAGAACTCTTTTCCGATTTTTTAATCTCAAACAACTAGATCTCTTTTATTATTTCATAATGTTTTATAAGAAGTTCTCCTTTTGTGGCTCATAACATAGCACAATTTGTCCAGTTTCATAGTTTTGAATATCAAATTGTTACAACTTCTAATCTTAGCTATTAAACAAATATAATTGGCCTCATTTCTCAATTCTTTTTGAAATACGACTACATCTTATTCTTCATCTAGTCTAATAAAATCACATTATACTTTGTTATTTTGAGTTCTAAAGAACATTATGTCAGAAATTGAAACTTTTATTAGAACTCCTCTATTATTTCCAAGTCTAATACGACTAGTTGTCCTTTATAAATCATTATTCTTGTACGATTAGATCTCTATTGAGGTTTTCAACAATCTGATTAGTGAGCTTTAGTAGTCTCAATATCATATAATTATAACTTATTTCTTAGTGATTAAGCAAGTGTAATTGGCCTCATTTATCAGTTCTTCTAAAGCACGATTAGATCACCTTTTTGTTACATGAAAACACATCGTTTAGAACCACCTGTCTCTTATACACATCTAGATGTGTATAAGAGACAGGTGCGAGAACTCATCATAAAAGACTTAAACAAAAAGTGATCTAATCTGTCTTCAATTATACTGATTTAAATGTTCTTTTATTTGACACTCATTAATATTTCACAATAAAGGACAACTGGATTCTTTATTAGCTCTTAACATTACATGACTGGATCTCTTTTTGCGCTTCACCATATGGTACAATTAATCTCCTTTCTTGGCCCTAAATATCGTATGATTACAATTTCTTCCTTTGTCATTAAGCAAGGACAATTGGCCACATTTTATGAATATGTCCCATAGACGGTTCTTAATTTAATTTAATTAAATTACATTTTATGTTCTAATCATGAGTTATTAGATCTCATTATACTTTCTAAATTACTTTGATTAGACCACCTTGTGATTTAATTAAACTAAATTAACAATGAGATCTCCTTGTTATTTCTTAATATTTTATATGGAGTTCCCCTTTTGATTAAGAATTAAGAACATAGTACGAATAGTCCAGTTTCAGAAATTCTTAATATTGACTAAGTGACAATCTTCTTCCGTAGCCATTAAGCAAGCATAATTCACCTCATTTCTCTATTCTTTTTGAAATACGATTAGATCATTATTTGGTTCCGAATCTATTAAAAATGGAACTCGCTCTTGGTTCTTAATCTAGTCTAATTAGACATCACATTACGCATTCCTATTATGAGTTATTAGATCACATAATGTTTGTAAATGCACTTTGATTAGAACTCCTCTATTGTTTCCTAATTGAATACGACTAGATGTCCTTTACTAATCATTAATCTAGTATGATTATATCTCCTTTCAGGTTCATAATACAGTCTAATTAGTGACCTTTCATAGTCTTAATATCGTATGGTTACAACTTCTTCCTTAGTGATTAAGCCAGTGTAATTGGCCTCATTTATCAGTTTTTTTTTTCGAGAACGATTAGATCACCATTAGGTTATAAATCTTTTATGAAGAGAACTCGCTCTTGGCTCTAAATCTTGTCTAATTATATCATATTTTACGTTCTTATCGTGAGTTATCACATCACATTATGTTCTTAAATGTACTTTTATTAGAACTCATTTCAACACATCTAATCTAATATGATAGGATTCTTTATTATATTCTTAATATTATACGATTATAACACCCTTTATATTAAGAATTAATAAACAGTATTTTATGTTCTAATCAAAAGTTATTAGGTCTCATTATCCTTTCCAAATGTACATTGATTAGAACACCTGATGCGAACCCCATGCAATCAATGAGATGCCATGCTACACAACCATTCTAGATGGCACCAAAACCTTAATGATCGAATCCAATGTTAGTCACAAGAATTGTGGACAGCAAACACACACAAACAAGAATGAAAAAGAACACACAAGAATTAAGCAATAATTAAACCCGTTGTGTATAGGGAGAAAGAACCAAAATCCTAACAAGATTTAAAGAGAGAATTGGCCCGATACTTATATGAATCAGGCAAGAACCTAATCTATAAGTCGGTAAGAACAATCACCATTGCCCAAGCGATGATCCCAACAAAGTCTCAATACGCAGACTAAAAGAAAGAATTTTTCCTCACAAAAAAGTAGAATTTTATTGACAAAAATATGCTGTAAAATTTGTCCATACGTTGATGCCTATTTATAGGCATCAAAAGTCCAAAAAACTGTGAACTTAAACCAACCCAATTTACACAAACTTAAAGTACTATTGCTTTTATCAATAATAGACTTAAACACATAAAACTCCAAGTAACAATATAAAATAATATTCAGCTCTCAGATATAAAGGATTTCCACTTGTGCTTCATTTTGAAGAATTGGACTTCATGTAATAATGAATTGAAGGTAGTCCGAACCAACTTGATCAAAGTACCACAAATGTGCTCCAATCTTGGCAAGCTCAATTCCATGCTCGCTCTAGCTTTCATCTCCTCATCTTGACACATCTATAGGCTAATCGGATCTGTATCATTATAAGAGACTCGAAACTAATACCATCAAATCTTGCCTTGATAAGAAAAACACAGATTAGTCAAATGCCAATTAGTTCCGATTCTATTATAGATGGAACTCACTCTTATTCTTCGTCTACTCTAATTAAATCACATTAGCATTGTTCATTTATCGAAGCATAACATTATGTTCAAGAATGCACTTTAATTAGAACTCCTCTGTATTTAGAACTAATCCATACTAGATGTGTATAAGAGACAGATATTATATTGAGGGCGAATCCTTTCGAGGAGGGAAGGAAACAATCGATTAGTGACGTTACGTAGTCTCAATATCATTTGATTCGGAACTGATAACTTAGTGAATAAGCAAACCAAGTCTAGTTCACTAAGAAATCAGTTATAATGAAGCACGATTAGAGACTTTTTGTTTACTAGTCTCTTATGAAAAGTGCTCGCACTTGGTTCTAATCTTGTCTAATTAAAATATATTCTGATTTTCTTATCATGAGTTAGCACATCACATTATGTTTTTAAATGTTCCTTTATTTGAACTCCTTCATATTTCATAATCTGGTATGACTAGATTCTTTATTAGTTCTTAATATTATATTTTTGTATCTCCTGTTGTGCTTCAAAATGGTACGATTAATCTCCTTTCTTAGCTCTAAATATCATATGATTTCAATTTCTTCCTTTATCATTAAGCAAGGACAATTGGCCGTATTTTATGAATACATCCCACGGACTGTTCTTAATTTACATCTAATGTGTATAAAGAATTTATGTTCTAATCATGAGTTATTTGTCTCATTATCCTTTCTAAATTACTTTGATTAGACCCCCTAACTGATTTCTTAGTCTAAAACAACGAGATCTCCCTTATTATTTCTTAATAATTTGTACGGAGTTCACCTTTTGGGGCTCATAACATTGTACGATTAGTCTAGTTTATTAATTCTTAATATTGAATGAGTACAACTTATTCCTTATCCATTAAGAAAGTATAACATCTAGATGTGTATAAGAGACAGGTTCCAATTAGCTCATCTTTTGGTTCCGAATCTTTTAGAAATGGAACTCGCTCTTGGTTCTTAATCTAGTCTAATTAAATAACATTATACATTCCTAATATGAGTTATTAGATCACATTATGTCTGTAAATGCACTTTGATTAGAACTCCTCTATTATTTCCAGTCAAATACAACTAGATGTCCATTATTAATCATTAATCTTCTATGACTATATCTCCTTTGAGGTTAATAATACAGTCTAATTAGTGACCTTTTGTAGTCTTAATATCGTATGATTACAACTTCTTCCTTAGTGATTAAGCCAGTGTAATTGGCCTCATTTATCAGTTTTTTTTTCAAGCATGATTAGATCATCTTTAGGTTATAAATCTTTTATGAATAGAACTCCCTCTTGGTTTTAATCTTGTCTAATTAAATCGTATTTTACGTTCTTATCATGAGTTATCACATCACATTGTGTTTTAAATGTAATTTTGTTAGAACTCTTATTTCAAGTTTCTTAATCTAATATGACAGGATTCTTTTATTTTTCTTAATATTATATGATTGTATCACATTTTACGCTTCATAATACGGTATGATTAGTCTCATTTCTTAGTTCTCAATATCGTACGATTACAACTTCTTCCTTAATCATTAAGAAAGGGTGATTGGCCCCATTTCGTCAATAAGTCTAGCAAATAGTTCTTAATCTAATTTAATTAAATCACGTTTTATGTTCTAATCATGAGTTATTATATCTCATTATCCTTTCTAAATGTACAATGATTACAACACCTGATGCGAACCCCGTGCAATCAACTTGATGCCATGATACCCAACCATTCTAAATAGCACCAAAACCCTAAGGATCGACACCAAAGTTGGTCACAAGAATTTTGGACAACAAACACACACAAACAAGAACGAAAAAGAACAAACAAGAATCAAGCAAGAATTTAACCCGTTGTCTATAGGGAGAAAAGAACAAAAATCCTAACAGGATTTACTAAGAGAGAATTGGCCTGATGCCTATGTGAATCAGCAAGAACCTAATCTATAAGTCAGTAAGAACAGTCACCATCTCTCAATAATGATCCCAACAAAGCCTGAATACACATCTAGATGTGAAAGAACATTCTCACAAAAAGGTAGAATTTTATTGAGAAAAATATGGGATCATCGCTTGGGCATATGGTGAGATGTGTATATATAGGCTTAATCAAAGTCCAGATAACTAGCTAAAAAACTCCAAAAATGGTAGTGGTAGGGTTCGGCCATAAGTAGCTTGCTTATCTTGGGCTAAATGGGCCTTACCAAGGCTTATTAATGAGGCTAAAAACCAAGAATTAAACCGACACTTAAACCCAACTTAAACCAGCCCAATTTACACAAACTTAAAGTACTATTGGGCTTTAATCAATAATAGACTTAAACACCTAAAACTCCAAGTAACAATATAATATAATATTCAGCTCTTGAATTTAAAGGATTTCCACTTGTGCTTCATTTTGAAGATAATTATCGGACTTCACGTAATAATGAATTGAAGACAGTCCAATCCAACTCGATTAAAGTACCACGAATGTGCTCCAATCTTGGCAAGCTCAATTCCACGCTTGCGCTAGCTTTCAGCACCTTCGTGGTACTTTAAAGAGTTAGCGGACTGTCTTCAATTGATTATTACGTGAAGTCCGATTCTTCAAAAGAAGCACAAGATAAGAAATACATGTGTATTAGTCACAATTCATTATTGCATGTCCGATTCTATTGAGACTATCGTAAATTCATTATTGCATGAATTGATTCTTTTAAAATCCGATTAGATCTTCTTTTAAAAGATTCTATTATAAATGGAACTCACTCTTATTCTTCGTATACTCTAATTAAATCACATTATGCATTGTTATTGTGAGTAATTAGATAACATTATGTTCGAAAATGCATCTTTGATTAGAAGAGACAGGATATTGAGACTACCTAAGCTGTCTCTTATACACATACTTTCTTGTGTATAAGAGACAGAGATTATGAAATAAACTAGTTCAAATAATCTAATAATGACTGGATTCTTTATTAGTTCTTAATATTAAATGATTAGATCTCCTTTTGTGCTTCACAATATGGTACGATTAATCTCTTTCTTAGCTCTAAATATCGTACAATTACAATTTCTTCCTTTGTCATTAACCAAGGACAATTGGCCACATTTTATGAAAAAGTCCAACAGACGGAAAAATTAAATTTGTCAAATTAAATCACATTTTATGTGTATCTAATCATGAGTTATTTGAGAAAAGTTATCCTTTCTAAAGTAATTTGAATCATAATAACTTACCCATTTCTTAGTCTATACACATGCTAGATGTTAATAACTGACAGAATGATTTTATATAGACTTCCCCTTTTTCCGCTCAGGAACATAGTACGATTAGTCTAGTTTCTTAGCTCCTAATATTGAGCGAGGACAACTTCTTCCTTAGCCATTAAGAAAGTATAATTCACCTCATTTCTCTGTTCTTTTTGAAATATCATTAGATCATATTTTGGTTCCGAAACTATTAGAAATGGAACTCGTTCTTTGTTCTTAATCTAGTCCAATTAAATCACACTACGCATTCCTATTATGAGTTATTAGATCACATTATGTTTGTAAATGCACTTTGATTAGAACTCCTCTATTATTTCCTAGTCGAATAAGACCTAGATGTCCTTTACTAATCATTAATCTAGTACGATTATATCTCCTTTAAGGTTCATAATACAGTCTAAGTGTTAGTGACCTGTTGTAGTCTTAATATCATATGATTACAACTTCTTCCTTATTGATTAAGCTAGTGTAATTGGCCTCATTTATCAGTTTTTTTGCGAGAACGATTAGATCACCTTTAGGTTATAAATCTTTTATGAACAGAACTTGCTCTTGGCTCTAAATCTTGTCTAGTTAAATCGTATTTTACATTCTTATCGTGAGTTATCACATCACATTATGTTCTTGAATGTACCTTTATTAGACCTCATTTCAAGTTTCTTAATCTAATATGACAGGATTCTTTATTAGTTCTTAATATTATACGATTATAACTCCTTTTACACTTCATAATACGGTACGGTAGTCTCATTTCTTAGTTCTAAAACTTCGTATGATTACAACGTACACTAGCTTAGTCATTAATAAAGGACTATTGGACACATTTCTAGCAAATACTTCTTAATCTAGTCTAATTAAATAACATTTTATGTTCTAACCATGAGTTATTAGATCTCATTATCCTTTCCTCAAATGTACATTGATTAGAACACCTGATGCGAACCTCGTGCAATCAATGAGATGTCATGGTACCCAACAATTCTACAACCAAAATCCTAACAAGATTTAAAGAGAGAATTGGCCTGATGCCTATTTGAATCAGCAAGAACCTAATCTATAAGTTGGTAAGAACAGTCACCATTGCTCAAGCAATGATCCCAACAAAATCTTAATACGCAGACTAAAAGAAATACTTTTTCTTCAACAAAAAGAAGAATTTTATTGACACAAATATGCTGTAAAATTCGTCCATATGTTGATGCCTATTTATAGGATGAATAAGTCTAGAAAATTTGCTCAAAAACTCCTTAAAAGATAGTGCTAGGGTTCAGCCATAAGTAGCTCCAAATCTGGGGCTAAATGGGCTAATTCAAGGTGTACTTAGCCTCATTAATAAAAACCAAGGAATAATAAACTTAAACACATAAAACTAAACACATAAAACTCCAAGTCAAAAGACAGATTTGGATTCAGCTCTTCGACTTAAAGGATTTCCACTTGTGCTTCATTTTGAAGAATTGGACTTCATGCAATAATGAATTGAAGATACTCCAATCCAACTCAATCAAAGTACAACGAATGTGCTCCAATCTTGGTATGCTCAATTACATACTTGCTCTAGCTTTCATCTCATCATCTTGACACATCTTTAGGCTATTCGGATCCGTACTATTCCCTCACTGTATTGAAAGGATTTGCTCTTGAATCCATACCTGGATAAGAAAAACATAGATTAGTCCAATGGGACACAACAAATTGCACTATTGTGAACACAGCAAAGTTTCGCAAAATAATTATCCAAACAGTTAAACAAATGTGCACACCAAAGTATAAAATCATTCAGCTTTGTTAAGTTAAGCACAATTTTAGCAATTGCCGAAATACACTGATTTTGATACAAATTGGAAGTTATTTGTCTGAAAACAAAAATTTTAATCAAATATGTATAAGAGACAGCCAAATTGATACGATTCCATTCTTACAAAATATTGGACCTAAATCAATCATCTTTGGTTGCTCAAAAACTAATTAAGGAGCAAATGCTTTCGATAGCGTGTCCAAGTAAAATAAAATCAAACAAGATATCACGAGATAACAAAAACATGGATCTTGACTTGGACAAAAATTTAATATTTTGAAGCAAACTTTACTTGAATTTAGAGATTCATAAAAAAAGTTCACCAAGCTAACAAGGTTATCCAAGATATTTTTGACCAAAAGTGAAATGTTGAAAATCATGTAGCATGGTACACAACAATTCAAATTGGATTTGATCCCAAGGGATTATCAACTAACCTTTTGACAAATTTATCCAAAAAATACTCTAGAATTGGAATTGAAGTCCAAGAATCCAAGATGCCTTTTCTGTTAAAAACAACAATCAAGTAAAAGTAATTAATTTTAATCACGAAATAAAGACAAAATGTACAATAAAAATCTGTCTAAATTTAGAATTAAATTTGTACAATTTCTTACGATGCTCAAATCTAGGAATTTTAGCACAAAAAGTAGAAAGAAGTTCGTACCTTTGAGATAGGGTATTGACTATCATATCTTTCTTACCTCACTTTGGAGGAAATGATGAGATACTCAATTGGGAGGTTAGTTCATCAGGACTTACACCTTTGAAGGCCTGCACACATAAGAAACAAAACTAGACAAAGATAAATCAAGGTTAGGCATGACATAATAATTATCTTAAAATCTTTCTCATTTCTCTTTTTTTCTTGGCTTATGGTCGACACCTTTAAAATATTTTTACCTTGACTTTTACACTATATGACTTTTCCCACTTTGCTCTTTACTTTTATTCCATTCAAGAAATTTTCTTTGAATTTCTAATCTTTCTTCATTTATTTACTTGTAATCAATGTAAAATTTTTACCCTTTTTAGTCAAGTGATACGCCTTAGGTATAGCTATCATAGAAACTATTTTCAGATAACACTCATAGCTCACGAAGTTGTAAATGACATGTGTGCAAAGATGCTACATCACAAACTACATTATCAAAATACTTACCAATGGTGAAGGATAAAATAACTCGCTTAGTTACCTCAAACACTTCAGTTTCAGTTGACCATCGGAACTAATAAGCTTTTGGATGTGGTGAAGTAGGCAAATTCAAATTTTCAACAAGGTATGTACTTGCCATATTAACCCATATGCTACTATCAATTATAGAACAACAAATCCATTCATTCACAAGAATTGTTGGGTTCTTTCCACTCTTTAGTTCACTCTGAAAGTCTTTGGAAGACTATGAGGACAAAGTGAGTCTCCAATTATGTCTTAACCACTTAATTGGACAGACTTTGATCGATTTGGATAATCACAGCCAACGACAAATAAGAGACAAAAACTTACGGATTTAAGCTTCAAAGAACAAGAGACTACAAAATATCGAGACTACTTGAAGCAACAAAATGCATAGAAAACATCTAAAAATTAGGTCAGTAAATTTACCAAATAAAAAAAAACAAAGAAACTAAGCACACAAGAACAAACAAGTAGCACTTATGACTAACTAGAAATTAAAAGAACCAACAAAATTAATTTATATTTTGACAGAATTACAATTTTGAAAAGTACACCTTGATTTAGAAAGTTACCATTGTTTCTTATAGGAATCTAGATGTGTATAAGAGACATTGGGATTACGTTAAGTAATCCAAATCCTACTAGCATTAGGATTAGTTTTCACGAGTCCAACTGGATTTAGGATATTTTTTAATGCTTTTATTTTCTCTTTTACGCCAAACAAATTTTTTTCTTTTTTTTTAATTCTACCAAGGGCACTTCTTTTTTTTATCAATACTTTATTGAAGCAACAAACAACCTAGATTTAATGGTAATCAATGATCAAGGTACAACACAAGAAGAACAAGGCACAACATAAGAAGAACAAGGCACAAGATCAATAACAAAACAAGACTCAACAAGGAAAATTTTTTTCGGATCAGCATACAACAATGATGAACAGTCACTGTGAACAATATTGATTTCTAGTACGCGAACAGTAACGATGAACAGTAACTTTTTTTTGGCAAAAACTAAGATATGATTTTCTTTGAAAGAAAGTCCAGAAAAATCAAAGAGGGAAAATAAATAGTATTGAATCCCAGTTATGTTAATCATGTTTTGATGATGACCAAATCACACTAAGGGTTTGAAAATAAGTGTGTAGAAAAACAGGAAGGTTCGGACGCAAATGATCGTCCGAACAAAACAACCAGAAGACTCCAAGTTTGCGTAAATTTCCAGTGTTCACATCTGTCTCTTATACACATCTCGGACGAAGAACAGCGTCCGACCATATTTTTTCAGAAGACATTGCATCTACTGGACGCAGGTTCTGACACTTCCTCAGATGTCTGAACAAGTACCCTCAGAAAACGGATGCAGGATTTAGCAGCGACCGTCCGAACGGTTCAGCGGCTAGTTCGTTCGGACGCATACTTGCTGCATCAGCCGTCCGACCAAGGTCCAATGGCTAGTTTTCCAGTAAGTAGAAAATAGCTGTTGGAAAGTTGTTAGAAGAAGATTTTGGACAACTATAAATAGCCCTTAACCTAAATTAAACAGAAGAAATTTCTACATTGATTACAAGTAATACTTGAGCTATTTGGGAGAAATAGCGGGTACAAGTGTTATAATAGTGTAGGTAGTTTTGTGAAAAGACCTTAGAAGTGTAAGAGTTCTTCAAGTGTAAGAGTGGAGAGATAACAATTGTAACAAAGAGAGGTTGTGAGTGTAAAACTCTTGGCTCAACTAAAGGAAATTAGTGTGAGCAAGAGTGATCCTCATTTGTGTACAAGAGGTTATTGTCTCACCTACTTTGAAGAGACTTTTAGTGACTAAACTTCAAGTTGAGAACTTGGTAGTTTCCTTGGAAGAAGCTCTTTGTAGTTGTAAGCTCCAAGATTGAGAAGCTTGGAAGTTTGGTTTGATACTCTTAATCTCAATCTTCTAATTTGTTCTTACTTAAGCTTAAATTGTTGAATATCTATTGTATTCATTTGTGCTTAAGTTTTTATTTGGTGCATAAAGTTTGCATTTCTTATTAAGCACATAAAAAGGTTTGTTTTTGAAATAACCTAATTCACCCCCCCCTCTCTTAGGTTGCCCTTTGGGACCAACAAATAGAACTTACCATAATTGAATTAGCTCTGATACCAATCATATGCAAACCCGTGCACAATCGACTTGATGTCACGAAACCCAACAATTCAAGATGGCACCAAAATGATAGGGATCTTATCCAAAGTCTTGTCACAAAAATGAAGAGTCTGTCTCTTAGACAGAAGGAAAAAGAACATGTAGAGATAAGCAAAAATTCAACCATTTGTAGTATAGTGAGACAAGAACCAATGAACTTAAGAAATTTTAAGAGCGAGAATTGACCCATTGCCTATATGAATCAAGCAAGAACCAAACCCATAAGTCAGATAGAACAATCACCCTTGCTCTAGTGATGATCCCACCAAGAGATCATTTGACTGGTAAAAGCCATTCAATGGCAAGTGTCTTTGACCTGTCTCTTATAGACATGTATATGTGTAAAAGAGACATGATAGCTGATACTAAGGCGTACTACCTTCTCTTATACAAATCTAGACCAAGAAACTCCTAATAAGGTAGTGCTAGGGCCCAGCCATAAGTACCCCCACAATTTGGGCTAAATGGACATTATTAAGGCTAATTAATGAGCCTAAAAACTAAGAATTAAACCAGCATTTAAACCCAACTTAAACTAGCCCAATTTACGCAAGCTTAAAGTACTATTGGGCATTACACAATGATAGACAGAAACGCAAAAAAAATCCAAGTAACCATATAACACAATATTCTTCTCTTGGACTAAAACAATCTCCACTTGTATTTCACTTTGAAGAATTGAACTTCATGTAATAATGAATTGAAGACGGTCCAATCCAAATGAGAGAAGTACCACGAATGTGCTCCAATCTTGGCAACCCTGTCGAGTCCACGCTGTGCTCTAGCTCCCATCTCCTCATCTTGACACATCTTTAGGCAATTTTGATCCGTATCATTCTCTTCCTTCTCGAAAGGATTCGTCCTCGAATCCGACCCTGGATAAGAAAAACACATATTACCTAAATAGGACACAAGATTAGCAGAAGATAGGGCATGAAGCTATGAACTATTGTAAACACAACAAAGTTTTGCAAAGTAATTATCCAAACTGTTAAAAAAATGTGCATGCCAAAATATAAAATCATTCAGTTTTGGTAAGCTATGTGCCATTTGAGCAATTGCTTTAATACACTAATTTTGACACAAATTCGAAGTTATTTGTCTGAAAAAAAAAATTAGTCAAGGTGTTTTGCGGCGAAATTGATATTATTTTATTCTTACAAAATATTGGATTTAAATCACACAACTTTGGTTGCTCAAAAACTACGGAACAAAAGTTCAATAGCGTGTCCAAGTAAAATAAAATCAAGCAAGTTATCACGCTATAACAAAAACTTGACTTCCTGGACAAAATTTGAGTATTTTGAAGTCAACTTTATTTGAAATTAGAGATTCATAAAAAAAGTTCACCAGGCCAGCAAAATTATCCAAGATATTTTGAATAGAGGTGAAATTTTGAAAATAATGTAGCATGCTAACACTACAATCAAATTAGATTTGATACAAGTAATAGATTGTCAACTAAGATTTTGGACGAATTTATCCAAACAATGATCCATGAATTGGAATTGAAGTCCAAGTCTGAGAAAATTCCTTTCTCTATTCATTATTGTTGTTCAAGTTAAAGGAATTAAGTTCTTAATCAAGAAATAAACAAAATGTACACTAAAAATATTCTAAATTCAGAACTAAAATTGTACAATTTCTTATGATGCTCAAATCTAAGAATTTCAGCACATAAAGTAGAATGAAGTTCATACCTTTGAGATAGGGTATTGACTATCATTCTGTCTTACCCCAATAGTACTTGAAAGCTTGAGATACTCGATTGGGAGGTTTGTGCATCACGATTCTTGATTAAAATTAATGGTTCGGACGCTGACTTTATTGTTCAGTCTTGATGTGTAAAGAGATTCTCTCTTTTTCTTGGCTTATGGTTGAAACCTTTACAAACCTTTTATCTTCACTTCGGCAGCTATTTGACTTTTCTCAAGATGAGGAGACACTTTATTCCGTTCAAGAAATTTTTTTGAATTTCTAATCTTTCTTCAATTATTTGATGTTGTGATAAAGCAATAAATTTAAAATTTTTACCCCTTTACACAAGTGAGGCGCCTTAGTAAAGCTATCAAAAAATAATTTTCAGATAATTCCCAAAGCCCACCTATTTGTAAATGACATTTGTGCAAAGGTACAACATCACAAACTACCTTGTTAGAATACTTACCAGTAGTGAAGGATACAATAACTAGCTCAGTTACCTCAAATACTTCACTTTCAGTTGACTATCAGAACTTATAAGGTTTTGGACATGGTAAAGTATGGCAATTCAACTTTTCAAAAAGGTATGTACTTGCCATATTAACCCATATGCTACTATCAATTATAGTAACACAAACCCTTTCACTCACAAGAACCACAGGGAAGAAAGTCTCTGCTAGCATACAAGACATCACAAATAAAACTCACTAAACAAAGTGGTTAGTGTTAGAAAAAATTAATCAAATACTTTCCTCACCACTTGGCTTTACTCTTTGGAAAGCAATTCACTCAAGTTGTATCACTCAATCCTTCGTGTATACCCTTAATTGAATGGCTTTTACCAGTCAAATGATCTCACCACACACTGCCTTATTCCACTCTTTAGTTCACACTCAAAGCCTTTTGAAGACTACGAGGACCAAAGTGAACTCCAATTATGTCTTAGCCACTTAATCGGTTGGAAGTGAAAGAAAAAAAAAATCATGGGCTAAAATAAATAATCACGAGCTAACGACAAATAAGAGACATCAAATCTTGGATTGAGCTTCAAAGAACAAGAGACAACAAAATACCCTAGACTACTTGAAGCAACAAAAGGTATAGAAAATAATTGAGAATTTGGTAAGAAAATTTACCAATTAAAAAAAAGAAACTAAGCACACAAGAACTAACAAGTAGCACTTCAGACTAACAATGAAATTAAAAGAACCAACAAAATTAAGTGCTTTTGACCAGAAATACAAATTTGAAAAGAAGACCTTGATTTAGAAAGTTTCAAAAATACAAAGTTTCCTAAAATGGAAAGTGCCAAAATTGGTGAATTTCCTAATTTATTTGAGATTAGGGTAAGTAATACAAATTGTACTTGGATTAGGAGTAGTTTTCTAGTCCAACTGGGATTAGGATAATTTTCCTATGTCAACTTGATTAGGGTTTTCAAATCTAATTAGGATTAGGAGAAGAAACCAATTCCAAATAGGACTTGGACATGAAACCAATTCCAAATAAGATTAGAATAAGGAAACCAAGTGCAATTTGGATTGGAATAAGGAGTGTCAAACACAAACAGTTTGGATAATTACTTTGCAAAACTTTGCTGTGTTTACAATAGTTCATAGCTTCATGCCCTATCTTCTGCTAATCTCTTGAGTATTTAATTAATATTGTTTTTCTTTATTCAAGGTCGGATTCGAGGCCGAATCCTTTGGAGAAGAAATTTTTTTCTTTTGTTGGTCCATTTGGCCATGGTTACCTGGATTTTTTTTTTTTTTCTAAATCAATAAGAATAGAGAAGGAGCATACAACCAAGATTGAATAACAATAAAGTATCAAAGTATGACAGAAGAAGAACAAGGCACAAAATCAAAAACAACACAAGAATCAATATGAAAAAAAATTTCTGGATGAACAGTAACCGTGAACAACAACGATGAATAGTATGTGAACAATTGGTTTCAACAACATTTGTCTTGGCTGAAACTCTAGACATGATCTTCTTTGAAAGAAAGTCTTTCTTCCAATAGGGAAAATAAATAGCACTGAAAATTTTAGAATTGGACTAGCTTTGATTTTTATAATGCGAACCCCATGCGCAATTGACTTGATGCCACGAAACCCAACAATTCAAGACGGTAGCAAAACCCTAAGATTCAACTCCAAAGTTTGTCACAAGAATTTTAGAGAGCAAACACGGACAAACAAGAATGAAAAAGAACACATAAGAGTTAAGAAAAATTCAACCCATTGTCTATAGTGAAATAAGAACCAAACTCTTAAGAAAATTTAAAGCGAGAATTGACCATTGCTTATACGAATCAAGCAAGAACCAAACCCATAAGGGATAGAACAATCATCGTTAGCTCTAGCGATGATCCCAACAAAATTTTAATCACATTAGGTCCCGCAAATGGTTCTTTGATTAGAACTCCTCCAAATTTTATTGACAAAATGTCTGTAACATTCGTCCATATGATGATGCCCATTTATAGGCTTTATAAAGTCTTCAATTCTAACATGACTGAGTTTGTGATGTACTACCTTTTGCTGAAATGTTTATATTTACCTCCAAAATTTGGGCTAAATGGGCCTTATTAAGGCTAATTAATGAGCCTAAAAATTAAGAATTTAACCAGCATTTAAACCCAACTTAAACTAGCCCAATTTACACAAGCTTCAAGTACTATTGGGCTTTACACAATGATAGACTGAAATACATAAAAATCCAAGTAACCATCTAACATAATATTCTGCTCTTGGACTTAAAGAATTTCCAGTTGTGCTTCACTTTGAAGAATTGGACTTCATGTAACAACTAATTGAAGATAGTCCAATCCAACTCAATCAAAGTACCACGAATATGATCCAATCTTGCCAAGCTCAAGTCCACACTTTCTCTAGCTTTCAAAGTCATCTAAGATAGGACTTTAGCCTGATTATATCCACATCATTCCCTCCTTATAGGAAAGGATTGGTTATCTTCATCTAGTCTAGATAAGATAACACATTTCTCTTATACACAATGAGACACAAGATTAGCAGAATAATTACTATGTTGTGTAATCAGTTTTATTGTGAACACAACAAAGTAATTATCCTGTCTCTTAAACAAATGTGCAGATAGTATAAAATCATTCAGTTTTGATAAACTAAGCACAATTTGAGCAACTTGGAAATACACTGTTTTTGCAACAAATTGCATGTTATTTGTTCCAAAAACAAAAATTTCAGACAGTCAAAGTGACCTCATTTATCAGTCTTTTTTTAGCACAATTAGATCACCATTTCGTTCAAAATCATTCATAATGGTTCTTAAGGTTATTAGTTTCGGTAACGTGTCTACACAAAATAAAATTAAACAAGTCATCACGCCATAACAACAACTTAAATTGACTTGGGCAAAATTTGAATATTTTGAAATAAATTGAACTGTTGAAAATCATGTAGCATGCTAATACAACAATATCAAATTATAGTTTGCCCAAGTAAGTGATTATCATCTAAGGTTTGGACGAATTTATCCAAACAATACTCCATGAAATGGAAATGAAGTCCAAGAATCAAATACGAGTGTGAACTAATCTTAAGAGTGGAATAAGGCAAATTGCTGTCTCTAAAAACACTTCTAAGTTCTTTAAATTTGTACAATTTCTTATGATGCTCAAATATAAGAATTTAATCACAAAAAGTACACAAAGAAGTTCAAACCTTCGGGATAGGGTGTTGACCATTATATCTTCCTTACCTTGCTTTGGTTGAAATAATGAGATACTCAATTCAGAGGTTAGAGCATCATAACTTACACCTTTGAAGGGCTGCACATAAGAAACAAAACTAGACAAAGATAAATCATGGCTAGGCTTGACATAACAAATTTACTTGATATCTCCCTCTTTTCTCTCTTTTTCTTGGCTCATGGTTGAAGCTTTTACAATCCTTTTATCTTGACTTTCGGTAGCTATTTGATTTCATTTATTTGATGTTGTGGAAAAGCAATATCAATTTTTTGCACTCTTTCCATAAGTGATAGCCTTAGTATAGCAATCATGAAAACCACTTTCAAATAATTCCCATTGCACACCAATGATTCTTCTGTTGTTCACAGTTATTGCCTACACTCTTCTGTATAAGAGACAATTCCCTCAAGTTGTATCACTCAATTCCTCGTGTATACCCTCAATTGAATGGCTTTTATCACTCGAATGTTCTCACCACACAGTGCCTTTTTCCACTCTTTAGTTCGCTCTCAAAGTCTTTGGATGACTATGGGAGAAGGTCCAAAGTGAGCTCCAATTATGTCTTAACCATTTAATTGGTTGGAAGTCAAAGAAAACTTTAATCACAACAAATTAACAAAGAAGAGACACCAAACTTTTGGATTTAAGCTTCTTGAATAAGTGACAACAAAATATTTGTTTCTTATACACTGCTAGAGGTGTATAAAAGAACTAAGAATCACATCTTAGTTTCCTGTCTCTTGAGTTCCATTTCTAAATGATTTATAAATAAAAGATGACCTAATTGTATTACGAAAAGTATAGAGAAATGAGACCAATTATACTTGCTTAATAGCTAAGGATGAAGTTATTAGTCATTAGATTGATCCAAGAAACTAGACTAATTGTCTTATATTATGAGCCACAAAAGGAGAACTCCTTTCGTAAATAATAAGAAATCTTAAAGGAGATCTAGTCATGTTAGATTAAGAAATAGGTAACGTGTTCATTAATCAAAGTTCATTTAGAAAGGATAATGAGATCTAACAACTCATTATTAGAACTTAAATTGTTATTTATCTAGACTAGATGAAGAACCATTTGCGGGTCCTATTCTTAAAATTAGACCAATTATCCTTGCTTAATGTCTAAGGAAGATGTTGTAACCATACGATATTAAGAACTAAAAAATGAGACCAACCGTACCATATCACAAAGCACAAAAGGCAATCTAATCATACGTTACTAAGAACAGATAAAGATGATCTAGTACATACCTATTTCTTGTGAAATATGAAAGGTACTACATCTATTAAAAGTAAATTTAGATGTGTATCTGATACACATCTTAACTCATCATAAGAACATAAAATATGATTGAATTTGAGGAGATTAATAACCAAGAGCAAGAACCATTATGAATGATTTTGAACGAAATGGTGATCTAATTGTGCTAAAAAAAGACTGATAAATGAGGTCAATTATACTTGTTGAATGACCGAAGAAGAAGTTCTTATCATATCTTTTGAGAATACAAATTTCACCAATCAGATTATGTTATGATTTCAAAGAACATCTAATCATAGAAGAATAAGAATTAACAAAGGACATTTAGTCGTATTGGATAAGAAATAATAGAGGAGTTCTAATCAATGTACATTGGCGAAATGTTATTTGAGATCTAACTACTCGTAATAAGAATCCTTAATGTGATTTGTATAATCTAATTTGATACCAAGAGACAAGTTCTTATTTATTGAACATCAAGTAAGGTGAATTGAAAAGTGATTAATAGATCCATTTAGAAATGGATAAGAGTCAACTACATAGATGTGTATAAGAGACAGCTATATTAGTTCTTAATGTTATACGAGCAGTTCTCCATTTGCAGCTCAAAACACAGAAGGATTAGTCCAGTTTCTTAGTTTTGAACTGACAAATGGAGAAGCTGCTTGTATAACATTAAGAACTAATATAGGAGACCTAGTCATATAAGATTAAAGAATGGGCAAATATTTCTAATCAAAGAGACAGTTCAAAAGATAAAGTGATCTAATATCCCGTTATTAGAGCATAAAATATGATTTAATTCTTATACACATTAAGAACCATTTGCGGGACCCATTCTTTTCTTATGAGGCAATAATCCTTTCTTAATAACTCTTGCAGTCATTCGATATTGTGAATTTAGAAAAGGGACTAATCGTACTTTATTATAAAGCACAAAAGGACGTCAAATCATATAATTTCATGAACTAATAAAGAAGATTCTATCATATTAGATCAAGAAATATGATAGAAGTTCTAATAAAAGTACATTTAAAAGCATAATAGAATGTAACAACTAATAATAAAGGCATGAAATCAATTCGGTAAGACAAGATTGAGATAAAAAAGCGAGAACAATCCACAAAAGATTTATTGCAAGTGGGAAGAGACTTTCTTCCCTGAGGCTCTTGTGAATGAATGGGTTTGTGTTGCTTAATGACTAAGAAACAAGTTGTAATCGTACGATGTTGAGAATACAAAAGGTCACTAATCGATTATGTTACATAATCTGATTAGTGACCTTTTGTATTCTCAACATCGTACGATTACAACTTCTTTTTTTTTTAGCAACCACTGTACTCGGCGAGAATTTTATTTGCTAATTTGCAATGAATACAAGAGGATGCCTATACATCTGTCTCTTATACACATCTAGATGTGTATAAGAGACAGAATTGTTTCTTGGTGCATATTCAACATAAATAGGATTGTTTATGCCCTCATTTGTTAAACTTGTCAGCAACTTGACTGGTCTCTAGGTAAATACATGTGAAAACAAAACATTTCTGCCATCTTGGAAGTCTTTGATGATTGCAACTCATTATCAATGCTCCATGAATGGAGTTATAATAAAAGTACATTTAAAAACATAACGTGATGTAATAAATCATTATAAGAATGTAAAATATGATATAATTAGACAACATTAAGAACCTAGAGCAGGAACAATTCATGAAAGATTTATTACCAAATGGTGATGTAATCATGCTCAAAAAAAATGATAAATGAGGCCAATTATACAAGTTGAATGACTTAGGAAGAAGTTCGAATTACGAAATTGAGAATAGGAAAGGTCACTAATTTTGTTGGTTAATATAGTCTTCAGATGCTCATCTAATCATCGAAGAATAAAATTTTATAAAGGACATTTTGTCATATTAGAATAAGAAATAATAGAGAGTCTAATCAAAGTACATTTGGAAATATGATGTGATCTTACTATTCTTAATAAGAATGCATACTGTGAGTTAAATAGACTATATTAAAATCCAAGAACGAGTTCTATGAAGAAAAGATTCAGAACTAAAAGATGATCTTGTCGTATTTCAAAAAGAACAGAAACAAGGGCTGTTGCTTAATGTCAAGGGAATAAGTTGTAATCATTCAATATTTAGAACTAAGAAAATAGACTAATCGTACTAACTTTTGAGCCGCGAAAAGAGAACTGTTCATACAATACTAAGAACTAATAAAGGAAATCCAGTTATACAAGATTAAGAAATAGCAAAAGAGGTCTAATAAAATAACATTTATAAAAGATAAAATGTGATTTAATTAAACTAAGAAAGAAAAGGCAACCATTTGATAAAATGTGATTTAATTAAATGCTAGTAAGCATTTAATATAAATCACTAAGAAAAGGGACTAATCGTACCATATTATAAAGCAGAAAAGAGGTCTAATCTTCTTTATTAGTTCCTAGTACTATATGATTCTGTCTCTTATACACATCTAGTCCCTTGTATAAGAGTTCTAATAAAAGTACATTGAAAAACATTTGTGATGCAATAACTCATGTATAAGAACCAGGAAATAAGTTTTAATGAGACAAGGCTGAAAACCAAGTGCTTTTACAATCTGCAAAAGATTTATATCAAAAAGGTGTCTCTTAATTGTATTCGTGTAAATTGAAAAATGAGGCCAATTTTACATGCTTAATGAGTAAGAAATTGTAAACGTACGATATTGAAATACAAGCGAGGTCACTAATCATACTAAGAAATTCTAATCGTACGATATTGAGAACACTCTAATGTCACTAATCATACTACGTCACGAACCTCAAAGGAGATCTAATCATATAACATTAATGATTAACGAAGGACATCTAGCTGTATTAGACTAAGAAATAATAGTGGAGTTATAATCAAAGTACGTTCAAAAGTATAATGTGATCCAATAACTCATAATAAGAATGCATAATCAGATTTAATTAGACTAGATTAAGAACTAAGAACGAGTTCCATTTACAAAAGATTCAAGACTAAAAGATGGTCTATTATCGTATACCAAAAATAATAGAGAAATGTCTCCAATTATACATGCTTAATACTATAAGAAAGAAGTTCTATTAGTTAAATAACTCATTTCTAAGAAACTGGACTAATCATACTATATTGTGAGCCGTACAAGGATAACTCAAAATTTGAACTTGACAAGAAATTAAAAAAGATATAATAATTCATGACTAGAACATAAATCCTTTTACGGCTCACAATATAGTATGATTAGTCCAGTTTCTTATCTTTTGTAAAAGTTCTTTGATTAGAAATATCTTTCCCATTCTTTAAGCTGTATATCACATTAGGTCCAGCCTAGATTACTGTCTCATTAGACAGGTTCTAGATATCCTAAAGTATCCCAAAAATGGCCTAGTCATATAATATTTAGAACTAATGAAGAAAATTTTGAATATGGAACTGTTACAACTTATTTCTTGCAGTTTTAATAAAAGTACATTTAAAAACATAGTGCGATGTTGTAACTCATGATTAGAATGTAAAATATGAGTTAATTAGACAAGATTATAAGAACCAAGAGTGAGAACTATCTCTTAAAGGATTTGTAGCCAAAAGGTGACCAAATTGTATTAAAAAAAGATTGGATCAATGAGGCATAATTAAACATACTTAATGACTAAGGATGAAGTTGTTATCATATGATGTTGAGAATAAGAAAGGTGACTAATTAGACTACGTTATGAACCTCAAAGCAGATCTATTCATATAAGATCAATGATTAATAAAGGACACTGAGTCGTATTAGACTAAGAAATAATAGAGGAGTTCTAATCAAATGACTTTAGAAATATAATGTGATCCTGTCTAAATACACATTAAGATGCAATAAGAGACATTTATAAAAGATTCAGAAATAAAAGATGATCTAATCGTATAACAAAAAGAACAGACTAAATGAGGCCAGGAAAACTTGCTTAATGGCTAAGGAAAGTTGTACCAGTATTAATTCAGAACTAAGAAACAAGACTAATTGTTTTATGTTATGAGCTGCAAAATGAACTCCCTGTTAAGACAAAATTAAGAATTAATAAAGGAGATCTAGTCATGTTAGATTAAGAAAAGGTAAGGTGTTCTAATCAAATTCATTTAGAAAGGATACTGAGATCTAATAACTCATGATTAGAACTTAAGTTGTTATTTAATTAGACTAGATTAAGAACCAATTGCAGGACCAATTCTTAAAATGATGCCAATTATCCTTGCTTAATGACTAAGGAAGAAGTTGTAATCATATGATATTGAGAACTAAAAATGAGACTAATTGTACCATATTACGAAGCGCAAAAGGCAATCTGTTCATATGATATTAAGAACTGATAAAAAAGATCCAGTCATAGTTGATTAAGAAATATGAAGGTGTTCTAATAAAAGTACATTAAAAAAGATAATGTGATGTAATAACTCATCATGAGAACATAAAATATAATTTAGTTAGATAGAATTAAGAACCAAGATTGGGAACTAGTCATGAAAGCTTTAGAACCAAATGGGGATCCAATCGTGCACGAAAAAGAATTCAACTGCCAAATGAGGTCAATTATACTTTTTGAATGACTATGGAAGAAGTTGTAGTCATATGAAATTGAGAACACAAAAGTTGACTAATCAGACTATGTTACGATCCTCTAGAATTTCTTAATATGTAGATGACTCAGAATTAACTTCTAACATGGTCATATTAGAATAAGTCAACTTTTGTCTTCTCAATTTGTATGACTACAACTTCTTCCATCTCATTCTCATAGTAAGAATGCTTAATTTGCATTCTTTTTCGTGCACGAATATCTGTCTCTTATACAGTTCTAGATGTGTATAAGAGACATAACTTTGTGATCTAATCGTATTTTGAAAGGACAGAGAAACTAGAACAATTATACTTGCTTAATAACGCGCAAGGAATAAGTTATAATTGTTCAATATTCAAAACTAACAAACTGGACCAATCGTATCGTGTTTTGAACCGCAAACGGAGAACTACTTACACAACCTCATGAACTAATAGGAGATCTAGTAATATAAGAATTAAGAAATAGGAAACTCTTTCATCAAAGAACATTTTGATAAAGATAATTGTACACATAGTATTGAACCTTTCTTGAGAGATGTCCTAACTGTTCTAAGTACATCCATGATTCATCAAGTGCCACTTCAACTTTGGAGGTGTTTATATATTTGAGTGTTAGTAGGCGTCTTTTAATTTTAATTTTTGTTTTGCTCAGGAATAGCAAAATGCTAAGTTTGGGGCACTGTCTGTGATAACTCATACTAAACTAGAGTCATTTTCCTCTAAATTATAGAATTTTGATAGTTTAATCCCCGAATTTTGGGTAAGTAATTCAAGATTTTAGTTAATTTCTTTCATATGTGTTTGTATTTCCGTTCTTGATTAAATATGATAAGTTTTTATTAAATTTCTAGTTAATTAATTGCTTAATGGTATTAATATTATGCAGGTAAAAGATTAGAGGCTGGAAGCTGGAATAAAAAAACTCAAAGGACCAAATTGCAATAATGGAAGAAATGAAGAATGTTGAGAAGAAGTCGAGATCGCGATCTCAAACTCTCCATATTGCGATCTTGACTCAGGACACATCTTAATGTATTAGAGTTGAGATCACGATCTCAATTGTTCCATATCGCGATCTCAACTTGGGAAATGATCTTATGTACTAGAGTCGAGATCGCGATCTCAATTGTTCCATATCGCGATCTCGACTCGCTGAGAGTTAAATTGTAAGGGTAATTTGGAAAAATTTCAGACAACAACTCCTGATTTTTGTCTTGTGTAGCACTACACTATTTAAGCTACTTAAGAAATAGAAAGAAAAGAGTAGTAGATAGTTAGGTTCTTAATACTTTAGGATATCTTGAACTCCAAATTTTCTTCTTTAATAGAAATTTCTATTTAATTGTCTCTTAGATCTACTTTTAATTTCTTGTCAAGTTCAAATTTTGATTAGTTGTAGTGGGTTAATCGCAAGTTTCACGTAGATATAATTATTACTCATTTTCTAGTCTAATTTAGTGAGCCCAATTTACTTGTTTGCAATCTATTTCTTAGGAAATTAGTGTTCTTGAAAATTTCTTGGATTTCTAGTTCAGAGTTCTCTTACTTGTATGAATTTCTAGTAAGTTACTAGTGGGCTTTCTTTATTTTACCAAAATTCCAAAAACTCTTAGATTTCTAGTTTAACTCTTTCCAATTTCTAGTGTAGAAATGGTTGCTTTTAGTCTTCAAGGTCTCTTAATTGTAGTCCTTTTAATTGGGTAATTTGCTTGCTTTCAATTTTAGTCTTAATTTGGACAATTAAGTTAGAATTAAGTGCTTTCCTTTACTTGCTTTTACTAGAATAGATTAATTAGTTTCTTAATATCGTAATTAGTTATTTTCACTTACTTGCTTTTTAGTTAATCTAGCCTTAAATTAAGCTTTTATCGCTTTCATTTATTTATGGTTTTTATTAGAATATTTCCATTATCCATTGTTTGATTTTCTTATACACACAAATGTGTATAAGAGACTTGGTATAGAATTGCCTTCCAACAATACTTGTGTGAGATCGTCCCACTCATTCTATACCACTATCAACTCCGTATACTTGCGGAAGTTAGGTAGAGTGTAGTGAATTAGTGTGGTTAATTTTTGCTTGTTTGTCATTTCAAAGTTAAATTCTACCTAACGAAGCAATCAAGTTTTTGGAGCCGTTGCTGGGGATTGTCTTTGGTTTTTGGCAATATCAAGCACTTTATGGGTCGTGCAGATTAAGCACTTTAGTTTAGTTTAGTTTAGTTTAGTTTAGTTGTTAATTTTGTGAATTTTTATGTTTGTTAGATATCTTGTGGACTTGACTTGGAATTTCAATTAACTATTTTCCTTGCTTGTGTTTTAGTGCATGGTACGAGGAGCTCACAAGGCATTCATTTGCTTAGACAAGGAACAGGAGAAAGAGCTAAGAGAAATTAGAAGATTGAGAAGGGTATAACAAGAGCAAGAAAGGATAGAGATGGCAAATGCTAATGCTCATCAAAGGAATGTGCAATATGGAGAGTTTGAGATCGCGATCTCAGAGGATCCTCATTTTTTCCTATTGTGTGCGGATGAGGGTGTTTCCTTTTTCTCTTCGTGATAGGGCAAAGTCATGGTTGTAATCCCACACCCAAGGAACATTCACCACTTGGAACCAACTTGCTCCAGTTCTTGGTGAAGTACTTTCCTCCCGCAAGAACTGCCAAATTGAGAATGAAATTGCCCCCAAATGCAACCTAAGAGGGGGTGAATTAGGTTGTCCCTAAACAATCCCCTTTTTGTGCTTAATAGAAATTCAAGCTTTATGCACCAAATGAAAACTTAAGCACAAATGAATACAAAAGATATTCAACAATTTGCTTAAAAGAACAAATAACAATATTGAGATTAATGGAATCAAACCAAACTCCCTAGCTTCTCAAGCTTGGAGTTTGCAATTACAAGATCTTCTCACAAGGCAACTACCAAGTTCACAACTTGAAGTTCTAAAAGTCTCTTCAAAGTAGGTGAGACAATAACCTCTTGTACACAAATGAGGATCACTCTTGCTCACTAATTTCCTTTAGTTGAGCCAAGAGTTTTACACTCACAACCTCACAATTGTTATCTCTCAAACACTTGAAGAACTCTTACACTTCTAAGCTCTTTCTCACTACCTACGGCTCAAGAATTATATGTAATCAATGTAGAAGTCTTTCTTTACTCAACTCGCCAAATGTTTACTAGAAAACTAGCCGTTGGACCTGACGACCGATTGAGGATGCGTCCGAACATGCGTCCGTCAAGCAAAGTCTGGAAGAGACTTGCGTGATTACCATCGTCCAAGCTCTTGAGGTTGTTTTGTTACGATCATATGTCGAACCTCCTGTTTTCGCATATTTGTTACTGTTTTTCCACACTTGTTATCAAACTATTAGTATGATTTGCTCATCATCAAAATATGAGTTCAACAATTGCCTCATTCAAACAAGATGTTGGTGAAAGCCTAGGAAGCTTGGGAAAGATTCAAAGAATTGCTAAGAAAATGCCCTCATCACGCGATTCCTTGGCTTCAAATCCAAACCTTTATAATGGTTTACTTTGAGACGATCCATTGTTGATGCCTCTGATGGCTCTAATATAAGACTCCTCAAGAGTTGTTAAATAGGATGGCATATAACCACTACTATCAATACCAAGCTAATCATACCAATGCAAATAGTGGAGCATTGAATCTTAATATGCAAGATGCCCTTTTCGCAAAACAAAGCATGTTCATGGCAAAGGCATTGGAGAACCTAGGGAAACCTAGTAGTCTAAATGCTATGTCTTCTTCTCCAACTCAACGCAGCATGACATGTGATTTTTGTGGAGGTGGCTATGCCAATGGACAATGTGAGATGCCATATGGATCTAAGGAGCAAATCAATTATGTAGCTAATCAATCCTCATTTCCAAGGAACCAATCCAGAGCTTATGGGAACACTTACAATCCTTCTTGGAGGAATCACCCAATTTTCTCATGGAGTAACACCAACAACCAATCCAATCCTCCTTACCAATCAAATACTCCACCTCAAAATGTCCAACACACGCAAGCCTCAAGTTCCTCATCTAGACCTTATCAATCGCCACACCAAAGAAATTTCAAACCCAACACATATCAACCTTTCCCCAACCCTTCATTTCAAAACTAGCAATAAAAATCTCCTTTCCATTATGCAAATTCTTCCCAGCCCATGTATCATGATCAATATGCTCCTAGAGAGAATTTGGGTGAAGCTTCACCTAAAGGTTGGAAAAGAGAAGCCGAGTACTTGAGAAGAGAGTTGGATAGGAAAAATAAGGAACACAAGAAGGATTATGAGAATTTGAAGGCTTCAGCAAGGAATTTGGAGATTCAATTTGGGCTATTCGTAAGGTTGAACAATGAGAGGCCTTTAGGAATACTTCCAAGTGATACCATTCCAAACCCTAAGAAGCAGTACATGGCTATTACCCTTAGGAGTGGTACAGAGTTTGAAGAAAGAGTTGGAAGAAATTAAAAGAAGAATGGAGAACAAGAAGGGGTCGAGGATAAAGATAAAGAAAAAGGGAAGTCTTCAAATTCAAGACAAAATGATGAATGAGTCTATTAGGCCCAACTCACAAAGCAATGAAGGCAAGGATCCTAAGCATCACGAGCCAAAACATGTTAATGTACCATTTCCTCAAAGGCTAAGGGAAGAAGAAAAGGCAAAGAAATTCAAGAAATTTCTAGAGATTTTCAAAAAGCTTGAAATCAACATTCCTACTTCATAAATCATCATGCCTTACGAAGTATTTAAGAAGCTAAATGGAGGTCAATTGAAACCATCAAGTGTTTCATTGCAACTTGCGGAAGGGATCATTGAAGATTTGATTGTTAAAATTGACAAACTCTACCTTCTGGCCGATTTCATTGTGCTTGAAATGGAAGAGGATGAAAAGATACCAATCATTCTTGGGAGACCTTTCCTTGCTACCGGCTTTGCACTTATTGATGTTCAAGAAAGGAAGTTGGAATTCCGAATAAATGCTGAATTGTTACATTTCTGTATAAGAGACAAAAAAGGGGATTGTTTTTAGGGATTAAGAACCTAATTAATCTACCCTGTCTCTTATACACATTAGATGTGTATAAGAGACGGGCTTGGTCTATTGATGATATAAAGAAAATAAGCCCTTCCATGTGCATGTATAAAATTTTGATGAATGAAGGAAATAAACCGGTAAGTCAACCTCAAAGGAGATTGAATCGTTCTACTTTAAAAGAGGTTGTGAGGAAAGAGGTTCTTAAGCTTTTGAAAACCGGTATTATTTACCCTATTAGCGATAGTGAGTGGGTTATACACACTCAAGTCGTTCCCAAAAAGGGTGGTATTACCGTAATCAAAAGTGAAACCAAAATAACCATATGCAAAACCGGTTACCGGTTTTCAAAAGCTTGTTTGAAAGTTGAATGAAGCCACTCGAAAGGATAATTTTTCTTTCCCTTTTATTGATCAAATTCTTGAGAGGTTGGCCGGTTTTGCATATTATTGTTTTCTTGATAGTTAATATGGTTATCTTCAAATTGTCATTTCTCCGGAAGACCAAGATAAAGCAACTTTCATATGCATATTTGGTACCTTTGCATAAAGGATAATGCCCTTTGGACTTTGCTATGCTCCAGGTACATTTCAACATCGTATGTTTGCCATTTTTCATGACATGGTTGAAAAGAGCATAGAGATTTTCATGGATGACTTTAGTGTATATTGTTGGCTCATTTGATGATTGTCTTGCAAATTTATCCAATGTGTTAAAGAGGTGTGTGGAAACTAATTTAGTTCTCAATTGTTTTGGGTCACAAGGTCTCATCAAAGGGAATAGAAGTTGATAGGGCAAAGGTGGAGGTGATTGAAAAGTTACCTCATCCGATCAATCCATCAACAAGTTTCTTAGGTCATGCGGATTTTTATAGAAGATTCATTAGGAATTTCTCACATATTGCTAGAACATTGTGCTTGTTACTTCAAATAGATTGTCCCTTTCATTTTGATGATTCTTGTTTGTAAGCATTCAATGAGTTAAAACACACTCCTGTGATTGCCAAGTTTGTATAAGAGACAGGCGTGGCACCTATTGCATAGTCATGTATAATACTACATGACTATGCAATAGGTGCCACGCTATGTCGAAAAGTGAACAAGATGTTGCATGTTATACACTATGCTAGTAAGACCTTAAATGATGTACAAATTAATTATTCAACTTTCAACTTGAAGGCCTTTTATTGAACCATTTGACCAGAATTGAGGCATCTAGACTTGTCAATCTTGAAGAAGGGATAATCAATGAAGAATCGCCAATTGAGAAGTTGTTTGAGGTGAAGGAGTTGAGTCCATGGTATGCAGATATTGTGAATTATCTTGTGCCAAGGATAATACTAAAGATGCTAAATGTCAATGAGAGAAGGAAATTCTTTGTGGAACTTGGCATAGGTAGACATGTTCTCAAGTGCCTCCATGAAAGGAATGTTGATTCTGTCTCTTATTAAGACAGTGTCATTCATCTCGGTTGGGGGACACAATGGATCTCAATAGACGGCTTTCAAGGTCTTCCAAAGTGGTCCATATTGGCCAACTATATTCAAGGATTCCCGGGATTTTGTGTTCAAATTTGTTGAATGTCAAAAGGTGGGTAATATTTCAAGGAAACATGAAATGCCATCTTCATGGCATTATTGAGTTGGAGGTATTTGATGCATGAGGGATTGATTTCATGTAACCTTTTCCAACTCATACTCCAATAAGTACATTTTGGTTGATGTGGATAAGTGTCAAAGTGGGTTGAAGCAATTGCTACCCCAACTAATTAGGCCAAGGTGGTTACTAAATTCCTTCGCAAGAATATCTTTTCTCGGTTTGGAGTTCCTCGGGCTATGATTAGTGATGGGGGATCACATTTCAAGAATTCTCAATTTGAGGCATTAATGACAAAATATGGGGTGAAACACAAGGTTGCTTCATCTTATCACCCACAAACATCGGGTCAAGTAGAGGTGTCAAACCGAGAATTGAAGAGAATCTTAGAGAAGACGGTGAATAATGCTAGGAAAGATTGGGCATTGAAGGTAGATGACACCTTGTGGACTTATCGTACGGCATTTAAAACTCCCACAGGCATGTCTCCGTACCGTATTGTGTGGGGAAAAGCATGTCCCTTGTATAATAGAATTTGAACACAGTGGCATATTGAGCCATAAAGAACTTATTTTGAGTTGAAGGAAGCATTTGAATTCAGGATCTTGATTTGAATAAGTTGTATGAATTCTGGAGGAAAGCATTTGAAAATTAGTTAATATCCATTATGTCTTCTTAAGTACACAGACTTGAACATTCAAATATAGGAATTCCAAGTCGCTGATTTGGTGCTCCTTTATTTCAAGACTCAAGTTATTTCCGGGAAAGCTTAAGTCAAGATGGAGTGGTCCCTTTGAAGTGGTCCAAACCTTTTCTCATGGAACGGTGGAAATAAAGGGGAAAGATGGAGCTAGGTGTTCTTCAAGGCCAATGGACATCGGCTTAAGTCGTACTTTGGATGAACCATTGAAGGTGGACGAGAAATCATCCGATTAACACAAGGATGAGGGACATGCCATAGTCAAACTAATGATTATACAAGAGCGCTTCTTGGGAGGCAACCCAAGTTTTTCAATTAGTTGTTTTTGCTTTCCGTTAGTATGTGTTTTAATTTAGATTAATTAGGTTAGAATTTTAGATAAAAATCTTAGTTTTATTTAGTTGACAAAATACTGCTAAAGAATGAATGAATATTGTCATCCTAACTTGAGAATTTTTGTTTGTAGGTCATCCCTGCAATTGGAAAAAAGTGGTCAAGAGTGGAGCAATTTTGGCTAAGTGTGAAAAATTCACTTTGCAGAAGTTGAGCTCGAGATCGCCATCCCAAACTCAAACTTCTAGAGGGAAAAATGGTCATTTGGTCGAATTCGCTATCTCATTTTCGAGATCGCGGTCTCAACTCCTAACTTCTGCAAAGGTTATGGGGTTTTGCACCGAGATGAGATTGCGGACTCAACTGCGAACTTCTGCAAAGGCATTGCCTAGTCGAGATCGTGATCTCAATTTTCAGATCGCGGTCTCAACTCTATAGGCCAAATCGCGATCTAGAAAAGTGAGATCGCGATCGAATTGCTGGAACATTTACTTAAGCACCTTCTCTCAAAATTTTTCAATCTTCTTTTCTTAAAAAATAAAAAATAAATCAAAAATCACTTCAAACCGTCATTTTATTTTATTTTTAGTGTTTTGATTTAGAGTAGTTTAATTTTCCTTTTAGAAATTTCGCTAATGGCCTTAAGTTGAAGCCAAGTATCTAATTATTTTGATGCTTCATGGATTGAATCTTTGTGGAATTTGTTGCTAGATACTTGGTGTAGCTTTGGTCATGATTATTTTCAAATAAGAGTAGCATGGCTAAGGGCCCTAAGCTGATGCCATTTCGGCATTTGTTGATGGATTGAATTGGATATTGATTTTTATAGAGCTTGAATTGTGAGATGCATGGCACAGTTTACTATTCTTAGCATTTCTGTCTCAATTTTAGTTCTTAGTTTCTAGCTATATCATGATTCGAGTAGTTTTTGTTATTTTTGGGTATGTCTTTATGTTTATTTTGGGTGAGTGGAAGGATGATTTATTCATCAATTAGAATAAAAGAGACAAGTTTAGGGGTGTTTATTTCTTTGTGTTGGGAATGGTTATTTTATGCATATTATTGGATGGATGGAAAATTGATCAATTAGGTACTCTATGATGATAAATTTTGATGTTCAATGCTTTGTGATTGAAGTATATGATTGATTCATTTCAAGAAGTTTTGTGTGAGTGAGCAGTTCGTTTGCAACATAAAGAATTCATAAACTTGACATTCCTATTTTTCAAAAAGAAGTGCTGAAATTTTAGGAAAATTTATCTGAAATGTTGTTTCTGATCAAATCACTTATATTATTTGGTTGATAAACTATCTTTTGGAAATAAATGAGTTAAATGAAAATAGAAGGAATTGTGGGACATTTCGTGTGTTTGCATAGGCAATGTTCTTCTAACTTGTGAATAATTGATATTCGAGATTAATTTTAGGTACATTTCACTCATTTTCCTTGGTTTAGGACTGAAAAAAAAATTAGGAATAAGGCAAGTACGGGATTCCGACATGTACCCATGTTGTTTCTCCGAATTTAAGCCATTAGGAATTGCATTTTAATATACCAATAAGTTAATGAGTAAATTTTTCTAATACTTATCATTAATCTTATATTACTTATTCCTTGTTCGAGGTTTATTCCCAAAATGTGTGACATTTGCATTTAAGTTGATTCCTAATTGAACTTCTATTTTCATGATGCCTAGTTGAGATAGTTGACTAACTTCATAACATTTGTGATTTGAAAAGTAATGATATTTGAAATAAATCATTGAAAAAATCTTTTCTTATACTCATTTTGAGAATGGTCATAAGATGATGTGAAATCTTGAATAGTGAATGAATGTGTGCTCTCTGTGAAGAACAAAATTTCAATTTTGGATTGATTCACTTAGATACTTCACATATCACATAGTATTGAACATTTCTTGAGAGATTTCCTAATTGTTCCAAGTACATCCATGATTCATCAAGTGTCACGTCAACTTTGGAGGTGTTTATATATTTGAGTGTTTTTATTAATCTTTTATTCTTTAATTTTTGTTTTGCTCGGGACTAGAAAAACGCTAAATTTGGGGTGGGATAACTCTAGTAAACTAGAGTTATTTTCCTCTAAATTATAGCATTTTGATAGTTTAAATCCCGAATTTAGGGTATGTAATTGAAGATTTTAGTTAATTTCCTTCATATGTGTTTGTATTTCCATTCTTGATTAAATATGAGAAGTTTTTATTAAATTTCTACTTAATTAATTGCTTGATGGTGTTAATTTATGCAGGTCAAAAATTAGAGGACTCAAAATAAGTTCTTTATGGCTCAATATGCCACTGTGTTCAAATTCTATCGGCAAGGGATATGACATCTAGATGTGTACAATAAAGTTAGATCTCCATATTTGACGATCTTGAGTATCGGGAAAGTGTCTTAATGTATTAGACTCGAGATCGCGATCTCAATTGTTCCATATCGCGATCTCAACTCGGGAAATGATCTTAATGTATTATAGTCGAGATCGCAATCTCAATTGTTCCATATCGCGATCTCGACTCGCTGAGAGTTAAATTGTAAGGGCAATTTGGTAAAATTTCAGTCAACAACTCCTGATTTTTGTCTTGTGTAGCACTACACTATTTAAGCTACTTAAGAAATAGAAAGAAAAGAGTATTAGAGGGTTAGTAGATTTTAGGACAGTTTAGGATACCTTGAACTCCAAATTTTCTTCTTTAATAGAAATTTCTCTTTAATTGTCTCTTCGATCTACTTTTAATTTCTTGTCAAGTTCAAATTTTGATTAGAAAATTATAGTGGGTTAATTGCAGGGTTCGCATAGATATAATTATTACTCGCTTTATAGTCTAATTTAGTAAGAATTTCTAATATTGCTTGAAATCCAGGGTTTCTTAGGAAATTAGTGTTCTTGAAAATTTCTTGCGTTTCTAGTTAATAATTCTCAATTACTTGTATTAATTTTTAGTAGTTACTAGTGGGCTTTCTTAATTTTATCAAAATTCCAAAAATACTTAGATTTCTAGTTTAACTCTTTCCCATTTCTAGTTTAGAAATGGTTGCCTTTAGTCTTCAAGGTCTCTTAATTGTAGTCCTTTTAATTGAGTAATTTGCTTGCTTTCAATTTTGGTCTTAATTTGGATAATTTATGTTAGAATTAAGTGCTTTCCTTTACTTGCTTTTACTAGAATAGATTCATTAGTTTCTTAATATCGTAATTATTTATTTTCACTTACTTGCTTTTTAGTTAATCTAGCATTAAATTAAGTTTTTATCGCTTTCATTTAATTATGGTTTTTATTAGAATATTTCCATCATCCATTGTTCTGATTTTGCTTAACTACACAAATATCCGTAAATCTTGGTAATTGCCTTTCTCCAACAATCCTTGTGGGACAATACCCACTCATCCTATGCCACTATCAACTTTGTATACTTGCGGAAGTTAGGTAGAGTGTAGTATGCAAGGATAATTGGCCTCATTCTAAGAATCGGTCCTACAAATGGTTCTTAATGTAGTCTAGTTAAATAACAATACAATTTCTAATCATGGCATATTAGATCTCATTATCCTTTCTAAATGAACTTTGATTAGAACAACTTACCCATTTCTTAATCTAATGCGACTAGATCTCCTTTGTTAGATCTTATTGTTGTACAATCAAATCTCTTTTTATGGCTCATAACATTGCACAATTAGTGTCATTTATAAATCTAAATTGTATAAGAAACAATCAATGAGCCACAAAAGGAAACTCCTCGTAGAACATTAAAGGCTACAGTAGATGACCATATTCGTGTTTGATTAGTGAAATATGTAATTGTTCAATCATCGTACATCACTATTTATAATTACTCATTTAGAACAGTTCCTGAGCTGTCTCTTATACACATCTAGATGTGTCGAAAGAGACAGCTTATACTAATCTATATGATTAACATTAATGTATAAGATAATCTGTTTCTTATGACATCTTTCGTTCTTTAAAAGTAGATTAAAAACAAAATGTCGTATTAATTTAATATCATAAGACTGTAAAATATGATTTAATTAGACAAGATTAAGAAGCAAGAGTGAGAACTCATTCGTAAAAGATTAATAACCAAAAGGTGACCTAATTGTTCTCGAAAAAGAGCTGACAAATGGGGTAAATTATACTTGGTTAATGACAAAGGAATAGTTGTTAATGTAGGGTATTTAGAACTCAGAAACTAGTACTAATTGTGCTCTTGTTATGAGCTCATAAAAAGAGAACACCTTGTACAACAATTTCATCTAATAAAGGAGATCTAGAATGAGTTAGATTAAAAAATGGGTAAGTTGTTCTAATCAAAGTTCATTTAGAAAGGATAATGAGATCTAATAACCCATGATTAGAAATTGTATTGTTATTTAACTAGACTACATTAAAAACCATTTGTAGGACCGATTCTTAGAATGAGGCCAATTATCCTTGCATACTGACTAAGGAAGAAGTTGTAGTCATATGATATTGAGAACAAAAAAACATACTAGTAAAATATTATTATGAAGCACAAAAGGCAATCGACTCTCTTCTCAGCCTGTCTGTTAAAGAAGATCCAGTCATATGTCATTAAGAAATGTGAATAGTGTTACATTAAATGTACATTTAAAAACATAATGTGATGTAATAACTCATGATAAGAACGAAAAATATGATATAATTAGGCAAGATTAAGAACCTAGAGCGGGAACTATTCGTGAAAGATTTAGTACCAAATGGTGATCTAATCTCTGTGCTCGAAAAAAAACTGATAAATGATGCCAATTATACAAGTTGAATGACTACGGAAGAAGTTCAAATCATATGAAAGTGAGAATCGGAAAGGTCACTAATTAGACTTTATTACAAACCGCAAAGGAGATCTAATCATCGAAGAATTAAAATTAATAAAAGACATTTTGCCATATTAGAATAAGAAATAATAGAGGAGTTCTAATCAAAGTACATTTAGAAATATAATATCATCTTACTACTCTTAATAAGAATACATAATGTGAGTTAATTAGACTAGATTAAAAACCAAGAGTAAGTTCTATTAATAAAAGATTCAGAAATAAAAGATGAACTAATCATATTTCAAAAACCCACTATAATTTTCTAATAAAAATTAACTTGACAAAAATTAAAAGTAATCGATTCAATATTTAGAACTAAGAAACTGGACTAATCGTAATGTGTTTTGAACCTCTAAAAGGACAACTACTCATGCAACATTAAGAACTAATAAAGAGTTAAATCCAGCAATATCAAATTAAGAAAAATGAAAAGAGTTCTAATCAAAGAACATTTAGAAAAGATAACAACATCTAATAGCTTGTTATTAGAGCATAGAATGTTATTTAATTAGAGCAGAGTTCAACTTTTGCTAAACTATTCTTAAAATGACTCCAATAAGAGCTTGCTTAAGAACACGAGCAACCATTCGATATTGAAACAGAAAGATTTAATCTATACCATATTATAGAGCGGAAAAAGAGGTCTAATCATATAATACTAGTAACTAATAAAGAAGATCCTATCACATTAGATCAAGGAATATGATAGCAGTTCTAATAAAAGTACATTTAAAAATATAGTTTGATGCAATAACTCATAATAAGAACTTGAATATGTTTTAATAAGATATGACTGAGAACCAAGTGCAAGAACAATCCACAAAAGAATTATATCCAAAAGGTGACGAAATTTAATTCGAAAAGGAACTGATAAATGAGTAAGAAAGAAATAGTGAAATCGTACGATATTGAGAATACAAAAGGTCACTAATCAGACTACATTATGAACCTCAAACGAAATCTAATCATATAAGATTAATGATTAACAAAGGACATCTAGCCGTATAAGACTAAGAAATAAGAGCAGAGTTCTAATCAAAGTACATTTCAAAACATAATGTGATCTAATAACTCATAATAAGAATGCATAATCAGATTTAATTAGACTAGATTAAGAACCAAGAGCGAGTATCCTCGTACAGAAAAGAAATTTAGATGTAAACGAATCTACATTATGCCAAGACAAATGCCAACAAGGTTATCTATTAAACCTTCCACTCAGCCCCAACTCTCCCGTTTTAAATGGATAGTATCCTTGTATGGAACACAAGAGAGATAGCTAATAAACGCTCCACTCATAGATTAAGTTGCTAGTAAAATAATACAAAATAAAAATTCTTGCTTTAATGGAGCCTATGGTGGACAAAGCAAGGATCACCTATTTCACCCATAAGTTAGGGACCACATTTGATAGCTGTGACTCCAACCATAATGGAAAATTTTGGGTTTTCTAGATTAAAGAACTAGCTTTAGCTCCCATTTTTGTTTTTGGTCAACTTTTCCTTGTAACCTTCTAGATTGGTATAAGACACGGATGTGGCAGCCTCATTAGTTTATGCAAAGTGCACAAAAAAGGAAAGAAGAAGTCTATGGCAGGCTCTCAGGTCCATCCAACCTCAATCTCCATTGCTTGTTACTGGATATTTTAACGTCATTTCCAACTCAAGGGAATATAAACGCTCTTGTTCTTTAGATCTTGATGCTAGCGGGAATTCAATGATTGTCTTCATGATTGTGGCTTGATAGACATGGCCGTCCAAGGTTGCAAATATACATGGCGTGGTAATAGGTTTCGAAATATTGTGCAGAAGTGGCTAGACAGATACGTGTGCAACCATGGTTTTCTTACAACTTTTGAAAACATTAGTGTAGACCATCTTATAAAGACATGCTCTGATCACTCACAGATAGCTCTCATTCTTAAAGGGTCCAATGCAACCACATCAGGCCCAAAACAATTTAAATTTTTAAACATGTGGACTAAGCATAAGAATTTTTTTGCAAGTGGTAGAACGAAATTGGTTCGTACATTGTTTTGGATCCTTCCTCTTTATTATAACTTGCAAACTTAAATGGTTCAAGACGAGTTGTGGAATTGGAGTCACACAATGTTTGGAAATGTATTCACCAAAGTAAAGGAAGCTGAACAAGAGAAAAAGCTCAAGGAAGACGCCTTTTTGTAGTAGCGAAATCAAAGCAACCAACTTGCTTTAGCTCATGCACAAGTTGTCCATACTAAGTGACTTGCGGAGGAAGAAACTTTTTGGAGACAAAAGTGTGGCTAAAATGGTAGAAAGAAGGTAACCATAATGAAACATTCTTTCACTCCAGTCTCATGGCCAAGAAACAAAGACTGCGTATTTAGAAGATTATAGTTGATGGGGTCTGGACTTAAGACATACAACAAATTGAGTACGCAGGGGATTAATTTCTTTCAAGAACTCTTGTCATGCAATGACCCTACAGTGATAGACTTCACTCCTTATTAGATACTCTCACAAAAAAGGTATCTAATGAAGATAACCGCTTCTTACTATCCAAACTCTCAACGAAGGAAATGAAGGAAGCGGTTTTCTCTCTCAATCCAGATGGAGCGACAGATATAGATGGATACAATGGAGTTTTCTTCAATACTTGCTGGGATATCATTCAACATGAGTTCTTCCATTCCATAAAGGAATTCTTGAAAGGTGCAAAATTGCCAAGAATGTGCACCAGCACCCTTATTACATTAATCCCAAAAATAGCTAATCCATTCTATTTCAATGACTTTAGACCCATTAGTCTTTTTACTTTAATCTTATTTGCACTAATATTTTTTGTAATAGGCTTTCCTCTATTCTGTATTGCTATATTTCCCCCGAGCAGGTAGCTTATGTCCATGGTAAAGAAATTTATGATAACATCTTCCTGGTACAAGAGACGTTTTGACTTTTTAGACAGCAAAACAAGAGGTGGAAACAAGATCATTAAGCTGGACCTTCCCGAAGTGTTCAATAGGCTTTCTTGGACTTCCTTATATGCAACTTTGAGGAAGTTTGGATTTGCTGAACAATGGATATCCTTAATGAGGAACATCTTGGAGGATTGTTGGTTCTCCTTTCTCATCAATGGGGTGCCAAAGGGTTTCTTGAAATCATCGAGAGGGTTTCGACAACGGGATCCATTATCACCCCTTCTCTTCATAACCATGTTGGAAACCTTCTCCCCTGGATTGACATCTCAATTCCGTTTGGGGAAAATTTCAGATGTTTCACTACTAAGAAATTTCCCAACTATCTCCCATTTGGCTTATGTAGATGATATCATTATTTTACAAAGGGCAAATCCACTTCCATCCAAAATCTAATGGTTTTCCTCTCAAAATTTGAAACATCTTCAGGACAACTTTTTAATAAGTCCAAAAGCTCTTTCTATTTATCCAAAAAAGCATCACCATCTCTGATACAGATGATTCAAGCCAAGACAGGGTTCGCAAAGAAATCCCTACCATTCACATACTTGGGATGCCTTATCTAAAAAGCGAAACCTCTATTTCAACCACGGATTAAAAAAGTGTCATTCTACATTCATGGATGGTAAACTCGATTTCTCTCTCCTGGAGGTCAACTTATTCTTATCAAACATGTTCTTAGTAGCATTCCGATCTTTCTTAGGGCTGTTCTTTCCCCTTCCCCTAAATTCAATTCTCAAGGAGCTGCAGAGGAAATTCGTAAATTTCTTTTGGGGAGCATCGGAGGGTGGTTGCAAACACCATTGGATTGCGTGGGCCACAATATGTCAACCAACATTTTCATATGGACTTTGTATTTCAACTCCAATGGATGCGGTGAACGGCTTTAATATCAAACTATGGTGGATGTTTCGCAAAGGCCAATCACTATGCAGCTCCTTTCTCCAAGGTAGATACCTTAGAGGCCAAGTTCATCCTTGCGCACATAGGCAATGAATCACCAGGAGACTCGTTCACATGGAAAAGGATGCTGAGAGTTTGAGAGGAAGCAGAAAACATTTGTTATTCCTAATTAGGAAGGCTAGTTCTTCATTTTTTTTTTGACTCATGGACTGAACAAGGGCCTATCTTTCACATGGTGAAGCAAGTATATGACAGCCACCTCACAGTGGCGCAAGGGTGGAATGTTGATGGTTGGAACGTTGCCTCACTTGACAGAAGATATTCCAGTGAAGAACTTCAAAACATTGAAAAAAAAATTCAAGGTGAAGGTAATTTTCTTGAAGGAGGGACCAGACCAACTCATTTGGACCCTAACATCCAAGGGTTCTTTCTCAACCTCAACGACGTTTCCATCACTTTCACGGTTATTCACTAGGCAAATGATTTGGGATAAGAAATTTCTACTGAAAATCTCCATCTTTATATGGAGATTGTTGAACAAACACCTTCCATTGGATGATATAATTTCCAAGCTTGACATTCCAACACCTGGCCTCCAAATGATGCTTCTGCAATAATGAGAAATCCTTGAATCATCTATTTGTGGCCTCTGCAATTTCAAAGCAAATTTGGAGTTTCTTTGAATCGTGGTTTGAACTGACATTTGCTCCAGCAACATCCATTTTGGACAAGTTAAATTCATAGTGGTGGGCAGCCTATCCATCATTAACCACAACTGCAACAATTCATAAAATTCTCCAATGCATAATTTGCTGGTTCATAGAGAGAAAGCTAGAAACAAGGTCATCTTTGAAGGAATGGCAATCAATATAACACGGATAATTGCTGATATTTGTTCTTACTTGAAAGATATTTCTTCAACTTATCCTTTTATAAAGCAAATAGAAACTGATGAATTTATGCTTTCGAGAGATATTGCTATCAACTTCTTGACTTAAAATCGAGGAGATGACTTGCTGTTAAATGGGAAGTCCTCCTCTTGGCTCCTTCAAGTCAAACATGGATAGTGCTTCAAAAGGTAATCCAGGTATGGCATGGGAGGTGGCATTATGAAAAATCACAACGGACATCTCCCACTGCTATAAACAACAAACCAATTTGAAAGTCGAAGTACTGGCCCTTGTAAATGGTCTCAAAATGTGTGGTAAGTTGCAATTAAAATCTATGGAGGTTTAAATTGATTCACAAATTCTTGTCAACATCTTGAATGGCATGTCTGCACCATTATGGAGCATTGATAATGAACTACAATTTATCAAAGACTTCCTAGCAGGCAGAAATCTTTCATTTTCACACTTATTTAGAAAGACGAATCAAGTTGCTGATGGTTTAGCAAATGAGGGCATAAACAATCCTATTTATGTTGACTATGACCAAGACATTATTCCTTCCTTTATAAAAGGTTTGGTGCTCTTGGATGCTTGAGGATTCCCATATATCTGCCATAGTAAATCTTGCTAATTAGCTAACAAAATTCTCATTGAGTTCAGTGATTGCTTAAAAAAAAAAACCAAGAGCTTGTTCCATATACAAAAGATGTTTTCAGAACTAAAAGATGGCCTAATCATATATAAAAAAGAATAGAGAAATGAGACCAATTATACTTGCTTAATGGCTAAGAAAGAAGTTGTAATCATTCGATATTCAGAATAAGAAACTGGACTAATCAACTGTGTCATGAGCTGCAAAAAGAGATTTCCTCATACAATATTAAGGATTAATAAATGACATCTAATCGTATTAGATTAAGAAATATGTAAAGTGTTTCAATCAAAATACATATAGAAAGGACATTGAGATCTAATAATTCATGATTAGAACATAAATGTAATTTAATTAGACTCAATTAAGAACCATTCTTAGGACATATTCTTAAAATGAGGCCAATTATCTTTGCTTAATGACTAATGAAGAACTTGTAATCATTCGATATTGAGAACTAAGTATGGGGACTAATCGGACAATATTATGAAGGGCAAAAAGAGGCCCAATCATATAATATTGAGAACTAATGAAGAAGATCCTGTTATATTTGGTTAAGAAAATATGAAAGAAGTTCCAATAAAAGTATATTTAAAAACATAATTTGATGTTGTAACTCATGATAAGAACGTAAATTATGATTTACTTGGGCAGTATTGAGAACCAAGAGTGAGAACTATTTGTAAAAGATTTGTAAACAAAAGTTGACCTAATTGTATTCGAAAAAGAATGGATAAATGAGGCAAATTATACCTGCTGAATAATTAAGGAAGAAGTTGTTATCATATGATACTAAGAATAAGAAAGTTCACTAATTAGACTATGTTATGAATCTCAATAGTAACTTTATAAAGGACATCTAGTCATAATAGACTAAGAAATCTAGTCGTAATAGACTAAGAAATGACAGAGGAGCTCTAAGCAAAGTAACTTTATAAACATAATATGATCCAATAACTCATAATAAGAACTTATAGTGTGATCTAATTGACATGATTAAGAACCAAGACAGAGTTCCATTTATAAAAGATTTAGAAATAAAAGATGATCTAATCGTATTAGTCCAAAAAGAATAGGGAAATGAGGCCAATGATACTTGCTTAGTGGCTAAGGAAGAAGTTGTAATCACATCGATTCAGAATTAAGAAAAGTGACTAATTCTTCTATGTGATGAGCCGCAAAAGGAGAACTCCTTGTATAAAATTAAGAACTAATAAAAGAGATCTAGTCATGTAAGATTAAGAAATAGGTAAAGTGTTCTAATAGTGTCTTTCATTTAGAAAGAATAATGAGATCCAATAATTCATGATTAGAATTTAAATTTTTATTTAATTAGACTAGATCAAGACCAATTTGCCGGACCAATTCTTAAAATAAGGCCAATTATACTTGCTTGATGACTAAGGAAGAAGTTGGAATCATACGATATTGACAACTAAAAAATGAGACTAATTGTACCGTATTATGAATCACAAAAGGCAATCTGTTCATATGATATTAAGAACTGATAAAGAAGATCCAGTCATATTTGATTAAGAAATATGAATGGTATTCCAATAAAAGTACGTTTCTCAAAGCATAATGTGATGTAATAACTCATCATAACAACATAAAATATGATTCAATTAGATAGAATTAAGAACCAAGAGTGGGAATTATTCATGAAAGCTTTAGAACCAAATGGTGATCTAATCGTGCTCGTAAAAGAACTGAAAAATGAGGTCAATTATACTTGCTAAATGACTAAGGAAAAAGTTGTAATCATATGAAATTGAGAATACAAAAGTTCACCAGTCAAACTATGTTACGAACCTCAAAAGAGGTCCGATCATAGAAGAATAAGAATTTACAAAGGAAATCTAGTCATATAGAACAAGAAATAATAGAGTTCTAATCAGTGAACATTTAGAAATATATTGTGATCTAACTACTCATAATAAGAATGCTTAATGTAATTTAATTAGACTAGATTAAAAACCAAGAGCGAGTTCTATTTATAAAAGATTGATTTCTAAAGTGTTGGCCCCAAAGCAACCTAAGAGATTCTGTCTATGTCTATATTTCTACCAAGAGCACCAAACCTTTTATAAAGGAAGGAATAATGTCCTGTCTCTTATTAGGCACATCACTTTTGTACTCAGAGGAAGATCACTCTTACACTTGTAGATCAAGTCTACTCTTGCTCACACTAATTCTCACTAGAAGATCCCTACACTTGAACTATACTATATAAATTGTGGAACTAGTAAAGAAGATCCTGTCATATTAGATTAAGAAATATGATAGCAGTTTTAATAAAAGTGAATTTAAAAATATAATGTGACGTAATAACTCATGAAATGAATGATTTAGTACGACAAGATTGAGATCCAAGAGCGAGAACAATCCACAAAAGAATTATATAAAAAAGTTGACCAAATTGTATTCGAAAAGGAACTTATAAATGAGGCCAATTATACTTGATTGATGACTAGGGAAGAAGTTGTAATTATACGACATTGAGAATACAAAAGGTTACTAATCAGACTGAATTACGAACCTCAAGGGATATCTAATCATACAAGATTAATGATTAATAAAAGACATCTAGTCGTATTAGGCTAAGAAATAACTACGGAGTTCAAATCAAAGTACATTTAGAAACATGTTATGATCTAATAACTCATAATAAGAGCACATAATGTGATTTAATTAGACTAGATTAAGAATTGAGAGAGAGTTCCATTTACAAAAGATTCAGAACTAAAAGATGGTCTCATCGTATATCAAAAAGAATTGAGAAATGAGGCCAATTATCTTGTTTAATGTCTAAGGAAGAAGTTGTAATCGTTCAATATTCAAAACTAAGAAACTGGACTAATCGTACTGTGTTATGAGCCACAAAAGGAGAACTCCTCATACAGCATTAGGGACTAATAGAGGTGATCTTGTCGTGTTCGATTAAGAAATATGTAAGGTGTTCCAATCAAAGTAAATTTAGAAAGGATAACAATATCTAATAACTCATGATTAGAACATAAAATGTGATTTAATTAGACTAGATTAAGAACCATTTGCTAGACCTATTCTGAAAATAGGGCCGATTACCCTTGCTTAATAACTAAGGAAGAATTTGTAATCATTCCAACATGAGAACAAAGGGGACTAATCGAACCATATTATGAAGCTCAAAAAATAGGCCTAATCATATAATATTAAAAACTAATGATTAAGATCCTATCATATTTAATTAAGAAATATGAAAAAAGTTCTAAAAAAAGTACATTTTGATTTCAAACATCCCTGTGATCTTATACACATCTAAATGTGTATAATTAGACAGATTTCCATTCTTAACAACAGTTACTAGTTTTGAAAAGGTTTATAACCAAAAGGTGACCTAGATGTATTCGAAAAAGAACTGATAAATGGGGCTAATTATACTTGCTTAATGACTAAGGAAGAAGCTATTATCGTAGGATACTAAGAATATGAAAGGTCACCAATCAAACTGTGTTATGAACATCGAAGGAGATCTATTTTCTTAAGATTAATGATTAGTATAAGACATCTAGTCTTATTAGACAAAAAAATATAGAGTTCTAATCAAAGTAACTATAGAAACAAAGATGTGATCTAATAACTGTTAATAAGAATGGAAATTGTGATCTAATTAAACGAGAATAAGAACCAATAGCGAGTTCCATTTATAAAAGATTCAGAAATAAAAGTTGATCTAATCCTAATACAAAAAGAACAAAGAAATAAGGCAAATTATACTGGCTTAATGGCTAAAGAAGAAGTTGTAATCGTTTGATATTCAAAACTAAGAAACTAGACTAATTGTGCGATGCTATGAGCCACAAAAGGAGAACACGTTGTACAACATTAATAACTAATAAAGGAGATCTAGTCTCCATCAGTTTAAGCAAAGGCAAAGAAAAAAATAACTTCAAAGTTCATTTAGAAAGGATAATAAGATCTAATAACTCATGATTACAACTTACATTGTTATTTAATTATACTAGATTAAGAACCATTTGTAGGACCTATTCCTAAAATGGGGCCAATTATCCTTACATATTGACTAAGGAAGAAGTTGTAGCTATACGATATTGAGAACAAAAAAAGGAGACTAATCGTAACATATTATGAAGCACAAAAGGCAATATAATCATATAATATTAAGAACTAACAAAGAAGATCCAGTCATATTTCATTAAGAAGTGTGAATGGTGTTGTAATAAAAGTACATTTAAAAACATACTGTGATATAATAACTCATGATAAGAATGTAAAATATGATATAATTAGACAAGATTAAGAACCAAGAGCGGGAAATTTTCGTGAACGATTTAGCACCAAATGATGATCTAACCTATGTGCACAAAAAAAAAAGCTAATAAATGAGACAAATTATACAAGTTGAATGACTAAGGAAGAAGTTCAAATCATATGAACTTGAGAGTAGGAAAGGTCACTAATTAGACTACGTTAGAAACCTCAAAAGAGACCTAATCATAGGTGAATTAAATTTAATAAAGGACATTTTCTCATATTAGAATAAGAAATAATTGAGAAGTTTTAATCAAAGTACATTTAGAAATATAATGTGATCTTACTACTCTTAATAAGAATGCATAATGTTAGTTAGTTAGGCTAGATTAAAAACCAAGAGGGAGTTGTATTAACAAAAGATTTAGAACTAAAAGATGAACTTATCGTATTTCAAAAAGAATAGAGAAACTAGGACAATTATGCTTGCTTATTGTCAAGGGAATAAGTTGTAATTGTTCCATATTTATAACTAAGAAATTGGACTAACTGTACTATATTTTGAACCACGAAAGGAGAATTGCTCATACCACATTAAGAACTAATAAAGTATGAAATCCTGTCATATAAGATTAAAAAATAGGAAAAGAGTTCTAATCAAAGAACATTTAGATTTAGATAACAAGATCAAATAACTCATGATTAAAGCATGTCTCTTATGATTTAATTAGATGTGTATAAGAGACTATTTACTAGCGCCTATTCTTAAAATAGTATAACAATGCTTGCCTAATAACACTAGTAACCATTCGATATTTAGAACTAAGAAAAGGGACTAATCGTACCATATTATAAAGTGGAAAAGGAGGTCTAATTATATAATACTAGGAACTAATAAAGAAGATCCTATCATATTAGATTAAGGAACATGATAGCAGTTCTAATAAATGTACATTGAAAAACATAATGTGATGCAATAACTCATAATGAGAACTTGAAATATGTTTTAATATGACAAGACTGAATACCAAGTGTGAGAACAATCCACAAAATATTTATATCCAAAAGGTGACCAATTTGTATTTGAAGAGGAACTGATAAATGAGGCCAATTGTACTCTTTCTGCTTAATGAGTAAGAAAGAAATTGTAATCATACGATATTGAGAATACAAAAGGTCACTAATTAGACTACATTACTAACCTCAAAAGTAATCTAATCATATCAAATTAATGATTAACAAAGGACATGTAGCCGTATTAGACTTAGAAATAATAGCGGAGTTCTAATCAAAATACATTTTGGAACATAATGTGATCTAATAACTCATAATAAGAATGCATAATCCGAGTTAATTAGACTAGATTAAGAACCAAGAGCGAGTTCCATTTACAAAAGATTCAGAACGAAAAGATGGTCTAATCGAACATAAAAAAGAATAGAGAACGGTCTCTTATACTTCTCATGTTATAAGAGTTCGATATTCAGAGCTAAGAAGCTAGACTAAACGTACATAGTTACGAGCCGCAAAAAGAAAACTCCTAATATAACATAAAGAACTAATAAATGAGATCTAGTTGTGTCAGATTAAGAAATTTGTAAGGTGTTCTAATCAAGGTACATTATTTCTTACAAATGATAATGAGAACTAATAACTCATTATTAGAACGTTAAATGTGATTTAATTAAATTAGATTAAGAACCATTTGGGGGTCCTATTCATAAAATGTGGCCAACTATCCTTGCTTAGAAACTAAGGAAGAAGTTGCAATCATACGATATTGAGAACTAGGGAAGGAGACTAATCTTTCTGTATTATGAAGTGTAGAAGGATATCTAATCTTATAATGTCAAGAACTAGCAAAGAAGATCCAAGCATATTAGATCAAGAAATATAAAAGGAGCTCTAGTAAAAGCACATTTAAAGCATAATGTAATCTAGTAACTCATTGTAAGAACAAAAAGATTTATTTAGAGAAGATTGAGAACCAAGAGCAAGAACTATTCATAAAAGATTAGAACCAAATGAGGCCAATTACACTATCTAAATGACTAAGGAAGAAGTTGTAATCATACAATATTGAGAATACGAAATGTCACTAATTAGACTATGTAACGAAAATCAATGGAATAACTAATCATACAAGATTAAGAATTAATAAAGGACATCTGGCCGTATTAGATTAATAATTAATAGAGGAGTTCAAATCAAAGTACATTTAGAACATTGTTCATAATGTGATCTAAGTACTCATAAAAAGAATGTATAATGTGATTTAATTAGAGCAGATTAAGAAACATGAGAGGGTTCTATTTATTAAGGATTCAGAACAAAAAGATAATCTAATTGTATTTCATAAAGAACAGAGAAAGAAGAACGATTATACTTGCTCAATGGCTATAAGTGTTTCAATCTAGATTCTTATAAGAGTTTTTGATGTCCATATTCATGTCTGCATTTGGGTCTTGAGATTCTTCAAAATTGTCATCATCCAAATGAGCAAAACGATTGGAAATGTCAATTTTTTCTTTTCCTTTAGAAGTTATTTTTTTCTTTGCCTTTGCCTTCAACTGATGGAGTGTTGTGTTCCATGACTAATTTAGCATCCGCAATATATTTCTCAATGTTTGCATTTTTTTGAGGAATGTATTTGTTTCCAAGAGTCTTTGAAGAAGATGCTTCAAAAAGAGATGGGTTTGTATTACTTAACCCTTTCATAGGAGAAGATACTCCTAAACATTCAAAATTAATATTTTCACATTTTATCCACCATTTATTCTCAAAAATCCTCCGAATTTGTGGAAGATTTGAGTAAGAAAAAATTTGAATTTGGAGTTTCCATGCAAATAACCATGGAATATTAAATTGAATCATGAAATGACAGAAAGTTTTTTTGTTGGAAACAAAAGAAGAATATTCTTCTTTGTTAGAAAAGTTTGAAGCATATACTTCTAGATAGCAGATATAAGCATCATGAACATATTTACGAAGTAGTTCCTCTTGAATAGAAAAGTATTGGTACCACTAATAGAACCAACTGGAAAGATATTTTTCATTTTCTAAGACGGATGGACTTAATCAAATCCACCAATGAGTAGTAGGTATGCCCCACTCTTGAATGATGGGTACCTTTTTAATAAAATTTTTTGATAATAAAATTTAATTTCATAATCCCTATCAAAAAGGATCCAACCTATAGAATTTTTAGGATCATGGTCAACTACTTGCATGATATTGTCCTGTTGGATTTTAATGAAGATTAAGAAACTGGCATAAACATGTCTAGATTTTAGAGGGTGGCCAGTTGCAATATAATAACTTTGGTAAAAATCAGGACAATAATTTTTAGATATAAAGGTATTTGAGTTTTGGTTTATCTCTTCAGGTTCAATATATAAGATGTGGAGTTGTTGACCATTGGGTTTAAATTCATCTGAAGGAGGATTAGGAATATTTCCTAAAATAGTCATTTTTGAAGGAGAAGGAAATTGGTTTGTAGGAGAAAAGTTTTGGTTTAGAATTTGTGAAAAGGCTAATGGAGGATATTCCCTAGTATTGGGTGTATACCCATAACCAATTCTACTTATTTGGCTAGTGATTAAGGAAGGAGAATTTGCCCCTCTACCTTATATATCTCTTCCTTGTGAAAGGGTTCTACCCCCCTTCCCCTTTCTGGAGGAAGATTCATGAGGAATTCCTGTAAGAAGAAATTCTCTAGTTAAGAAATTAGGCACAATTAGTTGTTCCTTTAATATATTCGATATCGAAATCAAATACAAATAACATTGATTACCATCTAGCAAAAAATTGTTTGGAAGCAATATTTTTCACATTTTTTTCAGTCTCTATATTTTGTTGCTAACAATCTATTCTAATAAAAATTTCTGATTTAATAAATCAATCTAGAATTTGGAAATACTTAAATAATGCTGAGAATTTACTTTTTAATTGTAGCATATTTTTCTTGTGTATTGTTCCAAATACCAGATATATATATCTTACTAATTCTTCTTTACTGTTATAAGAATTTCTTTGTTTAAGTATTCCATCATAACCAATATCAGAAGCATCAGTTTTTACAATTTTAAACCAATTAGGAATTGCTAGATTTAAGAGTGGTAGATTTTTTACTTTTTTCTTGATCCATTGAATAGCTGTTGTATGAGCATCAGACCAAGGTGGAGGATTCTTCTAAAGTTTCTGATATGAGAGCTTACAATCCTGTGCAAGATATTTATAATATTCTCCAATATAATTAAACTACCAAGAAATCTTTGTAATTGAGTTTTATCTTTGATTTCATCAGGAAATTTATTTGCAAATTCAATGGACCAAGCAATAAGAGTAATATGACCCTTATTTAACTCATATCTAAGAAATCCAACTTGTGATTGAAAACGTTTTATTTTGCGAGCAGAAACAACAAGCCCACTATTAATAGTTATATTTTTAAAAAAATATTCAGATATTTAAAATGTTGGCCTATTGATTGAGAAAATATAAGAATGTCATCTATGTAAACAATAATAAAAGGATAAGAAGAGAATATATCATTTATAATATTTTAAAATTTAGATGGCACATTTTTAAGAACAAAAGGCATAACATTCAATTCAAAATGTATAAAATGGCATAGTAAATGCAGTTTTATATCTATCACTTTCAGCAACTTGTATTTGCCACAAAATCCTGATTTTAAAATTCTGTCAAATAAATAACTGAATCAATAGATTCTATTAAGCAAATCCTTTTTGTTTGGAATAGTCTATCTAATCTATTGTAAAACTTTATTTCATGGTTTATAATTTATAACTAGTCTAGGGGTACCTCTTTCAATTTCTAAATTTTTATGAACATAAAAGGCTGAGCAACTCCAAAGGGAGTTAGATTTTCTAATAATATTTTTTCTAAATCATCAATTTCATGTTTACAAAATCCAACCATCTCTTATTCATTTTGGATGGTCTAAAAATTGTAGGACTCATTTTTTCATTGAAATTCTTTTCATATGGAAGACAAACAATATGCTTTTTCTTATGCCAAAATGCATTGAGTAAATCATTGCAAATTTTTGAAACAATACTATCATTTATTTGTTTAATTTTTTCTAGTATATTAGGATCCTATAATTGGTCTTCTATTCTATGAATAAAAATTTCTTTTTGTAAAAATTTAATTTGATTAGTCTTTTCAGTCTAATATTCTCAAGCAAGGAATTTACAGAATAAGTGTTTAAACCATGAGATGTTGCTAAGTAACAAACTCAAAAGTTAAACCCTTTTCTTTATTATAAATTATCTTACCATCAGAATAATATAGATGCATTTGTACTATAAATGGAGTACCTAAAATAACATGTTCATTAATATTAGTAGTTAAAACAAAAGTAATCAAATATAATTTTCTTCTTTTGAAAATATGCAAACATTAGACAGTTTATAATTCACTCGGATTTGTGATCCTTCTTCACCATGTAGAATAGCAGAAGTTTTCTCAAAAAATTCAGACGGAATCAAACCTTCACGCTTAGTACAAATATCAACACCAGAATCTATCATAGCAATTGAATTAAAAACTTAAGTTTTATTAATTATTAATGTAACCTATATAAAATATTTTTGAGAAAAATAAATAGAAGAAACTTGTAAGAAATCATTTTCAATTTTCTCATTTTATCTAGAAGAAGATGTATACTCGGGCTTTTCAGTGAAAGAATTTTCTTTATTCGGAAAAATCTTTTCTAAAGAATAAATATTTTCTAACACTGTCATCCATTGATTTAAATCTTTAGTTTCTATTTTAAGTTGATTAACTTCTCTTTTTAAAATGGAATAATAACAGGTATATTAAAAGAATTTTGATTTAAATTATCTAAAACTTCTTTAAAAGTAAAATTTTGGTGAAAATCACTAATTTTATGTGTTATAGGAAATGGTAAAGAAGAATGATTTCCATTTTTTTGAACATTATTTATTTTCTCATTTTCTAAAATTCTTTTATATTGTGACAAATATTGTTTTCTTTATTGATCATCCTCTAATTCATTAATCAAATCAAAGAAAAGATTTTGAATATCAGTAAGAGTAAAATTTTTGAAGTTATTTTCTTCTAAAATAGAAGGAAGATAATCATTTTGAGAACATTCATTTTGAGAATAAGAACAATTATTATTAATAATATAATTATTATCTTACACAAATAAGAAGAAGAAGTATAATCATCAATATCATCAGAATCACTATCAGAAGAATGTGTATAAGAGACAGAAACAATCAATAATTTCTTTTTCTTTGTAATCAATAGAAAGACTATTAATTTTCTCTAACAAATTTGTGATATTTTTGGCCTTACACTTATTAGCAAAATGGCCCTTTTTTCCACATTTACGACAAGTAATATTTTGTCTAATCCAATCTTTGACTTCTTTGTTAGTCCTTTTATTTTCTTTTTTCTTTTCAAGAAATGATTTATTTTTCTTTCTACAGAAAGATGATTTATCTTTTTTTCTTTTTCTAAACTTTTCATTTAGCCTTATCTAAAGCAATATGAGGTTCACTAACAGCAAATTGTGCACAAAAATCACCCAATTCAGTCATTTGCCTATATTTCTTTATCTATGCTTTTAATTTAATATCATTACATAATTTTAAACCTTCATTAGTCCAAACAGAAATAATATCACCATAAGTAATATTGTTATAAGTGAAACATTCTGACCATCATGATAAGTTTTAAAGTAGAAATAATTCTTTGAGAAAATAAATTAAGAAGACTAGAAATAAATTTTTCTTTCCAAAAACTAGAATTACAATCAGATCTTTGCATAACTCTAGCAAGAAAAGTATCTTTATACCATTTAAAATGAGATAGAGTAGGACACTTTAAATTCATTAAAAGTTCTTTTTGGACATTTGAAATAACTTCTGTGTTACCAAGAAAATGTTTGACAATATTAGTTATAAAGGTAAAAGCTGCATCGGAAATAGTAGATTATATAGTATTAATACCTTCTTGTTTAACTATAGTTTTAGTAGCATTAACTATATCCTGTTTTTGCTAATCAGAAAGATAATTTTTCCATCAACCATTTAAAACACCAATAAAATCACATACTACAACATGAACAACATCCTATTCTGTGGTACCTTTATTCTTTAAAATTTGAATATACATCATCATTTTTGTCAAAGTAGTAACAATTTGATATGGTAACTTGATTGTCAATAGTCCATTCATAAATAGAATGGGTACTAAAACTCTCAAGAGGAACAGTGGTTTCTAATTCTAAATCTATAGGAGTTGAAATTTGATAATATCTATCAACACAGGAATAATGAGGCAAAAACTGTTTAGGATATTCATATATTTTTTGTTTTTTCTTTTTAGCCGTTAAGAAGTGGTTAGGAGCTGATTTATTGCGTCTATAAATACCAACCCATCTGTATTTTTAATCAACAACTTACACATTGAAAACAAGCAAGTACAAAAGCAATTTGAGTGCTAATTAGCTCCTTAATAATATTGTATTAGTGTGTACTTAAGAGTGCTATTCAAAAGTGTTGAGTGGAGTGATAATCTTATAATAAAGTGAGGTTAAGAAATATCTATTCAAGAAAATACATCCAAGTTCAACAAATGTAATTTAAGATCAAACACATGAATCCAAGGATAAACGAATCAAAGGTATTCTAGTAGAAGTAAACTAGGAGGTAGAATTAGCCTCTAAATCATTTTTCTTCTTGGATTACTTCTTGCATTTTCGCATTTTCGCATTTTTGCCGACAAATCATCATCCATTGCCTCACTGTCATGTTCACTAAGTTCTTGAGGATCATGGCGCTGGATGATGTAATTGAATGTGTTATCAACATTTTCATCATCATCAACATCAACACTAGGAGCATTAGATTGCTTAGTATTGGTTGCACCAACCGAATTGTCACGAGCTTTTGGCTCAGAATTGGAATGGTCGATATCTTCAATGTCATCGTCGTCGCTGTCGAAAGAGGACTCGAGAATTTACTGCGATTGAATTTGGCAAATTGGACTTGAGCGGAAGCAAACATACCTAAACTTAAGGCTTCCTGGAGAATGGTCTGCTTTGTGTCCAACCTCATCTATTTTTGAAGTGCGTAGCATTGAAAAGTGCTCATTTGATTTCCCAAATTTGTGACAAGAGTGCACAGTTAGGAAATGAAGGGTTCATAAGAGGAGGTTCGGGAAGGATAGGATTGGGTAGTGAAGGTGTGGAAGAGGATGGTTGAGGAGTAATGGAATGAGGGAGTGTGTGTCCTAAACTTGAGGCATGATCCTTTGATTTTTCAATTTCATTATCGGCTTTAGTCAACCATTGTTCATTAAAAGACTACAAACCTTTACGTTCAATGTAAGATTTATTAAAGTATGGGGGATTTTTTTTTTTTCTAGAAACGGAAATGTCAAAATGATCAAAAATTTTAGTTAAAAATTTCCCAAAAGGAATGTTCCTTCAGGTATCAGTCAAGAATAATTCCCACAATGAACAAAATAAATACTAACTCCACTTGGATCCCTTTAAAAACACAATAAAACAATGCAATTACATCTTTTATTATTCTTTTAAAGTACGATGGACATCAGTAGGTAATAGCAATTTTGTAACCAATGTGTACAAAATATTGAGCTCAGGACTAAGTGGTTTTGGAGACCGAAACCTGTTTAAAATCAACACAAATTTTTTTTTTTATTTTCTCGATGTCAAACGTAGAGTATCAATAGCAGGCCATTTATCTAAGAAAAAGAAATTTGAGATTTCATCGGAAGGAAAAACTTCACATTCAAAAATCAAATTAATGACATTGGAAGTAAATTCAAGATTGATGTGATTCACACGAGAAACTAAGGTTCGAACAGTTACAACTTATGTTAAAATTAGACTTAAATTGTAATACCCAAATTCCCCGAATTTTTGTTTTTCAAAACATTCCTTGATAAAAGATAAGGTTAATTCATCAAACAAGCCTTGAGAAGCAGGACGTTGCACTATAATGAATTTGCTAAGCAAAAAAGTGTACCTAACAGATGCCTAGGCATCAATGAATTTAAGCAAAATGAGATTTGAAGGGGGTTCAGGATTTGTCGATGTTTGGCATTGTACAAGAGCCTTTCCCTTCGATTTCATAACTCTAGTGCTTGTTGAAGGACCCCCCCCCCCACCTGAACGAACCATCTTGAATCAAAGAAGGAGTTAGAGAGTATAAAAATAAGAGTGAAGAGACTCATTAGCACTTTTAAGGAAATTAAAGGATGGAGGATGCTAATAAGCTGAAAAAGAATTCAAATGGGGCAGGTGAGAGATAGGAAGATGAATTGGAATCTGAATTTTATACACAGAGAGGACAAATTGAAGGAATTTGGTATTTTTCTCCTATCTTACCAAAGCTAGGATTCGGTTGTGAATATGTGTCCGAAAAGGGAAAATGAAAGGTTTTAAGGAAATAGAATAGTTGTTTGGACATCCAAACGATTGATATACATCCAATCGTGCATCCGATCTCAGATGAACTGACAGACGAAATTCTTAACTATGCATTCGAAGGGATGTCGGACAGTTGCAACGTTTGTTCAATTTTCCAGAGAGTTTGGTGAAAAAGGGAAATAGTTCAGACGAAGGAAAAAGTTCGAGACAAAAAGTAAGAAAAATAGGGAGTTCAAAAGGATATTTTCGTCCGAAAGAACAAAGAACTTAGGACGCATATTTGCGTCCGAAAACAAAACTCACAAGTTTTTGAAATCAAAATTAATGCCCAAGCAAGTTCTGAGAAATTCAAAACAATTCAACAGTAAAGGTTTAGTAAAAATATCAACCAATTAATCTTTTGTGCAAACAAATTCAACACAAATTTTCTTTTTGCCGACAACATCTCTTATAAAATGATGCTTGACATAAATGTGTTTAGTTCTAGAGTGCAAAATAGGATTTTTAGTGAGATTAATTGCACTAGTATTATCGCATCTAATTGGTACACAATCAAAAATAACACGAAATCTTTTAAAGTATGTTTCATCCAAAGAAATTGAGCACAACAATTTCCAGTAGCAATATATTTGGATTCCGCTGTAGATAGAGAAATAGAATTTTGCTTCTTGCTAAACCAGGACACCAAGCAATTATCCAAAAAGTGACACATACCACTAGTACTTTTTCTATCAATTTTACAACCTGCAAAGTCGGCATTCGAGTAACTAATGAAGTCAAAACTAGTAAATATAGGATACTAAAGACCAAAATCCAACGTCCCTAGATTTCAAGTATCTAAAAAAAATTTTTATAGCAATTAAATGTGATTCCTTAGGACAATATTGAAATCTAGCACAAAAATATACGGTAAACATAATATCCGGTCTACTAGCTGTTAAATAAAGTAGGCTTCCGATCATACCTCTATAGTATTTTTTATCAACACTATTACCTTCTTCATCTTTATCAAACTTGGTTAAGTTGCATATTGGTGTTCCAACTTGTTTGCAATCCTCTATTCCAAAATGCTCGAATAGATCCTTTGTGTACTTGATTTGTGTGATGAAGGTTCCTTCTTTTGTTTGGTGAACTTGAAGTCTCAGACTAACAAAAATAATATTATCAACGTAAATTTGAACGACCAACAAATCATTAAGACTAATTTTGGTGAAAAGAGTAGTATCAACAACACCCCTTTTAAAACTATTTTCCATCAAAAAATCACTTAATCTTTCATATCAAGCTCTAGGAGCTTGTTTCAACCCATACAAAGCCTTGCATAGTTCGAATTGAACATGATTTGCAAAATCTTTATTTCCAAAACTAGGCGGTTGTTCAACAAAAACTTCTTGATCAATGAAACCATTTAAAAAGGCACTTTTGATGTCCATTTGAAATAGTTTGAAATTGTTAAAGCATTCTGATATCTCTAGTAAACTAGAGTTATTTTACTCTAAATTATAGCATTTTGATAGTTTAATTCCTGAACTTTGGGTAATTAATTGAAGGTTTTAGTTAATTTCTTTCATAGATGTTTATATTTTATTCTTGTTAAATATGATAAGTTTTTATTAAAATTTTGGCTTAATTTATTACTTATTTGTGTTAATATTATGCAAGTCAAAATTAGATGTTGGAAGCAATTATCGAATGAACAAAATTCAAAGGACCAAATTATAATTATAGAAGAAACAAAAGATTGCTGGAAAGAGAGTCCATTGTGATCTGAATTTTCCAGATTACGATCTAGACACAGGAAAATGACTTTAGTGATTAGCGAGCTTAGATCGTGATCTGGATATTCTATCTCTCACTGTGGCTTAAGTAGTAAGGGCAATTTTGTAATAGTTGAGTAACCAACTTTTGATTTTTGCCTTGTGTAATAATACACTATTTAAGCTATTTTTAAAAATTGTAATAGGGTAAGTAGGATAAAGAGTGAATAGTTAGTAATTTTTTAGGATAGATTAGGATAACTTGACCGTCAAGTTTCTTCTCTAATGAAAATTTCTATTTAATTATCTTTTAAGTCTAGTTTTAATTTCTTTGCAAGTTTAAATTTTGATATGATCATTGTAGTAGGTTAATCTTTAGTTTCAAGTAGATATAATTTTTACTTGCTTTCTAGTTTAAATTAGTGAGAATCTCTCTGCTTTTATTTTGGGGTTTCATAGAGAAATTAGGGTTCTTGTTTATCCATTGCTTTTTAGTTAAGAATTTTCAATTCCTTGCATTAATTTCTAGTTAATTTTTAGTAGGTTTTGTTTATTGTTATAAAAAATCCAAAAATATTTAGATTTCAAGTTTAACCTCTTTCAAAATTCTAGTGTAAAAATGGTGGTTTCTAGTCTTCAAAACTTCTTTTATGTAGTCTTTTAATTGGATTACTTGCTTTTTAATTGTAGTTATATTTTGGTTAATTTAGAGGGGAATTAAGTGCTTTCATTTAATTGTTGTTATTAGGATATAGTCGCTAGTTTATCAATCTTATAATTGTTTAGTTTCATTTACTTGCTTTAGTAGATAATTTAGTTTAAAATTAGGTTTTAATTGCTTGAGTTTAATTATGGTTTTGAATTGTATAGTTTCACCCTCTATTGTTCGAATTCATTTAACTATACAAGGATCCGTAAATCTTGGTATTTGCTTGCTAAACAATCTTCATGGGAACGATACCCACTCGTCCTATACTACTATCAACTCCGTATCCTTGTGGAAGTTAGGTAGAGTATAGTGATCTTGTGGGGTTATTCATTGCTTGATTGTTTTTAAAGTTAAACTCAACGTAAAACAAGCAATCAAGTTTTTGGTGCCGTTGCTGAGGATTGTCCTTGGAATTTGGCAATATTAAGCGTTTACCAGGTTGTAAAGATTTCAGCACTTTAGTTCAATTTAGTTGTTAATTTTGCTTATTCGTTTATGTTTGTTGGTTGTGTTGTGGAATCGACTTGGCACTTCAATTGACTATTTTCTTTGGTTTATTGTAGTGCATGGTAAAAGGAGATAAAGGGCCATTCATTTGCTTGGTCAAGGAAAAGAAAAAACAGCTAACAAAAATCTGGAAGTTTTGAAAGGTACAACATGAGCAAGAAATGATTGAAATGGCAAATGCTAATGCTTATCAAAGGAAATTGAACATGGAAAATGATGAAGAAGAGGTTTTTGGAAATATTGGGATAGGCAGTTACGGGAATGGAAATGGCATGAATGGGAATGGAAGGCCATTGTGGTAATATGCCTTGCAAATTTTGATGGGACGAAGTCTAGCAATGCACGGATGCCCGTGCAAGCTAACAAATTTTAAATTAAGCCCACCTTCAAATCCAAATACTCAAAACTCATGCCATGTTTGGGAGTGGTCCCAATGAAGATCCCTATACACATCTCATGAACTTTGAGGAAGATTTGGACAAGTTCAAATTCATTGGAGTACACCCGGATTGTGTGCGAATGAGGGTGTTTCATTTCTCTCTCCGGGATAGGGCAAAATCATGGTTACAATCCCACGTCCAAGGAACGTTTACTACTTGAGATAAACTTGCTCAAGAATTCTTAGCAAAGCATTTTCCACTCGCAAGAACCGCCAAATTATGAAATGACATTACATCCTTTAAGCAAGATGTTGGTGAAAGCTTATGAGAGGCTTGGGAGCGGTTCAAGGAGTTGCTAAGAAAATGTCATCACCATGTTATTCCTTTGTGGCATCAAATCCAAACTTTCTATAATGGTTTGACTCAAGAGAAGAAATCCATAGTGGATGCCTCCGTCAATGGATCCATCTCTTACAAGACACCGGAGGAAGCTCAAGATTGCTCAATAGAGATGGCATACAATTATTATAATCATGGACTACTGACTTCACAATAGCTCAATACCAAGCCAATCAAACTAATGCACAAGGCGGAGTGTTAAATTTGAACATGCAAGATGCTCTTCTAACACAACAAAGTATGTTCATGAGTGATATGAACAACATTGCAAAGGCATGGGAGAACCTAGGAAAACCATGTAGTGTAAATGCCATGTCTTTTTCTCCAACCCAGCCAAGTATGGTATGTAATTTTTGTGGAGGCGGTCATGCAAATGGACAATGTGAGATACCTTATGGGTCCAATGAGCAAATCAATTATGTGTCTAATCAATCATCATTTCCAAGGAACCCATCCGGAGTTTATGGGAATACAAATAATCCCTCTTGGAGGAATCATCCTAATTTTTCATGGAGCAACACCAACAATCAATCCAATCCTCCTTACCAACCAAATCCCCTACCTCAAAATGTCCAACACACTCAAGCTTCAAGTTCCTCACCTTGACAAGAGACAGAGTGTTTTTGAACATATCAAAGAAATTTCCAACCCAACTCATATCAATCTTTCCCTAACCCTTCATTTCAAAACCAACAACCAAAAACTCCTTCCCAATATGCAAATTCTTCCCAATCCATGTATCATGATCAATATGCCCCAAGAGAGAATATGTGTGAAGATGGTTGGAAAAGAGAAGTCGAGTATTTAAGAAAAGAGATGGAAAGGATAAATGAAAAATGTAAGAGAGATTATGAGAATTTGAAGGCATTGACGAGAAATTTGGAGATTCAATTGGGGCAATTGGCAAGGTGGAATAATAAAAGACCTCTAGGGGTGCTTCAGAGTGATAACATTCCAAACCCCAAAGAGCAATGCAAGGCCCCTTAGGAATGGTAAGGAGTTGGAAGAAAGAGTTGGAAGACATTCGTTGAAAAATATAGAAAAAGAAGGAGTTGAGGATGAAGAGAAGGAAAAAAGAGAGTCCTCAATGGGGAAAGACAAATTGATGAATAAGTCTACTATGTGCCCAACTTACAAGGCGATGAAGGCAAGGATTTGAATTATCATGAGCCAAAGCATGTTACTGTGCCATTTCCTCAAAAGTTAAAGGATGAAGAAAAGGCAAAGAAGTTCAAGAAGTTTCTTGAGATATTCAAAAAGGTTGAAATTAACATTCCATTCATGGAGGCACTTGGGAACATGTCTGCCTATGCTAAATTCATGAAACAAGTCCTTATTTCAAAAAGAAAATTGCATAGGAGTTACCACTAAAGCTCAAGGACCCCGGGTCATTTTCCATTCCTTGTGAGATTAGGGGTTTACAATTTGGAAGATCATTGTGTGACTTGGGAGTTTCAATAAATCTCATGCCTTATGCAGTATTCAAGAAGTTAAATAGAGGACAATTAAAACCAACAAGTGTCTCATTGCAACTTGCAAACTAAAGTATAAAGTTCCAAAGGGGATTATTGAAGATGTGATTGCGAAAATTAACAAACTCTACCTTCTATCCAATTTTATTGTACAAAGTTTGATGTGGAAGAGGATGAAGAGTTGCCAATCATTTTTGGGAAGCCTTCCTTGCTACCAGCCATGCACTTATTGATGTTCGAGAAAGAAATTTGGAATTCTGGATAAATGATGAAATTGTTACATTTAATGTTTTTAGTTCATTAAAGCTTCCTTCAATTTTTGAAGATGTCATGAATATAAATGTAATAGATGATCTAATTGATGATTGTTGTAAGAATGCAATAGATAATTTCTCAATGGATGAGGAGATCTTAGAGTTAAATGCTCTAATTCAAGATGATGAAGAAGGAATGAGGAATGAGGAATGAGGAATGAGGAATGTGAATCAATTGAAGGATGACACTTTGTTGCAAAAAGAAGATCTTAGAATAAAAAAAAAAGGTAAAAGGGGGTCTTCGACCAACGTACCCCCCAAGTTGGAACTCAAACCTCTTCTTACTCATTTGATGTATGCATACCTTGGTGAAAATGAGACATACACAATGATTGTGAATGAATCTTTGATCCGAATAAGCAAAATTAACCAAGTAAGCAACTTGAAAGATTAATTGTGGTGCTCAAAATGCATAAGGATGCCATTGCTTGGTCTATTGATGATATTAAGGGAATTAGCCCTTCCATATACATGCATAAAATCTTGTTGAATGAAAGAAATAAACTGGTAAGGCAACCTCAAAGGAGATTGAATCCTACTTTAAAAGAGGTTGTGAGAAAGAAGGTTATCAAACTTTTGAAAGTCGGTATTATTTACCCTATTAGCGATAGTGAGTGGGTTAGTCCCACTCAAGCTGTTCCAAAAAAAAGTGGTTTTACCATAATCATACGTGAAACCAATGAGCTCCTCTCCTCTAAATTGGTTACGAGTTGGCGTATGTTGAATGAGACCACCTGAAAGGATCATTTTCCTCTACCTTTTATTGATCAAATGTTTGAGAGGTTAGTCGGTTTTACATATTACTATTTCTTTGATGGTTATTCTGGTAATCTTCAAATTGCCAATTGTCCTGAAGATCAAGATAATACTCCAAGATGTTATAGCACATTTCAACGTTTTATATTTGCCATTTTTCATGACATGGTTGAAAAAAGTATAGAGATTTTCATGGATGATTTTAGTGTATTTGATATCTCAATTGATGATTGTCTTACAAATTTATCCAATGTGTTGAAAAGGTGTTTAGAAATTAATTTTGTTTTCAATTGGAAAAATGTCATTTCATGGTGAGAGAATGAAATGTTTTGGGTCGCAAAGTTTCATCAAAAGGAATAGAAGTTGATGGGGCAAAGGTGGAGGTGATTGAAAAGTTGCCTCCTCTAATTAATGTTAAGGGTGTAAGAAGTTTCTTAGGTCATGCAGGTTTTTTAGAAGATTCATTAGGAATTTCTTACATAACGTTAGACCTTTATGCTTATTACTTCAAAAAGATTGTCCTTTTCATTTTGACGATTCTTGTTTGAAAGCATTCAATGAGTTAAAACATCCTGTTGTGATTGCACCGGTCATTGTAGCACCAAATTAGTCTCTTCCATTTGAGCTTGACATAATTTGTCACATTAATGTTGGCCCCAAAAGCAACCTAAGAGGGGGGGTGAATTAGGTTGTCTCTAAAAACAATCCTTTTTATGTGCTTAATAGAAATTCAAACTTTATGCACCAAATGAAAACTTAAGCACAAATGAATACAATAGATATTCAACAATTTAAGCTTAAAGAACAAATAAGAATATTGAGATTAAGAGAATCAAACCAAACTCCCTAGCTTCTCAAGCTTGGAGCTTGCAACTACAAAGAGCTTCTTACAAGGCAACTACCAAGTTCACAACTTGAAGTTCAGCCCCTAAAAGTCTCTTCAAAGTAGGTGAGACAATAACCTCTTGTACACAAATGAGGATCACTCTTGCTCACACTAATTTCCTTTAGTTGAGCCAAGAGTTTTACACTCACAACCTCCCTTTGTTACAATTGTTATCTCTCTTTCCACTCTTACACTTGAAGAACTCTTACACTTCTAAGCTCTTTTCTCACTACCTACACTATTACAACACTTGTACCAACTATTTCTCCCAAATAGCTCAAGAATTGCTTGTAATCAATGTAGAAGTCTGTTTTTTATTAAATCAGACCTAGGGGTATTTATAGTTGCTGAATATCTGCTTCCAACAACTTCACAACGGCTATTTTCTGTTTACTGGAAAACTAGCCGTTGGACCTTTCGGATGGCCGATGCAGCAAGAGTACGTCCGACACTACGTCCGTTCTCTGAGGGTATTCGTTCGGACGTCCGAGGATGCATTCGAACATGCGTCCGATCGAAGCGAAGTCTTCTGGAAAATGGTCGGACGCTGTTCTTCGTCCGAGGCTTGCTTCAAATTCTTTGTGTCGGACGATTATCATCGTCCGAAGCTCTGTCATGGTTGTTTTGTTCGGACGAACATTTGCGTCCGAACTTGCCTGTTTTTCTGCACACTTGTTATCAAACTATTAGTATGATTTGGTTATCATCAAAACATGATTAACATAACTGGGGTTCTTCAAGTAGGATCTTAAATGATGCACAACTTAATTATTCTACAATGCAAAAAGAACTAATTGCTATAGTTTTCGTATTTGATAAGTTTATATCATATTTGATTGGATCAAAGGTAATTGTGCATACCGATCACTCCGCATTAAATTATTTATTTTCTGAACAAAATGTCAAACCACGTTTATTGAGATGGATACTTTTATTACAGGAGTTTGACTGGGAGGTGGTCGACAAGAAGGATGTGGAAAACATGGTAGCCGATTATTTGTCAAGAATTGAAGCATCTAGACTTGTCAATCATGAAGAAATAGCCATCAATGAAGAATCATCAATTGAGAAATTGTTTAAGGTGAAGGAAGTGAGTCCATGGTATGAGGACATTGTGAATAATCTTGTAGCAAGGATAGTACCAAAGATGCTAAACGTCAATGAGAAAAGGAAATTCTTTGCAGAGCTTAACGGCTGTCTATACATTACTTTTGGGAAGAGCCGTATTTATTCTGAAGGTGCAATGATCAAGTACTACGGAGATGTGTGACGCCCCATCCCACATCAAAAATAGGAGGGGATATTCTATTGTTTATAACACCTTGGGTTGTGGGCTACTTACAACTTGGCTTAAGCATTTTGAGCCTGTTGCTTTCACTCAAAAGTTGTTGGGCCAGCCTGGGGCCCGGGGTGTTACAGTTGGTATCAGAACGAACCTTGTGGTCTCTGCACAGGGAGACTGGGTCAGTGGTATTGGGCTATGCTATGCATTGTATGTGATATGTTATTGGGGCCTAACTTGGGCTTTGCGAGGACGCAAAGCCTTAAGGAGGGGTAATTGTGACACCCTGTCCCACATCGAAAGTGGGAGGGGATATTGTATTGTTTATAACACACCTTGGGTTGTGGGCAACTTAAAACTTGGCTTAAGCATTTTGAGCCTGTTGCTTTCGCTCAAAAGTTATTGGGTCAGTCCAGGGTCCGGGGTGTTACAAGATGTGTTCTGGAATTTGAAGTAACCGATGTATTAAGAAATTTTCATTCATCTCCGGTTGGAGGACACCATAGAACTCAACGAATGGCTTTTAAGATTCATCAAAGTGGTTTGTATTGACCAACTATATTCATGGATTCCCAAAAATTTGTGCTCAAGTATGATAAATGTCAAAGGGTGGGTAATATTTCAAGAAAACATGAAATGCCCCTTCATGACATTATTGAGTTGGAAGTATTTGATGTATGGGGAATTGATTTTATGGAGCTGTTTTCGGTTTCATATTCTAACAAATACATTTTGGTTGCGGTTGACTATGTGTCAAAGTGGGTCGAAGCGATCACAACCCCAACCAATGAGGCCAAAGTGGTCACTAAATTCCTTCGAAATAACATCTTCTCTCGGTTTGGAGTGCCTCGTTCTATTATTAGTGATGGGGGATCTCATTTCAAAAGTTCAAATTTTGAGGTCTTGATGACAAAGTATGGAATAAAACACAAAGTTCTTCTTTAACTTATTGTCCTCAAACATCATTGTCAAGTTGAGGTTTCAAACCGAGAATTGAAGAGAATCTTGGAGAAGACAGTGAATAATGCTAAGATAGGATTGGGCCCTTAAGTTAGATGACATATTGTGGGCCTATCGAATGGCATTTAAACCCCCATAAGCATGTCTCCATACCGTATTGTGTATGGAAAAGCCTGTTGCTTGTCAGTGGAACTTGAGCATAGAGCATATTGGGCAATAAAGAACTTGAATTTTTATTTGCATGAAGCATATGGAAAGATGATGCTTGATTTGAATGAGTTGGATGAATTCTGGAAAGAAACATTTGAAAATTCTTTGATCTATAAGGAGAAAATTAAGACATGGCATGACAAGCTCATCCTAAGGAAGGAATTTAAAGTTGGTGATTTGGTGCTACTTTATAATTCAAGGCTCAAATTATTTTCGGAAAAACTCAAGTCAAGATGGAGTGGCGCCTTTGAAGTAGTTCAAACTTTTTCTCCATGGAGCGGTGGAAATGAAAGGGAAAGAGGGAGTTTTAAAGGTTAACAGTCATTGACTCAAACCCTACTTTGGAGGAATCATTGAAGGCAGACAAGAAATCGTCCAATTTGTGCAAGAATGAAATCCATGATATAGTCAAGTTAGTGACTATAAAAGAACGCTTCTTGGGAGACAGCCAAGTCTTTAAATTAGTTGTTATTTCTTTCTTTTGGTGTGATTTTTAATTAGTTTAATTTTGAGTAATTTGTTTTGAATTAGATTAGAATTTTTGTTTAAAAAGTTAAGTTTTAAAATTGAATAAATGGTGCTAAAGAATAAGGGAAATTATCATCTTAACTTGTTAATTTTGTATTTGTAGGTTGTGCATGGAATTGGAGAAAAGTGATGAAGAGTGGAGAAATTTTGGCTCAGTGTTGAAAATACACTTTGTAGAAGTTTAGCTCCAGATCGCCATCTCAAATTCCAGATCACGATATGGAGCTCAAACATGTAGAGGGTATGATTCATCTTTGGTCCATATCGCGATCTCAATTTTGAGATTGCAATATGACCAAAATCAAACTTTGCCTGTCTCTTATACACATCTAGATGGTATAAGAGACAGGTTCTCAGATTTTCCAGATCGGGACTCAGAATCGTGATGACTTCGGACATGATAAGGCCAGATCGCAATCTCGATGAACAGACCTATTTTTTCTAGATCGCGATCTCAATGAGCAGACCCATTTTATATTCCAACTCTTCTTCTTCTTTTACACATCTTAGATATTTTCTCCTCCTAGCTAAAGAATACCCTTCCCAATCTCTCAAAATTTTCCATAATCTTCACTTAAAAATCATTCCAAACTTCATAATCGCCACTAACATCATCTTAATTCCTTCTAGGAACATCAAAACAAGAATATTTGGGAGATTTCTTGGAGAAATTGGGACATCAAGGAGGATTGACACACAAGACTTTTTGAGGAAATTTTCAATCCGCAATCGGATAATATCTTTCTTTGAATTCGCACATCTGGTCCCAATTGTCAAATTATTGAAGATAATTGTTGGGTATTGTTGATGAATTTATGGTAGATTTTTTGGTAGCCAATTGTTGATTTTGGGTAATAATCTGTGCGAATTTTTGAAGGAAAAATTGTGACATTAAATTGCTCAATTTTATGAATTATTTAATTGGTGTTTGGATTGGGTTGATTTGTTGTTAGGAAATTTTGAAAATTTGGTGAATTAATTTTATTGGCACTGATTCTTGGAATTGTTGGTATTTGTCTGAAATTTTAATTGAATTGTGCTGTGGAAATGACTAGAGAAATGTATGGAAGTGTTGAGAGAAGAGCTAGAATGAGGGGAAGAGGAGCGGATTCGAGAAAAAGAAAGGCCTGGTAGGAAATGAGTGGAGAATGGGGCATGGAACAACCTTCTGAGGGTGGTGGGCATATAGAACCACAGTTCTCGGGTGAGAGAGCCAAACAGTTGGACAAAATTAATGAAAAGCATGAAGTTATTTGAGAAAGAAACTCTTGACCTGTCATGCATTGGGGAGCTTATGAGGAAGCTAGAAAATCCATTGAAGAGCAAATTAAGTCAAGACATTGGGAGAGGTTTAATATTCCAATTGACTCCAGGGCTTCCCAATTAGTGAAGGTATTTCCTTGTAATTAGTGTGAATTGGATGATGATAAGGTGGGAGTGCGAGGGTATTAGTGGATTTTAGTGCAGATTTGATCAATGCCTACTTTAACATACCCTCTATATCTTCCAATCAATATTTAGCATTGTTAAATGAGAAAGACAAAGATATGAATGTAATAAAAAATGTCATTTGCGATAAGTATGTTTGGATTAAGAATGCTTCCTCTAATACTGAATTGAGAATTGCACGTTAGGGAGTCTCATTGGTGGCCAAGTTATGGTTTTATTTTATTAGCTACCGAATTTGGGGGTCTAATGCTTTGAGTTTTACTCAGAGGGACAAAGTACTCTTAGTGTATGGTATTATAACAGGGGTGCTGTTGAATGTTGGTGATCCCTTATCAGACTTTCCTTGGATAGTGGAAAGTCTGGGCGACCTATTTTTTATGCCTCTAGTTTGATTCACCATTTGTGCACTTTAGCAGGTTGCCCGATTGATCCTGCAGAGCCAATGACATATCCAAAAGGCAGGATTAATTGGGAGTATGTTTAAAAAATGGTGAGAGAGTATGAAAAGCACCATCAAGAAGAACACCCTACCCAACCACAACCACCACCACCTCAGAGTACTTCCTTTATTCCGATACCCCCAAGTTTTGTGTAAATTCCTCCAGTTAGTAAAGAGAAGATGAATGATTGCAAAGGTATTGGACATACAACTAGATGGTGATGCATAACAATTTGACCTTAATTGGAGAAGCTCTCAAAACCACCTTATTAGGTACAAGGGTTAGGCAACCACCACCTCTGGTTTGGCATTTTAGTCCACCTTGTGGACAGCATTACATACCACCTGTGTCACACCCCAAAAACGGGACCGTAACACGCCGCGCTAATGATTTTTTGTGATATAATTTTGCTCAGATTTTTTACTCTCTCCTTTTTTACTCTAGCAGGAAGATTATCCGCAGAGTCCTACCAGTAATGTGGAATCTGGAGAAAATCTAAAAGCTGCTAACGCGGTGGAGAGTCAAAAACGAGCACCTAATCTGAAAAATTATAAATCACGTGGGGTGAGCATAACTAGCTCAGTGGATATCATAAAAGCTCTTCAAATGGGGCCAAGCATTGCGATAAAAAGAAAACATAAAGATAATAACATTTGTGAAAACCATAGTTATGAAGCAGTTTCTAAAATGTCTCATGCCATTTAAACGTCAATAAACCATGGTGTAATCATAAGTAGTTTCTAAAATGTCTCATGCCATTTAAACGTCAGGCATGTCCAAAACATAGCCAAAAAGATCCAATCATTTCAAAACGTAGTATGCTAAAGCATAACGAACAAATCCAAGTACAGTTTGGTTTTTTGAATATAATAAAATAGCATGTTATCTTTTAGGTTCAATCTATGACCCGTTAGACTAGCCAGATCTAGTAATCTACCACACCTACTAGTCTGACCTGGAGGTCAAGTTATCCCAGCACAAGACCCCGTAGTCAAATAGTTCATAACAGTCATAGCAGTCACCATGGCGTCCCATGGATGACTATAGAACCGGTTCTTCCCAAATCAAACATTTCCAAACACATCCAAAATTATATACCTAGGTCACCTATGAGCCAAAACAGTCATATCAAAAGAGTTTGCCAACATATCAATTGATTAACATAAAATAGCTTGGTCCCGATTTCATATGTAATAATTCCAAAACTTGGTAAAAGTGCAGTTCCAAAACATCATACACATTCTAAAATCCATCCAAACATATTTCGAAAGTCGTTAAACAAAATACAAGTGGAAGAGGGTCTATGTTACCCACCTATCAAAGCAAAAACTGCACAAATGATCACTGAACGCGATCGCCGGCGTAGGTGGCGTGGTACCTAAAACAGTATAAGAGGACTCTTAGAAGAGATGTAGAAGTTAAAGAATAACTAGGGAAGCAAAAACGACGCGAAACGATAGAAAACGACACCAACAGCTCTTTGGTCAAAAATGACCTTTCCACAAATTCCGACCAACTTCGACAAGCTAAAACCCCAGTCAAAACACTTAGTTAACCCCTCAAATTCGTATTACAGCTAGATTAGGAGATAATAAGCTCAGTTTTCCAGAAAAACCGAAAAACTTCGCCTCTCCTAGGCTATAAGTAGGTTATCCTCCCTGCCATCAAAATCCAATTCCAAGGTATTCAAGGGACCTTGGTTACAACCCAACTCAAAACAACATATTCTAGCACCAACCAATGCATAAACGGAAAGATTCACCGGAGCAATAGCCGGGACTATATCAATAGCAACCCACAACAATCCATACCCCATAACCACTACAATTAACTCTATTACAACATTAGAGCAACAACCTATGGGTGGAATTCCCTCTTTACTACCAAACTGAAATTTTTACCAATTAGCCACACGCATGATTCAAACATGCTTCCTATCCAAACTAACCTTAAAACACTCTTAAAACATCATTATATGCATAGACATAAGCATTCATAGCATAACACTCTAGGGCCACATATGGAAGACAAAACCCCAACTAATAATCTTAAAATATGTAATCTAACCGTGGAAAGTTGTTAAAAATCAACTCCAATCACTTCCCAACCTCCAAAACACTAGAACAACCCATAACATACATAAATCATAACATATAAGGCTGCAAAGAGGGTTTTCTTTCAGCCATAAAGAATCCTACAAAACTTGAAATTAAAGCTTGGATCATAAAGCCCATTTAAGCCAAAAAGTCTCTTAAAATACATAAAATCTGTATAAGAGAGTGATTTATGGCTCTTATCCAATCTAGATTTGTCTATAAAATAATGTAGTGGAAGTTTTGGCCAGCAGCTAGGCTGTCTCTTATACACATCTAGATGTGTATAAGAAACAGGCTCTAAGGTTGCGAGGTCTGTTCTCTAAGACCAAATAGTCTCCAAGTTGACTATTTAACCCAAAAACTAATATTTGCTACTAAATTAATTATTTTTTCTGAATAATTCAGCCATCATACAACACACACACACCACAATGCACTAATTACACTTAGTCCAATTTTTGACCCGTTTATACACATCTAAATCGCGTAAACCGAAAAATTTGCCGAATTAAAAAACGAATACGTTGAAGTACTTTATGACTAAAAATAATATGAAAAACATTTTAAACCAGTTAAAAATCAAAGAACAAGGATAGTAAAATACTGGGTTTCACAGTGTAAAAGCTTCATCGATGATAAGCTTGAGAGACATGGAAGGTATTATGAACTCTAGACAACTCCGGAGGCAAAGCCAATTGGTATGCCAAATCACCAACCTTGTTCAACACCTCATAGGGGCCTATATAGCGTGGACTCAACTTTCCACCTTTCCCAAACCTAGCTACCCCTTTAGTCGGCGATACTTTCACATACACTTTATCCCCAACCGCAAACTCCATTGGCTTTCTCTTGCGATCCGCCCAGCTCTTCTGACGATCTTGAGCCGTTTTCAAACGTACTATTGATGTTTTACTAAGACTCAAAGTTGTGCCACAAGCTCTCTGGTAGGTTGTCCAGATTTAATGATACAAACCTGGGATCGCGATCAGAAATAATTGATCTTAGGCACACCGTGCAAACGGACAATCTCCTGATCATATAACTTCACTAATGACTCCAAAGTAGCGGTCACCTTCATCGGTAAGAAATGGGCGGACTTTGATAGGTGGGTAACATAGACCCTCTTCCAACTCATGCTATTTTATTATCGACACGCCAAACATCTCGCCACAAACTCAGCTATCTCTCTTTTCATTCCAAGCCACCAAAATCTCATTTTCAAGTCCCTATACATCTTCGTACCCCCAGGATGAATAGATAAGCGCGGCACGCATAAACGTCTGTCTCGCCACAAGCTACCATCAGCTCTAACCTGAAACTCTGAGGTCTCACCATTCTGTACTTTCAACATTACTTTCCGTAGCTCAGGATCATCTAACTGGGACACCTTAATGCGATCCACCAGTGTAGATTGAACAACCAATGCTGCCAAAGTCTGCCCAGTAGGTTAACAGATGGTCCAAATTCAGAAGCCTCAAACTGACACATCAGAATAGCCATAAGAGACAGCTGATTTAGATCATACTATAAGCATCGACTGTGTAGTTAAGGGGATAGGACCTGGATACAAGCTAGTGTTTCAGGTCATAGTCCTTCAATAGCTCAAGCCAACGCCTTTGCCTCATATACAGCTCTTTTTGATAAGAGGTACTTCAGACTTTGATGATCAGTGAACACTTCACACCACTCTCCATACAGGTAATGCCTCCACATCTAGATGTGTATAACTATCGAGCTAGGTCCAGGTCATGAGTAGGATAATTCGCGACGACTTAAGTTGCCTCGACGCATAAGCTATCACCTTATCTCCTTGCATCAAAACACAACCCAAACCACTCGAGAAGCATCACTATAAACCACAAATCCTCCGAACTCGAAGGTAAAGTCAACACTGGAGTCACCAACCTATGCTTAAGCTCTTGAAAGCTTGCCTCACACCGATCGACCATTCAAACTTGGTTCTCTTCGGGTAAGCCGCGTCAAAGGGAAGCAATTCGTGAGAAATCCTCCACAAATTTCCTATAATAACCAAATAAGCCTGAAAACTCCGCACCTCGCCATCTGTGGTAGGTCTAGGCCAATCAACAATGGCCTCAATCTTCTTGGGATCTACGAAACCCCTTCCTCCGACACCACATGACCCAAAAATGCAACACTCAAGCCAAAACTCGCATTTGCTAAGCTTACCATACAACCGCTCTTTCCTCAACAAGCTCAAAATCGCTCGCAAATGCTCAAGATGAGCCTCCTAGCTCGGAGAATAAACCAGATATCATCGCTGAAGACCACTTCACTCATTATCTTGTTCTCCTTGAACACCCTATTCATCAACTCCATAAAGGCTGCAGGGGCGTTACTTAAACCAAAAGGCATAACCAAGAACTCGTAGTGGCCATAGCGAGTCCGAAAAGCTGTCTTAGGTACATCCTTTTCTTCACCCTCAATTGATAATATCCGACCGCAAATCAATCTTAGAGAAGTACCTCGCACCCTTAAGCCGATCAAACAAGTCATCAATCCGTGGCAAAGGGTATTTATTCTTATCTAGATGTGTATAAGAGACAGATATCTCTTATACACATCTAGATGTGTATAAACAGTTGAAATGTCGCCAAGCTATTTTGTGTAAAATTGAAATATTGCATACTATTTAGGCCCTGTCTCTTATACACATCTAGATGTGTATAAGAGACAGACCTTATTCAGAGTACCGATGTAAAGACTAGTTGATTATGAACTTATTAGCCTTCAAAGAATCCATGCCATACCTCAAATCAAAGTCACACATCGGTAGGTGTGTATAAGGTCAGCCTCAAACTTCCTATCACAAAACTCTAACCGACTTGTGGCACAAAACAAGTCCTAGACTCCATAGCCTTCCCAGAGGTTTGGCCACTCTGGAAGGATGAGTCTAACCAGATAGGTTTATCGGACTGACATCTAAGAAAACATCTAGCTACAAATGAATGTGATGCCCCACAATCAAATAAAGCATAAGTAAGTATGGAATTCACTAAAATAGTGCCTGCAACTACTGAATCGGTCCGATCGGCTGCTCGCTGACTCAACGCATGCACTCGCCCGAGTCCTCCGCCTCTTGTCCTCAAAGGACCACCCCGCACTCCACTAGTCTGCCTCGATTTGGTGCGAATTTGGAGCGCGGCCATTGATCAAACTGTCCTAAGGTCTGTCTCTTATTAAATAAGCTCCAGTCCTCCGATAACACTCCCCAGAGTGTAGTCGACCACAAGACCGGCGTAGATGGCGGCGACGGCTGCTGAACTGTCACCGACTGAGATCTCTGAGGCAGGCTCCAAACTGAAGAAGAAACAGAAGAACCTGTCGACGGACCCTCCTAGGGAAACCACCTGTCGACCACGACTCCTACACCCACTGGAGGTGCAAAGTCCTGTCCGGCCGATTGTCCCACGCGATCGAGACCGAGGCCGAGACCGAAATGGTCGGCTAGTCCGGCTGTCTGTCTGTGCTGGCGCAGAGCTCTGACCCCTCTGAAAGGTATCCCGATCTCTCCTCACGCCTCGCTCCGAATCCAGCTGGATGGCTAGATTATACATCTCCTCATAAGTCTGGGGACGACCCACTATCAACTCTCTCCAAAGCTCAGCTCTAAGACCCTTCCGGAAATGATACATACGCGTATGTGTTGTGGAATCTACACGAGGTGGGCTTCCGGTCTTCTTGAGGTCTGATACATGGATAGAATGTCGGTACGCAGTGGTGGAGGTGGTGGAGCAACGGGAGGTCGCTCAGCGTCCAACTATCGAATTACCTGTGTATACAGCCGTAATGGCGCCATAATCAACCACTGGCGGTCCAGTCAGAGGAGGAGGTGCTGACGGGGATCCGCGTGTAGGAGAGACAGCCATTAGCGCGGCGTGTTACGGTCCCGACTACAGGGTGTGACTTTAGCAGGGATCCCCAGCCAGCCGAACGCTCCCCAGGCTGAGGGTCCTGCTGTGCCGAGCCTCTACCGCGACCTCTAGAACCAAAACGCGTCCTAGGCGGCATACTAGCTGATAAGAGTCAAAGACGGAATCATGAGCAAAGAATAACTCTTCAAGATTCAACAAAAGAGGTACAATAAAGATTACATAAGCAAGGACCTCTCAAAACCCCTCCCAAACAAGTCAATCAATAACTCCAGGTCAAAGAATTTCGTAAATCCTGTAATGTCGCGAGCAAAACAGAATCTTATATAATTCTAATTGAGTTGAGCTCATCGATTTAAACCTTGAAAGACTCATCGAATACCTATTACTGGACTTAGGATTCAAACCTATGCTCTGATACCACTAAATGTCACACCCCAAAAACGGGACCGTAACACGCCGCGCTAATGGTACACCGGACCAAAGCGCAAGGCACAAACGAACAGAGCAACAAACTTAACCGTAATGTAATAGAACCATCAAGCCATTTCTTAACTATATAGAAACCGAATATTTCATTTTACACAAAAATACGAATTACAAAATTTCTTCTTAGTACAAAAGATGCTACAACAAAAATAAAGTTCATCAATACAAAACCTATCTAATACACTACCCCTCTCCAAACAAAAGAGAAGCTTGGAAGATTATCCGCAGAGTCCTACCAGTAATGTGGAATCTGAGAAGATCTAAAAGCGCTAACGCGGTGGAGAGTCAAAACGAGCACCTAAAGAAGCCTCATGAACTCCATAGACTGTCTCTTATACTATCTCAATGGATATCATAAAAGCTCTTCAAATGGGGCCAAGCATTGCGATAAAAAGAAAACATAAAGATAATAACATTTGTGAAAACCATAGTTATGAAGCAGTTTCTAAAATGTCTCATGCCATTTAAACGTCAATAAACCATAATCATAAGTAGTTTCACAAAATGTCTCATGCCATTTAAACGTCAGGCATCACCTAAAACATAGACATAAAGACATGTATAAGACTTAGCACCTAGTTAGTTATAGGATTTAGGTGTTTTCATTGATTTATCCGAATATAATAAAATAGCATGAGTATCTTTTAGGTTCAAAGGTATGACCTACGACTAGCCCGATCTAGTAATCTACCACACCTATTAGTCTGACCTGGATGTCAAGTTATCCCAGCACAGGACCCCTAAGTCAAATAGTTCATAACAGTCATAGCAGTCACCATGGCGGTTCATGGATGACTATAGAACCGGTTCTTCCCAAATCAAACATTTCCAAACACATCCAAAATTATATACCTAGGTCACCTATGAGCCAAAACAGTCATATCAAAAGAGTTTGCCAACATATCAATTGATTAACATAAAAACCTGGTCTCTTATACACATCCATGTTTGGAATGGTGACTTGCTACCAAGTTTTGAAATTTTTATTTGGGATCTAGATGTGTATATAGTCAGACATGGTATACATATATGCTGCTCTAAACAAAATACAAGTGGAAGAGGGTCTATGTTACCCACCTATCAAATATAATTTTGGATGTGTTTGGACATGTTTGATTTGGGGAGAACAGGTTCTATAGTCATCCATATCACGCCTGGATCCCTACTGCTATAATTAGGTTATCCTCCCTGCCAACAAAATCCAATTCCAAGGTATTCAAGGGACCTTGGTTACAACCCAACTCAAAACAACATATTCTAACCAACCAATGCATAAACGGAAAGATTCACCGGAGCAATAGCCGGGACTATATCAATAGCAACCCACAACAATCCATACCCCATAACCACTACAATTCTTAACTCTATTACAACATTAGAGCAACAACCTATGGGTGGAATTCCCTCTTTACTACCAAACTGAAATTTTTATCGATTAGCCACACGCATGATTCAAACATGCTTCCTATCCAAACTAACCTTAAAACACTCTTAAAACATCATTATATGCATAGACATAAGCATTCATAGCATAACACTCTAGGGCCACATATGGAAGACAAAACCCCAACTCATAATCTTAAAATATGTAATCTAACCGTGGAAAGTTGTTAAAAATCAACCCCAATCACTTCCCAACCTCCAAAACACTAGAAACAACCCATAACATACATAAATCATAACATATAAGGCTGCAAAGAGGGTTTTCTTTCAGCCATAAAGAATCCTACAAAACTTGAAATTAAAGCTTGGATAATAAAGCCCATAAGCCAATTAGTGCTAAAATACATAAAATCTTACCTTCCAAGTGATTTATACTTGATATCCAAGAAAATTTTGGGGGAAAATGGGGAAGAGAAGTTCCTTTGGCCAGCAGCTAGGAGAAATGAGGAAGAAACAAAGCAAGAAGAAGACTAAAAAGGTTCCAAGGTTGACCCAAATAGTTCCCCATTTTTTAGTCTCCAAGTTGACTATTTAACCCAAAAATTAATTTTTGTGTATAAAGAAAAACCTCTTTTCAGGATTATTCAGCCATCATACAAGACTCAGACACTATTCAAAACACTAATTAACTTAGTCCAATTTTTGACCCGTTTACCCGCCGGAACCGAAATCGCGTTCGGTAGAGGCTCGAAAAATTTGCCGAATTGAAAAACGAATGTGTTGAAGTACTTTATGACTAAAAATAATATGAAAAACATTTTAAACCAGTTAAAAAATCAAAGAACAAGGCTAGTAAAATACTGGGTTTCACAACCTGCACCTTTAGCACATCAAGAAAGATCCAGCCAAGCAGGTGTGACCGGAGGGGATCTAGATGACGATCATGAAGAAAATCAACCCATTGATACTGAGAAGGGTCAAGAGGAGATGGAACGGAAGAGGATTAATGCCACCAACTATATTGGGCATTGATGACCTCCAACCCAAGCAATTGAAGCCATTTGTGGAAGATGAACAATTTTCTCTGTTTCTCCTGACTTTGCACCTTTACATTTGATTACTTTTATTTTATTTTCAGTCCTTTGATTTGGGATATTTTATTTATTTATTTTTGCTTTTTGTAGATTGGCCAATGGCCTTAAACTGACGCCAAGTAGATATTTATTTTGATGTTTCATGGATTAAATCTTTTTGGGAATTACTTGATTGGATATTTGGTGTGGTTTTAGCCATATTTATTGCCTAATAAAATTAAAATGGCTAAGGGCCTTAAGCTGATGCCATTTTTGCAATTGTTAATAAATTGAATTGGATGTTGATTTTTATAGAGTTTAATTGATAAGATGCATGGCATGGTTAAATGCTTTTAGCACTTTTACTCAATTTTAATTGTTAGCTTGAAATTATGTCGTAGTTTGAGTAGTTTTTGTTATTGTTGGACATGTCTTTATGCTAGGTTTTAGGTGAGTAGAAGGATGATTTATTCATCAACTTGAATAAAATGACAAGTTTGGGGGTGTTTATTTTTCCTGTTGGGGTTGGTTGTTTTGTGCATATTGATGTCACTTGATGTATAATGGATGGACAATTGACCAATTGAGTACTCAATGATAATAAATTTTGATGTAGAATATTATATGATTGAAATATTTGATTGGGTCATTTCATGGATTTAAATGTGAGTGAGCAGTTCTTTTATAACATAAAGATTTCAAAAAGTTGGTATTACTATTTTTCAAAAAAAAGTATTGAAAATTTAGGAAATTTTTAAAATATTGTTTCTGATCAAATCACTTATATTATTTTGTTAGATGATTTATCTTTTGAAAAAAAAAATTGAGTTAGATGAAATAGGACATTTTGTGTGTTTGTATAGGAAATGTTCTTCTAATTTGTGAATAATTGGTATTTGAGATTAATTTTGAGTACATTTTTCTCCTTTACGCCCTTGGTTTCGAACCATCTTTAATTATCTTTAATTAAAAAAAAATTAGGAATAAGGCGAGCACGAGATTTCGACATGTACGCATGTTGTTTCCCGAATTAAGCCATTAGAAATTGCATATTAGTATACCAATAAGTTAAGAAGTAAATGTTTGTAATACTTATCATTGATCTCATATTACTTATTCCTTATTAAATGTCTATTCCCAAAATGTGTGACATTTGTATTTAAATTGATTCCTAAATGAACTTCTATTTTCATGATACCTAGTTGGGATAATTGACTAATTCCATATTACTTGTGATTTGAGAAGCAATGATATTTTAAATGGATAGAACTAAAACTTTTGGTAACTCTTTTTGAGAATAGTAATTCTTAGTGATGTGAAATAGAATAGTAATTCTTAGTGATATGATGTTCTTGTGTAGTAAATGAATTATGCTTCTTTGTAGAAAAATTGCAATTATGGATTGGCTCATTTAAACACTTCACCTATCATATACAGAGTGTATTGAAGGTTTCTTGAGAGATTTCTTAATTGTTATAAGTACATCCACAATTCATCAAGTATTTTGTCAATTTGGATGATGTTTAAGTGTTTAAGTGTTAATAGGCCTCTTTTAATTTTGTTTTGCTCGAGACTAGCAAAATGTTAAATTTGGGGGTGTGATAATTATAGTAAACTAGAATTATTTTACTTTAAATTATGACAGTTTGATAGTTTAATTCCCGAACTTTGGGTAATTAATTGAAGGTTTTAGTTAATTTCTTTCATATGTATTTATATTTTTATTCTTGTTAAATACGAAAAGTTTTTATTAAAATTTTAACTTAATTAATTACTTAATTGTATTAATATTATGCAGGCCAAAATTAGATGTTGGAATCTGAAATGAGCAAAACTCGAAGGACCAAATTGTAGTTATAGAATAAATGAAGGATTGTTGGGAAGAGAGCCCAGATCGCGATCTGGATTCGGAAAAATGACTTAAGGATCTAGACTCGCTGTGGAATCTTAAGTAGTTAGGGCAATTTTGTAATAGTCTAGTAACCAACTTCTGATTTTTGCCTTGTATAATAATATACTAATTAAACTATTTTTAAAATTTATAATAGGATAAGTAGGATAGAGAGTAGATAGTTATCAATTTTTAGGATAGATTAGAATAACTTGACCTTCAAGTTTCTTATTTAATGAAAAGTTCTCTTTAATTATCTTTTAGATTTAGTTTTAATTTCTTTGCAAGTTTAAATTTTGATCAGATAATTGTATTGGGTTAATCTTAAGCTTCAAATAGATATAATTTTTACTTACTATCTAGTTTAAATTAGTGAGAATCTCTTTGCTTTCATTTTAGGGTTTCATAGAGAAATTAAAGTTTTTGTTGATCTATTGATTTTTAGTTAAGAATTTTCAATTCCTTGCATTAATTTCTAACTAATTTTTTGTGGGCTTTATTTATTATTATAAAAAATTCAAAAGTATTTAGATTTGAAGTTTAACTCTTTCAAAATTCTATTAGTGCAGAAATGGTTGTTTCTAGTTTTCAAAACTACTTTTATGTAGACTTTTAATTGGGTTACTTGCTTGCTTGTTAATTTAGTTTTATTTTGGTTAATATAGAGTAGAATTAAGTGTTTTCATTTAAGCAATTTTTATGAGGATATAGTAGCTTAATCTCTAAAAAATCACAATTGCTTAGTTTCATTTACTTGCTTAGTACATAATTTAGTTTAAAATTAGCTTTTAATTGCTTCTTTTAATTATGGTTTTGAATAGTATAGTTTCACCCTCTATTGTTTGAATTCACTTAACTATACAAGAATCCGTAAATCTTGGTATTTGCTTGCCAAAGAATATTCGTGGGAACGATACCCACTTATCCTATACTACTATTAACTCCGTATACTTGCGGAAGTTAGGTAGAGTATAGTGATCTAGTGAAGTTATTCATCGCTTGTTTGTTTTTAAAGTTAAACTCTACCTAAAACAAGCACATACATATGCAAGAAACATACGAATAAGATTCTAAAGGAGCAACGGGTATGAAGGTCTCATCAAAATCAATTCTTTCTTCCTGAACATAACCATTCGCAACAAGTCTAGTTTTATTGTAATTATCTCACCTTTATCATTTAGTTTGTTTCTAAATACCCATTTTGTTCCTATTATGGGATGAGTTGAGGGTCTTTCAACTAAAATCCACACATTGTTTTTCTCAATTAACAAAGGTCTTCTTGCATAGCAAGAACCCAAGATTCATTATTCAAAGCATCATTCATACATTAGGTTCAATATGAGAAAGTAAGGCACAATTATTAATCAAATGTTTATGAGAATGAGCTTTTATCCCATCGGATAGATACTTATGATTAATTCTTGAGGGTGATTTGAGACAAATCTCCATACTTTTGGAAGATATTTTGGAGAATCTTCGTTCCTTTCTCCTTCATCCAAGTGATGACCATCGTCCTCATTTTTTACCTTGGTCTCTTGATATTCTTCATGCATAGCGAGCTTTTCATGAGTTTCTTTTGCACACCTACATTTTCATCTTCACAAACATTTCTTGAAATAACATCTTAGCTTCATTAAACGTAACATGTACAACTTCTTCAATCAAAAGAGTTTTTCTATTGTATACTCGGTACGTTTTCTTGTCACTAGAATAAAATAAAAAAATTCCTTCATTCGATTTCTTGTCAAAATTTTCAAGATTCTCTTTAATTTTAAAAATAAAATATTTACAACCAAAAACTTTAGAATTGCTCACAACAAGTTTTTTACAAAACAAGAGTCCATAAGATGTTTTGTTTAAAATAGGTCTAAAAAAACTCGATTTATAACATAACAAGCTCTGTTAATGGTTTTGGCCCAAAAATACTTTGTAGGTCACACTCACTAATCATGGTTCTAGCAGCCTCTTAAAGTATTCTATTTTTCCTTTCAACAAAACCATTTTGTTGAGGCACTCTAACAACTGAAAATTCATGCGAAATACCGTTGTGTTCGTAAAATTTGGAAAAACCTCTCTTATACACAACTCAAATTTAAATTCAACTCCATTATCACTCCTTAAATGAATAATTTTTAAATTTAGCAAATTTTTTATTTAGCTTATTAACAAATTTATGAAATTTTCAAAGGTTTCATTTTTGTGAATAAGAAATAGTACCCCAAGTATGCCTAGAATAGTCATCACAAATCATAAAAGTATATTTACTACCACCAAAACTAGCATTTGAGTTGGACTAAATAAGTCCATATATAATAATTCCAAAGATTTAGAAATAGACACACAATTTTTTGGTTTAAAAGAAACTTTAACTTGTTTACCAAATTGGTATGCATCACAAATTTTATTTTTTAAAAACTTCAATTTTGTCAAACCTCTTACCAATTCTTTCTTAACAAATTTTATATTAAATTTATGTTGACAAAACTTTCTATGCCAAAACCAAGGATCATCTATAGAGGCGATTAAACACTTTACATTGTCGCCACTAATATTATCAAGATAAATTACATAAATATCATTGTGCCTAATACCACATTTAAATAAAACAATAAAATTTTTATCAAGAATTAAACATTCATACTTGGTAAAGAACACATATACATTTTCATCACATAATTGGCTCACACTTAAGAGATTGTATTTCAAATTATCAACTAGAAACACATTTTTAATCAAAGTCTCACTATTTTTACCTACATCACCAATGCGAATTGGTTTTGCTTTCAAGTTATCCCCAAAAGTCACCTTTCTACTATTTTTGGATTTGAGATTGGTGAAGAGAGATGCATCACCGGTCATATATCTTGAGCACCCACTATTTATGAACTATTTAGCATTTTTTATGATGTTCATTACCCACACTAGAAATTAGGTGATAACTTTGGGTACCCTTATTTTCTTGGGTCCATGAGAATTAGGAAATTGACAACAAATCTATACAGAATTTATTCTAGATTTTTCATTTCTCGTGACATAACAATTATGTTTCACATGTCTATATTATTGGCAATAGTTACAAATAATATGCTTATTCCATGTTGATTTATGAAAAGGATTTCGATTTTACAAAACATAAGTCATTCTTTCTAAAATGACAAAGTTCAATTGATCAACATATTTCTATTCTTTTTTATATCAGTAATATTTTTCCTTTGTATATGCAAGAGAACATCAAAATCATCCAGCCTCTGTCCAATCTTAGAATCCTAAATTTAAGAACGTTTGCTCTTCCTTGATTTTTGTTTTCACATGCATTATTTTCTTCAAATCGGTATTTTCTTGTGATAACCTATTATTTTCATTCACAAGTTTGGAGTTAATAGTCAACAAAACATTTGTTTTTTAACTAACTCCTTATTTCTAGCATATGATTTTTTTAAACTACCATGCAATTTTAAAATAAAAATTTCAAGATCATTATCATTTTCATCATTAGAATCATAAGTTGTTGTTACCTCATCATCACCAATAGCCATAAATTCATTTGTATTGATTGAATCTCTTCTTCAACTTCTTCTTCAGAGTTGCAATCAGCCCATGTGATTTAAAAATTATTGAAACAGTGGCTTCCCTCCTTCCTTTGTCTTCTTTGAAGGACACTCATTTGCAAAGTGTCCGGGTTGACCACATTCAAAGAACTTGTCATTTTACTTGTTAATTTCTAGCTTAGTCTTTTCTTTGAAATTATTTGAGTTGATTGCTCCTCTTTTTCTCATTTTTTGTTTATTTATGTAGTGTTTGAGAAATCCTTTGATGATGAATGCAAGATTATCTTCATCAAGATTTTCATCTTCTAGATTGGTAAAGCCATTTTTATAATCTTTTTGAGAAGTTTTCAAGTCAATGCTTCTTTTTGGTCTTACTTCTTCATCATCCACCATTTTAGCCTTGAATTTCAATTCATAAGATGTAAGGTAGTTAATCAAGAACTCAATAGGCATGGAATTTAAGTTCTTTGCTTCCTCTATAGCAATAGTTTTAGCCTCCTATTCTTTGGATAGAGCATTTAAATTTTTTCTATTCTTCTTACCCAAAAAATATTCCTTACCCAAAGTTTCAAGATCCTTAATGGCTATCAGTGAATTTACAATACATCTTATCAATATTCTCATGTTCTTGAAAGACTCATACTTGGCAACTAGTAATATTTTTTTTGTTCTCTGACATCATCGTTTCCTTCATAAATTTATTTCAATTTGTCCCAAATTTTCTTAGCCGAAACACATACTTTGACACGAATAGACTCATTAACATCCAAGGCATTGTATAGCACATTCATGACTGTATAAGAGAAAGTCAAATTTTCTCTATCTCATGGAATGAATTCATCCCTTGTTTAATTTCTCTTCAAATATTTATGTGATAAGTTTATTCCTGTCTTTAAAGGGATCTTCATTGAAAACATATAATAAATCAATATCAATAGATTACAAAAGGATTTTCATTTTATAGAGACATCTAATAAAATCAAGATCCCATTAAACATAGGAGGTCTAGTAATAGATTGATATTCAAAAAATAAAATATTATTGGTGCCATAAAAGATCTTTAATCAAATGTAATTTCGGCAAAATAAAGAAGACCAATACTCTGATACTAATTGTTGACCCAAAACAACCTAAGAGGGGAGGGTGAATTAGGTTTATTAAAATTGCTTTGCAAATAATGCACCAATAAAATCTTTCACACTAACAAATAATTTAATAATAATATAATCAATTAAGCACAAATAAGTAGAATAAGTAGAAAGAGAGATTAAACAAATAGAGCTTCCAAGTTGGTAAGTTTGGAGTTGTAATCCACTAAGATGCATCTTCAAATTTGGTGAGTCAATAATTCAAATTGTACACAAAGGAGGACAACCCTTACACTAATTCTCTTTTTGTTGAGCTAAGGATTTTACACTTTACTTCACTTTTATAAAAGATTATCACTCCACTCAACACTTTTAAATAGCACTCTTAATACAATATTATTGAGGAGATAATTTACACTCAAATTACTTTTGTGCTTGCTTGTATTCAATGTGTAAGTTGTTGATTCAAAATATAGATGGGTTGGTATTTATAGACACAATAAATTAAGCTCCCAACCACTTCCTAACGGCTAAATATAAATGTTGAGAAACTAGCCGCTATTGGTTTCGGACGTCTGAGATCTTTTCTAAGCGTCCGATCAGTGATATCATGGAGTTTAAGTCATCGTTCGGACGGCCGAAATTGCGTTCGTTCCTACATTCGAAACAAGTAGATTAATGAGTCTAATCCTTGGACAGAGTAGTGTGTCTGAAAGCTTTAGCGCTTGTCCAGGGTTGCTCATCCTTCGGATGGTCAAGCACATTCGATAAAAATTTTTGCGGATGTTATTGAGCGTCTGTTGTAAGTGCCTCAGAACCTTACTCTCTGCCTGACCTTTCAGACGGTGTGTTGCATCCGAGATAATTCTGTTTGGACAAAGTTCTATGTTCGAGCAACTTTGTTCTGTTCGGACGATGTGCAACATCCAAAAATCCTGTTGTAACAGATAAAATAGAATTCTTGTACAACTCAAATTTAGATTGTTAGATTGCATTTGTCATCATCAAAATCAATATATGTAGATCAATAAATCAGAAACAAACATTCATCAATAGGAGTAGAAAAAATATTTAGTGGTAATTTATTCTCCATAAGTTTGATCAGAGAAGGGTGTGGTTTATAAGTGAGTGGAATATTTTTATTCTTGGAGCCACAGGAGGTCTTCTGTCAAAATCAAAATATCCAAAAGAACTGTTTATTTTAGTAGAAACATTATTCAATTGTTTTGAAATTGTAGATAAGTTTAAAACAATATAATTTCCTTGCTAGATATTTAAATTTTGTAAATCAAAATACCTTTTGGCAAAGAATAAATTTAGATATACCAACATCAGATTAAACTTATAAAATTATACACATCTTGAATGTGCATGAAAAGTTTTATTCATACCATTTTGATCCTTTTTAGATAAAATATAATTTTCATAAGTATATTCTAAAATAGAAATATTTATTTTATTATTTATCAAAAATGCTCTGTATTCAACATAAAACCATTTAAAAAACTCTATATAACAAGCAATAGTTTTACATAAAATCATTATATTTATTTTGAATTTCTTTCTGTTGATCCTTATCATAAGAAGAAAAGAACCAATTTCGAAAATTAGTATATTTGTCTTGTGGAAAATCTTTAATAGATTGTCTATAGAAATTAAAAAGAAATGTCAATAGGTAGTTTCTTTCTTTATCATTTTCGATCATATCTAGAAGGTAAGAAGAAGGTGGTTTTTAATATGATAATTCATTTTAACTAACTTCATTTTCCAAAATATTACTAGAAGAATTTACTTTCCTTATTTGAAGAGGATGAAGTAGAATTTCTAGAAAATGCAATAGTAATAGTACCAGAAGAACTCTAGCTAATTTGAGTTGAAGAAGATGACGGAATAGGTAAAGAAAGATGTGTAATTTTGTCAAAAATCCATTGATCTAGAATACTATTCCGATCCCAATTTAAACATAAGGAAGCTCTAAATTGGGTCTAGTAAGATTTGTTTCAATCAAAGAAGTTTTCCTACCAGAACTGATATTTCTAGCACCAAAGCTTAAAGTATTCATCAATTTATAATAAATATGACAAGAAATATTAATATTTTCATTTAGGTTTCATATCTTATACACATCTAGATGTGAATATTCAGACAGCCTTAATATCTGCTAAATTTCGATTAGTTAAAGAAATAAAAAAAATTTGTATAACTACTAAAATAAATAGGTCCATTACATAAAATGGATTCAATTAATCCTCACAAAGAATTAGAGAATTTATTGTGTCTAACATCTCGAAGAGCAACACAAACAAATGTATTTAAACCTTGACAATTTAAAGGTTGTAAAACAACTTGAACTAAACCAATATATAAATAATGATATTCTATTTTTATTATATGCTACAATTAAAAAGAAAATAAGTGATTGATTGTATAATTCAATTAGATAGATTAATTAATCATAAATTCTGATCAATTAAATTTAAAATTTCAATTTAGAAGTAAAAATAGTTATGCATTGAATAAACGGGTGAATGCACACCTTATACCCATATACTTAAGATAAAATATAATATGAAAATAATTTCTTCTATATGTCCTTAACTGATTGTATGAACATTTCAAGTTTTGACATCCTTGGAGAAAAAATTGACAATAAAAAATGTTTCATTTGAATTGTACAAACATTTAATATTCTAATACCTATGTATTTAACGAAATAAATCTAAAAATATTTAAGTAAGTGTGAAGTTTATTGGTCACCTAACAAATTATTATATATCACATTTTAAAAAGTCTTATATAAATAAGATGTCCAAAAAGAGTCATTAATCTGAAATCAGTCTATATTTTTTTTCTAGGGCACCTATACAAAGTGACAATTTATTGATATGTCACTAAATTTGCCACAAAAAAAAATTGAAATTCGAGCAAATATCAAATACCAGAAAGCTCATTATTAAATATGATTTCGTTATGTAGACTAGTTTTAGTAAATAGTACTAAATTTATGGCTTTATAACTTCTTCTTTTTTTCTAACTCGAGATTCTTTCGGATGTACTATTATTGTTCTAATGCTATTTGAGTATTACTATTTTAATAATGCAAGAATATTTTTTATATAATTTTGAATTTTGGTAAACTTTTTAACTTCTCACTCCCTCCCAAATAACTTCTTCAATTCAGCTCAAAATTGCAGTACATCCCTAATTTAATTTGTATTTTAGTTGTTAGCTTTTTATAAAATTTTGGTACAATTTTGCACACACATCGAGTGTGTTAATACAACTAATTTGAATATATGTTGCTAACTTCAATCTTATCACCATTAAGGGTGTTCAAACCCAACCTAACTAGAATAACCCGAGTAATCCAAAAAATTTAATTATATATATTTTTAATTTTTATTTTTCCTAATTATTTCATCTAATTTATATTAATTTTCCTTTTCATTTTGAAATAACATCTAATTTATCACATTGTTCATTTTTTTTCCTTTTATTCTTAACATAAGCATCTTATTTTTGACCAATAGATATTTTGAACGGATGATTTTACAATCATATGGATTTTTAATTTTATTTTTTATTAATTTGAATTTTTAATCCAAACAACCCAAAAATTCGAGTAACCTGCCTAACTAATGTTTGGGTTGGGTTTACTTGGATTGTTTTACTAGTTGGGTTAGGTTGCATATTAATTGATTATACAAAAATCCACTAACCCGAAAACTCGACCCATAAACACCACTAATCACCATAAGATTTGTTCTTTTACTTTTGGATATGGACATTTCTGAACTGTATACAGAGACTAGGCCTATTTGACCTTCTAAACCCTTTTTTTGTGTATAAAAAAAATGCCAATATACAACGCTGCTTCTTTTGATGCAAGTAAATTAGTGGATGAGACGTAATTTCGGAGTCACAAGAAAATTTTTAGTTTCTGGGGTTAATTCAACTAAGCCTCCTGAATTACACACATAGTTGCACTTTACTAGAGACCAATCATTTTATAGGCATCTTAAAAGAATTTTTGTATAACTGGACAAAAATATCCTTAAGTAATTAATAAATATATTTTGTTATTCCAACTATTCTTTCTCACATTTTTTTGTTCCCCTTCTTCCTTTTTCTTCTTTTATTTTTTTTCCCTTCTCGCTTGCCATTAGCTACTTCCTTCATTCTTATATAAATATTTGAACATGTAAAATAAATTTTTTAAAATTTTCTTTAACTAATTATTTATTTATTGTCTTTGTTTATTTTATAATTCTTATTATAACAATTTATATCCGTTAGATTATAAGAATATTTGTAACTGATGGCTAGCGAATTATAAAATCATATATAAACAAGTTAGATTTATAATTAGTTAACTATAGTAAAAACAAATAAGCAAATTAATCACTAATAATATTTTTATTTGTTGTTTTTGTTTACATTGAAAAATTATTAACTCTTATTTTTATTTTTATCTATTTATTTAAATTTTTAAACTAATATTTGATTTATGGAGGCTCCAAATTTTGAATGATTGAACTAATTTTGTTATATGTATTTAAATAAAGAAATTAATATTGTAGTTCTAATACAATTTAATGTAACTAACATATATTCTATTCTAGTTTCTTAAATTTAATATGAATGTGTAATTAATAATATTTAAGACAAACTAACATTATTCTAAAATAAAAAAAGAATTAGTTGGATTTTCTTGTATTTTTCTCATATAATAGCTAGTTCATTTCCTATGTTATTAAAATTTGTATAATTTAAACATATAAATTTTTTAATTTGATTTAACTAATTTTTTTATAACTCATTTGTTTCAAAATTTTATCAGTGTAAATTCATTACAATTTCTTTTATAATAGAATATATGTTAGTTGCATCAAAATATATTTAAACTACTAATTAAATTAATTAAATACATATAAGGAAAACAAAGTTTCATTAAATAAAAAATGTGAGTCTCAATAAATCAAATATTAATTTAAAAACCAACTAAATAGATAAAAATAAAAGAATTATTAACATATAATTTTTTTAATTTGATTTAACTAATTTTTTTACAACTCATTTGTTTCGTTAAATTTTTATCAGTGTAAATTCATTACAATTTCTTTTATAATAGAATATATGTTAGTTGCATCAAATATATTTAAAATACTAATTAAATTAATTAAATACATATAAGGAAAAAATAGTTTCAATAAATAAAAAAAGTGAGTCTCAATAAATCAAATATTAATTTAAAAAACCAACTAAATAGATAAAAATAAAAATAAAGGTTAATAATTTATCAGTGTAAAAAACAACAACAAATAAAAATTTTACTAGTTGATTAATTTGTTAATTTGTTTTTACTATAATTGACTAATTATAAATCCAATTTGTTTATACAATTTGTTTATAATTTATAATTTATAATTTAATTTAGATAAAAATACTTTATCAATATAATAAATATATATGTTTACAATAAGAAATAAAAAAAATTCACGTTTCTTATAAAAAAATAAATAATTAGTTAAAGAAAATAAATTTTTTTATTTTAGGTATACACGCGTTTAGGGCTGTAAACGAACCGAGCAGCTCGCGAGCAGCTCGGTCAAAAACTCGACTCGAACTCGAGTTGACCGAGCTCAAGTCGAGCCTGCTTGAGCTCGAAACTCTTGACGAGCCGATCTCGAGCATATGTATAATATGCTCGAGTGCTCGTCGAGCTTTTCGAGCATTATATAAATTTTTTTAAAATTTTTTTATTATATGTAAAATTACTAAAATATCCATACTTTTTAAAAAAATTACATATTTTACCTAGGAAAAGTCGAACTACTCGAGTTCGAGGTCGAATTCGAGCTCGTTTTACTTCTTTTCGAGCGAGCTCGAATCGAGCTCGAACTATGTCAAATTTTTCGAACTCGAAATCGAACTCAAATTTTGAAGCTCGTTCGAGCTCGAGCTCGAGTTCGAGTAGCAGAAAAAATTTCGAGTTCGAGTTCGAGTAGGGCACTATTCGTGCTCGATTCGGCTCGTTTACACCCCTACACGCGAGAACAGAGAAAAAAAATAATAGAAGGAAACGGACGGAAGGAAAAAGGAAAACGAGGTGGAAAAGAATAGTTGGAGAAAGAAAAAGAAAAGTAATTAATACTTTTGTCCAATCATATAAAAATGATGGGTTTATATAAATATTAAATGAGTTAGAGGGGCAAATTGCAGCCAAAGGTATAGTTGAGGAGTTTGGTGCTATTAACCCCCAGTTTCTAGATGCTCCTGCCTTTTTGGCATAAAGGCGGTTCCAAGAGGGTTTTGGATTGACGCAGAAAAAGACGAGGAGGGGAATTCTCGAGATCGGAAGAGATGAGTGTATGGAAGGAAAATTTCTAAGATTATGCCAGTTTTCAAATTTATTCTATTTGTGTGCCTATTTCAAAGTGGAATTCCGAATGCGAGTTCCAGAAAATTTAAAAAAAAAATAAATAAATAAATTGTTGTTGACTGACCTCGCATTCGAGGAATGCGAGGTCGGTTGTGACCAACTAAACTATCAATGATGTTAGCTACGGAAGGATGGACCTCAACAGCATTTTAATTAGTCAAATGATTTAATTTGAAGAGAAAGCATGAGAAACAATGAAGAAAATAATCTTTTCAACAACTACTAAATATTATTTTCGTTCTTTTTTTAGTGTCAATTTAACTTTTAACACAAAAAAAGATTAAAAATACTGTTAAATAGTCTAAATTTTAAGCAAAATTGATCTTATATGACTAAATTGTCCTTTTGACTAATAATAAATTAATAGAGTTCTAATATTAATTACAAGTTGGGTAATTAATGAAATTGAAGAGAGGTAAGAATAAAATTAATAAAAAATAATTAATATTTCATTGAATTTCTAAGCGACACTTAAAATAGAATAAAATATTTTTACTAAAATGACTATATGAAGAGAATCATATAGTTTAGTCTTAAGGTTTTAAACTAGTCTTAATTGCCCTTGTTGGGTTTGGTTGGAGCAGGGTGAATGAAATAGGGGAGGTTCTGTCAAAATTTTATCAAAAATACGATAAATTAATAAATTAACGGGTTTACACATTTCATTCGCGTACTATTTCGTTAATTGTGTTATAGTTTATGATTTAAAGATAATGGTTTACTATTCCCAAATATCGTACAACTTCGTTAATGTTATAGTTTATAATTTACGATTTACTATTTAAATGATTTTATCTTACAGTCAAATCCTTCATTTTTCTATTTTTGTAATAGTGCACAATTTCCATTCGCAATATACATAGTCAAATTTGCTAAATCATTCATTTTTTCTATTTTTCTAATAGTGCACGATTTCCATTCGCAATATACATAGTCAAATTTGCTAAATTCTAAATATATATATATATATATATATATATATATATATATATATATATATATATACTATAATTAGAACATATACATTTTTCATTTAATTTTTTTTTAATGAAATTTATTTATGTTAATTACATTAAAAATATAAGACCTAGCATTTCCCTAGCTGTGTCAGAAAACTAGACAGATATAAGAACAATTTTTTTTTTTTTTTTTTTTTTAAAAAAAATTTCTGGAACTCGCATTAGACACACAAATAGAAGAAATTAAATAGAACTTTTAATAAAATTATAAATCATCGAAGTAATGTTATAAAAATGCATATTTTTTTTTTAAATTTTTTTATTATATGTAAAATTACTAAAATATCCATACTTTTTAAAAAAATTACATATTTTACCTACGAAAAAGTCGAACTACTCGAGTTCGAGCTCGAATTCGAGCTCGTTTTACTTATTTTCGAGCGAGCTCGAATCGAGCTCGAACTATGTCAAATTTTTCGAACTCGAGCTCGAGCTCAAATTTTGAAGCTCGTTCGAGTAGGGCACTATTCGTGCTCGATTCGGCTCGTTTACACCCCTAGTGACAGCGCACAAACCGACGAATGTAAAAGAGTAGCACTCCTGCGTCGGCAAATTTACCGGACAACAAGAACTTAATCTCATCATAGCGTAAGCATTTTTATGGCTTTTTCTCTTCTTTTACTCGCCCTCTCCCATACTCGTACACAGTCACTTGTGCAGAGTTTATTTTTTTTTGGTTTAATGATTGAAGAACTGAAGAATTTGTTGTTAATATGAACTTTTAATATTTTTCTGCTTTTTTTCCCCTTTTACTTTGCATAAGTGAATTATGGAATTTTTCTGGCCTAAAAAAACAGAAATTTAGGTTGGGTTTGTGTGTGCTTTTTTCCCCCTTCAGCTGAATTCGGTAGTTATACTGAAGGTTTATAAGTATTTATCTATTTTTGCATTTGCGTATAGAAATATATTACGCAAAATATATAAGCAAATATTTTTTATCGCATAATCGTTACAGTTTAGATATTTTTGCTGTATTTGAATGGCGATTTCCTTAGCAGATGCTTCAACAGGTGAGATAGGTAGAGGAATAAGATCAAATTGATTTTTTAATTATCACAAACCCGTTAAATAATGTGAACTGGACCATGCCCACTGTTAGGTTTTCATGAATGTTTTAGTAGGTTTTAGCAATTGACTGTTTGAAGTCCTAACTGGTGGATCTTCTTATACCAACTCATTGAAACAAAAGTTCAACAATTCTTATTTGTAACTTTAGTTTGCCATTCAGTAAAGGAGTTGAAATTTTGATCTTGTTTATATCAAATACCATGAGGTTTTGGCCAAAAACAACTGGTAAACACGTATCCTTTTTGGAGACAACAAACAGTGTTCGGAGGACCATGAACAAGAGACAGAACTTGAGCGGGCAAGATTATATAGTTACATATTTGGGAGACAACTTTAGGTTGTGTTTGGATAGGTGGATTTGAATTGAAGGAAGGATTCGAAATGCATGAATTTGAATTGGGTAAATTTGAAAATACATGAAATTTGGATAAATTTCAAATCCACTCATTTAACCATTATAATCACGCTCTCACTTGTTTTGCTTATTAGTGGATTTCAAATCCAGAACTAAATTAATTAATTTGTTTGGATAACTTATTATGGATTTGAATTTCAAATCAAATCCACCCATATCTCTCCATCCAAACACAATATTATAGTTTTTGTGAACTTTTAGGGGTAATATTTATAAGGATACAACTGACATTTACCTGAACACGTGAGAAACCTCTTTTATTTTCTTTTCTCCTTAGTTTACTTTGCTTTTATCTCATTTTCTTGCAAAAGTTTTCCAATATTCAAACGGAGCCTATTATACACCCTAAACACGACATTAGTGCTCATGAAAGATCATCTTCTTGTTAATATAGAGTATTCCTTAAACTCCCATTTCCCATCCAAGATGGAAGACAAGATCATTCTTAGTCTTGCTATTAGTTTACTGTTAAAATGGTCAACCACAAAGTTCAATGAAGCCTTGCAAGAAGTAAATCATCAAATGCTGAAGGTACTACGTGCATTTGCACGGTTCCAAGGGCATGACCCGATATCCATTCTCAATGTAAAGATTTATTTTTGAATCCAATCTTCCATTTATGTATTTTGAATAGAAGTAGCTGCTTATCTACCAATATAGGCAAAACCATTATTCAGCACTGTGTCTTTCAAAATTTATAATGGTGTTTAAATTACTGTTTTGCAGTGAATTTTTTTCTTGCATGGCTGCAATTTTAAAATTCCACATGTATTTGTTGGTAATGAGGCTGGTAATGAGGCAGGAAGGCACAAACATTCCCAAATGGCACCACTTGATAACAACTCCTCTACTTGTCTTTTCAATTCAACGTGTATTATTGGAGTCATTTTGATAGGCTGGTTGCTTTGTAATGTAACTTTATTGCCTCAAACCTCTTTCTGGTTTCTGCCACAACTAGGGAATTGATACCAGTGTATGCATTTTATTTTTGGGGGTTGTTAGCAGTAGATTTTACCTTAAAGAGAAAGTAAATTGTATGAAGTTTGAGTAGGTAAGATATCTCTGACATTCTCGGTGGTTTCACTTTTTAATCTTTTTTGGATGCTAGAGAATAATGCACATTATATTCATGTAGCTAAGTCGGGTATTCTTAAGCTCCCTTCAAGATCACCATACCCCTTTTCTGATAGTGGCATGTCGGGTCACCGATGGAATTTACATTTCTTTTTGTTCTTAATTGCTCATAATGCGTTACTCACATTACCACATTTTCTCAGGAAATGCACAAGAATTGAGATTCATTTATTCACTTCTCAAGGTTTACAGGTGCGGTGTTTTCACAAGATCTGCATGGTAGTTGATCGATCTAATTCTCTCTATTTGATGGCATTGAATTTTGGCTACTGATTCACTTGGCAGATGTGATTTCAGTCAGTTTGTACTTACCTGACAATCTAGGAGGCCTTGAATAATCTACTGTACAAATTTGGCATCACTGACGAAGTAGATAAATGGAAGCCTTGTTTTTTTACTAGTTTACATACATTGATATATAGTTGCAGGCATGAATTGGAGGAAAGATCAATGTAATAAGTATCGGCATGAGTAAATATGTTGGTTTCTGATTCATCAATTCCCATAAGACTAAGAAATGGGGACATTGCTGCATATATGAAAAGGAAAGACATGCTGCATATATAAAAAGGCAACTTGGGTATGGAGTGAATGTCGAACAATTAGTAAATTTCTGTAGGAAAGATATCATAGTTGTTTGCATTATGTTATTTTTATTGTGTACAATTCAAAATTTTATTGTTGATTTTGTGTTCATCAATTAAATTTTTAAAGAGAGTTACTGGTATGTGTAACTTTTTTGTTTCCTGAAGCATGCATGACAGTAACAAATTATCCTTCCTACAGTAAAGTACTTTTAGATGCCACCTGCAATTAATAGGTGTTTTTGCCAACCTCTTCTACAAGAATAAATAGATCAAAACTTATGTTTTGTAACATAAGTGTAACATATGCTTTGAAAAGCTGAATATGGTAGAGCTGTTCACTTTTTATCACACAGTTTCAATTCAAATCCACCTGTTCCAATGACATGCTATAAAGTTACTGTCTCTTATACACATCTATTTCCCCTGCTGAGGCTCTTATACAAGCCAAGTTGCTTTGCTATAGACATCTCTGTACAATTTGTCATTATTGGTCATCATAATTTCATAAGTAACTTTGTTCAAGACAATTTGGTAATTCAGTTTTAAGGCCATGGTAGTTGAGAGAACAGTAGGTGTCAGTTTTCCTGTTGACACATTAACGAGATTCATAGTCAATTCTTGCTCGAAGATCTTCACAATCTCTATGAAATTCCTTTTCTAGAACTCAGTTCAATGTTTGTTTATTTGCAGCCTATGTTGGATGTGCCAATATATGGGAGAATTGCAACGCTTGAGCTATTTCGTCCACATGTGAGTTTTGAACTTCAATTTTATGAGTATCTGTAAGGACTCATTTCAGTAAAAGTCAAAAAGTCTGTTAGATCTTACAATCTGTTTGGTTGTTGCACTGACAGGGTGAAGCACAAGATCTTCTATTCATCACAACAGAAAAATATAAATTTTGTGTTCTTCAATGGGATCCGGAGGCATTCAAAGTTGTTACTAGGTCAGATAGCTAAAGTTTGTTCTATCTTTAATGGATTCTGGTATTTCAGGCATTGATAATTTCGTTAGGAAAAGAATATATGAGCCTTTGAGCAAGTCTCAGCTTAATATGTGAAATTTATTGTTTACAATTTGAGAGGTGATACCTGTAAAATAACTGTTCATGATGAAATGCGTAACATGAATAGCTTGATATTATGATTTAAGATGAAGCCTTATGTTGTCATTGTTGCTTGTGCATTATAATCATCTTATAGTGCATATAAATAAGATGGCGACTTCTATTGTTAATAGAGCAATGGGTGATGTTTCTGATCGAATGGGCTGCCGTCCTGCCTACAGTGGTCAGGTACAATAGTACTTGCCTATAGATCTATGTATATGTATATGTATATGTTTGCTAGGACTTGAAATTGCCTTAAACACATATTAGGTTAAACTGTTTTCAGCTCAACTATGAATTTCTCTCTTTTGCAGATCTGCGTGATTGACCCAGATTTCAGATTGATTGGTCTGCATCTGTATGAAGAATCGTTTGAGGTAGTTTCTAATGTGGTTTTAATATATGTTTTGAGAAGCTTCCTGTGATTTATTTCTTAGCTTCTTTGGTCTGCTCATTACTGAAATATATGTCGGTATTATCCTAAACTCTGGTTATCACTCACTTTTTATGTTTAACCAGGTTATTCCATTTGATAACCAAGGTCAACTCATGGATGAAACAATTAACATAAGGTATTTCATTTTTCTGATATTTTTAGTGACAGACTATGGGGATGGACTTTGATGCTAAGAGTCCGTGAATATTTCTGCATCATTAAATGAAATAGTGTTGCAGTTTCTTGTGAATGTTATCTGTTATGTCTGTCTCACAAGTTGTCATATATTTTTTCAAAATGTGCTCTAAGCTATCTGGCAATTCCAGACAAGCAGGAATTGTTCATCTTGCCTTCTTACATGTAGGAGATGGCGTTGTAACGCAGATTGTCTCTGGGTGATTGTTCTTTCCTTTTTCTTTAGAGTGAGCAATACTAATATTATCTGTTCAAAATTTTGGCAAGCCAAGTTTGCATTATAATTTTTGGTTCATCCCTCTTACCAGCATCATATACAGATGAAAATACCTTATGTAGTGGATTAATGATACAAATAAATAAGCATGCATGAGCATCACAGTAATGGAAAATGAATGTGGTTGGCCTTCTAACTTGAATTTGTAGTAGAACATGTATAAGAATGCACAAAAAATCTTGATTCCAAAAACGTTTTCCTATTCTAAAGACAGAGTTAACTAAAATGTGGGTACAGAAGAATAAAGCACAATAAACCAAATCACAATTTCATTTTTAAAATTTAATCTTGCATTAACACGCTACTAAGGAAAGTATAGCCAAAAAGATGCCGTTGTACAGTAGCTGCCCTCTCTTATACACATCTAGATGTGTATAAGAGACACAACTGCACATCAGCAACATTTTAAAGAATCTACAGAAAGCCTCTTCAACACGTTTATAAAAGAAGTGTGATGCCTGTTGCATACACATCAAGATGTGTATAAGAGACAAATTGAAACCTCATTTAGCCTTGAACAGTGTTGCTTCCAGTTCTGTCATTATTATTCAGAAATGTCTAAGTGTGTGACATATAAAAACAGATGTAGAGATGCTTGCAAGGTCTGATGTAAAAGTTTTTCTTCAGAAGTGGAATTTGAAAATATGGAAATGTTTTATACTTTGTCCTATACAAGTTTTAGGATTGTCTCTTTTCTTCAGATGTAAAATATTGTGGGTGTGAAACCCAGTATTTTAATAGCCTTGTTCTTTGATTTTAACTGGTTTAAAATGTTTTTCATATTATAAATAGTCATAAAGTACTTCAACTTATTCGTTCTTCAATTCGGCAAATCAGATGTGTATAAGAGATTTCGGTATCGACGGTTAAACTCAACTGGATTAAGTGTAATTAGTGCATTGTCTCTGTGTAGTGTTGTAAGATGTGCTGATTTATAATGTTAATTTAGTATCTAGATGTGTATAAGAGACAGACGCCAGACAGCGGGCACTATTTGGTCAATGGGGTACTATTTGGTCAACTGCACCATCGGACTTTTTAAGCCTTCTACATCTGCTTTTATATCCTCATTTCTAAGCTCTTATGGACGATCTTCTCCTCCATATTTCCCTCAAAAATTTTCTTGGATTTCAAGTAGAAATCACTTGGAAGGTAAGATTTTATGTATTTTAGCATTTTATGGCTTATGGGCTTTATGATTTAAGCTTTAATTTCAAGTTTTGTAGGATTATTTATGGCTGAGAAAACCCTCTTTGCAGCCTTATAAGTTGTGATTTATGTATATTATGGGTTGTTTTTAGTGTTTTGGAGGTTGGGAAGTGATTGGGGTTGATTTTTAACAACTTTCCATGGTTAGATTACAAATTTTAAGATTATGAGTTAGGGTTTTGTCTTCCATATGAGCCTAGAATGTTATGCTATGAATGCTTATGTCTATGCTTGTATATGATGATTTAAGAGTGTTTTAAGGTTAGTTTGGATAGGAATTGAGACTTGAAACCAAGTGGAATTGATTTCCTTAAAATTGTAAGTAAGCGGAAGTTTGGCGCAACTAGGATAATTTGGATAATTGGTTATGTTTAAAGGGTCTTTAATGATCTTTTGATGGTTTTAGGTGTTTTCCATTGTTGTGGAATGCTATTGATATAGTCCTGCTTAATGCTCCGGTGAATCTTTCCGGTGTTTATGGATTTTGTTGGTTGAATATGTTGTTTTGAGTTGGGTTGTAACCAAGGTCCCTTGAATACCTTGGAAATGGATTTTGTTGGTTGGTTGTATATGTTGTTTTGAGTTGGGTTATGACCAAGGTCCCTTGAATACCTTGGAATTGGATTTTGTTAGCAGGAGGATAACCTACTTATAGCCTAGGGAGGCGAAGTTTTTCGGTTTTTTCTCGAAAACGAGCTTATTATCTCCTAATCTAGTCTGAATTTGAGGGATTAACTAAGTGTTTTGATGGGTTTTAGCTTGTCGAAGTTGGTCGAAATTTGTGAAAAGGTCATTTTGACCAAAGAGCTTTTGGTGTCGTTTTCTATCGTTTCGCGTCGTTTCGCTTCCTAGTCATTCTTTAACTTCTACATCTTTTCTAAGAGTCCTCTTATATCTGTTTTAGGTACCACGCCACCTACACTGCGATCGCATTCATGATCTTTTGTGCAGTTTTGTTTTAATAGGTGGGTAACATAGACCCTCTTCCACTTGTATTTTGTTTAACGACTTTCGAAATATGTTTGGATGGATTCTAAGATGTGTATGAAGTTTGGAACAGAGTCCAAAAACCAAGTTTTGGAATTATTATATATGAAATCGGGACCAAGCTATTTTATGTTAATCAATTGATATATTTGCAAACTCTTTTGATATGAAAGCATTTTATGACTGTTTTGGCTCATAGGTGACCGAGGTATATAATTTTGGATGTATTTGAAAATGTTTGATTTGGGGTGCAAATTCAAGTTAGAAGGCCAACCACATTCATTTTCCATTACTGTGATGCTCATGCACTGTCTCTTATACACATCTAGATGTGTATAAGAGACAGATGTAATAGAACCATCAAACCATTTGGTAGATTACTAGATCCGGCTAATCGTAGGTTATACCTTGGAGCCTAAAAGATACTCATGCTAAAAGATACTCATGCTATTTTATTAAATTTCGGATTGAAACTGTACTTGGATTTGTTAGCTATGCTGGGTAGTGTATTAGATAGGTTTTGTATTTATGAACTTTATTTTCGTTGTAGCATCTTTTGTACTAAGAAGGAATTTTGTAATTCGTATTTTTGTGTAAAATGAAATATTCACCGGTTTTATAGTTAAGAAATGGTTTGATGGTTCTATTACATTGTGGTTAAGTTTGTTGCTCTGTTCGTTTGTGCCTTGCGCTTTGGACCGGTGTGCTATTAGCGCGGCGTGTTACGGTCCCGTTTTTGGGGCGTGACAGTGGGCCTATGTACAATCTGCTATAGCATAACCTTAAGGTTGGCTAGAATCTTTACAGGTTGTATGTTCATGTTGTTCTTGTTTATTTGGAGAGTTTGCAAGGTTACTCCTACAGGATGGCATAAAAGACATGATATTCAGTAACAGATTGGTACCATAAGCTAACAAATAACCCCAACTTGACGGGACCGTAACACCTGTCTCTTACCAACATCTAGATGTGTATAAGAGACAGGCTGAAAATAAACCCTCTTTGCAGCCTTATAAGTTATGCAATGTGTTCCAATAGGCGGTTCCATATTTAAGTGAAAATGGACCCAATTGAGGATATTGGTTATTTTGAAAAGGTACCTTATCCTGGAAAAAATAGTGTAAATTAACTACATCTAGATGTGTATAAGAGACACTCCATAATATCTCTAATACCTTATTATTTTACTTTAACCTTTATACAAGTTTTTCCATTATTCATTGTTTTTTAAAAAGAGTTCTAATCGAACTGCTACAAATATACCTACACAAAAATACACTGTTTAATACCTTGAACATTGTTAGCTAATATCCATGGAGTATTATTAGCTAATAAACAGAAACAAACAAATAGAAAACTGGAAATAGTTGCTGAAATACTAGAGTGGAGTGGTGAAGGTTGTGGGATGGTTATGGAAGATCTTGGACCACTTGTCACGCCCCAAAAACGGGACATCTAGATAACACGCAGCGCTAATGGTACACCGGACCAAAGCGCAAGGCACAAACGAACAGAGCAACAAACTTAACCGCAATGTAATAGAACCATCAAGCCATTTCTTAACTATAAAACCGAATATTTCATTTTATACAAAAAATACGAATTACAAAATTTCTTCTTAGTACATGGAAAAAAAGATGCTACAACAAAAACAAAGTTCATCAATACAAAACTTATGTGTATACAGAACCCATCTCAAACAAATAGAGAAGCTTGGAATTATCCATGGCTACGGTGTGTACCAGATACCCTAGAATACTGCTTAAAACTAGATGTGTATAATTCCTGAAAATTTATAGCAATACGAGCACCTAATCGAAAAATTATAAATCACGTGGGGTGAGCATAACTAGCTCGTGGATATCATAAAAGCTCTTCAAATGGGGCCAAGCATTTCGATAAAAGAAAACATAAAGATAATAACATTTGCGAAAACCATAGTCATGAAGCAGTTTCTAAAATGTATCATGCCATTTAAACGTCAGGCATGTCCAAAACATAGCAAAAAAGATCCAATCATTTCAAAACATAGTATGCTAAAGCATAGCGTAGCCAAAAAGATCCAATCATTTCAAAATAGAGTATGCTAAAGCATAGCATAGCCAAAAAGATCCAATCATTTCAAAACATAGTATGCTAAAGCATAGCGAACAAATCCAAGTACAGTTTCAATCCGGAATATAATAAAATAGCATGAGTATCTTTTAGGCTCGAAGGTATGACCTACAGACTAGACAGATTTAAGTTTGGGATCTACCACATTGACTAGTCTGACCGGGAGGTCTATTTATTGCGGGGTCAAGACCCCGCAGTCAAATAGTTCATAACAGTCACAGCAGTCACCATGGCGTCCCATGGATGACTATAGAACCGGTGCACCCCAAATCAAACATTTCCAAATACATCCAAAATTATATACCTCGGTCACCTATGAGCCAAAACAGTCATAAAAGAGCTTTCATATCAAAAGAGTTTGCAAATATATCAATTGATTAACATCTAATAGCTTGGCGATCGATTTCAGTATCTTAATTCCAAAACTTGGTAAAAGTGCAGTTCCAAACATCATACACATTTTAAAATCCATCCAAATATATTTCGAAAGTCGTTAAACAAAATACAAGTGGAAGAGGGTCTATGTTACCCACCTATCAAAGCTCTCTAAAAACTGCACAAAAGATCACTGAATGCGATCGCCAGCGGTAGGTGGCGTGGTACCTAAAACAGATATAAGAGGACTCTTAGAAAAGATGTAGAAGTTAAAGAATGACTAGGGAAGCGAAAACGACGCGAAACGATAGAAAACGACACCAGGTGACCGAGGTATATAATTTTGGATGTATTTGGAAATGTTTGATTTGCTAAAACCCCGGTTCTAAAACTGTCTCTTATACACATCTAGATGTGTATAAGAGACAGGGATAGGAATTACAAATAGGATCGAAAAACTTCGCCTCTCCTAGACTATAAGTAGGCTATCCTCCCGCCAACAAAATCCAATTCCAAGGTATTCAAGGGACCTTGGTTACAACCCAACTCAAAACAACATATTCAACCAACCAACAAAATCCATTTCCAAGGTATTCAAGGGACCTTGGTTACAACCCAACTCAAAACAACATATTCAACCAACAAAATCCATAAACGGATTTAAGCAATTTAAAGCTACATATCAATAATGATTATATAAGAGACCTTACCCCATAACCACTACAATTAACTCTATTACAACATTAGAGCAACAACCTATGGTTGGAATTCCTCTTTACTACCAAACTGAAATTTTTATCGATTAGCCACACGCATGATTCAAACATGCTTCCTATCCATCCCACAACAAAGGAAAACACCTAAAACCATCAAAAGATCATTAAAGATCCTTCAAACATAACCAATTATCCAAATTATCCTAGTTGCGCCAAACTTCCGCTTACTTACAAAATGAAGGGAAATCAATTCCACTTGGTTTCAAGTCTCAATTCCTATCCAAACTAACCTTAAAACACTCTTAAAACATCATTATGTGCATAGACATAAGCATTCATAGCATAACACTCTAGGCCACATATGGAAGACAAAACCCTAACTCATAATCTTAAAATTGTAATCTAACCATGGAAAGTTGTTAAAAATCAACCCCAATCACTTCGTATCCCAACCTCCAAAACACTAAAAACAACCCATAACATACATAAATCATAACTTATAAGGCTGCAAAGAGGGTTTATTTTCAGCCATAAAGAATCCTACAAAACTTGAAATTAAAGCTTGGATCATAAAACCCATAAGCCATAAATGCTAAAATACATAAAATCTTACCTTCCAAGTGATTCCTACTTGAAATCCAAGAAAATTTTTGGGGAAAATGGAGGAAGAGAGTTCGGCCAGTAGCTGGAGAAAATGAGGAAGAAAAACAACAAGAAGAAGACTAAAAAGAAATTCCAAGGTTGACCCAAATAGTACCCATTTGACCAAATAGTTTCCAAGTTGACTATTTGACCCAAAAACTAATTTTTGCTACTAAATTAACATTTTTCTGAATAATTCAGCCATCGTACAACACTCACACACCACAATGCACTAATTACACTTAGTCCAACTTTTGACCCGTTTTCCCGACTTGTAAATTGAGTAAATCAAATTAATTGACTTATCAATAAAAACGAATAAGTTCAAGTACTTTATAACTAAAAATAATATGAAAAATATTTTAAACCAGTTAAAATCAAAGAACAAGGCTATTAAAATACTGGGTTTCACACCACTTCTTGAGGATAATGAATAAGTAACCTCAATAGTTGTGATGCAATCAATGAAGAGATGAAAAAACAAAATTATAGTTTTCCATAGTTGTGTATCTGTTAGATGTGTTATGAGTCTTGTTATTGTGAATCTTAGGATCCAAGGGTATTTTTAGTCTTTTCTTTATTGCTGAAATTTTCAGGAATTGTGTTTTTAGTTTTAAGCAGTATTCTAATTGTATTAGATTCATAATTAGAGTCTAGTTGATGCAGGATAGTCAGTTATGTTTATAATAGGAATTAGAAATCCTTATCCAAATAGGCTTCTATTTTTAGGTATTTTTACAGCTTTATAAATAGCTTGTTATAGGGTTATTTTAGACAGAAAGAATGATGAATTGGAAAGTTTAGTTATTTGTTCTAGGGGTCGTTTGTTTGCTTATATTTTTCTTCTTCTTCAAGAATCTGTGGATTCTCTCTCTCTTCCCTGATTTTACCCCTCATATTAGTGTTCACAGGTATGTTCACAACCCCTAGAACAGTCCCAAATTTCCGTCTTTCCTTGGTCTCGCACTTGCAGACAAGATCCCCAGACCTACATCAGTTTGTGGTATCACAGAATCCACAAATTCTCGAGGAGGAAGAAAAATATAAGCAAAACGAATAACTAAACTTTTCAATTCATCGTTCTTTCTGTCTAAAATAACCTTACAACAAACTATTTATAAAGCTGTAAAAATACCTAAAAATAGAATCCTATTTGTAATTCCTATCCTAAACATAACTATCCTACATCAACTAGACTCTAATTATAAATCGAATACAATTAGAATATTGCTTAAAACCAAAAACACAATTCCTGAAAATTTCAGCAATAAAGAAGAGACTAAAATTCCCCTAGATCCTAAAATTTACAATAAGAAGACTCCTAAGACATTCAACAGCTACACAACTACGGAAAACTTTAACTTTGCTTTTCCTTGTTCTCTTCATTGACTGCATTAAGTTGACTAAGCTGGATTGGTCAATTGAAAACTGATACTTATTCCTATCTTCACCACTTTTTCTCCACCTTCTTTATGAATAGGTTAGCTAGGGTGGTGGTGGTACCGTATCAAAGTCTAAGAGGAATTTTTTTGGGTTGTCTAGTATGACTTGTGATGTTCTTAACTGGATATTTTATATAAGATGCATGTGCCTGCAATGTTTTACATGTGGCATTCAGTGGAAGGGCTTTAAGTTGGGCCCTTGAAGTTTAACATTTCCTTCTCTCTGCATGTTGACAGGTCATCATTCTTATTTTTTTCTATTTGAAAATTAATTATCTACTTTGGTGCTTTTATCACAATGTCAAACTTAGTGTTCATCATGATATATGATTTGAAAGGATGACAAAGACGCTCGTCATTTGAAAACATACGAAGTGAATATGAAGGATGAAAGATTTTGTTGAGGGTCCATGGTCTCGGAACAATCTTGTTGGTGGCGCTAATTTGCTGATACCTGTACCACCTCCTCTTTGTGGGGTCCTGATCCTTGGTGAAGAAAGGCTTGTATATTGTGGTGCCAGTGCTTCAATATCATCCCGTATTAGCCGTGAAAGTTGGTATTACGGTTGCAAAGTTATTTTACATTCTGTGTTCTGTAAACATCCTGCTTCGGGGCTGAAGAAAAGATAAAGGGACAAAGAGTTGTTAAAGGTTGTTGTTTGTCCATTAAATCACAATTCTTTTTCCAGTTCTTATGTTTATATTTTGTTTTCTCCTCAAGTCAATTACAAGAACTTATGGAAGGGTTGACTGTGATGGTTCTCTATACCTACTTGGTGATCATAATGGTCTACTTCGGCTCTTGATGATAACTCATGAGAAAGAGAAGTGAGTAATTACCCTTCCATCCCATCTTTAGTTTTCAGTACTTTAACTAGCAAATGATCTCTTGGTTTTGACATATATGTGGACTCAGGGGATTGCTCCATGTGCTGGACAGTTCATTAAGTTGTTGAAGGATTTTTAATGTTGTTTTTTAAATAGGGTTACTGCTCTTGAAATCGAGAATTTGGGTACAACTTCTATTGCATCAACAATCTCGTGTCTTAATGATGCTTTTGTATATATTGGCTCGAGCTATGGAGATTCACAGGTATGCGTGTCCATGTTGATTTTCACTTAAAAGTTTTGTAGCTTAAAGTATACTCCTCCACTTAAAACTTCTCCACAAATGAATTATCTAATGCTAATTGTGTTCTGATTCTTATAACTCTAGAGGGGAGTTTGTATCCATCCCTTATTGCTTCTACAGTAATTGGTCTATGAAATAAATTCTTTGGGCTTGTTTAGCTTCTAGAATATTTTGGTGGAACTGAAATGCAAATTCATGGTTGTAGAAAAATAATTAATTTAACTTATTTTGTGCGAGGATTTGGAAAATGAGGAAACGAAAAAAGAATAGTGGAGTATTTAGGAGATACTTGGTTTGTATTCGGGAATCGGAATTGAAATTGGAATGGGAATCATAAACCCCAGAATAGGTATGGGTTTATGTCATTCCCCCTTGTTTGGTTTGAACAAGGAACGAGTTTCATCATGTTGATAAGTCAATTAATTTGAAACCCAAGTTACAAGTGGGGAATGAAAGTGGTCATTTTCTAACACTTTATTTTAATAAAATAATTCCCATAGTGATTAACCAAACATCTATGGGTATCACTAACCTTGATTCTCATTTTTTCCCTCATACCCATAAAACAAACACATCCTTAGTTTCAACTATTTATTTCTTATGCATATGTGGTTGTGTAACTTTTTCCTCCTTTCTGAGTCCTTGCTTTTATTCTTGTGAGTTTTTTTTTTATTTTTTATTTTTAATCTGTATCAACAGTATTGAGCTTATTGTTTTGTGGGGACTCAACATTTTGGAAAAGAAAAAGTAATCCTTTTAGTATTTTACTTCTAGATAAGAAAGAAGTAATTACAAGATTGCCTGTCGAAGTAATTGCACGAATTCTTTGATGCATAATGTTGATATTCAAAATGATCATTGAAAATATTATGCAACTTAATCTTCATGTGACCTAAGTTAAATGTGTTTGTCTACGTTCAACATTCGGTTCTCGTGCCTTGTGTTTTTGAAAGGTCCTCTCTTTGTCTTCTGTTTCACAAATCTTTCCTTTCCTATGGACATGTACTTGACATAAAGTCATTGGATTTGAATTCAGCTTGTAAAGCTAAATCGGCAGCCTCATGCTCAAGGTTCCCTTGTAGAAGTTATAGAACAATATGTCAACTTGGGGCCAATTATCGATTTTTGTGTGGTTGATTTAGAGAGGCAAGGTCGTGACCAGGTTGTAACTTGTAAAAGGACAAGCCACCAAGATGCTTCTCTTTGTATAGTTGAACATGGAATTGGAATTAATGTACAGGTTTGGGTTGTTAAAATAAACATGAATCTTTATGGAGGGATTTTATTTTGTATTCCTGGTAGTCTGAACTGGTGTATCTTTTTCACTTGTAGGATCGCGTAGCAGTTCAAGGCATCAAAGGAATGTGGTCACTGAGATCAGCTACTAATGATTTTTATGACACTACCCTTGTTTATAGCTTCATTAACGAAACGTGTGTTTTGAAAATGAATCTTGAGAATGAATTGAAGCAAACTGAGACAGAAGGTTTTTGTCTTGAAGCTCAAACTTTATATTACCATAATGCTGTATACAATCAACTTTTGCAGGTATGAAAATGCATCTTTTATACTGTTACCGGCTATACAATGCTTTTAATGAGATTCTTGTTGATTTGAACTTCATTATTTTCCTGCTTTCACGACTGTGTTATATAACAGTGAACTGACCATATTTATATTCGTCGCTGGTATCATGTCCATGTCGAAAGCAGCACAGATGCCTGTATGAAATGACGGTTTGACTTGTAGCTTAATGTCTTTAGCCTTCATTTGAAGCTTCCTCAAATTTCCCTCTATGGTCTTTCTCCCCTGGGGTATTTTTCTAGTGTAATATCAGACTTGGGGTATTTATGGTTTGCTATGTCATGGTTGAAACCCTATCTTGTCTGTGCCTTCTCAATTTCATGCCGGGTTTTTAGCCTTTTGCTTCAGGAAAAATTGTAGCCCTTGTAAAATTTGAACTATGTTAATTACTGCAGTAAAAGTCAAACATGTATTTCTGTTTGAAAACCTAAATAATGGCAGAACAGTATCCTATTTGAACAGAAAGGTAAACATCTTTCTTTTTTTCTTTTTTTTTTTTTTTGGGGGTGGGGGTGGGGGGACAGAAATTGTCGTTTCTAGAATATTGGGATTATTGCATGTTTCTTATTCACATCCCCCGGGGATCAGCACAATTGATTTTCTCCCATGTCCCCACCCACAAGGGGTGTGGAGGGTGCAGAAGTATTTCTTTTATGATGTGTCTCCTTATTCAGTGTTAATATCCCTAGGTGTGAAAAATTTCGTCAATTGGCTGTGATATGCTTACAGATGCCCAAATACTTCATAACTGTTTGATGCTGAAGACTTGGTCATTGTGAGGCCATTACTTGTGACAGTTGTTAGGTTTGAATGAAATATATTATTACCTATCCTATTAGCCTGAGGGAGCATGCTCCTTTTCACTCGATGGTATGTCTCGGAATATTGCTGATCAGAACTGTTACATTATTTCTATTGCAACTGTAATCTCCTTGTCGCTGAATGAAGCATGTAGTACTTTAAAAGGAAACATTTGCAAATGTTTGCAAAAGCATATTCTTTTCATTGATCCATTAAAAATCTTGCACTGTTCTTCGAAAAAAAGAAAAAGGTATAGCTGAAATATGCGATCGTCATCACCCGCAATCTCCTACTAGAATTGTCCTTTTTACCATCATTATACTTCTCTTGCTCTTCTTCTGTTCTCTTTTTTCCCCCTTGTAAAAAATCTATTAAGGTGTATATGCTGGTATGCTAGGATGTATAAAATACAACTATACAAAATGAGTATATCTCGGAGAAGATTGCACTAGCACCTGTCCATTAGAAGATGAGAGAAACAAGTTTAGGGTGGTTTGGGCATGTGCTAAGGCGACATTTAGAGGTGACTGTTTGGAGGGTTGACTTTTGAGACAATGTGAAAGGGGTAGGGAAAAAACTGAAAAAAATGGCGGGTGAGCTGTAAGGAAGATATGGTGACTTTAGAAATTGATAAGGATATGGTTCACGATAGAGCGCAAAGAATTCATGCAACCAACCCCACTTTGGGGGAATTAGGATAGGTTATTGTTGTATAAAATTCTGTTATCAATTTCGGATGCTAAATTCGTTCGTGTGAGATAATTACTGCTGTTAATAGTTTTGATTACAAATGAATTGCTGCAGGTGACTTCAAATTCAGTAAGATTGGTCAGCTCTACCTCCAAAGAATTGCAACATGAATGGTTTGCTCCTGTTGGGTTTTCACTCAATATTGCCACAGCTAATGCCACTCAGGTTGAAAACGGAATGTCTGGCTTTTATTGGTTGCACTTTGAATGATAATGCTTTCCTGCTAAATTTCTTATGCATGTTAGAGAGGCTTTTATCCTCCAGTTGTCAAGATTAATGACTAGTTTGTTCTTCAGGTAGAACGGTTTGTGGCCCTTTTTGGCCCTTTTTGGTTCTTACTGTGACAAAAGTTAAAAATGAAACACATTTTTCTATCTTCTGATTGTAGGAACGACATGCAAAGTACTTATCTCTTTGGATGCATTTGTGGGCACACAGTTAAAAAGAATCAGAGCAAAAAGTAAAATCTGTTTCAAATGTACTCAATTTGTAGAAAAATTTAGTTGAAAAAAGAAAAGAGGTGGCAACAACCGTGTTGCTTTTGTTTGTGATTTTTATGTGCCAAGTGAATGGTTCTGTGATTGATGCTGTTCAAGTGATGGCATGATGCAAATTTACTTTTCAAACAATATTTAGGTACGCAAATAAATGCTGAGTATTACTTAGATGCATGAAAAAACAATCCAAGTAAATATGCACTTAAGAGAATATCCAAAGACAAGCCACTAATAGCAATTGATACCTGAATCTGAACCTTTCAGACCCAAAAACTGTAGAATGAACATCTGAAGCTCAAATACCTCCTCTGTTGTAGCAAATGATGGTAAAAGGATTGGTAGTCACCACAAGTTGAATCCTCCAAGACCCCTATATTTCAAAAGCCTAGATAGTTTGCAGCTTAACTCCCTGTAGATTTTATGACTCTTGTAGAGGGCTGCCTCGCGTTTTAGTACTACACTTAGGCACTTAGATCTTCCGTGAGAAGCCATACTAAAACATTGTGCCTCGAAACCTTCAAAATACTAGGCATCTCTAATCCTCAACTTCCAGATTCACTTATATGAATAATTGAATAACACCCTTAACCTAAAATTAGGGGAAAAAGATCGACCAACTTAATCCAATTTAGGTTATCATAGCTTGCTTGATGATGGGACTATTATGAATAAAAACCAGTTCTGCTATGATGAGTGAAAAAATTAGGGTGCACGTAGCGTTTCCAATTCTTGTCATTTTATTTTTTGAGAAAAAAAAAAGATGGTAATAAATTTAACAGACATAATTCTCTGTATGTTGACTAGGAAGTTTCTCAGGAGAGTGTACTTTTGAGTTATGACTTGATTGGAATTTTGAAATTAAGAAATCAATGAACTTTGTGTGAAAATTGGTATTGTAGAGATTAAGATACTTGACTGGTTTTGATATGAACTTACTAGTCTCCTTTCATCGGCACATATTTCTGCTTCTTGAATATAATTATTGTGTAGTTAGCCAATTTTCATTTTATCTGTAGTCTTTCCTTTATCCAGTTTGATTTGCTTTTTATAAAGTTCTTGAATGTTGTTGTGCCTGCTGTTATCAGGTTTTGTTGGCTACTGGTGGTGGCCATTTACTGTACTTGGAATTGGTGATAGAGTGCTGACAGAAATAATGCAGACTCAGTTGGAGTATGATATCTCATGCCTGGATATAAATCCAATTGGTCTAAGAATTCAAACCATAGTCACATAGCTGTCGTTGGAACGTGGAATGATATAAGTGTGAGAATATTTTCACTTCCTGAATTGAATCTTATGACAAAGGAGCATTTGGGAGGGGAAATAATCCCTCGCTCTGTTCTTCTATGTGCTTTTGAAGGGGTATGTTTTTTTTTTCTTCTTCTTCTTCATATGGTCTTGCAAATCTTTAACATTCTTTATGTTTTGATACAATTCAACAAAGAAGTTTAAATAATTCCTTCAGGTCTGACTTTTATAATAGATGTGAAAGTATGAAGTTACATTGATGCTTTTCCTTCACATTTCCCCTGAATAATAGTGAAATCCACTTGCTTGATTATGTAATATTTTGCCCAGCTAATTCATATATCCAGTATTGCTTGCTTTGTGTGTTACAGAGTCTGTTTCAGTAGCATTTGTAATTAATTTGTCTTTAATGTTTTGTTTTGCCTTTGGTTGGGATGGTGTGTCAGGTGTCTTACTTGTTATGTGCCCAAGCTTGGAGATGGTCATCTCTTAAACTTTGTGTTGAACATGGATACTGGTGAGCTAACAGATCGGAAAAAGGTGTCTCTTGGAACACAACACATAACGCTTTGCACTTTCTCGTCAAAGAATGCCACATATGTCTTTGCTGCTTCTGAAAGGGCAACTGTAATTTACAGCAGTAACAAGAAGCTATTGTACAGCAATGTGATTCTGAAAGAAGCCAGTCACGTGTGTCCTTTCAATCCTGAAGCTTTTCCAGACAGGTTTATGTTCTGATATTTCATCTGTGTCGTCAACATTGTTCAATTATTGTCAACTTACATCTTAGTTGCATCCTAATGCTAAGTTACCCGGACTCGGATACTTGTGTCGGGTATGGGTACATGTCTAGGTGTCGGATTTGTTAATTTCATAAATTGAGGATTCGGGGACACTCTAAGAGAGTCGGACGAGGGTGCGAGGGTGCGTCTTGTGTACTTGTATATGATAGTGTAGTTACTATAGTAGTAATTTGTGTAATTTGATGACATAAAGCAACTAAACATTATTTTATAACTCATTTTTTAAAAAATAAATGTTTATGTGTAATATTAAAGAATAGTGGTGCACTGAGAAAAAGAAAATATTAGAAAGACATAACTATAATAAGATTTAGTGATTTGATAAACAATTCTCATATGTTTCTCCCTCATATTTAATCTTCCTCCCTATCTTATCGGTCCTTTCATGTGATGAAGTCACAACCATGTTGAAGTCAATATAATTTTTAGCTTGGTAAAAAAGTCAAAGTACCCAATTGAAAGTTGACTATATGGACATAGATCCCACACCCACACCCATGTTGACACGGCAGGTCACGGGTACTCTGGGGTGAGAGGAGAGTCCATGTGACATAGTCCTAATGTGCAAGCTTGTGAGCTGAAGCTCCAAACCATTTGTCAATTTCCTTATCATTTCAATATTCAGCTAGTAAAGTAATCAGGTTTTGGTAGTCTTTAAACCCGTTTTATGGTAGTTCGTCTAAAGGATGTTGTGGGCATATTAATGAAGCATGAATGTAGACATTTCAATGCTCGTTTGTGGAGAGTTGGGGAGGACTGGCCTTCTTAGGAATAAGCAAATGAGAAGTTAATCATGTCGGGATATAAGAATCACCGAGTGTCTAAATGTTCCTATTATGGTTTTTGAAAAGTGAAAAGATAGTGCTTCCTGTTTATGACTTCTGTTATAGAATATTAGTCGGATGTTCAATTACTTTTTTCTTCGTGTACACACTTCATCTGAACTGCAGTTCAGCTCTTGCACAAAATTTTGTTATCTCTCTGTATATATTCTCATGGTGTTCCTGTGACTCTTTATTTACATATTCTAATTACAGCATTTGTCTTTCAAGCAACTAGTTCTATTACAGTTCTTTAAGGACTTCCTCTATCCTTTGCCTTCTCAAAAAAGCTGGAAGTGCGCATGGAAAGATTTAGCATTTGTATGATTAGTAAGTTTATTGACAAACTCTGCCTTGTACAACAGCCTCGCGATTGTAAGAGAAGGTGAGCTAGCAATTTGTACCATAGATGACATTCAGAAGCTTCATATTCGCTCCATCTCGCTTGGCGAACATGCACATTGCATCTGTCATCAGGAGCAGACCAGGACATTTCCCATGTGTACCATAAAGTATAGCCAGTGCAAATCAATATATCTGGAAAATCATTCTGTCCAGTTGATGGATGACCAGACTTTTCAGTTCATAGATACTTTTGTGCTTGAGAACCATGAGCATGCTTATTCCATAGTTAGTTGCTCCTTTTCTGGTGATACCCGTGTTTGTTACTGTGTTGGTACTGCATACGTACGGCCAGATGAAAGTTTCCCAACCGAGGTTAGTTTTCTGATCATTTCGCTGTCAGTTTTTGTGCTTTTATCACCAGAAAAGGAGCAACTAACTATTTTTTTTTTTTGCTCATGTCTGTGTTTGTTGGCACATGTAATTTCTCATAGTGAAATAGATTTGATTCCCTTTTTAGATAGATTGCTCTGGTTCACTTTTATAATGCTTCTTATATGAAGATTTATTTAATGCGAAAGTGTCCTGATGAGATGTGTTAATATGCATTTACTAATTGGAAAAAATTGTAGTTATTTGCAAAGAAGCCAATAATTTATAAATTTGTGTTTCTTGCTGTTTATTCCTGATTTGTTTTTTTCCTCATTATGAAAACCTATTTTACTATATTTCATTTGTTTTGTATGTGCACCTGCAAAAATCTTATTGCCACAGCACATTTTTGTTGCTAGATAAAACTACCCTCTTAGTGATTTATTCTGTTTAGTGGACCCCACCACCAACACCCCATCCCCTCCCAAAAGCTTCAGTCCTCCCTTCTCTCCCTTTTTAACCGCCACTGGAAAAATTCATCTCATTCAGTAATCAACAAGACTTACATGCCTCCCATAAGATTTTCCCTTCTCGTCGGCCCAAATTCTCGGCGCTGCTTTGCTGGACTCGTCGGAGAGGTCTACAACAATGCTGATGTGAGGGTATTGGTGTTGGTCTAGGACGAATGGACTTTTATTTTGGTGAGTGGTGGTTGGTCGGATTCTGCCATATTGTGGTGGTTATTTTGGTTTTCCAATGTTTGGAGTACAAGAGAGTTTGGGCTTTGAATTATGTTGACTTTTTTGGTTTAAAAAAAAAAAAAAAAGAAGATCATTGACAAGTGCAGTAGTTAAGATGATGAGTTGTGAAATTGGTGTGGTTGGTGAGTGAAATTGGAGTTAGAAAGAGATGGGGAGTGAAACGAGGAAAGAGAGGAGAAGGAGAGGAAGGGAATGGGGTAATGTGGTGCTGAAAAAGAGAGAATCACGGTGGAGCATGGGTGGGGATATGGTGGCTTGTGGTGAAGTCCGAGTGGTCTACTAAATAAATGAAATCATTAGGAGGGTAGTTTTGTCTATCAATAAAGATGTGCTGTGGCAATATCATTGCTCGTATACCTAGTTTATGTCCTTGAAATTTGCTAGAGGCCACTGCAGCTTTTCATAATTTAGAAGCCATATTGCATGGCCAGAAAGACATTTGGAATTTAGAGTACCAATAGTTGTAATTATCTGTATGTTTATCTCTTGTCAAAGCTCTGTTTATTGCTCCAATACATGGGCCGAAAGCCTCGTAGCATGTTTGATTAAGTTTGTTGTTAATGGTTGGGCGTTAATAGCCAACCTTGTTATGTTTTGCCTTGCTTCTTGTTCTCATATCCTTCATTAGTACAGGACACTATTGTGTAAATTTTATGCTACACATGTTTACAGGTTGAGTAGAGAGAGTGATTCTTGAAGAAGTAGGGTTCCTCTCGGTGGACTGACAATATTTTCCTGAAAATATTTTCGAAACTTCATTTGCTACTAAACACGAGAAAATAATTTTCAATTTTTGTCCCTGAATATAACTTACAAAATTATTGACTGCAAGTTATTTTCCATATTGTTTAATAATGACCTTCAACCTCATATACCTAGTTTTATAACTTCAATTGCTAAGTTATCTAATTTTTTTCTCTAAATATTCTTACTGGGTCCCACAATAAATATATAACTTATAATTCTATTATTTTATAATATAATTTTAAACAAAATTAATATTTTATTGACCATAATTCCTTTTAACTCATTGATAAATGGAAGATGAAAAACATAAAAAAGTATCTTTCAAAGGATTTTCACGTTGTCATCAAAACACTGAAAAATTGTATAGAAAATAGTCTTTTCCATGTAAAATGTTTCCCAAGGAAAATTGTTTTGCCAGAGGGAAACATTTCACGTCCAACCAAACAGACCTTTTAATTCAACAAATTTTTTTTCCCCCTTTAGAAGTTCTGAAAAGCTGAATGCTGATGAAGCTGAAAGTACCTGGAGTGATCTTCTCAGAATTTACTTTTCCTGCTTAAGGCTAACTAAAACATTGTTAAGCTTAAAAAAGGTTCAAGTCAGATGAATTTTGAGCAACTGATAAAGACCTCTGAAGTGTAGCTTAAAATCTTATCTTACTTACGTTGTATCATTTGGTTACTCTAATGAAGTGATTATGATAGGCTACTCGGTTATAAGTTTTAAAGTGAAAGGTGTGTTTTTTTCTCATTAGCGAATCTTCTCCAATAACATTTTCTAAGCATATCTTGATCTTTAACTTTAATTCTCTTCTGGAAAGAGGTAACTTGACTCATTTAAAAGTCTGAGGCCCTATCATTTAGAGATAGGGAAAATAGATAGTAGTATTGTCTCTTATTGGCAACTACATATTACCATTGGAGTTTATACCAGCTTAACACGCATCAATAGTGTTTGTACTGGTTACTAAAGGTTACTGGTCAATTTATAGTTTCTAATCTTTTTGTTAAACCTAACAATTTTTCCTCCCTATCTGAGCAATTTAAGGATACGATAATAAATTTCTTTAGTTTCTGATGTTTTAATAAGCCTCCAATTTTTTTCCCCCTATTCTAGTAATTCATACCTTTGGTTGCAATTATTACATATCATTGGCAATTTTTCCCGATCTTTGAACTATCATATGTGTGAGATAATGTGAAAATGTGCTCTCTCAAAATTTAAAAGTCTTTGTTTTCATGTGTTTTATCCACGTTTCCTATTTATTTGTTTATGCATCTTTAATCAATATGCTTTATGCACAACTTGTTTATACTGACATAACAAAAAACAAATGGATGCTGTGAATGCACCGGCCTTGTTACTGTAGCATGCTGTAGCATACCAGATAAAACAGTGCACTTTGTGGGTATATTAACTGGGGTTGCAACTATTACAACTCTGTGGACTTAGTCTCTTCTTAGGCATGCCAGTATAGGCATATTGATGCTTGGAGCTTAACTTGGTTTGAAAAAAGTGATACTGCAGAGTTGAATATTGATCTGATCTTAAAAGTAATTACAGGTCAGATTACACATTGATGAATGAAGTTCTAGATGTAACAGATGAGGATTATTGCTCATAGCACCGTTGTGTAACTGTTCTCATGCTATAGGATTGCAGTGACTTGAATTAATTTAGGCAGGTTTCTTTTCATTTCATTTTCCCAAGTAAGTTTCACATTCTAGCGGTGTTAGATTCCTACTTGGTTTGTTACTTGGGTTCCGTTACTGTAAATCTGTATTCTAAACAGTGAATTTGAAGTAATGAATTTGACATTCCAGTTGTCTCTTTTTTTAGATTCTGTGTAAAACATTTAGGAATTTTATTGAAACAAGCCACTAGTTAAGGTTTTTGTTGACTTCGTTTAAACCTAAAGTGTGGTATTAAATTAATGCATCATTCTACTTGTGTTTTTCATTCGTTGGACTTCAGTTGTGTAGTTACTGATTAAGGAAATTGTTTTTTGTTACAGCAATGTGTTAACTGTAGTCGGAAACTGTTCAAGACTTGTTTTTCTGTTTGTGTTTTGTTTGACCTGGTTAAATTTCTTTCTTGAATGGTTGCAGGGCCGGATGTTGTAGATAGAAAACTTGCTCTGCTGGCAGTGGAAAGGACTAAGGGGATTGTTTATTCATTGAAGGCTATTTAATGGGAAGCTGCTTGCTGCTATTGATCAGAGGATTGAATTATACAAGTTTGTGATCCGTGAAAACAATGGCCATGAACTGCATTCAGAATGTGGACATGATTGCCACACACTTGCCCTCTGTATACAAACTCGTGGAGACTTTATTATAGTTGGTAATCTTAGGGAATCAATTTCACTGTTTATTTACAAGGTAAGCATTTGACTGTAATATTGACCTCCTTTTTCGTAGATATTTATTCATAGTGAGACTTTTGGTTCCATTGGGAATGCATGGTGCCACATGGGTGGCCTTCCATGCCCCATGAATTTCTGTGGAGGATAATTTATCATTTTATATTGATGATGTTTCATTTGGTACCATAATTTAGGATGGTGCTATTAAGGAGCAAGCTCGGGACTATAACGTGAATTGGATGTCAGCTGTTGAGATTCTTAATGATGATATTTACCTAGGTGCAGAGAAGCATTTCAATCTATTCACTGTCAGGAAAAATAGGTGGAAAATATTTATGTAAAGGTGCCACCAATGAGGAACATGACCGTCTTGAGGTGGCTGGTAAATACCATCTCGGTGAAATTGTGAATCGGTTTCAACATGGTTCTCTGGTAATGCACTTTCCAGATTCTGAAGTTGAGCAGATTCCTACTGTCATTTTTGGGACAGTTAATGGTGCTATTGGGCTAATTGCCTCACTTCCTAGTGAGAAGTATGTTCTCTTGGAGAGGCTGCAGATGACCTTGCGTAAAGTAATACAGGGTGTGGGAGGATTGAGCCATGAACAGTGGAGATCCTTCCACAATATGGCAGAAATGGTGGAATCAAAAAATTTCCTGGATGGAGATCTCATTGAATCATTCCTTTCTCTTAGTAGGCATGGGATGGAAGAGATTTCAAAGGCAATGAATGTGCCAGTGGAGAAACTCGAGGAACGAGTGAAAGAACTAAGAAGGTTGCATTAGGTGTTTATTCTGGTTTGTCTTTTCAATTGTAAACAGCTTACAAGATCCTTTTCAGCCTTAAACTTCTTTTGTGTATTGGCATTCTTTTTTTTTATGCTTTCTGGCAAAAATCCTCTCTCGTTAATCAAGTTAACAAGGATTATTGTATAGTTTAGTAGTCTCGTCACCTGGCTCTGTGATATCGTTGGTACCTCAATTTGTGTTCCCAAATCTGTTGTGGGTTGGTGTTATTTACGTTTAAAGGTGCCTCTACTGATGATAGTTAAAATCCATTCTCTGCTGCATAGGTTGAAGGTTCCATTGGTTCAGCTTGAAGGTTTTCTTACTCGTTTCGGTTGTACCTTTGTTCTGACATTTCCTTGTATTGCAGGTTTCTAAGTTGTGCTCGATAATCGATATCAATTTTTCAAAAAGTGCACTTTTTCCCGACATCATACGTAATCTCACAACTGGAATGCGAACTGAGACATTGTGGCAAACTCGTATTACATGAGCAAAGTTTTAGATGGATCAGAATCATAGTAGGTTGTATAGACTTGGTCTAAATTTACTCATATCTTTATTCTACTTTATTAAAAGAGTCATCTTTATAGTGATGTGAGTGAATCTGGACCAAAAAGTTTATGCTACTTATTATGGACTAGATTTATCTCAGAAGTTTTCAATTACCTGAACCAAAGTTTCACACTCCCCGAACAAGAAGTCTCAATTATTCCTGATAAAAAACATTACCAGTTTCTTTGCGCTCCTATCACTTTCTCGAAGTAAAAAAAGAAGATGATATCAGTTAGCTTGAACTTAATGGTAGGACTCGTGAAATAGAAGAATTCGTACTCGAATGTGTGACATAATAACGTTACATCGAGAATAATAGAAACCATAAGAAAGGAGAAAGTGATAGGAGCTGAAAGTAACGAGAAAGACCCATGGCTGGCAAAAAGGAGAGCTTAACACCATCAGTGTTTGCCAAGTTCCAAATGGAAAATTGAAGTTGAAGAATTGGGCATTCTTGGATGGATTCTATCCAGGGCATTATGCCTTGAATCTCTTAATTCAAATTTGGCCACATGGTGTACCTGTATGAGTGATGTGTTTAATTAAATTAATACAATAGTGTACAATACATGGTGTCTTGGACCGTTTCCATTTGAGAGATGCAAAATGATTTATAAACACAAACTTAGGATCCCTTGTCAAAATCGTTTCACGTAACAAAATCATATCGAATCACTAACCCATCATTTTAGATATTCGTCGAATTTCGTTCATTATTTTCTGGATCTATGGATACAATTGTACCTATTGTCATCTTATCACTTTGTATAGATACACTATTTTAAATTTTCCAAGAATTGGGTTGTGACTCCTATACTTTCCTTCTATTTGGATGACTTGTCTATGTCACAGGATTTTCTGTCTCACTATTTGTGTTAATTTTCTGTCTCACATCTTCTATTGGTATCACGTATTTTCTGCTATAATAATACTTATAAAACCAATGCAAAAGTAGTAAACATCTAGAATATGAAATAGAAGGATTGCATAGAAAATAAGAGATAAGATCCGCAAACAAATCCAAGTATTAATCCCACTAAGTAGAGTCAGTTGCATGAATCCTACTACGCCATTGTACTCTAATATAATCATATCCTCCTCAATTCTTAGATGGACCATATATTTCTTACAAGTTACCCACTAAGTATTTTTCGGCCTTCCCCTTACCCTTCTTATATTGACTACTCTCTCTAAAATCTAATCTCCTGACAAACACTTCTACTGGTCGTCTTAACACATGACCTAATCACCTTAATCGTGTTTCTCTCATTTTCTCATCAATCGATACTACTCCAATTTTCTTACGAATATGCTCATTACGTATTTTGTCCATCCTAGTGCACCCACACATCCATCTTAACATTTGCATTTCTGCTACTATCATCTTTTGCTCATGTGTGTAATTCACTGCCTAACATTCAGACCCATAAAGTATCGCTGGCCTAATTGCCGTTCTATAAAATTTATTCTTAAGTCGTAAAGGAATTTTGTGGTCGCATAATATTCCCAATGCCATTCTTCATTCATACAAGTGGATTAGTCCAATCCACTTGTATCCGATGTGTAACATTTCGATCTATACCACCATCACTCAGAAGAACTAATCCTAAATACTTAAAAATTTTCACTTATGGGTATATCTTGATTTCCAATACTAACCTCTATTTTATTCCTACGTAATCCTTTACTAAATTTAAATTCTATATATTTTATTTTTAATTTACTAATTCTAAATCCTTTAGTCTCAAGTGTTTCTCTCCAGATCTCGAGTTTAGCATTAACCCCATCTTTTGTTTCATCAACTAAACCAATGTCATCTGTAAATAACATGCACCATGGTATTTCCTCCTACATGTGCCTTGTAAGATCATCTATGACCAATGTGAATAAATAAGGATTTAGAGTTGAATCTTGGTGTAAACCAATATTTATAGGAAAATCTCATGTCAACCCTTCTAATGTTCTCACACATGTAACCGCATCCCCATACATCTTTTTTATTGATTTTATATATGCTACTCTAGCTCATCTTTTTCTAAAAACTGTCTATATAATTTCTCTAGGAACTCTTATCGTATGCCTTTTCAAGATTAATAAAAATATATAAATCCTTTTTCTTATTACGATATCTCTCGATAAGTCTTTTTAAGAGGTGTATGGTTTCAGTAGTCGATCTCCCTGGCATGAAACCAAACTGATTATTTGAAACCTTAGTCTCGTTTCTTAACCTTCTTTCTATCACCTTATCCCAAAGTTTAATCGTATGGCTCATTAACTTAATATCAACTGTAATTCGCACAATTTTGTATATCCCTTTGTTTTTGAATATGGAGTATGAGAGTACTCTTCTTTCATTGGTTAGACATCTTTCTACTCTTCAATATTTTATTGAAAAGATTAGTAAGCCAACTTATACCCTTCTTTCCTAAACATTTCCATACCTCGAATGGAATATCATCGGGGCCATTGGCTTTTTCATTCTTCATTTTCTTCAAAACCTCTTCCACCTATGACTCCTGAATACTTTGATTATACATTACGTTTCTCCATATACTTTTCAACCTTAGCTAACTCTCCTAAAAAGATATCATCTCCATTGCCACATAAGATCCGAAACACTTGATTATTTTTACTTTGAAAACAAATCTCACAAAACACGTTTGATGTACCTTGGTAAAATTCCAAAAGGTATGTATGGGTGAACGGGGTCAATGCTTGGCCTTGAATTGTCTCACCAATTACTTTTGCAGCTAATAAGGCTTGTGTGCTTGAGAGTATGACTGAGTTGAATGTAGAAAGAATCATTTTCGTGGTTGAAGAAAGATCGATTAAAATTTTCATTTGATATAGTTATACTAGAATGATTTGTGGGCATATATGTCTTTTCACAATGTATACAACATGGCATCCAAAAGTTTACATTATGTGACAATATTTTCAGGGGAAAGACTTAGGTAGATCTGGTCTTTGGCCCCACTTGTAGACCTTATGGTGTTGATTAAATGTTATGGAATCTATGACATAAGTTGATGTAAGCAAGATTCTATAAGAGCAGAGATTTAATTTTGACCGCAGGGTCTACAGGTGAGGCCAAAAATCGGGTCTATGTAAGTATTTTCCTATTTTCAGTGGGTGGTTCATGTTATACATGCATGTATGTAGCTAGTGATTGTTGAGTGTGCACATAGAAAGAGCTTGTTTGCTCTACTATGGGTCACTAAGTGAGAATTTTTATGTGATATATACACATTGTATACCAATCATAAAAAATATTGGGCACATGATAATTTTTCAATGCGACATTGTGAACGCCAAACATTGTGAAAAGACGCATATGCGCACAAATCATTCTGGTACAACTATGTAAAATAAAATCCTTAACAAATTATTATTAGCCATTTAGAGCAAAAAAGATCCTTTCTACGTTAAAATCCAGTCATCTCTTACACGGAAGGTCTGGACAGTGGCAAAAGATAGTGGGACCAACAAGCCCTTTCTCTATATGCACAAACTGTGCACATAGACCTTGATTTACACTTGGACTTAAAATTGCATGACTACTCTAGTTCTAGAATTTAGATAACCAGAGTCATAATTTTATTTATTTTACCCATTTTTCTATTAACCAATCCAACATATGAAAATAGAAAATTTTTTAGATAGATTGAATTCAATAGTAAGTGTCATAAATCTCTTGATTCTAATTCATCCATATTACTCTTGAAGATAATTATTTTTATAGACTGGAGTGATAAGAATAAATTAGAATCAAGGGGTCCATGTCACCTAATATATATTTAGTCCACCTGAGAATTTCCCATGAAAATGTACGTGAAGTTGTTATCTTATGTTTGTGAGTGACGACTTCACCTGAAGAGCTCTCTTCTACTATTTTTTCTCTTCCTCTCTAGTTTCGAACATAAAAATGTTTCATTAATGATCCAAACTAATTCTAAAACAAAGTGGAAAAACCACGAAATATGGTTAAAAAATGGCTTACTCTCTTTAATTAATGAATGAAGAGAACTCTTGAGTAACAAAAGAACACTACAAGGGTAACCATATGAGGGTTTCAAAGAGTATAAGCACGAGATTACTTGTTCCTCTAGTGTTGAATTCTGACCTGAGAATAACCCATCCTATCTGGATGAGCAAAACCCTTGACTAATTTAGGCCAACAATTTTTATCAAATACAAGATTTCCATGCAAATCACAACCTAAATTAGCTAAAAAGTCACATCTAGGATGTGTCTAAGAGACATGTTAGACAGTTATAAGAGATTCAGTTGTCTAAGATTGTGAAACATTGTTGAATTAAAGCATCAATCCTCCAAGTTTCCTTTCACTTACCCTTCATGATCTACACCAAAATTGTGAATCCATTTTAACTATGATATTGACAATAACTTTCTGCATTAAACGAACTTTCAATACTTTTAGCCAAGCCATTGTTTTAGCATATTAGTTTATTCTCGTAAGAAGAGTAAAATGTTGAAAATCCAGCAATGAGATAACTAGATAAATCCCTAATGACTTCACATCTAGATGTTTGTCTTGGATTTATCCTATAGTGACACCCTATCAGGATTAAGTTTATATAAACTAACTGGAGGAAACTACCATGAAACCAAAGAAATTGCTGTTGGTTTTGGAGTACCATTCCTGAAGATCAATCTTTCTTGCGTGAAGTTTTGTTCATCATTTTTCCAACGTGGAAAATGAAAGGCCAAAGATACAGAACCATTCAAGTTCTTAATTGCTATGATTACTGATGAGGTACAAGATGAAAGTATAGAAGAACAAAGAGAGATGAGGATGAATATAGTCTGTAGGCTTTGTATTGTAACATATTGTTGAATGGCCTTGGATAGGCTTGACATTACTTAGATTTCTTGTTCCTTTTTCCTTTAGGCTGTATTATAGAATAACCCTCATAGGGGTTATAGGACATGTGTCTCTATTTATAAGGTGAATAGTTCATGTATTATCAAGAGTCCTCTTGGTCAGGTCTGTACTTTAGTCATTTCTGATTGAAATTTTGTACTCTATCCCGTACTTATGAAGGATAGCTCAGCCTTCAGAAGTCCCTCTGTGGAGCTAGATAGGTATACTTCTGAGCACTTGCCTTCCAAAATTCCCAACCCTGTGTACTTTAGTTAGTTCTGATCTAGATTTTGTACTCTATCTAAAGTACTTATGAAGGATAGCTCAGCCTTCGGAAGTCCCTTTGTGGAGCTAACCAGGTATACTTCTAAGCACTTGTATTCCAAAAGGCAAGTGCTATACATCTGGACCTAGCTTAGCATTTTAAGTTTTTCTCCACTCTGATAGGCTATTTTCTCCTTCTTTTCAAAAGAGAAACTTATACTACAAGAACCATTCTTTCTCACTATTAAGGGATTCTCAACAAGGAGGTCATTATGGAAAAGCTCCTTCTTTGAACCCTGCCCTCTTCAAATTTTCCCTTGGAACGAATATCTATGGGTCCGATAGGAGAGTGGGTGTGCCATAAGTGGCGGTCTCTTCATTGCCCCCCATGCCTCAAATTCCATCGCCTATGAGCCAGGCTATAGCTGTCTCTTATAGCACATCTAGATGTGTATAAGAGACAGTTGCTCTTAGCCTACTGTAATAGTAACCACCTCGCAATCCACATAATCCCAAATTGCTTTGATTCTTCCTCAAAAAAGAAAGAGCACTTTTTCAAGTTCTTCTGTCGGTCATACGCCCTTAGCTACATTTACTCATCATCCCAAGGCTCAAGATACCGAGTTGGAGCAATTGATTCTAAGAGCCATTTAATCAAATAGTCCGTCCAAAAAAGGCGAGTATTTGAAGAATTATTTCCACAACAACCTGTGCGCCCAAGCAACCATGAGCAGTGTCTCTTCTGCGTCAGCTACTCATTTCTTAGTTTGCTACCTGGCCGATACTTGCATGGTTGTCGATTCAGTAGTGGCCAATATGGAAGAGATGAAGATAAAGCAAATTGAGGCGACTAGGAGTCTTCAGAGGCAGAGTACTAAAGCTCTGTCACTGCTTGAGGAGAAGATGAAGAGATAACAAGAATCTTCCCAACAAGCTCTGAGGGAGGAGTTGGACTAGCGGCATTAGCTTGAGGTGATAAAAGCTAAAGAAGATTTCGGGTCAAGCTTCCAAGCTAATGCCGCTAGAAGAGTGCTCGTGCTCAGGTAGAGTTGTCATAATTCTTGTTACTGTCTCTAATACAGATCTAGATGTGTATAGAGAGAGAGCTTAGGCTAAAATTGTCTCTTCAAAGTTGGAACAACTTTCTCTATCTAGTGCCGCTAGTCCCTTCGCGAACAACATGATTCTTTACTAAGCGGTCCACAAGCTTGGATTGAAGGATGCGGCCAATTTAGCCAAAAAGAATTTTCCAAATATCCCATTTGAGTTGGAAAAAAGTGATCTATTCGACCCTTATGCGAGTAATTAACATGTATACACAAGAGATCTCTTTAAGGTTTCTCGGAGAGAGCAAAACTTGGCCCAAAGTAGTTTATCTCATAGTTTAGTAAAAATCATCGATTTGGATCAATCTCTCAGTGAGATCACTTCTTGGCCAAAATCCTGACCTGGAATGCTAGAGAGAGAAAGATGATTTGATAGAAGCAGGAAGAAACGATTTGTCCTATTTTTTTTGTATTAAAAGTTGCTGTGCACTTGATTGGGGAGTTTAGGTGGGTATTTGTAGACCACTTAAAGCAAATTAGGTTTAGTAAAATTTAGTTTAGTACAGTTAAACCAAAAACTCTAATTTTTCTCTTTGGGTTAATACTGTGTCCTCATGTTTTTTATATAACTAACTAACCATGAATTTTTTAAAATTAATTAGACCAGCACATATACATTTTTCATCCCCATATAATCATACTTTAGGTCCGAGTTTCTACTTTATTTAAACACGACTATAATAGTAAGTTTATACAAAATACTTTTGCATGGATTATTAAATTTTAAATTATTTTAAATTAGCCCTCATCTTATCTCATATCTAAAATTGGCCTAAACCCTTTTAAAGGTTAATTAGTGAATCCCATTCATCAGAATAACACAATACACACTGAATAACTATTGCATTTTCGTCTACTAGGTTGAAGTCAATTGATCATCATACCTTTTTGTGTAGACCAACTAGGTTAATGACCTTAATGACATCATGATAAATATCAAATGAGTTGATAATGACCAAAATTCCTCTTTCTCTCATACAAGAACAAGACTTAATAAATATGTGGAGAAACTAGGTTTTTTTTTTTTTTTCGAAGTTTTTAATCTGATTAGAACTTCTTCCGAAACAAAGCCTAACACGTCCTAAAATATTTTCTAAAGATTGATAGATTCTTCCGTTTTGGTATCCAATCTCGATCTTGTCCATGGTTTCCTTATCAAGCAATTTGCGATGTACAATCTCTTATATGATATGTGTGTATTTTAGCACGTATACATAACTCGAAAATTCTTTCCTTCATACATTAATAACTTGGCCAAGGATTTACTTGCTAAGATTCATTATTATCATATCATTGACACCATTTTTATTACTTACTTAGGAATAAAGGATTCTTACGTGATATGCAACCTTCTATATTTGTACCATATGATGCCAACTATTGCTTTTTTATACTGTTAAAAGAGTATAATATTGTAAACCATGAACATCATATATTCAAGCATGAGATGTTCATAATACTATATGTCAAAGGACTAGTCCAAACCATCATGACAACATTGGATCATTGACAAGTAATTCTAAATCCCATGGAATCCAATATGCGTTGGTAAAGTTTACCATATTATTATAGCATTCGTGAATAAAACATATACTTGTCATTAATTAAATTATGTCTAAGTATACACATCAAAAGATGTTATAAGTACATTCATGATGACCACTGCTCTAACAGTTTTCTCTCATAACGAAGCATTATCCTAACATTGAGGGAAAGTCACAACACTAATTCGCATTGATCACAACACTTTCTTATCAATAAACTCAACCATCTCCTCAACAAGCAATATATTATCAGAAATATTCCTTCCCAACAGGACAAATACACTTTGTTCTTTTGATATAAGCTTAGGAAAGAAAACTCTTAGCATATTAGCCATTTTCAAAAAAATCTTATTGGCAAAATTACGAAGGCTAGTAGGCCTAAATTCACTAAAGGTTGGAGCATTTTCAGTCTTAGAATTAGACAAATAAGAGTATAGGTAATGGCTTTAGGTAAAGCTTGGCCTTGAAAGAATTCAATTATAGCTAGAAAAAGATCATCAAATAATATTCCACAAATCTTGTAAAACATCCAAAGAATCCATCTATTCCATTCTACACTATTAGAGGTAAGGAAAGAAATCACTTCTTTTAATTCATCACTATTTGGCAACACTAATTAACTCTCATTGTCCTCTAATGACATCAACTTAGGAACGCAATCCATGAAAGTATGGCCATGAACAATTTTTTTTTGAATGATAATAACTTTTGAATGAAATGTACTACTGCAATTTGGTTTTTTTTTTTTCTTTTTCCAAATGGAATTCTTAAGGGTGGTGTTCCCTTCTCTTCTAGTTCTTTATGCTGATGATCTCGAAAATGCTCACAATTTTCACAATTGCCCTTGGGTAAATTGCAGAAATATTTCTTCAACACTGCTGCAATTTGTAATAATGTATTTTGTTCAATTTAATCGCCATTAGAATATTTCAGTCTTGTAATATATTTGTTCATTTTTTACTTGAAGATTTTTAATAGAAGAAATTGGCATTTTGATCCTCCTCTTTAAGTCATCTAACATTGGCTTTTTGTATCCAAAGGCTTCTTCATCAACTAAACTTCTCAATAAAATGGCTTAAGCATTAGTAAGTAGCATCTGATTATCCATATTTGGCAGCTATAGCAACAAGTTCTCCTTCTATAATACCTCATATTTAGCCATTCTTAGTTTTTGGAAAATATCACCAAACTGTGTCTATTCCATGCCTTCAAATGAAATTTCAACCCCTTTAATTTAGTGTTGTGGTCTTCCTCAAATTAGGAGTGGATCCAAAGTAAAATCGAATTAAAAAAAGCAAAGTAAAACCATATACACAATGGAAAAGAAGTGCCGTGACGTGTGGTTTTAGTTGTAGAAATAGGCAAGTAACCCTAGCCTATAAATAAGGATTGTAGGCCTTATTTATGTCAGACTTGGGACAAGGATATTAAGCAAATGTTTTCTTGTGAGCAGAAGTAGCGACACTAACGTTAGAGGAAAAAATCAGCAGGTTCGTGTTTCGATCTAAAGGTGAATTTTCCTCTGTTTGTAGTGAGATTTCAGTATAATATTCCTGGCAATATGGTCTAGACGTCTATAAGGTCGTATTGTTATTTTTCTTGTCTAGTGTTAGGCTTTTATACCTGTGATTTGGGTTATTTTGTACCACGGCTTTGATTATTTCACTTTTGGTGGTGAGTAGGGGCATTTTTGAGTTCTAAGTGTTTATTGGAAACTGGTTTTGCACACTCTAGAAGTTATAAGAATCAGATTGAAATATTTTCTAAACTAGTTCTCATGGTTTTTACTCTTCAGACATTGAAGGGATTTTCTACATTAAAATCCTGTGTGTCTTGTGCTTATTGATTTTATCTGTTGATTTCTTTACTGCATGTGTCTGTCTTACGATTTATTCAAGTGGTCAAAAAAATTTCCTGGGTGATTATTCCGCTTGTATTATTCCCATTTGTTTCTAGCAATTGGTGTCAGAGCAGGGTTATACCTACTCAGGATTTTTTCTTGATTAAATATAGAACCCAATCACAGTAGGATGATCAGCTTAAATGTCCCTAACTATTGTATATGGAAAAGTAAGATGAAGTATCTATTATTTGTGAAGAAGTTATACTTACCGATGTTCTTCGATAAGAAACCCGAATTGAAGTCTGATTCGGATTGGGCTTTTGAGCACAATATGGTTTTGTTGCTTCATTTGATAGTGGGTAGATGACAATGTTTTGAATCACATTGCCAATGACAAACGTAATAGAACCCTATAGGAGAAGCTTGAGTCTTTGTATGCTTCAAATTTAGGAAATAATTAAAATGGTTACACATTTACAATTTACGAGACTTGGTCACAAATTTCTCCTTCAAGATGTTGTGGTTTTTTCTAGCTAGGTATTCCTTGTTCTCAACTTTTATGCACTCTCATTATTTGCATTGGCATATCCATCCTGCTTGCTGTACAAAGAAGGTGACTGATTCATCAGTTTGTAAACGGATGTTGCAAGTAAGGCAGCAGGTTTGTGAACATTTTCATTATCTTTTGAAAGAAGGGAGGATCTCTTTCTAGTGTGACAATTGGATAGGTGAGAGTTCTTTGGTTAATCCATTGGAGCATCCTAATTTGCCTTCTCTTTCTATCTATCAGGCTTGGAATAGTATTTCTTGGAATCTAGGGATAATTCAAGTACTTCGTCCTTCCTTTAATGTTTCTGTTCTTCATAACTAATGCCCTAATTTTTTCATTGGCAAGGATATGTTGGTTTGGAGCCCAATTGCAAATGGTTAGTTCTTACTTTCATTAGCATTGGAGACTATCAGAGAACCTAATCCAAGCTATAAGATAAGATCCATTAATTGGGACAACATTTGTTACTTATACACAGCTAAATGTGTATAAGATCCAGATAGCCACCTGGCATTCCCAGCTGAAGTGATGGCAAAGGCAAAAGGTTTTTTCAGGGCTTCAAAGTGTTGCTTTTTTAATTCAAAAATTTTTTTAGAGTACTTTTACTTTGACTGTTTGTTGGCAAAGGCAGTATGGCAAGGTATGTCTTCATCACTTCAGCTGGGATTGCCATTGTCTTCATGGATGCTGTTACATATTTTTTGCTAGATTGCTTCAACAAATCATGTGCTGAAAATCATTCCATTCTTAGTTACTTAGCAGATTTGGAAGGCTAAGAATAATGCCAAATTTGATGGGAAACTTTCTGCTCCTTCATCCATTGTTGCAAGTGTTCTTCATGAACCCTCAATTATCTCTTCAACCTTTCCTACAACAAGGATTTCTACTTTGGCTAGATTGAGGCCTACTTTGGTTAGATGTTCACCACAATACTAAATTTATACACATCCAAATTGAGGTTGATTCCAAAGTTCTACTACGGTTTGTAACTGGTGGCAGCAATGCACCCCGAAAAATCTTTACAATCATTTGGCAAATGCAGCAAGTCCTTCAAAACTCAAATACACAATAAATAATATTTTTTGAGAAGCCAATTCACTTGCTGATTATTTAGCAAATACAGCATTAGACTTGGAATGTTCAAATTCTTTTGATCATGTAACTTTGCCTAGACTAGCAAAGGTATTAGCTAAACTAGATTGTATTGCTTGTGCTTATTTGAGGATGTCCTAGCATCCTGATTTTGTACCTACTTTTCAACATCAAAAAGCTGCATTTGAAAAAAAGGCTATGAATTTGAAGTACAAAGAAGGATACTCTATTTCTATCCACGTGATAGTGTTTTTGACTAGCTGTTAGCCACAACTGTCAGATTTGAGGATGAGATTATGGTACTTTGATTGCTAAATTCTCTACCAGATTATTGGGAGACTATCTATGTCATGTTGACCAATTTTGCTCCTGGTAGTGCTGTGACCTTGAGTTATGTGAAGAAGGCGATCTTGAGTGAAAAGGTGACATGAAGAACTCAAGAGGTACCGACTTCATAGTTCGAAATGTTAATTATGGAAAATCGAGAGAGAGGTAGAAATAGAGATAAGGAAGAATCTAGCATAGCCAAGAGTAGAGGCAAATCGAAATTAAGGTACAAGAATCTTGAGTGTTATCATTGTGGCAGGATTGGACACATCAAGAGGTTTTGCAACAGGCTGAAGAAGGAGAACAGAGAAAAATAGAAAAGGAAGATGTGACTCAGATGACAGTGATGATTGTGTAGCTATCACTACTAAAGAAAATTTTGTAATTGTCTGAGTTGAAAATATGATCAATATTGCCAGTGATGAATCAAATTGTGTGGTCGACAACAGTGCCTGCATCCGTGTGACTACAAGGAAGGATTTCTTCACATTTTATACTCCCAATTACTTCGGCATATTGAAGATTGGTGATGATGGTTACTTAAGGTAGTTGGCTGATAACTCTAGTAAACTAGAGTTATTTTCCTCTAAATTATAGCATTTTGATAGTTTAAATTTTGAAATTAGATAAGTAATTGAATATTTTAGTTAATTTCTTTCATATGTATTTGTATTTTCATTTTTGAATTAATTATGATAATTTTGTGTTAAATTTTAAGTTTAATTAAGTGCTTAATGGTGTTAATATTATGCAGGTTAAAACATAAAGGTTAGAAGCTGGAAGGAACAAAGCTCAAGGGACCAAATTGAAAAATGGATAAAATGAAGATTGCTGGAATTGGAGAGTCGAGATCGCAGTCTCGATTATTCCAGACCATGATCTCGACTCGAGAATTAGCTTTACTATTTTAGAGTCGAGATCGCGGTCTCAAATCTTTCAGACTGCGATCTTGACTTGCTAAATGCTAAGTTGTAAGGGCAATTTTGTAAACTTCTAGCCCAAAAACCCTGATTTTGCCTTGTATAATGCTGTATTATTTAAGCCAAGTAGAATTAGTTTTTGAGAGGAGCATAAGAGTTAGATAGTTTAGAGTAGAGAGTTTTAGATAATTCTAGATAGATTAGGATAGCATAAACTACAAGTTACTAAATTTCTCTTTACTTTCATCTTAGATCTTCTTTAAATTTCTTGTCAAGTATAAATTTTTATTAGATAATCGTAGTGGGTTTCTCGTAAGATTCAAGTATCTATAATTTTTAATTGCTTTCTTATCCATTTTACTAAAAATTTCTTTGCTTTCAAATTAGGGTTTTTATCAATTTCTTGCTTTCTATTTAAGAAGCTTTTTAATTTCTAGCTTTAATTTCTAGTCAATTCTTAGTGGGTTTCTTTAATTCTAATCGAAAAATCCAAAAAAATTTAATTTCCTATTTTATCTTTATGAAATTTTCTTTAGAAATGAATGCTTTTAGTATTAAATTTTTCTTTCTTCTTTAGTCTTTTTAGTTGATTGATTCTCTTGTTCTAAGTTTTAGTCTTAATTAGATTAAATTAGGTTAGAATTTAAATTATAGTTTTTATTAGAATAGTTCTATCATCTACCAATTGATTTAGCTTAACTACACAAATACCTTTAAACCTTGGTAATAGCATCCGACAATCCTTGTGGGAACGATCCCTACTTCCCTTTGCCACTAGTTGACAACCATTTACTTGCGGGATGTCTCCTAGTTAGTAGTAGGATTTAGGTATTTTATAAATTTATAACTAGGTGTGTAAGAGGTATCAAGTTTTTGGTGCCGTTACCGGGGATTGTCTTCGATTTTTGGCAATATCAAGAGCTTCTATGGGTCGTGTAGATTAAGCACTTTAGTTTAGTTAATTTAGTTTTAATTTTGTTGATTTTTATTTTTGATTTGGTTGTCTTGTGGAATTGACTTGGAACTTCAATTGATTATTTTGGTTTTGTGTAGTGCATGGTAAGAGGAGCTCAAGAGCCATTCATTTGCTTAGACAAGGAAAGGAATATGGATAAGACAAATTCGAAGAAATGAGAAGGGTGCAATAAGAGCAATAAAGTTAGAAATGACACATGCTAATGCTCATCGAGGGAATGTGAATATGGAGAACGAAGAAGATGAGGCAGGTGGAAATAATGGAATAGGTGGCTATAGGAACGAAAATGACATGAATGGGAATGGAAGGCCATTGAGGGAGTATGCTTTACCTAATTTTGATGGGGGCAAACTCAAGCATTGCACGGATGCCTGTGCAAGCCAACAATTTTGAAATCAAACCTGTCCTAATCCAAATTTTCCAAGCCCATGCCATGTTCGGAGGTGGACCAGAATGAGGACCCTTACTCCCACCTCATGAATTTTGAAGAAGTATTGGACACATTCAAGTTTAATTGAGTACACCCGAGTTGTGTTCAGATGAGGGTGTTTCCTTTTTCTCTTTGTGATAGGTGAAGTCGTGGTTGCAATCCCTTGCCCAAGGAACATTCACCACTTGGAACCAACTTGCTCAAGAGTTCTTGGTGAAGTACTTATAGAATTCAAGAACCGTTAAATTAAGGAATGAGATTACATCGTTCAAACAAGATATTGGTGAAAGCCTTGGAGAAGCTTGGGAAAGATTCAAAGAGTTGCTAAGAAAATGCCCACATCACGCCATTCCTTTGTGGCTTCAAGTTCATACGTTCTATAATGGTCTACTTCAAGAGACAAAACCCATCGTAGATGCCTCCGCCGATGGTTCTATCTCATACAAGACTATGGAAGAAGCTCAAGAGTTGTTAAATAGGATGGCATACAACCACTACCATCATGGACCGATAACTCCACCGCTGGTGGTTCAACATCAAGCTAATCAAGCAAATGCAAGTAGTGGAACGTTGAATCTAAACATGCAAGACACCCATTTAGCTCAATAAAGCATGTTCATGAATGTGATGAATAACATGGCAAAGGCGTTGGAGAATCTAGGGAAACCTAGTAGTGTGAATGCTATGACTTCTTCTCCAACTCAACCAAGTATGACATGTGATTTTTGTGGAGGCGTCCATGCCAATGGGAATTGTGAAATGCCATATAGGGCTAATGAGAAAGTCAATTATGTGACTATCAATCATCATTTCAAAGGAACCAATCCGGAGCTTATGGGAACTCTTATAATCCGTCTTGGAGGAATCACCCAAATTTCTCATGGAGTAATACCAACAACCAATCCAACCCTCCTTACCAACCAAATCTCCCACCTCAAAATTCCCAACACACTCAAGCCCCGAATTCCTCATCTAGACCTTATCAACCACCACATCAAAGAAATGTCCAAACCAACTCATATCAAACGATTTCCCCAATCCTTCTTTTCAAAACCAACAACAAAGACCTCCTTTCCATTATGCAAATTCTTCCCAACCCATGTAGCATGATCAATCTGCTCCTAGAGATAATTTGGGTGAAGAAGGTTGGAGAAGAGAAGCCGAGTATTTGAGAAGGGAATTGGATAGGAAAACCGAAGAGCATAAAAGAGATTATGAGAATTTGAAGGTTTCAACAAAAAATTTGGAGCTTCAATTGGGACAATTGGCAAGGTTGAACAATGAGAGGCCGTTAGGAGTGCTTCCGAGTGACACCAATCCAAACCCTATAGAGCAATGCAAGGCTATTATCCTTAGGAGTGGTAAAGATTTGGAAGAAAGAGTTGGGAGAAATTCACTAAAGAATGGAGAACAAGAAAGGGTTGAGGATGAAGACAAAGAAAAACGAGAGTCTTCAATTGGGCAAGACAAAATGATGAATAGGTCTATCATGCCCAACTCACAAAGCAATGAAGGCAAGGATCCTAAGCTGATCATGAGCCAAGCATGTCAATGTGAATTCCCTCAAAGGCTAAGGGATGAAGAAATAGCAAAGAAATTCAAGAAATTTTTAGAGATTTTCAAAAAGCAACAGATCAACATCCCTTTCATGGAGGCACTTGAAAACATGCCTACCTATGCCAAGTTCATGAAACAAGTCCTTACTTCAAAGAGAAAATTGCATGGCAATGCTTCTTTGTGGTTAGCAGAGCATTGTAGTGCATTACTTACAAAGAAGTTGCCACCAAAGCTCAAAGATCTCCGTTCATTTTCATACCGTGTGAGATTGGAGGTTTGCAATATGGAAGAGCATTATGTGACTTGGGAGCTTCAATAAATTTCATGCCTTTCGGGGTATTTAAGAAGCTAAATGGAGGTCAATTGAAGCCAACAAGTGTCTCATTGCAACTTGCGGATCGAAGCATAAAGTTTCCAAAGGGGATCATTGAAGATGTAATTGTGAAAATTGACAACCTTTATCTCCCGGCCGATTTCCATTGTGCTTGAAATGGAAGAGGATGAAGAAATGCCAATCATTCTTGGGAGACCTTTCCTTGTACCGGCCGTGCACTTATTGATGTTCAAGAAGGAAAGTTAGAATTCTGAATAAATGATGAAATTGTTACATTCAATGTTTTTAATTCATTAAAACTTCCCTCAATTTTTGAAGATGTCATGAATATTAATGTGGTAGACAACTTAATTGATGATTGTTCTAGGAATGCAATGGAAAATTTCTTAATGGAGGAAGAGGTCTTGGAGTCAAATGTGCCAAATCAAGATGATGAAGAAGGAATGAAAGATGTGAGTCACCTGGAGGATGAGAACTTATTGCAAAAGGAAGATGAAAAGAATCAAGAAAAAGGTAAAGGGGGGTCTCTGACCAACGAACCCCGCAATTTGGAGCTACAACCCCTTCCTACTCACTTAATGTATGCATATCTTGGTGAAAATGAGACATACCCTGTGATTATGAATGCATCTTTGACAAATGAGCAACTAGTGAAAGATTGATTGTGGTGCTTAATAGGAATAAAAGTGCTCTTGCTTGGTCAATTGATGATATAAAGGGAATAAACCTTCTATATGCATGCATTAAATTTTGATGAATGAAGGGAATAAACCGGTAAGGCAACCTCAAAGGAGATTGAATCCTACTTTAAAAGAGGTTGTGAAAAAGGAGGTTCTTAAGCTTATGAAAGCTGGTATTATTTACCCTATTAGCAATAGTGAGTGGGTTAGTCCCACTCAAGTCATTCCTAAAAAGTGTGGTATTTCCATAATCATATGTGAAACCAATGAGCTTCTCCCCTCTAGATTGGTTATGGGTTGGCGAATGTGCATCGATTTTTGAAAGTTGAATGAAGCCACCCGAAAGGATCATTTTTCCTTGCCTTTTATTGATCAAATGCTTGAGAGGTTGGCCAGTTTTGCATATTTTTGTTTTCTTGATGATTATTTCGGATATCTTCAAATTGTTATTTCTCCGGAAGACCAAGATAAAACAACTAGAATTTCACATGCCCATTTGGTACCTTTGCATATAGAAGAATGCCTTTTTGACATTGCAATGCTCCAAGTACATTTCAGTGTTGTATGTTTGCTATTTTTCATGACATGGTTGAGAAGAGCATAGAGATTTTCATGGATGGCTTTAGTGTTTTTGGTAGCTCATTTGATGATTGTCTTGAAAATTTATCCAAAGTATTAACGAGGTGTGTAGAAACTAATTTAGTGCTCAATTGGAAAAAATGTCATTTCATGGTGAGAGAAGGAATTATTTTGGGTCACAAGGTCTCATCAAAAGGAATAGAGGTTGATAGGGCAAATGTGGAGGTAGTTGAAAAGTTACCTCTTCTGATCCATGTTAAATGGGTAAGAAGTTTCTTAGGTCATGCGGATTTTTATAGAAGATTCATTAGGAACTTCTCTCACATTGCTAGACCATTGTGCTTCTTACTTCAAAAAGATTGTCCATTTCATTTTGATGATTCTTGTTTGAAAGCATTCAATGCCCTACAGATTAAAATACGCTCTAGTGATTGCACCGGTTATTGTAGCACCAAATTGGTCTCTTCCCTTTGAGCTCATGTGTGACGCTAGTTGCTATGCAATGATGCCGTGCTATGTCAAAAAGTGAACAAGATGTTGCATGTCATTTACTATGCTAGTAGGACCTTAAATGATGCACAAATTATCTATTCAACAACGGAAAAGGAACTACTTGCTATAGTTTTTGCATTTGATAAGTTTAGACCATATTTGATTGGATCAAAGGTAATTGTTCATACCGATCACTCCGCATTAAAGTATTTATTTTCTAAGGAAGATGCTAAGCCATGTTTATTGAGATGGATACTTTTGTTGTAGGAATTTGATTGGGAGGTGGTTGACAAAAAAGGTGTGAAAAACATGGTAGCTGACCATTTGTCAAGAATTGAGGCATCTAGACTTGTCAATCGTGAAGAAGGGATAATCAATGAAGAGTCTCCAATTGAGATGTTGTTTGAGGTAAAAGAGGAATGAGTCCATGGTATGCGGATATTGTAAATTATCTTGTGGTAAGGATAGTTCCTAAGATGCTCAACATCAATGAGAGGAGGAATTGCGGAACTTAAGCATTATTTTTGGCAAGAACCATATTTGTTCTGAAAGTGCAATAACCAATCTTATGGAGATGTGTTTCGGACTGTGAAATATCCGATATATTAAGACATTATCATTCATCTCTGGTTGGGGGGCACCATGGAGCTCAACGGACGGCTTTCAAGGTCTTATAAAGTGGTTTGTATTGGCCAACTATGTTCAAGGATTCCCGGGATTTTGTGCTCAAATGTGATTAATGTCAAAGGGTGGGTAATATTTCAAGGAAACATGAAATGCCCCTTCATGGCATTATTGAGTTGGAGGTATTTGATGCATGGGGGATTGATTTCATGGGACCTTTTCTGGTCTCATACTCCAATAAGTACATTTTTGGTTGCGGTGGACTATGTATCAAAGTGGGTTGAAGCAATTGCTACTCCAACCAATGAAGCCAAGGTGGTTACTAAATTCCTTCGCAAGAATATCTTTTCACGGTTTGGAGTTCCTCGAACTATCATTAGTGAGGGAGGATCACATTTCAAGAATTTTCAATTTGAAGCATTAATGACAAAATATGGGGTGAAACACAAGGTTGCTTTAGCTTATTACCCACAAACATCGGGTCAAGTGGAGGTGTCCAATCGAGAATTGAAGAGAATCCTAGAGAAAATGGTGAATAATGCTAGGAAAGATTGGGTATTGAAGCTAGATGACATTTTGTGGGCTTATCATACGGTATTTGAAACTCCAATAGGCATGTCTCCATACCGTATTTGTATGGAAAAGCGTGTCACTTGCCTGTGAAATTTGAACATAGGGCATATTGGGCCATAAAGAACTTGAATTTTGAGTTGAAAGAGGCATACGAAAAAAGGATGCTTGATTTGAATGAGTTGGATGAATTTCGGAGGGAGACATTTGAAAATTCTTTAATCTATATGGAAAATTGGAAGACAAAGGCATGGCATGATAAGCATATCCAAAGGAAGGAATTTAAAGTCGGTGATTGGGTGCTCCTTTATAATTCCCAGATCTCAAATTATTTTCGGGAAAGCTTAAGTCAGCCTCATATGCAGAGGGTCCCTTTACAATCTTATCCAAACATTTTCTTTCCATAAAATAAGAGATAAAGGGGAAAGAGGGAACTTTCAAGATCAATGGATTTCGGCTTAAACCATACTTTGGAGGAATCGTTGAAGGTGGGCGAGAGATCATCCGATTAACACAAGAATGAGGGTCATGCCATAGTCAAGCTAGTGACTATAAAAGAGTGCTTCTTGGGAGGCAACCCAAGTCTTTAATTTATTTTTTATTTCTTTCTTTTGGTGTGATTTTTAATTGTCTTGATTTTGAGTAAATTGGTTTGAATTAGGTTAGAATTTTACTTTAAAAAAAATAAAAAAAGAAAGATAAATAATAATAATTATTTTGAGTTTTTGAGTTGAATACCCTCATGCTAAATCACATATGTGCCATTGAGAATCAAAATGTATCACTTGGCAAGCTTAAGGCCATTAGCCAAACTAAATGGAGAAAAGTGGTCAAGAGTGAAGAAATTTCGGCTAAGTGTAAAAATTAACTTTGTAGAAATTGAGCTTGAGACCGCAATCTCAAATTTTTGAGATCGGGGTCTTAACCTCAAACTTCTAGAGGGCAGAAGCGTCATTTGGTCGAGACCGCGATCTCAAATTTGAGATCGTTGTCTCAACTCTTAACTTCTGCAAAGGTTTATTTTGCACCGATTGAGACCGTGGTCTCAAAACTGAGGCCGCGGTCTTGATTGCCAAATTTTTTTTAAAAGCATTGACTTTCTCTTTTCTTCTCACAAACTTTCTCTATTCTTCTTCCTTCTTTTGAAAACCCTAACCCAAATCCTCCAATTCTTCTTTCATCTTCACCAAAAATCACCAAAAACTCCACACCCACCACTAATTTGACTTTGTTTTTCTATAGGAACATCAAAGCAACCACCTTTTTGAAGATTTGTGGAAGAAATTTGGCTTCAAGGGCGATTGACATAAAGGCAATTTTTGGAGAAATTTCAACTCGTAAAAAAAAGAACAGGTAATATCTTTCCTTGAATTATTAGTTGTAATTAGAAATTTTGAAGACAATTGTCAAATTAGTGGTCATTAGATTTGTGAAAAATTTGTGGCATTGAATTAGTGAATTGTCACAAGTAATTGGTGCTAATTTGTGCTAGAAGAATTTTGAATTGTCCAATTGTTAAAATTCTTGGTTTGAATTGTGATTGAGTTGAATTGAATTATTTGAACAATTGTTGGGAATTTGGATTGTGATTTGTTGGTGTTGAATTTTGCATGAAAGTTGGCTTTTGAATTGGTGATTGAATTCCTTTGAGAATATGACGAGAAGGGTTTATGGCAGTGTTGAAAGAAGGGTGAGAGGGAGAGGTACTGGTTCAAGAAAAAGGAAATCGGAGAGGGGACAAGCGGAGAAGGGGGATCGGAACAACCATTCGAGGGTGGTGAGCTCAAGTTGAACTTCAATTCTCGAGTGATAGAGCTCAACAGTTATTGAAAAGTAACGAGAAGCATGAGGTAATTAGAGAGAGGAACTTTGACCTAACCATTCATTGGGGAGTATATGAAGATTCTAGGAGATCGATAGAAGAACAAATAGGTCAAGTTATTGGGAGGGTTTTAACTCTCAGGTTGACCTCGGAGCTGCCCAGTTAGTCAAAGAATTTCATTGCAATATATGTGAGTTAGAAGATGGCAAGGTGCGCATACGGGGGGTTTCAGTAGATTTTGGTACTGATGTGATTAATGCGTATTTTAACATACCCCCCGTACCTTCTAGTCAATACTTGGCATTTTTGAACAATAAAAATAAGGACATGGATGCAATCAAAGATGCCATTTGTGACAGGAGGGTAGAGTGGATTAAGAGTACTTTTTTTGCCTCGTCACGGACTCTTATTAGTGGCTAAGTTGTGGTTTTATTTCATTAGTAGCAGCATTTGGGGGTCCAATGCAGTGAGCTTTATCCAAAGGGACAAGGTACTCTGTGTCTATACACTCTCATGATTGGGATCCCGGTGAATATTGGTCACCTCGATAGGGGTGTTTAGAGAGTGGGATTATCGGGATGACCCGTATTTTATGCCCCTAGTCTAATTCACCATCTTTACACCATTGCAGGTTGCCCAATTGGTTCTTTGGAGTCATTGACACATCCTAGAGGAAGGATCAATCGAGAATATGTCTATAGGATGGTGAGAGAATATGAGAAGCACCAGCAAGATAAGCACCCTGCCCAGCCATAGCCACAGCCACAACCTCAGCCTCCACCACCTCAGAGAACTTCAATGATTTCGATACCCCCAGGTGTAGTATTCAATGAAGTAAATGAAGAAGAAAGGAACGGTCTAGAGGGGTACTGGTCGTACTTTCCAATTGGTGATGCACAACAACTTAACCATTATTGGAGAAGCATTAAGGGTGACTTCATTAGGTACTTGGGTCCAGCCACCATCTCCTCCTGCATGGCACTTTGTGGGTCCACCTCGTGGATAGTACTACATACCACCGACGGCTACCACACATCATGAGGGATCTAGCCATACGGGTGCGACTGGAGGGGACGTAGATGATGATCATGAGGAGGCCCAAACTAGTGACGTAGAAGAAGGTCAAGCCGAGATGGAATGAAGAGAAGAAGCTACCATTTGTTTGTGCATGAAAGAAGACCAGCCTTGATCATTGAACTACTTTGATGGATGATGATGATTTTTCCTTGCTCTCATTGGACTCCATAGCTTTTAATTACTTTAGATTATCTTTGTTTTATTTTCAATTTTGGAATTGAAGAATTTTAGTTTTTCTTTCTTTTAAGTAGTTTGGCTAATAGCCTTAAGCTGATGCCAAGTGATACATTTTGATTCTTTATGGATGAAATTTCTTTTGGATTATTAAAGTGACACTTGGTGAGGTTTGGTTATTGCCTAATAAGAGTAATTGGCTAAGGGCCCTAAGTTGATGCCATCTTTGCATTCGTTAATGAGTTGAATGGAATATTGATTTTGTTTGAAGTTTACTTGGTTAGATGCATGGCATGGTTGCCCTTAACATTTTTTCTCAAATTTAATTATAGGGTTCTAGATGTGTATAAGAGAAGTATTTTTCGTTACTTTTGGGTTTTGTCTTGATGTTTAATTTTGGGTGAGTGGAAGGATGATTTATTCATCAACTTGAATAAAAGAGACAAGTTTGGGGTGTTTATATTTTTGTGTTGGAAATGGTCATTTTATATATTTTGTTGCCACTTGATGATTGATGGATGGAAAGTTGATCAATTAGGTACTCAATGATGATAATTTTGATGTTCAATGCCTTGTGAGTGAAGTATATGATTGATTCTTTTCAAGAATTTTTGTACTGAGTGAGTAGTTCATTTGCAATATAAAGAATTCACAAACTTGGCATTGCTATTTTTCAAAAGAAGTGCTGAAATTTTAGGAAAATTTATTTGAAATGTTATTTCTTATCAAATCACTTATATTATTCAAATTGTGGTTGATGAACTTTCTTTTGGAAAGAATTTTGGGACATTTCGTGTGTTTGCATAGGGAATGTTCTTCTAACTTGTGAATAATTGATATTCAAGATTAATTTTTGATACATTTCACTCCTTTTCCTTGGTTTAGGGCCGAAAAAAAAAAAGGAATAAGGCGAGTACGGGACTCTGACATGTACCCATGTTGTTTCTCTGAAATAAGCCATTAGAATAGTAATAAGTCGAGTATGGTATTCTGACATGTACCCATGTTGTTTCTCCGAATTAAGCCATTAGGAATTGCATTTGTCGTATACCAATAAGTTAAGGAGTAAATGTTTGTAATACTTATCATTAATCTCATATTAGTTATTCCTTGTTAGAGGTTTATTCCCGAAATGTGTGACAATTGCATTTAAGTTGATTCCTAATTGAACTTCTATTTTCATGATGCTTAGCCGAGAGAGTTGATTAACTTTATAATATTTGTGATTTAGGAAGTAATGATGTTTCGAATGAACTAAGAACTAAAACTTTTGGTAACTCTTTTCGAGAATGGCAATGCTTGGTGAAGTGAAATCTTGTGTAGTGAATGAATGTGTGCTTCTTTGCAAAACGAAATTTCAATTTTTGATTGATTTACTCATATTCTTCTCATGTCACGTAGTGTTGAACATTTCTTGAGAGATTGCTTAATTGTTCTAAGTACATCCACGATTCATCAAGTGTCTCGTCAACTTTGGAGGTGTTTAAATGTTAGTAGGTTTCATTTATTGTTAATCTTTGTTTTGCTTGGGACTAGCAAAATGCTAAGTTTGGGGGTGTGATAACTCTAGTAAACTAGAGTTATTTTCCTCTAAATTATAGCATTTTTATAGTTTAAATTCCGAAATTAGATAAGTAATTGAAGATTTTAGTTAATTTCTTTCATATGTATTTGTATTTCCGTTTTTGAATTAATTATGATAATTTTGTGTTAAATTTTAAGTTTAATTAAGTGCTTAATGGTGTTATATTCTGTAGGTTATAAAATTAAAGGTTAGAAGCTGGAAGGAACAAAGCTCAAGGGACCAAATTGCAAAATGGATAAAATGAAGATTGTTGGAAGGAGAGTCGAGATCCTGGTCTCGACTATTCCAGACCACGATCTCGACTCGGGAATTAGCTTTACTATTTTAGAGTCAAGATCGCGGTCTCAAATCTTCCAGACCACGATCTCGACTAGCTAAATGCTATGTTGTAAGGGAAATTTTGTAAACTTCCAGCCCAAAAATCCTGATTTTACCTTGTATAATGATGCACTATTTAAGCTAAGTAGAATTAGTTTTTGAGAGGAGCGTAAGAGTTAGATAGTTTAGAGTAGAGAGTTTTAGATAATTCTAGATAGATTAGGATAGTTTAAACTACAAGTTACTTTTTCTAATAGAAATTTCTCTTATACTTAGATCTTAGATCTTCTTTAAATTTCTTGTTAAGTTTAAATTTTTATTAGATAATCGTAGTGGGTTTCTCGTAAGATTCAAGTATATATAATTGTTTTAATTGCTTTCTTATCCATTTTAGTAAAATTTCTTTGCTTTCAAATTAGGGTTTTTAGGAAAATTAGGGTTTTTATCAATTTCTTGCTTTCTATTTAAGAATTTTTAATTTCTAGCTTTAAATTCTAGTCAATTCTTAGTGGGTTTCTTTAATTCTAATAGAAAAATCCAAAAATATTTAATTTTCTAGTTTTTCTTTATCAATTTTGTACTTTAGAAATGAATACTTTTAGTATTAAATTTTTCTTTCTTCTTTAGTCTTTTTAGTTGATTGATTCTCTTGTTATAAGTTTTAGTCTTAATTAGATTAAATTTGGTTAGAATTTAAATTATAGTTTTTATTAGAATAGTTCTATCATGACCAATTGATTTAGCTTAACTACGCAAATACCTTTAAACCTTGGTAATTGCATCCGACAATCCTTGTGGGAACGATCCCTACTTCTCTTTGCTGCTAGTTGACAACCTATATTTGCGGGATGCCACCTAGTTAGTAGTAGGACTACAATTTAGGTATATTATAAATTTACAACTAGGTGTGTAAAAGGCATCATTGGCTTAGGGACTATTGTATTGAAGACCTTTACTAGAGTAATGTTGGTTTTGAGAGATATCAGAGTTGTATAGGATATTTGTCTGAATTTGATTTCCATTGGTATGTTGGATGACAAGGGTTTTTTATTAGCACCCAGGGTTAGATAACCAAGAGTTCTTTGATTGTGGTTCATGAGGAGACGTGTTCGGGCTTGTACTGGACCATGGCTTCCGTGTGTATTGATAATGTCAATGCAGTTGAAGACAGTGCTTCTTTTGAGTTATGCCACAAGAGGTTTAGCCACATCAGTAGGAAGGAACTTAGTTGTTTGGTCAAGAAGAATTTACTTTTCAGATTGAAGATTGCTAAATTGGAAAGGTGTGCGCATTGCTTGGTATGGAATGGAACACGGTTTCTTTCAAAAAAACAAGAAAATCAGAATTGTTTGAGTTAGTGCATTCAGAACTCTGTGGTCTGATTCTAGAAAATGAAGACATTTGGTGGTAAACTTTATTTTGTCACATTTATTGACGGATATTCAAGAAAACTGTGGGCATATGCATTGAAATAATTAGATCATATGCTTGGTTCTTTAAACAGTTTCAACCTTCTGTTGAGAGGGAGACAAATAAGAAGCTGAAATGTATTCACGTTAATAATAATGGTGCATATCTTGGACCATTTGATGGCTACTACAGATATAGGGTATAAGACGCTAGAAGATGCTTTCCAAGACTCCTCAGTTTATTGGCCTGGTAGAGAGGATGAATAGGACCATTGTAGAGCGAGTCAGATATTTACTTTTTGAAGCAAAATTGACACATGTATTTTCGGGTGAGGATTATATACTGTTACACATGTTATTAATTTATTTTCCGCTATTTCTTTGCAGGTTGATATTCCTGATCATGTGTGGTATTACAAGGAGTTATCCAATGACTACTTGCACGTATTTGGTTATAAAGCATTTGTGCATGTACCTAAAGATAAGCCTAGGTCTAAGTTAGAAGTCAAGACAAGACGATGCATTTTTGTTGGCTATGGTCACGATAAGTTTGGCTGTAGATTTTATGGTCTGACTTCCGAGAAACTTGTGAGAAGTCGTGATGTTATCTTCATAGAGAATCAAACCATTGAAATATTAGCAAGGACGAAAAGTTAGAATCTATAAGTATTGATAGCCTGGTAGACTTATATCTAGTTGCTACTTTTATGACATGTGTGCTTGGTGTCACGCCCCAAAAACGGGACCGTAACACGCCGCGCTAATGGCACACTGGTCCAAAGCGCAAGGCACAAACGAACAGAGCAACAAACTTAACCGCAATGTAATAGAACCATCAAACCATTTCTTAACTATAAAACCGAATATTTCATTTTTACACAAAAAATACGAATTACAAAATTCCTTCTTAGTACAAAAGATGCTACAACAAAAACAAAGTTCATCAATACAAAACCTATCTAATACACTACCCCTTTCCAAACAAAAGAGTAAGCTTGGAAGATTATCCGCAGAGTCCTACCAGTAATGTGGAATCTGGAGAAAATCTAAAAGCTGCCAACGCGGTGGAGAGTCAAAAACGAGCACCTAATCTGAAAATTATAAGTCACGTTTAGATGCATAACTAGCTCTGTGGATATCATAAAAGCTCTTCAAATAGCCAAGCATTTCGATAAAAAGAAAACACCTATCTACTTACATTTGTGAAAATTATATCATCTAGATGTAGGACTCCTGTCTCTTATACACATCTAGATGTGTATAAGAGACAGGCCCCTATGAGGTGTTGAATGTATCATGCCATTTAAACGTCAGCATGTCCAAAACATAGTCAAAAAGATCCAATCATTTCAAAACATAGTATGCTAAAGCATAGCGAACAAATCCAAGTACAGTTTCAATCCGGAATATAATAAAATAGCATGAGTATCTTTTAGGCTCAAAAGTATGACTTTCAGTACTAGCCAGATCTAGTAATCTAGATGTGTACTAGTCTGACCGGGAGGTCGAGGGCAGACTAGTGGCTATCCACTTGTATTTGGTTTAATCTTATTCAAATGATATGTTTCCATGTGTATAATATGATGATCTATAGTGTATAATGCACAGCCAAATCAGACATTTCCAGATACATCCAAAATTATATACCTCGGTCACCTATGAGCCAAAACAGTCATAAAATGCTTTCATATCAAAAGAGTTTGCAAACATATCATTTGATTAACATAAAATAGCTTGGTCCCGATTTCATATGTAATAGTTCCAAAACTTGGTAAAAATGCAGTTCCAAATATCATACACATTCTAAAATCCATCCAAACATATTTCGAAAGTCGTTAAACAAAATACAAGTGGAAGAGGGTCTATGTTACCCACCTATCAAAGCAAAAATACACATCTTATCTCGTGTATCGCGAAACGATAGAAAACGACACCAACAGCTCTAAGAGACAGACAAAGACCTTTTCATTTCTTACCTGATGAAGGTCAACAAGCTAAAACCCCAGTCAAAACACTTAGTTAACCCTCAAATTCAGATACCTAGATTAGAGATAATAAGCTCAGTTTTCCAGAAAAACTGAAAAGTCATTCTTTAGAGCTCTAGTTCTCTTCTAAGAGTCCTGATTTTATCTGTCTCTTATACACATCTAGATGTGTACCTTGGTTACAACCTAACTTAAAACAACATATTCAACCAATCAAAATCCATTGATTGAAAGAACACCGGAGCAATAGCCGGGACTATGTCAATAGCCTTCCTTGTACAATTATGGGGTATGGATTGTTGTGGAATGCTATTGATATCTGTCTCTTATACACATCTAGATGAATTCCTCTTACTATCAAACTGAAATTTTTACCGATTAGCCACACGCATGATTCAAACATGCTTCCTATCCAACCCACTACCAAGGAAACACTATCTAAAACCATCAAAAGATCACTAAAGATCCTTCAAACATAACCAATTATCCAAATTATCCTAGTTGCGCCAAACTTCCGCTTACTTACAAAATGAAGGGAAATCAATTCCACTTGGTTTCAAGTCTCAATTCCTATCCAAACTAACCTTAAAACACTCTTAAAACATCATTAAAAGCATAAACATAAGCATTCATAGCATAACATTCTAGGGCACATATGGAAGACAAAACCCTAACTCATAATCTTAAAATTTGTAATCTAACCATGGAAAGTTGTTATAAATCAACCCCAATCACTTCCCAACCTCCAAAACACTAAAAACAACCCATAACATACATAAATCAACATATATAAGGCTGCAAAGAGGGTTTATTTTCAGCCCTAAGAATCCTACAAAACTTGAAATTAAAGCTTAAATCATAAAGCCCATAAGCTATAAATGCTAAAATACATAAAATCTTACCTTCCAAGTGATTCCTACTTGAAATCCAAGAAAATTTCATTTTGGGGGAAAATGGAGGAAGAGTTTTCGGCCAGCAGCTAGCAGAAAATGGAGAAGAAATAACAAGAAGAAGACTTAAAAAGAATTCCAAAGTTGACTCAAATAGTACCCATTGACCAAATAGTCTCCAAGTTGACTATTTGACCCAAAAACTAATTTTTTCTTACTTATGCCTATGGTTTATGGACTGTCTCTTATACACATCTAGATGTGTTATAAACTGCTTCATAACTATGGTTTTCACAAATGTTATTATCTTTATGTTTTCTTTTATCGAAATGCTTGGCCCCATTTGAAGAGCTTTTATGATATCCACTGAGCTAGTTATGCTCACCCCACGTGCTGTCTCTTATACACATCTAGATGTGTATAAGAGACAGCATTTAATAGATCGGGAGGACACGACATACGACCCCCCTTAAACAAAGTTTCGTCTCGAAACTTACGAAATCACGAAGCAAACAAAGCCGGATACTTCGATCTCATGAGGCTCTCAAGCTCCTGTAGCATTTATAGCTTATGGTCTTTTGTTTTAAGAACTTTATGAGTCAAGTTTGTAAACTTACACATCTAGATGTGACTATGGTCCTCTTTATGTATTGTCCTGATGATCTATTAAATGTTCATGGCTCAACATCTTGAGAGGGATCAGGGATATACCTCCTCAATTGAGAGACATGGAAGGTATTATGAACTCTAGACAACTCCGGAGGCAAAGCCAATTGGTATGCCAAATCACCAACCTTGTTCAACACCTCATAGGGGCCTATATAGCGTGGACTCAACTTTCCACCTTTCCCAAACCTAGCTACCCCTTTAGTCGGCGATACTTTCACAAACACTTTATCCCCAACCGCAAACTCCATTGGCTTCCTCTTGCGATCTGCCCAGCTCTTCTGATGATCTTGAGCCGCTTTCAAATTCTGGCGAACAATAGCAATGTGTATAAGAGACATTGCCTGGCACCATTTGAGGCTTTATACGGATCGCAAGTGTAGGATAAACCTAGATGGTTAGAGGATCCTTATAGAGTGGGGACCCCGGATTCCAAAGTAGCGGTCACCTTCATCGGTAAGAAATGGGCGGACTTTGTTAGGCGGTCAACAATCACCCATATACTGTCATTACATCGCCTAGTCCGTGGTAATCCATGTACAAAATCCATAGTGATATGGCATTTCCGATGTAATGACAGTATATGGGTGATTGTTGACCTGTCTCTATAAGAGACAGGAGCTAGATATGTACACCAAACACGTCGTGACAATTTATTAGCTATCTCTCTTTTCATGATAAAGCCACCATTTGGGTCATTTTCAAGTCCCTAACATCTTCGTACCCCCAGGATGAATAGATAAGCGCGAAGAATGAGCTTCTTTCATCAGTTCTCTTTAAGATTCAGGTGTTATTGGAGGACATGGAGCTTGCTGTAAATGTGATTACAACTACCATAAGATTATGACCTGAAACTCTGAGGTCTCACCATTATGTACCTAGAATGTTATGCTACGTCTCTTATACACATCTAGATGTGTATAAGAGACAGGGTTGGTGACCTATGACAGATGTGTATAAGAGACAGGTATAGTAGAAGGACCCCATATGTCACTATGTATCAATTGAGGTACTTCGACTGATGATCAAGAACACTTCACACTCGCTCTCCATACGTAATGCCTCCAAATCTTGAGAGCAAACACTATCGCAGCTAACTGTGTCATGAGTAGGATAATTCTGCTCGTACGTCTTAAGTTGCCTCGACGCATAAGCTATCACCTTCTCTCCTTGCATCAAAACACAACCCAAACCACTCTGAGAAGCAACACTTATAAACTTTGTTGTACCTCCAGAACCTGATTCTTAAAGTCAACACTGAGTCACCAACCTATGCTTAAGCTCTTGAAAGCTTGCCTCACACCGATCTCGACCATACAAACTTGGTTCTCTTCTGGTAAGCCACAAAGGGAAGCAATTCGTGAGAAATCCTCCACAAATTTCCTATAATAACCAGCTAAGCCCGTAAAACTCCGCACCTCACCATTGTGGTAGGTTATACACATCTAGATGTGTATAAGAGACAGGTCCTTGCTTATGTAAACCCCTTCCTCCGACACCACATGACCCAAAAATGCAACACTCAAGCCAAAACTCACATTTGCTAAGCTTACCATACAACTGCTCTTTCCTCAACAAGCTCAAAACTGCTCAGCAGGCTCATGCCTCGCTCTTAGAATAAACCAAGATATCATCGATGAAAACCACTACACATACATCAAGATAGTCCTTGAACACCCTATTCATCAACTCCATAAAGGCTGCAGGGGCGTTAGTTAAACCAAAAGACATAACCAAAAACTCGTAGTGGCCATAGCGAGTCCGAAAAGCGGTTTTAGGTACATTCTCTTCCTTCACCTCAATTGATAATATCCGACCGCAAATCAATCTTAGAGAAGTACCTCACACCCTTAAGCTGATCAAACAAGTCATCAATCCATGGCAAAGGGTATTTATTCTTCACGCTACCCAATTAAGCTCACGGTACGACGTCTGACTCTTAACAGTTCATGATGAATTTCTTGTCCAAGAGTTATTGCAGCTGTTAGAGCACAAATGAGTTTAGCAGAGCAGCTGCCAGACGGTAGGGGGCCTTTGAAATTGGTGCCACCCCTGGCTCTAAGCAAATCTCAAAATTGACAACCCGCGACGGAGGTAAACTCCGGCACTCATTGGGAAACACGTCCGAAACTCTCTAACCACTAGGATATTCTCAATGCCTGGCTCTACTATATCAGAGTCTATCACATAAGCCAAATAGCTCTCACAACCCCTATCTAAGGCCTTAAACGCCTTCATACACATCTAGATGTGTAGGATCTGAGACTTATACACATCTAGATGTGTATAAGAGACAGGTGTAAGGTCGCACCAAATCGAGGGAAGCCAGTGGAGTTCTGCGGTCCGCTGCTCGTATAGAAGTGTTTGACTAAGTATCGCCGACTAAAGGGATTTTCTTGGATTTGGGAAAGGTAGAAAGTTGAGTCCAGCGCTAAGATTCCTATCTATTTTACACATCTTCTTACAACCTTCCAAAACAAACCTAGACTCCATAACCTTCCCGTCCGGCGTCCCCACTCTATAAGGATCCTCTAACCATCTAGGTTTCTCTGACAGACATCTAAGAAAACATCTAGCTACAAATGGCCGTGCTCGCCACATTTAAAGCAAGCTCCAGTCCTCCAATAACACTCCCCAGAGTGTAGTCGACCACAAGACCGGCATGGCTGCGATCGCCTGCTGCTGACTCACCGCATGCACCCTCGCCTGAGTCCTCCGCCTCTTGTCCTCAGGCGGACCACCCTGCACTCCACTAGTCTGCCCTCGATTTGGTGCGACCTTAGGACAATCTCTGATCAAATGGCCGTGCTCACCACATTTAAAGCAAGCTCCAGCCTCCAATAACACTCCCTGAGTGTAGTCGACCACAAGACCGGCATGGCGGCGACGGCCGCCAATCTGTCACCGACCATGCGTCGAGGCAACTTAAGACGTACGTGGGAGCATATTACTATGGATTTTGTACATGGATTACCACGGACTAATCCGCCCTAATGACACCGATATGGGTGATTGTCTACCCTCTAATACAGCACAGATGTGTATATGATTTCAGATTCCGAAGTCTCAGCGCGGATGCTGTCTCTTATACACATCTAGATGTGTATAAGAGACAGGTCCTTTATTCTATCTAGTTTTAGGCTAGGATAGTGTTTGCTCTCAAGATTTGGAGGCATTACCTGTATGGAGAGCCTGTCTCTTATACACATCTAGATGTGTATAAGAGACAGGAGTGTTACTAGGCTCCGAAGCCGACTCGACTACAGGGATCTCCCCGCAGCTGGATCCCCACCACCGACGCTCCTGTGCCGAGGGTCCCAGTGCCGAGCCTGTCTACCGCGACCTCTAAAACCAAAACGCGTCCTAGGCGGCATACTAGCTGATAAGAGTCAAAGACAGAATCATGAGCAAAGAATAACTCTTCAAGAATCAACAAAAGAGGTACAACAAAGATTACATAAGCAAGGACCTCTCAAAACCCCCCCAAAACAAGTCAATCAATAACTCTAGGTCAAAGAATTCTACAAGATCATCGTAATGTCGCGAGCAAAACGGAATCTTATATAATTCTAAGCCCGAGCACATCGATTTAAACCTCGAAAGACTCATCGAATACCTATTACTGGACTTAGGATTCAAACCTATGCTCTGATACCACTAAATGTCACGCCCCAAAACTCGAGACCGTAACACGCTTTGCTAATGGCACTATTCGGTCCAAAGCGCAAGGCACAAACGAACAGAGCAACAAACTTAACCGCAATGTAATAGAACCATCAAACCATTTCTTAACTATAAAACCGAATATTTCATTTTTACACAAAAAAATACGAATTACAAAGAGACAGTTGTGTCCATGAGAAGGAAAATGAGGAAAATTTCGAGGTTTAAATCGATGTGCTCGGGCTTTGAATTATATGATAAAAGCTCTTCAAATGGGGCCAAGCATTTCGATAAAAAGAAAACATAAAGATAATAACATTTGTGAAAACCATAGTCATGAAGCAGTTTTCTAAAATGTCTCATGCCATTTAAAAGTCAATAAACCATAATCATAAGTGGTTTCTAAAATGTATCATGCCATTTAAACGTCAGGCATGTCCAAAACATAGTCAAAAAGATCCAATCATTTCAAAACATAGTATGCTAAAGCATAGCGAACAAATCCAAGTACAGTTTCAAGGTGCACCGGTTCTATAGTCTGAGCACGTCCAGTAATGTTGTAACCTACATGAGCCAAAACAGTCATAAAATGCTTTCATATCAAAAGAGTTTGCAAACATATCATTTGATTAACATAAAATAGCTTGGTCCCGATTTCATATGTAATAGTTCCAAAACTTGGTAAAAATGCAGTTCCAAATATCATACACATTCTAAAATCCATCCAAACATATTTAATGGCTAGTCGTTAAACAAAATACAAGTGGAAGAGGTCTATGTTACCCACCTATCAAAGCAAAATTGCACAATGATCACCGAACGCGATCTTTTACACGTATCCCACACACCACAAGGTCTGTCTCTTATACACATCAATGTTTGGTGGGACACCAAGGTATTCAAGGGACCTTGGTTACAACCCAACTTAAAACAACATATTCAACCAACAAGATCCATCCAACGCGTTAGCAGCTTCACCGGCTCTAATGGCCGGGTAATATGTGTATGTTCCACAACAATCCATACCCCATAACCACTACAATTAACTCTATTACAACATTAGAGCAACAACCTATGGTTGGAATTCCTTATCTTGGTCTTTACTATCAAACTGAAATTTTTACCGATTAGCCACACGCATGATTCAAACATGCTTCCTATCCAACCCACTACCAAGGAAACACTTAAAACCATCAAAAGATCACTAAAGATCCTTCAAACATAACCAATTATCCAAATTATCCTAGTTGCGCCAAACTTCCGCTTACTTACAAAATGAAGGGAAATCAATTCCACTTGGTTTCAAGTCTCAATTCCTATCCAAACTAACCTTAAAACACTCTTAAAACATCATTAAAAGCATAAACATAAGCATTCATAGCATAACATTCTAGGGCACATATGGAAGACAAAACCCTAACTCATAATCTTAAAATTTGTAATCTAACCATGGAAAGTTGTTATAAATCAACCCCAATCACTTCCCAACCTCCAAAACACTAAAAACAACCCATAACATACATAAATCAACATATATAAGGCTGCAAAGAGGGTTTATTTTCAGCCCTAAGAATCCTACAAAACTTGAAATTAAAGCAGTTTAAATCATAAAGCCCATAAGCTATAAATGCTAAAATACATAAAATCTTACCTTCCAAGTGATTCCTACTTGAAATCCAAGAAAATTTTTGGGGGAAAATGGAGGAAGAGTTTTCGGCCAGCAGCTAGCAGAAAATGGAGAAGAAATAACAAGAAGAAGACTTAAAAAGAATTCCAAAGTTGACTCAAATAGTACCCATTGATCAAATAGTCTCCAAGTTGACTATTTGACCCAAAAACTAATTTTTTTCTTAATTTGCTACTAAATAACATTGTAAATCAGCCATCAAACAACACTCACACACCACAATGCACTAATTACACTTAATCCAACTTTTGACCCGTTTACCCGCCGGTACCGAAATCGCGTAAATCGAAAATTTTGCCGAATTGAAAAACGAATAAGTTGAAGTTTCTTATGACTAAAAATAATATGAAAAATATTTTAAACCAATTAAAATCAAAGAACAAGGCTATTAAAATATTGGGTTTCACACTTGGTATAGCCGGTTATTGACGAAAATCACAATAAGGTACAACATCAAGGTGATCAAGGTAAGGGTAGTGCTGACAATATTGCTGACAAGGTAGATGAACCTGTTGGTGGAGTTGATGAACCTAAAGCCCACTAAAGAGGTCAACAAGGGCTAGAATTCCCACCACACATTTTTCATCTGATGAATACGTGTTTCTCACTAATGGGGGAGAGACAGATAATTACACTTCCCTTCAATATTTTTGTGAGGTCCTTGGGTAAGTTTTTAGACTTGTCAACATGTTGAACTTTTAGCAAATTGTCCATTTGAATCGAAGGGAAGTTGGTGTGGTCTTCCCTAAATTAGGAGTGGAACCACAACAATAAATAAATAAATAAATAAAGGAATCCTAAAACCAAATACACAATGAAAAAGAAGTGCTGTGTGTGCGCGTGTGGTTTTAGTAGTAGAAATAGGCAAGTGACCCATGCCTATATAAAAGGATTGTAGGCCTTAATTATGTCAGACGTAGGACAAGGAAATTAACTTGCAGAAATTTTCCTGTGAGCAGCAATAGTAACACCAACATTTGAGGGGAAAATTAGTACGTTCGTGTTTCGATCAGATGGTAAATTTTACTTCGTTTATAGTGAGATTTTAGTATAGTATTCTTGGTAATGTGTCGCATTCTGTACGGTTAGCTTGTTATTTTCTCTTGTCTAGTTATTGGGCTTTTATACCAATGATTTAGGGTTATTTTATATTACTGTTTTATTTATTTCACTTTTGATATTGAGTAGGGGCATGCTTGAATTCTAGGTATTTACTAGAAACTCGTTTTGTTGTATTCATTGATCCGTTAGTAGTGAAATATTTTATGGACTAGAGCCCGTGATTTTTATACTTCACATTGAAGGAGTTTTTCATGTAAAAATTCTGTGTTCTATGCTTTTTTTTATTTTATCTGTTAATTTATTTACTGTTTGGGTCTATCATTTGATTTATTCAATTGATAGAAAAAACTTCCTGAGTGATTATTCTACTTGTATTATAGAACAAAGAGCTGTCTCTTATACACATCTTTGTGTATAAGCATTTAGCACCTAACCTTTGCAATGCAGTACTAGGAAAGAATTGGCTCCAACTTTATTTAACAGCTAGAAGAAAAGAATGATGGACATTCAAAAATGTAAACAATTTAGTCCCTCGAAATATAGAAGTTGCCAAAGAGAATAACATCTAGATGTGTATGATCTGAACAAGTTCTACTCAGGTATGTCATTGCAACATTTTAAAATTTGTTGATCAAAAGATGATTAAAAACAACTCTATCTAATCGTTTCTAGACCAGACTGCTTTTCTCGTTGCACACTAGTGAACTTTGGAGCCTGAATAAGGATTATCCAATAATGCACACCGAGATAATGCATGATTAAATTAAGCTGTACCTTCAATACTTGGCTAAGGAGCCCCCGCATACTCGATCATATCCCTAATAACATTGAAATCTCCATCACGAAACCAAGGCCCTGGACTTGATGCTGCAAGCTGGTTCATAGAATCCCAAAGAATCCTTGTTTTGCCTTGCAAGGTGCATTTAGCATTCACAATAGTCTTAAATTGACTAACATTTTAAAAGATAAGGAACTAAATTGATTTGTTTTAATGCATAAAAGATAAAATTGGAATACATTCCAAAGATAAGGACCAAAATAGTCTTTTTACCTTTGGAAAAGCACCATGATTTTTTTTTTTTTTTTGCGCAAATTCAGATAAGAAACAAAAATGCTTTTCAACACAATATAATTATAAAATAATTTACAAAGTAACAAATTTAGCATCACTTGTCAAAATCACTTCATGTGGTAAAATTATAGTAAATCACTAATCCCCTAATTTTAGATATTCAGTTGAATTTTATTCATTTTATTTTTCGAATTTTATGACATCTTAATGACTTTCACTCTATATAGATGGACTGATATGTAATTGCCTAATGAAACAGTTCGAGTAGCTAGGCATGCTATGCTTATATATCCCAGCCAAAGCCACAGCAACAAAATATACCGCTGGTTCTATGGCTTATTATAGACACTCTGCCATATCAACTGCAACAAAATTTCTAAGAATTCTATTTAATAAGCCGTGTAAAGATACCGAAAGATACATCCCACGTTACTTCATGAGCTAGATTCACAAAGAAATACCCCTTTTAAAAGTTTAACTTCCTAAAGATTTAAGAAAAAGAAGTAACTACGTATTTAGTTTAAGGATAGGAGGGATAAAAATAAGAATGAAAAATAATAATACCTATATATGTTATTTAGTTGAGCATTATAGGAATTATTGTACGAGTATAAAAATATGAACAAATTTCCCTCTAATTCTCTACTTGTGAATAGAGTTTAAATTAATTTTGTTATTAACATAAAAAAAATATTACACAATGATGTGTAAACAAGAAAAACTCACACTTATAGTGAGATGTATAATTTTTATTTTCATTCCTAATTCCAAATACGAACCAAACAACTCCTAATTTAAGGGATAGGTCTAGTTAAAGATCAGCTAATCATGGTAGCATCACCCCACGAAATTTTTTAACAGTACTATGGAAGTATCAAGAATCCATTGTACATACATGTGCGAATAAGACATCCTACACTGGTAGCGAGATTAACATACGAGAAGCTAAAACAGATGTCCATTGGTATAGAGGAGAATCTTCTATTTTAGTCCTACAATTCTTTTGCATGTGGATACGTATAAAATTATTCTCATGCTCTACCACATAGAGGATTTTCGAGCCTTATATGGTTGCATGTGAAAGCTACATAAAAAATAACTAAGAGCTACAATGCATGATTGATTTGGTGTAACATATGAGACAAAGGAAATATACTATACATCTTATCAGAATATCATCTCTTATTGAATTATTAATCATTTAAAACAAAAGATTAGCGGTCCTTGTTTAAAGTTGTGCATTCAGAAACATCCTCTTTCGTCCATTTTACATTCTTTTCAATTTTAGTGACTTCTCGAATTACCACTGGTCGGTAGAAAAAGCACTTAAATCTATGAGAAACACACTTTTACTAGCTGTTATGCATGTTTTATTTATTATTTAATTTAGTGTTTCTTCTTGTTCAAGTATATTTACTTTCCAGCACATAAATCAATGCCTTTAAACTTGGATTGATTAGCCTACGGATGATTGATTCTTAGTTCTGTCGGGTCAACTTCTTGATATATATGTAAAGTATATATTTGATTGTTGCTAATACAAAAATTTAAGATAGGATTAGCATATATACCGTATCTCTTAAAGTAAAGGTTGAACACCGCGCATAGTATTCATTTTCAGATCAGCTGAAACTAAAAAGGACAGGACTTTATCTCCTAGAGTAGATTCCAATGCTTAAGTCAGTATTTCAACTAGAGAATATAATTCAATGAAAGTTCAGAGCTTATGAAATTAGGAAAGTAATTAATAAACCTGACCTACCATGTCGATATTTATATTTGAGATTATTGGGTCAAATCGATTCGTAACTCGAATATTTAATACTTGATCCACTAGACCTATTTGAACTACGCAGATAAAATTATTAAAATACTCCTAGTGTACTCGGTCCCGGAGTTATGTGTACTATTTTTAATGGATGAATTATTTTGGTATCATCAATTATATATTTATGTTGAGTATATATTTGATTAGCCTTTATTAATCTTGGTTAGCAAGATTATATAGTTTCCTTATATTTTGTATTCAAGTGTATATAAAGGCTTCTTTATATCATCATTATATATAAGATTAATATACAAGTTTCTCTATAGCATGGTACCAAGCCCTAATTTGGGGTCTGACATGTTTTCATTAACTTGGCAGAAGATGTTGCTTGTTTTCTTGACCCAGTTTAAAACTACTCTAGTTATAATCCTTTTTCCAGTCATTTGAGTTTGATCACTACTACCACTAATCTCTTCTCAAGAGTTTCTTGTTTGTTTTGGTATAAACCTTGTCACCGGAGATCCACCCATGCTTCCACTCGTGCTAGCAACCCCGTTCCTAACCCATATGCAAAATGGGTGTATTTTCAAAGCAGATTATAAGATGACCAAAAGCGTGTTTTCAAAACACGCCTTCAGTGTTTCTTATAAAGGTGTATTAGTAGATCACGCCTTCATCCCAGTTAGCAAGCAACATGTTCTGCCACGTCACTGACACATCATCAGCCACGTGTTAGACTTGTTCTACATCTGATCCAAGTTAGCAAGTTATTGTGTAGTACTATGTCAGACCACATCATCTGACACGTGTTTGACACATCATCCTATGGGTCCTAGACCTTGCCACGTCATCTACCATGTTGGTGCCACTTAGTTGGTGCATCAGATCCACATCAGTTTGGTCTATTTTGTTCCGGTTCATTTTGGCTTGGCTGGTTTATTTTCGGTTCACTGGTCAGAAACACTTCTGACTGGTTTATCTATAATATGATCGATTTATTTTTGATTTTACTCGGTTCCCCATTGTTTTTGGCATTATGAATCTGTTTGTGACCATGTTTCCAAAAAAATCCATCTCTAAGGTGCTATTTTTTTATCCTTTAGACTTTGTTGTACTTTATTTTTTTCCTTTATTCTTAGTCAAATGGCTTCTTACACTTCTATAGTACCCCATTTACCCCGATAACTCCTGATAATCTTGCATTGATCATCAAATAGGTACCCTCTAAACTCCTTCCTTCTTGTTCTAATGTAAACCTGTTATTCAAAGTTTTGGTTGGTATCTTCATTTACATGTTCAAATCACACGACATCTGGCTCTACATTTTTTCTTCAAAGTATCACTCACATGTAATGGATCATTCATAGTGTTAATTATATGGGCACTATTTCTATGTATTCTATTTCTCTACCAGATATATTTCACGTCCTAATTTAAATTAACTTTAAATCTTGTTTCCATTGGCTAATTAGTTCAACATGGAATTGATGTTTTCTTTGCTTTTATTGGTTGTCGTTTATAGGATCAAACTAGATAACTTCTAAACGAGTTGCAAATTATTTCTCTTTGAATTAGAATAACCTCACGCTTTCATCATTTTTTTAGGTTTACTCTAACATTTTTACATCTAGTATTAAACCTTTAAGTCTCTATCACTCTCGATTAGGACATGCCTCTTTAGGTCGTTGGAAAATATTAGTCTCTAGAGGTCAATTAGGGTCTATGCAAAATTATTCTATTGATTGTGTCCCTTGTCAACTTGCTAAAAATTATATTCTGCCGTTTCCTAAAAGTGATTCTATTCAATTGCAGTATTTGATTTAGTACACTAAGATATTTGGGTTCCATTTCCAACACCAACCCAGATAAGTCTTGGTACTTTGTTATCTTTGTTAATGATTTTACTCGTTATGTATGCTTTTTCCTCATGAAAATAAATCTGATCTACATAGAATTTATCATGATTTTGTTACTGGGTCAAAACTCAGTTTTTCATTACTATCAAAATCCTTTGTATTGATAATGCCATAGAATATAAAGAAACTTCCCTTCCTTCTTGACTTTCTTTGTCAATAGGGCATTATTATTCATCATTCTTGTCTAGACACTTCCCAACTTAAAATAGTCGTGTTGAGTGTAAATATTGCCACATTGTTGACACAGCTCAATGCTCCTTCTTCTTGTCTAGAGCGGTTTTGGGAGAAGCTACCCTTCCCTTGTTACTCATAATCAATCTTCTTATGAGCTTCTATACGACTGTCTCTTATACACATACCATGTGTATAATAGTTTTTAACTATGCTTATTTTGTCCTTCTACAACTCCATGAACATACCAAATTAGAAACTCGAGCTAGTTTATGTTGCTTTAACTGATACGGTATTAAATGAAAGGGTTACCGTTGTTGGGATCCTCAATCTAAACGATTACGAGTCTCCCGTCATATTGTCTTCTGGGAACATAAATTGTTCTCCACAATGTTTACCTCTTCCACACCGATCTTTTTCTAAATAATACTCCTATAACGGATTCTCCTAGTCCTGTTCATGAGGTGTCCAACTTTGATCTTACTTCGTTTGAGGATCAATGTCCAGTTGATGGCCCAAGCATATACACTCCTCTTGTCTTAATTCCTTATTGTATCACCATCCCTATTGTTCACCTTGGTAGAGTGCAAACTAAACTGAATAATAATAGAACTGCAGTGCACTTATTATTCTATCCCCACTCTCACAAGTATATGGGGTAGGTAATAGTATGTCAAGTGGATATCATTTCCATAGGGATTGTTGGTTAAGCAATTACCAAGATTTAAGGGTCTTTGTATAGTTAAGCTATGCAATAATAGAAGGAAAACTATCTCTAAACATGTTCATTTAAACAAGAAATCAAGAAGTACAGGGGCTATCTAAAATAAACTAATCTAATGAAAGTAAGTAAATCTAAATTGACTTAATGAAGCATAATGAAGGCACGAAAGCATAAAGACCTTCATTTTATACTAAATGAAGCTATAGAAATTTGTAAAGAGAACTAGATCAAAACTAATTTTTTTTTTTTGGATTTTTGATCTAGCACAAGAAAGCCCACTAAAAATTACTAGAAATTAAAAGAAGGAAATAAAGATTTTAAGTGCTGCAAAGATTACTAGACTAGCAAGAACCCTAGGAAAACTTCATTGAGAACTTGAAGTGGAAGAAACTTGATTTGCAAGAAATTTAAAAGAAGGCATGTTTAGTAATTATATCTACTCTACCTTCTAATGAAAAGCGCTTGAATAAAGATTAAATGTCTCAAAGACACAAACTAGATAAGTAATTGAAGACAAGATAAGTGGGAAATTTAGTTTCTTTAATTAAGAAAACTTCTTGAAGTATAAGCTCTAGTAATCTACTCTAAACTAAAAATACCAACTCTACACTAACTATTTATTTTCTAAACTAATTCCTACTTACTTCTTGGATAGTACAAGTCTAGTACTTAAGGATCAATAGATCTTTTGAACTACTAAAGTTGGCAAAATTCATTTCTGAACTCCACTTCCATATCGCGATATGGAATCCGATACGGAGCTTATTTTAGGCCTTCAATCTTCTAGATGTCTATAAGAGACGATATGAGTTACATATCGTGATAGGGTTCTTGATGCTAGTTATAAACTTGATATTTCTCTTTTGCCCATCTTCCTTTTATAGTTCGAATCATCTACGCTCTACATCCTTCATTCTAAACCTATAAAAATATTCAAAAACCTAATAAGTATTAAAGTAATGTAAAATTAACACTTAAATGACAAGTATTTGAACACAAATAAAATTACCAATTATGATAAGCTACGCAAAAACACATAAAATTATGTTTAATACTTCAAGCAAGCCTTATCTAGATTTGTAGCTTATTTAAGTAGAAATAACTCTGGTTTACTTGAGTTATCACATGTGTATAAGAGGCGTTTTGCTAGTCCCGAGCAAAAAAGAAAGAAAAAGAACTTTACTAAACAAGCCAACAATAACACACCACAAAAAATGACATCACAAAACTTATGAACAATAAGGAATTCTATAAAGGGACGTCAAATACCATATGCTAATTAAACCATTTCAACTAGTCACTCCAAGTTTTCAAATTTTCTAAGAATCACATGTTCAAATGATACGACAAGGTTTTGAATGACCAAGAATTAACCATTCTCAAAATGCTTTTCCAAAAGCAAATTCCATTCATTCAAAATATAGTGTTTTCTCAAATGAAAAGAATTTCCAAATTTGTTCAATCATTCGACAAGGTCGCGTGGAAATAAAAGATTATTAGGAGTCCACCTATATACACATGTCACACAAAGTTGGGAACATTAATCTATTAAGGAGTGAGTAGCATGATATCAATGATATATATTATAAACATTTCCTCCTTGGTATTCTAAAACATAGCTCTTAATGGCATATTTTGGAGAAATAATATAGGTAAATGTCAAAATTTCCTACTCTCCTTATTACTACTCTAGTGGCATATTTCAGAAAAATAATATAGGTACATGTCAGAATCCCGTACTCGACCATTTCTAAAAGCAAATTTTTTCACACGGCCCAAAACTAAGGAAGAGAAGTAAAACATACCTAAAATTAATATTCAAGACCAATCACTTACAAGTTAGAATAATAGAACAATCCCTATGCAAACACACGAAATGTCCGAAATCACTTTTATCCCATTAAACTACTTTTTCCAAAAGACAAATTGAGCAACCAAGTAATATAAATCATTTGATCAAAAAACATATTTCAAATGAACTACTTCAGAAATGTGGGTAATCGATTGACCGATTACCCTAATAATATGACCAGATACGGTTCAACTGTTTCTTAAATCAGTTCAACCAATTTGGATACTTCAATAGGCATATAAATTAGGTAACCATTTATGAGCATTCCTAGTTATCGGATCAATCTCTCAAGGTTTAGTGGCATGTCCTGCATAATAGCATAAATAAAACAAGGTTTAACCTTTGGGACCACATTCAGTGTAGTTGAGCCCCAAATTTTGTAACTGATAAAGCAAAACCAAATTCTTGGCAGCAATTTCAACCTTATACGAGGAAATCTCAAATAATTAGTACCAGAGGCATTCATTATCCAATTCACACTCGGCTTACCCAACACATTCTTCATATTGCATCTATGTCCATCCTTTCCCTTGCAAAACTGAGATACTAATCATGAGACACTTCAGATACATTATAAAAAGCATTAATCCTTTCACGGGAAAAGTCAACCAAAACACCATACACATGATATTTATTCCAACAAAGTCACATAAATAGTAATGAAATTCTTTAACAAGATTTGTGTAACCTGGTGTAACCCTTTCCTTGAAACAGCCCCAATTCCTTGCATATTACTGTTCATCCAACGATTGTCTAACATATTTGATTGCTTCGTTAGGTACAGTTCAATTTTGAAAGGACAAACAAGCAATAATTTACCACATTAATTCACAATACTCTACTTAACTTCCGCAAGTATATGGAGTTGATAGTGGTATAGGATGAGTGGGTGTCATTCTAGAATGATTGTTGGCAAGCAAATATCAAGATTCACGGATCTTTGTATAGTTAAGTGATTTCAATCAATGGATGATGAAACTACTCTACTCAAAGCCATAATTAAACTCATGCATTTAAAACCAAAATTAAACCAAACTATCTACTAAAACAATTAAATGAAACAAAGTAATTATGAAGTTGGGAAACTACTAAATCTATTCTAGTAAAAGCAAGTGAAGGAAAACACTTAATTCTACTCTAAACTAATTAAAATAGAACTAAAATCAAAGAGCAAGTAAATAAACCCAACAAGAAGACTATAAAAAGACATTATAAAGCTGGAAATTATCATTTCCAATCTAGAAATTGAAAGAGTTGAAATTAAAATCTAAATATTTTTTTCATTTTTGATAATAATAAAGAAATCCCACTAAAAATTGACTAGAAATTAATGCAAGGAATGGAAAATTCATAACTAAAAAGCAAGAAATTAACAAGAACCCTAATTTTTCTATGAAACACTAAAATGCAAGAAAAGAGATTTTTACTAATTTAAACTAGAAAGAAAGTAAAAATTATATCTACTTGAAGCTACAGATTAAACCACTACAATTATCTAATCAAAATTACTAAACTTGCAAAGAAATGAAAACTAGATCTAAAAGACATTTAAAGAGAACTATTCATTAAGGAAGAAACATGAAGGTCAAGTTATCCTAATCTATACTAAAAGTTTACTAACTATGTAATTCCTATCCTACTTACTAGTTACTACCTGTCCTATTACAAAATTTTAAAGTAGCTTAAATAGTGTATCATTACACAAGGCAAAAATCAGAAGTTGGCTACTAGACTATTACAAAATTGCCCTGGATACTTAAGCACAAGGAGTCCAGATCACGATCTCGGAATCAAGATCTTGATCTAAACTTTTAGTAATAGAGGTAGGATCTGTCTCTTATACACATCTAGATGTGTATAAGAGACTTAAGTAAATCTAAGTAGGATTTGATGCAAGACCTTAGAATTCTTAAGGGATTGGAATTTGGTGGAAAAGCTTTGTTCACTTTTAAGTGCAGAAACTTATAATTTTGACTTGATAAAATTAAAAATTTAAATAAGCTGTTAATTAGGCTAAAATTCATATAACAAAAATATAAATACAAATTGAAAGAAATTAGCTTAAACCTACATTTAATTACTCAAATTTTGGGAAGAGAACTATTAAAATACTATAATTTCTTTAGAATAACTTGTTTTACTAGAGTTATCACACTCCCAAACTTAGCATTTTGTTGTCCCGAGCAAAACAAAAATTAAAAGAAACCAACTAACACTTAAATACATAAATACCACCAAAATTGACAAGACACTTGATGAATTGTGGACGTACTTAGAACAATTAAGAAACATCTCAAGAAGCTTTCAATATTGTATTATACACATCTAGTGAATGAATGTGCTTCTTTGTAGAAAAATTGCAAACTTGGATTGATTCATTTAAACACTTTTACTACACAGACTTATTGTTCATAAGTTTTGTGACTATTCTAAAAATGATCTTAACCTAATATTTTAGACTATCCATTTAAAATGTCATTGCTTCTCAAATCACAAATATTATGGAGTTGCAAGTCAATTATCCCTACTAGGCCTCATGAAAATAGAAATTCATTTAGGAATCTACTTAAATGCAAATGTCACACATTTTGGGAATAGACCTCTAACAAGGAATAAGTAATATGAGATCAATGCTGAGTATTTCAAACATTTACTCCTTAACTTATTGGCACACTAAAATGCAATTCCTAATAGCTTAATTCGGAGAAACAACATGGGTATGTGTCGGAATCCCTTGCTCGCCTTATTCGTAAAAGCAAACCTTTTTTTTAGAACGGCCCTAAACCAAGAAAAAGGAGTGAAATGTACTTAAAAATTAATCTCAAATACCAATTATTCACAAATTAGAAGAACATTCCCTATGCAAACATACAAAATGTCCCAAAATTCCTTCTATTTCATTTAACTCATTTTTTTCCAAACGATAAATCGTCTACAAAATAATATAAGTTATTTGACCAGAAACACTATTTCAAATAGATTTTTCTAAATTTTCAGCACTTCTTTTTGAAAAATAAAGAGTGAAGCTAAGTTTTTGAAATCTTTATGTTGTAAAAGAACTACTCACTGACATTTCAATCCATGAAACGACCCAACCAAATACTTTAATCATATAGTATTGTACGTCAAAATTTGTCGTCATTGAGTACTCAATTGATCAATTTTCCATCCATTATACATCAAGCGACATCAATATGCACAAAACAATGTTCCTAACAAAAAAAATAAACACCCCCAAACTTGTCTCTTTTATTCAAGTTGATGAATAAATCATCCTTCCATTCACCCAAAATCTAACATAAAGACATAACAACAATTAAACAAGAAATACATAAACTATGACAAAATTTTAATCTAGAATTAATATTAAGTAAAACTACTAAGTGTACAAAACTAAGCCTTGTATCTAACCAATAAAGCTCCATAAAATCAACATCCAATTCAATTCATCAACAAATGCAAACATGGCATCAGCTTAGGGTCCTTACCCATTCTACTCTTATTAGACAATAAACATGACAAAAAACTTCACCAAGTATCAGATAAGTAATTCTTAGACAAGATTTAATCCGTGAAGCATAAAAAAGATATCTACTTGGCGCCAACTTAAGGCCATTAGTCAATCTACTCAAAAGAAAAACTAAAATATCCCAATTTTTAGCCAAAATTGCTCCACTCTTCATCACTTTTCTCCATTTTCATGCGCAACCTACAAATACAAAAACTAACAAGTTAAAAATGACAATTTCCTTATTCTTTAGCACCGTTTATTCAATTCAAAAACTCATATTTTTAGACTAAAATTCTAACTTGATTCAAACCAAATTACTCAAAATTAAATTAATTAAAAATCACTCCAAAAGAAAACAATGACAACTAAATTAAAGATTTGGGTTGCCTCCCAAGAAGGGCTCTTTTATAGTCAATAGCTTGACTATGGCATGAGCTTCATTCTTCCACAAATTGGATGATTTCTCGTCCACCTTCAATGATTCCTCCAAAGTAGGGTTTGAGTCGATGACCTTTCTTTGACCTTGAAAGCTCCCTCTTTCCCTTTTATTTCCACTGCTCCATGAGAAAAAGTTTGAACCACTTTAAGGGGGCCACCCACCTTGACTTGAGTTTTCTTGGAAATAGCTTAAATCATGAATTGTAAAGTAGCACCAAATCACCAACTTGAAACTCCTTCCTTAGGATGAGCTTGTCATGCCATGCTTAGTTTTCTGCTTATAGATCAAAGAGTTTTCAAATGCTTCCCTCCAGAATTCATCCAACTCATTCAAATCAAGCATCCTCTTTTCATATGCTTTCTTCAAATCAAATTTTAAGTTCCCAATATGCTCTATGCTCAATTTCCACCGGCAAGTGACAGGCTTTTCCATACATAATACGATACAGAGACTTACCAATAGGGGCTTTAAATACCATCCGATAAGCCCACAAAATGTCATCTAACTTTAGTGTCCAATCCTTCCTAGCATTATTCACCGTTTTCTCTAAGGCCTTCTTCAATTCTTGGTTGAAACTTCAGCTTGCTGACCCGATATTCGAGGATGATAGGATAAAGCAACTTTGTGTTTCACTGCATATTTGGTCATCAAAGCCTCAAAATGTGAATTTTTGAAGTGAGAGCCGCCATCACTAATGTACTTGTTGGAATATGAAACTAGAAAAGGTCCCGTGAAATCAATTCCCCATGCATCAAATACCTTCAACTCAATAATGCCATGAAGGGGCATTTCATGTTTCCTTGAAATGTTACCCATCCTTTGACATTCATCACACTTGAGCACAAATTCTCGGGAGTCCTTGAACATAGTTGGCCAAAACAAACCACTTTGAAGAACTTTAAAAGCCATTCATTGAGTTCCATGGTGTCCTCCAACTGGAGATGACTGACAATATCTTAACACATCGGTTACTTCACATTTTAGAACACATCTCCTGAGGACTTGATCATTGCACCTTCGGAACAAATATGCCTCTTCCCAAAAGTAATGTTTAAGTTCCTCAAAGAATTTTCTATCCTCATTGACATACATTAACCTCTTTGGTACTATTCTTGCCATAATATAATTCACAATCTCCGCATATCATGGACTCACTTCCTTTACCTCAAACAATTTCTCAATTGACGTTCTTCATTGATGGCCCTTTTTTCATGATTGACAAGTCTAGATGCTTCAATCCTTGACAAATGGTCGGTCACCATGTGAGTCCACACCCTTCTTATTCTTATACAATCTAAATGTGTACAATAAAGGTATCCATCTCAATAAATATGTCTTGGCATCTTGTTTAGAAAATAAATATTTTAATGCGGAGTGATTGCTATGAACAATTACTTTTGATCCAATCAAGTATGATCTAAACTTATCGAATGCAAAAACTATAGCAAGTAGTTCCTTTTCCGTTGTAAAGTAGTTAAGTTGTGAATCATTTAAGGTCCTACTTGCATAGTAAATGACATGCAACATCTTATTAATATTTTGACATAAAACGGCACCTATTGCATAGTCACTAGCATCACCCATAAGCTCATTTTAATGGGAGAGACCAATTTGGTGCTACAATGACCGGGGCAATCATAGAAGCATGTTTTGACTCATTGAATGCTTTCAAACAAGAATAATCAAAATGAAAGGACAATCTTTTTGAAGTAATAAGCACAAAGGTCTAGCGATATGTGAGAAATTCCTAATGAATCTTCTATAAAAAACCCACATGACCAAAGAACCTTCTTACCTTCTTAATATTAATTGGAGGAGGCAACTTTTCAATCACTTTCGTGTTTGCCCTATCAGCTTCTATTCCCTTTGATGAAACATTATGACCCGAAATAATTCCTTCTTTCACCATGAAATGGCATTTTCCTAATTGATAACCAAATTAGTTTCTACACACCTTCTCAGCACATTGGACAAATTTGCAAGACAATCATGAAATGAGACACCAAATACACTAAAATCATCCATGAAGACCTCTATGCTCTTTTCAACCATGTTGTGAAAATTGGCAAACAGACAATGTTGAAATGTGCTTGGAGCATTGCAAAGCCCAAAGGGCATTCTCTTATATACAAAGGTACCAAATGGGCATGTAAAAGTTGTTTTATCTTGATCTTCTAGACATAGGACAACTTGAAGGCAACCGAAATAACCATCAAGGAAACAATAATATGCAAAACCAACCAACCTCTCAAGCATTTGATCAACAACAGGTAATTGAAAATGATCATTTCAGGTGGTTTCATTCAACTTTCGAAAATCAATGAACATATGGGTTGCCTTCAAGTTGTCTAATGAGTTCATTGGTTTCACTTATAATTACGGTAATACCACCCTTTTTGGGAATGATTTGAGTAGGATTAACCTCCTCACTATCGCTAATAGGCTAAATAATACTTGTTTTCAAAAGTTTGATAACCTCTTTCCTCACAACCACTTTTAAAGTAGGATTCAATCTCCTTTGAGGTTACCTTACCGGTTTATTTCTTTTATTCAACAAGATTTTAGGCATGCATATGGAAGGGCTAATTCCCTTAATATAGCCCCTATTGGTAAACTCATCTTCATCTGCAAGGAGTCATCAGATGTGTATAAGAGACACTTTAGCCAATTCATGATGCTTAATATGAGACATAGGAAATTTGATTCATAAGAGGAGATCTTTATCCAATGCTTGACCTGTCTCTTATTCTCTATTCTGGTCCTGCAACAATCATCAATTAGATTATCTACTACATTTATATTCATGACATCTTCAAAAATTGAAGGAATCTTTTATGAATTAAAAACATTAAATGTAACAATTTCATCATTTATCTGGAATTCTAACTTCCCTTCTTGAACATCAATAAGTGCACGGCTGGTTGCAAGGAAAGGTCTCCCAAGAATGATTTGGCATCTCTTCATCCTCTTCCATATCAAGCACAACTGAATTGGCTAGAAGATAGAGTTTGTCAATTTTCACAATCACACCTTCAATGATCCTCTTTGGAAACTTTAAGCTAAAGTCCGCAAGTTGCAATGAGACACTTGTTGGTTTCAATTGTTTCCCATTATACTTCTTGAATACCGCATAAGGCATGAGATTTATTGAAACTCCTAAGTCACGCAATGCTCTTACGAATTTAACCCCAATCTCACAAGGTATGGAAAATGACTCAGGTTCCTTGAGCTTTGGTGGCAACTTCTTTGAAAGGAGTGCACTGCAATTCTCCGTTAAGCATAAGATTTCATCCCTATACAATTTTCTTTCTAAAGTAAGGACTTGTTTCATGAATTTAGCATACGTGGGAATGTTCTCAAGTACCTCCATGAATGGAATGTTAATTTCAAGCTTTTTGAATATCTCAAGAAACTTTTTGAACTTCTTTGCCTTTTCTTCATCCTTTAGCCTTTTTGAGGAAATGGCACATTAACATGCTTCGGCTCATGACAATTAGGATCCTTGCCTTCATTACTTTGTGAGTTGGGCATAGTAGACTTATTCAACATTTGTCTTGCCCCAGTGAAGACTCTCTTTTTTCCTGCTCTTCATCCACAACTCCTTATTTTTTCTTTATTTTTCAACGAATGTCTTTCAACTCTTTCTTCCAACTCCTCAGCACTCCTAAGGATGATGGTCTTGCAGTGCTCTTTGGGGTTTGGAATGGTATCACTCGGAAGCACCCCTAGAGGTCTCTCGTTATTCAACCTTGCCAATTGCCCCAATTGAATCTCCAAATTATAATCTCTCTTATGTTCTTCATTTTTTCCTATCCAATTCTTTCCTCAAATACTTGGCTTCTCTTTTCCAACCATCGTAACACACATTCTCTCTTGAAGCATATTGATCATGATACATGGTTTGGGAAGAATTTGCATATTGGAATAGAGGTCTTGGTTGTTGGTCTTGATCAATGAAGGGTTAGGGAAAGATTGATAGGAGTTGGTTTGGAAATTTCTTTGATGTGGCGGTTGATAGGGTTTAGGTGAGGAACTTGAAGCTTGAGTATGTTGGACATTTTGAGGTGGGGGATTTGGTTGGAAATGAGGGTTGGATTGACTGTTGTCGTTTGCTCCATGAAAAATTAGGATGATTCATACAAGAGGGGTTATATGTGTTCCTATAAGTTCCAGATTGGTTCCTTGGAAATGCTGTTTGGTTAGACACATAATTGATTTGTTCATTGGACCCATAAGGCGTCTCACATTGTCTATTTGTATGGCCGCCTCCACAAAAATCACATACCATGCTTCGCTGGGTTGGATGTGTAGGAAGACATGGCATTTACACTACTTGGTTTCCCCAAGTTCTCCAATGCCTTTGCAATGTTGTTCAATATACTCATGAACATACTTTGTTGTGCCATAAGAGCATCATGCATATTCAAATTCAATACTCCACCTTGTGCATTACTTGCATTGATTGGCTTGGTGTTGAGCCACCGGTGAAGTCGTCGCTCTATGATAATAATGATTGTATGCCATCCTATTGAGCAACTCTTGAACTTATTCTGGTATCTTGTAAGAGGTAGACCCATTGGCGAAGGCATCCACAATGGATTTTGTCTCATGAATCAAACCATTATAGAAAGTTTGGGTTTGAAGCCACAAAGGAATCACATGGTGAGTACATTTTATTAGCATCTCCTTGAACAGCTTCCAAGTCTCTCCTAAGCTTTCACCAACATCTTGCATAAAGGAGGTAATTTCATTTCTCAATTTGGTAGTTCTTACGGGTGGAAAATGCTTTGCCAAGAACTCTTGAGCAAGTTGATTCCAAGTGGTAAATGTTCTTTGGGAATGGGATTGGAGCCATGAATTTTCCCTATCCCGTAGAGAGAAAGGAAACACCCTCATTCGCACACAATCCGGGTGTACTCCATTGAATTTGAACATGTCCAAAACTTCCTCAAAGTTCATCCGAGATGTGTATAGGGATCTTCGTTGGGACCACCCCCAAACAGGCATGAGCTGGAGCATTTGGATTAAGCCGCACTTAATTTCAAAGTTGTTAGCTTGCACGGGCATCCGTGCAATGCTAGAGTTCGCCCCATCAAAATTTGGCAAGGCATATTCCCTTCCATTCCCATTCATGCCATGTCCATTCCCGTAACTGCCTATCACATTATTTCCAGTAACCTTTTCTTCATTGTTCTCCATGTTCAAATTCCTCCATTTCAATCCTTTCTTTCTCTTGTTATACTCTACTCAACTTCCAAATTTCCCTTAGCTCTTTTTTCCCTTTCCTTGTCCAAGCAAATGAATGTTCCTTGATCTCTTCTTACCATGCACTACAACAAAATCAAAGCAAACAGTCAATTTAAGTGCCAACTCAAGTACAAGACAAACAACCAACATAAACGAATAAAAATTTAACAACTAAATTAAACTAAGTGCTTAGAATCACAGGACCCGAAAAGTGCTTCTAATATAGGCCAAGTGCCAAGGATAATCCCCGGCAACGGTGCTAAAAACTTGACTGCTTCGTTAGGTAAAGTTCAACTTTGAAAGGACAAACAAGCAATTATTAACCACACTAATTCACTACACTCTACCTAACTTCTGCAAGTATACGGAGTTGATAGTGATATAGGATGAGTGGGTATCATCCTACAAGTATTATTGGCAAGAAAATACCAAGATTCATGGATCTTTGTGTAGTTAAGCGATTTCAGACAATGGATGATGAAACTGCTCTACTCAAAGCCATAATTAAACTCATGCGTTTAAAACCCAAATGAAACTAAACTATCTACTAAAACAAGTTAATGAAACAAAGTAATTACGAAGTTGGGGAACTACTTAATCTATTTTAGTAAAAGCAAGTAAAGGAAAGCACTTAATTCTACTCTAAACTAATTAAAATATAACTAAAATCAAAGAGCAAGTAAATAAACCCAACAAAATGACTATAAAGAGACATTATAAAGCTGCTAAAAATTATCATTTCTAATCTAGAAATTGAAAGTTGAACTTAAAATCTAAATATTTTTTTATTTTTGATAATAATAAAGAAAGCCGACTAAAAATTAACTAGAAACTAATGCAAGGAATGGATAATTCTTATCTAAAAAGCAAGAAATTAACAAGAACCCTAATTTTTTTATGAAACCCTAAAATGCAAGCAAAGAGATTTTTACTAATTTAAACTAGAAAGCAAGTAAAAATTATATCTACTTGAAGCTAAAGATTAACCCACCACAATTATCTAATCAAAATTTAAACTTGCAAGGAAATTAAAACTAGTTCTAAAAGACAATTAAAGAGAACTTTTCATTAAGGAAGAAACTTGAAGGTCAAGAGACAGATCCTAAAAATTTACTAATGTCTAATTAGACAGTTAGAAACTTTTTAGGATAAAGTAGGATAAATCTGTATCATTACACAAGACAAAAATCAGAAGTTGGCTACTAGACTATTGAATAAAATGGGAAAGATCTTGAATACTTAAGTACCAGAGAGTCCAGATTACGATCTCGTAATCGAGATTGTGATCTTAACTCCTTCTAGATTGGGATCTCAAAATTGAGATCGTGATCTCTACTCGCTAAACACTTAAGTAATTTTTTGAAGTCCAGATCACGATCTAGACTCTCTTCTCAGCAATCCCTCATTTCTTCTTCAATTGCAATTTGGTACTTTGAGCTTTGTTCATTCCAATTTCCAACTTCTAATTTTGACCTGCATAAAATTAACATAATTAAGAAACTAATTAAGCTAAAATTTTAATAAAAAATTATCATATTTAACAAGATCAAAAATATAAACACAAATGAAAAATTAGCTTAAATCTAAAATTAATTACTCAAAGTTCGAGATTTAAACTATCAAAATGCTATAATTTAGTGTAGAATAACTCTAGTTTACTAGAGTTATCAATATTCTAAATCACCTCAATGCCCCGATAAGTCAAAAGTCTGCTCCCTTATAACATCAAAAGCATGCTTTTGGTAGTCCTTAAAAATTGCTTTACCTTTATCACTTGCAAAAATCAAATCCTCGCTCAACTCTAGAATTTGCTCACTTGGCCCCTCATCGGCTTTTCTTTTCTTGGATGTTTCAGCTCTTTACCTATCTCTACCTCTACCTCTACCTCTACCTCTGCTACCACTACCATACACACCCCTTCGTGATTTTTATCAACCAATTCAACAATTTCAATAACAAGGATCAAATTATTCTTCCACCAAACCAAATCAAACAAGCCACCACAATTTTCCACAATTTTTCAGTACCAATATAGAGAATCCTGTCTCTTATACAATCAAATTGTGTATAAGAGACAAACCAAATCAATGATCTAATTCACCAACCAAAACACAAAATTCAAAGGAAAATTTATCCAACAAATTCCACCCCAAAAAAATTTGAATTCAAGGTCTCACAATTGATTATAAATCCTCAATACTTACGAGCTTGAGCACAAAAGAGAGTTATTACCCAAATATGATTGAAGATGAATTTGAAGCTTTGAAGCCCTTTGAAACTTGAAAAACTAACAGCTTGAAGCCCTAGAAAAGCCTTGTTTCTTGCAACAAAGTGGATGGAATCTTGTTCTATGAAAGATGTGAAATTTTCATTTTAACGACATATATACAAAACTGGGATTATAGAAATGATCCAAGTCTTCTTCGGATTGTTTGAGACTAAATTGCTACCTTTATTCTATTATTCCTAGTGACCCCATTTGAGCATAATGGGCCTATTTTCTTTGTTAGCCGTATTATTTAGCCTAATTATTATTTTTTACTTATCCTATTTTCTATCCATGATTATGCAACTATCATTATGCATATTTTATCAATTTTTTGTTAATGAAAATTACTTGTAAAATAGCATTATTACAATTATTTTACAAATTTTTTAAGTCATATTGATAAAATCAAAGACGAAAATATTTTAAAAATTTTAAATCAAGTATTTTCATTTAATCATCCAAATATTGGAAAATTGTAAGGAAAAGAACCTGCTTCAATAAGATGTTTTTCAAATCAAGTCCTTTTATATGGAATATATTTACTTTTAACCAAACAGGCCCAAAATAAAAAAGAAAAAATCACTCTATTACTCCTTCATATTATACATTATATTTATTTAATCCTTGACTTTTGAAATAATTGTTTTGAATCCCTCACAAATATAAAATGTTGCATTTTGGTACATGGACTAAATCTTGGACACTTTTTAGCATGAATTATTCATGTATTGTTCACATGACTTATTTTTCGAGGCTAAATTCAAAAACTTGATTTTTCCTCCCAATACAAAGAACTCCCATCAGATTAAACTGTAAAATTTTGAAAACAATACCACAAGCTAGTTTTTGAAATGATCTTAAATACATATAAAATACAATCCCATTGTTAATCAATTATTTACTTTATATACTTCATACGAACAGAACATTCTATTAGGGTTATCATTAGCCCACGACATCTTCAATTTTGTTGGCTTGTTGCAATAACATAATAGAAGCCTTTTATCAATGTCAATTTGGGGATTTTATACTCTATAATTGACCTTTGCCTCTTGAAATATATTATTGTTCATAAACCCTAAATTTCAAATTTTACGAGTAGATCTTGGTTTATTCAATTTTGATAGAAATGTTACCACTTTTCCTATACGGTTTTATGAATGGTGGGAAGATTTTGGTGCTAATACCCAAATTTTACCTCCCAATTATTACAAGGAATATGAAAAATTTTGTCAAAATATGGGGAAAAAGAGTTGGGTGACCTTGTTAAGTCATTACAATTCTTTTATCAAAATAATCTTCCCTATATTATGGCACGGATGTTTATAAGAGACAATATTTATGGACTTCCAGTTTTAGCATTAGTATGACTAAATAATAATTCAAGAAATAGCTTCGAGATGCTTTGAGTCAAATTTTTGTTGAAGAAGAAGTTGACCTTTTCAAAAGTAGCTGAGAAAGAATAGGACCCCTATTATCCAAGGCTGATGGAATCTTCTTCCTATTTGATGAAAACATTGGGCCTCGACTATTGAAAATGCATGTGACTAAAGGATGTGATTTCAACTTTACAACTAGTCCATTTCAATAATTGCATTCCTTTATATCACAGAGATAAGGCTATTGTCAGCCATTGTATGTAAATTATTGTAATAGGACTATTCAAGATTCTATTCTTTACCTATTTAAAATATATAATAGACAAGTATTTTAAAAAGGTCAGAATGAAGTTATATATGAGAGAAATTTTGAGAGAATTCTTGTTGCCTTCTTCAAGTGAGTTTTCATATATTTGAACCTTTTATTAGTGAAATATTATTGAGTTTTATACAATAATGTTTAATTACATCTTCATTCCTCAATATTTCTATTTGATATTCATCAAAGAATATTTGAAAAACTACTAATTAATGTTTTTGAAGAAATATTTCTAAGAGTATCCAATATTAGAAAATTATTATTGCTAGAATGGTTAGAAATCTTTGATAATTCAATGTATAAAACATGTTTCATGCCTTATTTTATTCTTGTTATTAATAGATCTTTAATATTATTACATACTGTTGAATATCTAGATATGTTGTTTGATTTGTCAGCTTATTTTTAAAAAAAAATTATCTTGTTGATCCTTATTTTGCATATTCATATTTTAATTAATATTCCTCTTCTTTACTTTAGAGTTAGATGTCTTTGCTCCAGCAAAATAATTATTTTACTCAAGAAACCCCAAGAAAAACTCGAAATCATCTCCTAATACAAAATCTAAATCAACAAAATTCAGCAAAAAAATTAAGTCATCATCAGCTTCTAATTTAGTATGTTGGAAATGTGGAACAGTAGGTCATACAACAAAATTTAGTGATGTTATAAAACAAATATCCTTATTAGAACTAGAAGAAGAATATAGACTACTAAAGAAAAAATATTAAATATATTAAACGAATAAGTATCAAAAGAAAGTACCCTAAAGAATTCTTATAAATATTAGATGTTATGTATAAGAAGTATCATCTTAATGGAAGATAATGAATCTGAGCAATCTGAATGTAGTTACATAGGAGTTTGTTCATATTCTTATCAATCTATTAATGTAATGTCCATACACAGAAAAAAATTTCTATGATTTATTAGATAAAACTGAAGATGCCAAAACAAAAGGAGAATATTTATTAAAAATTAAGAGATATAGTAATACAAGTTGAAAAACTATAAATAGAACCTTTTAATCTTCAAGAAATATTTAATAGATTGAAAAAATCTTCAAGTATTTCAATCAATATCTACAGACTGGAATAAATCTAATTAAAAAGGATATAAAAATTTTATAGCAAGAAAATGTAGAAACAAAATTTTCCCTCATATTGGTAAAATTACAAAATGAAGCAGATAATCAAGATAAACCTTTTAGCTCTCTAGAAAAAGATAAAGATTTTGTAATAGTAATATCTAGAATAAAATTTCAAAAATGTTATGATCCTGTTAAACTCAATATCAAAAAAGAATTTTCAGTAAATTTAATAATTCTAATAGATTCAGGAGCCGATCAAAATTGTGTTAGTGAAGAAATAATTCCTACTAAATATTATGAAAGAACATCGAAAAAATTATATTCAGCAAATGGTGAAAAATTGGATATCAAATACTAATTATGTGAAGCTCATATCGGAAATCATAATATATGTTTCAAAAATTCTTTTATCCCAATTAAAAACTTACTCCAAGACATTATATTAGGAACTCCTTTTATTACTCAAATATATCCATTCATAATAGATGAAGAGGGAATGAGAACTGAAATATATGGTAAAGTTATCCACTTTCCTTTTATTCATTAACCCATCTCTGAAGATGTTAGCTTACTAAAAAGGTATACAATTTCTCAATTAAATAATGTGCAAAAGAAAAATAGAGAAATAGTAAATAATTCAAACTTATTCAATGCATAAATTCCAAAACCAAATTAACTTTTTAGAGGAAGAAATAAATTATGAAAGAATATAGCAGCAACACAAAGATGATAAAATTAAATTAAAAATTTCAAAATTTGTTAAATTATTAGAAGAGCAAGTTTGTTCTGACTTGCCTAAATCTTTTTGCGATAGAAAGCAACATATAGTAAAATTACGTTATATTAAAGGATTTAACGAAAATGATATTCCTACAAAAGCTAGACCTATTCAAATCAATCATGAATTAATGGAATATTGTAAAAAGATATTAATGAATTACTTAAGAAAATATTCATAAGATCTTCTAAGTCTCATTGGAATTGTTTAGCATTCTTTGTAAATAGTAAAGTTGAAATAGAGAGAGGAACTCCAGGATTAGTTATAAATTATAAACCTTTGAATAAAGTATTAGAATGGATAAGATATCCATTTCTTAGTAAAAGAGATTTATTAAAAATAACTTTTAAGGCAGACCATTTATTCAAAATTTGACATAGAAAGTGATTTTTTGCAAGTTCAAATAGATGTAAAAGATAAATTTATATTTATAGGGTTTATGAACAGTTCTATTTGAACTTATTGGAATGTAATATCTTTTGGATTATAGGAATCTGCCATCAAAATTTCAAAATATTATGAATTCAATATTTAACCCTTATTCCACTTTTACTATAGTTTCTATAGATGATGTGCTAGTTTTTTCAGAATCAATAGATCAACATTTTAAACACTTGAATACATTGTTACAAATTATTAAGAAGAATGTACTAGTACTTTCTAAAATCAAAATGAAATTATTTCAAACTAATATCAAAATTTTAAAGTAATGTCTGCCATCTTGCAAATTTATAAGGTTCAAAGGAATGTAGAGCTTTAGAATTTTCTTCCAGATTTTCGGACGAAATAAAAGATGAAAGTCAACTACAAAGATTTCTAGGATGTTGAAATTATATAGCAGATTTTGTGCCGAATCTTAAACAAATATGTGAACCTACTTTATATCAAAGATTTAGGAAAAATCCTCCTATTTGGAGTCAAGAGCATAGACAAATGGTAAAGAAACTTAAAAACTTATTATTAATCTACCCTGTTTAGGAATTCCCTATCCAAAAGCCTTTATGATAGTAGAAATGATGCATCGACCTCGTCTATGGAGGAATTTTAGAACATATGTTTTCAAATAATAAAGAACAACTTGTATGTTTTCATTCGGGCGTTTGGATTGGTTCTCAAAAGAATTATTCTAATATAAAAAGGAAATTTTGTCCATATTATTATGTATTTCTAAGTTTCAAGATGATTTAATGAATAAAACGTTTTTACTTCGTATTGATTGTAAAGCTACCAAAGATGTTTTAGAAAAATTTGTTAAAAATTTAGTTTCAAAATAAATTTTTGCAAGATGGCAGGCATTACTTTAAAATTTTGATTTTCGAATTGAGTATATTAAAGCAGAGAAAAATTCACTTCCAAATTTTCTTCCTATAGAATTTTTACTTGGGACATGGATTCAAGGAGAAATAGAACTAGTAGACCGTCAAGTCCAAATTCAAATTTAAAAGCAAATATTCCATACCAATATTATATTCAAAACCCTCATTCTCCAGTCCTACCAAATCCAACAACCACAAAAAATAGGGAAATACTTCCTCAACCAACACTCTTCTTAGAGCACTCACTCCTTTAAGAAAGTCTCCTGATTCTTACCAAGAACCTGCTTTGTATTTAGGAGCAATTCAAAACCAACCAAAAATCCAAGCCCTAAAAACCCCTGATAACATATTATCCCAACAACCATCTTCTTCTTCAAACAGTTCCTTTATTCTAGATAAAAATTCTTATGTGTTAAAAGACTATGTGAAACCTATTATATCCTAGAACAAGGCCATAATAGTCTTACTTTAAAGAGTTATTTGAACACTTCTTTACTCCAGCCACAGATGTCTTTGCTCCAACAAAAATTATTTTATTCAAGAAACCCCAAGAAAAACTAGTCAATCAAGATATTATGAGTACATTTTGATTGATACAAAATCAACAATTATTGAGCATATTCCAGAAGATAAAGAAAGAAGAAAGAAAAGGCTTGCCAATGGTGGAGATTCTAATATATTTTACACCTATTCCAAATTAAAAATATTTGGACCCTCACAAACTGGTCCAATTCGAATTATAATACTCCAATATCTTTTACAAAACAATGGAACACTCTAATTTTCACCTATTTTGATTATATTAGGGCATGGTATTATACTATGCTTTGCAGACCCTTCAATCATTCTTGATTTATTCAATTTGAAAAAAGTGTTGCCAGTTTTACTAGATGTCTTTGCTCTAGGAAAAAAATTATTTATTGAAGAAAAACTTGAAATCATCTCCTTACACAAAATCTAAATAAACAAAATTCAGTAAAAAACCTAAGTCATCATCAGCCTCTAATTTAATATGTTGGAAATTTGGAACAGAAGGTCATACAGCAAAATTTTGTGATGTTAGAAAATGAATATCCTTGGATTATAACTAGAAGAAGAAAGTAAAGAAAAAAAATATTAAATATATTAAATGAAGAAGTATTAGAAGAAAGTACTCTAAAGAAGAATTAGAAAATATTATTATTATTCAAGAAAAATTATGTGAATAATCTTGAAGAAATAAGCTAAGCACAGGGCTACTAGTGATGTGAACCCCGCAGTTAAACTGACGAGACCCGAATTTGAATTGCGGAACCAAGATCACCATGATAAATAACTTTCACAAGAAATCTACCTGCCAACAATCATGAAAACAATCGTTGAAATCGTTCATTGCATCTAAGTTAGGAAAGGAAGAACCTTTATATTCGTCTATGGTAGAGATAACATTGAAATCCCTACCTACAATCCAATGCAATTGAGGGCTGTACAGTTTGTGCAATTCCTCCCAAAGCTCCCTTCGTCCAGCCTTCGTTGATTTTGCACAAACGAAAGAGGCTACAAAATCCTTCAACATAAGTCTAGAAGAAATCGAAACATGAATCAGAGGTAATTGATCCATGATCTCTTAATCAGAAAAACAAACTCGTTGTATAAGAACAATGAATATTTTACCATTAGGGTTTGATAAACTATTATCAAAACCTAATTTTTGGCCAAAAGAGAGAATTTTATCTTTATCAACCAAAAGTTCTAATAAAGCCAAAATCCTTATTTTATTTTGCTTTATTATCAGCTTCAATCTGAAAAAAGATGGTTTATTTTCCATACTGTCTATATTCCAAACGAATATGTGATCCATTCAAACACTAGAGGTGGGATTCAGGTTTCTTGGCTTAAGAAAAAGTCGAGTTTTCCCCGTATTTGAATGAGGCATGTGATGTTTTCCAAACCATATTTTGATGATGACATAAACACTTAACTCTGTAAAACAAGCTTTTGCAGGAACAGATCTTTCGGACGCACAGAACCGTCCGACCTAGGTCAAAACTCCTCGGACGCATTGCATTGTCCGAACGATCTGTTCCTGAAAGAATGGGATTGTTCTTATCTTTCGGATGCCTCAGGACCATCCGAAACCTCTATAAGACGAAGGAACGGACGCATGCACGGACTTCCGAACGAAGCTCTTCAACAAACTGAAAGAAGATCGGACGCTGCCTCGGACGCATTTGTGCATTTATTATTTAGCCGTTAGGAAGTAGTTGAAACCACTATTTATTGCTCTTATAAATAGGTGCTTTAATAACCTGAAAAAATCATCTAATACATTGAATACAAGCCATAGAAAAGTGTAATTTGAGTGCAAATTGACCATAGTGCTTTGTTGTATTAGTGTGCAATTGTGAGTGTAATTCAACTTTGAGTGGAGTGATAATCTTGTATGAAAGTGTGGTAGTAAGTAAGATTCTTGGCTCAACTAAAAGAGTTTTAGTGTGAGCAAGAACTTCCCAACTTTGTAAAGATTATTGGCTCACCAAGTGTGTGAAACATTCAAGAGATTTGATACTTCAAGCTTGCTAGCTTGGAAGTATTGATTGTTTAATTTTTCTCTCTTAACTTTACTGTAATCTATTGATTTTGTTATATCTGCATTTAAATTAAAAAGCTGACTAATTCTGAAAATATATGTTTAAGAAACTAATTCATGGCTCTTAGGTTGCTTTGGGACCAAAAATTGGTCTCAGAGCTTTGTCTCATTATATTGCTTAAACTGCTTTTGAGTAAAGAAATATGGCAACCAACAATGCTCTATTTTTTGAGGGTCAATCCATTACTAGGCCCCCCTATGTTTAATGGGGCAAATTTTATTAGTTGGAGAGATAGAATGAAAATATTTCTGCAATCTATTGACATTGATTTGTGGTATGTTGTCAATGAAGGTCCATTTGAAGCTTCTATCATTGATGATCACACAAATAGAAGAAGAGAAAAGACAAGGAATGAGCTCACTCCACAAGACAAGGCAAACTTGACATTGAATGCAAAAGCCATGAATGTGTTATATAATGCCTTGGATGCAAATGAATCAACTCGCGTGAAGGGTTGCATTTCCACTAAAGAAATATGGGATAAGTTGAAGGAAATTCATGAAGGGAGCGATGATGTTCGTGAGCAAAAGAAATCCCTACTTGTTGCCAAGTATGAGTCCTTCAAGATGGAACCACATGAGAACATAGACAAAATGTATTGCAGGTTCAATGACATTATAAAGGATCTTGAAGCCTTGAGTAAGGAGTACTCTTTGGGTGAAAAAAATAGAAAAATCCTAAATGCTCTATCCAAAGAATGGGATGCCAAAACAATTGCTAAAGAGGAAGCCAAGAATTTAAATTTAATGCCTATTGAATCACTAATCAATTCTCTTACATCTTATGAACTCAAGTTAAAGGCCAAGGTTGTGGATGATGAAGAAGCAAGGCCAAGAAGGAGCATTGCTCTAAAGACCTCTCAAGAGGAAGATGAAAATAGCTCCATCAATCTAGAAGATGAAGATCTTGATGAAGGAGATATTGCACTCATCACCAAAAGATTTCTTAAACATTACATCAACAAACGAAGAATGAGAAGAGGCGGAGCTACAAATTCAAATAATTTCAAAGGGAAGTCTAGGCTTGAAATGAAGAAGCAAAATGAAAAATGTTTTGAATGCGGTCAACTCAGGCATTTTGCAAATGAGTGTCCTTCCAAGAAAAATAAGGAAGGAAGAAAACCAAGATTCAACAACTTTCAAATCACATGGGATGATTGCAACTCCGAAGGAGAAGTTGAAGAAGAAATGGAGTCGGCACAAATGGCCTTCATGGCCATTGGAGATGATGAGGTAAATTCTAACTATGACTCTAATGATGAAAATGGTGAAGATGATCTTGAAGCTTTCATTTTGAAATTACATGATAGCTTAAAGGAATCATATGCTAGAAATAAGGAGTTAGCTAAAAAGTCAAATGCTTTATTGAATGCTAACTCTAAACTTGTGAATGAAAACAATAGGCTATCGCAAGAAAATCGTGATTTGAAGAAAAGAATGCATGTGAGATCAAAGGTCAAGGAAGAACAAGCCTCCTTGAAGAATACAAGAATGGATGATTTGAATGCTCTTTTAACTAGAAAGAAAGAAAATATTTTTGATCATTCGCAATATCTAGAAGTTAGCAATCAACCGAAATTAAGTCATGTTTAGAAGGGATGACTTATGTATTGTAAAACCAAAATCTTCTTTATATGGTAATAAAAGCATTATTTGTAGATATTGCCAACAACATGGACATACTAAGAATATGTGTTATGTCAAGAGGAATGAAAAACTTGGAATGAAAGTTGCATGGATCGAAAGCAATTTCACTAACTCAAATGGACCCAAGAAAATATGGGCACCAAAAGTTATCAATTGATTTATTGTATAGGTACTTAACATCGCTAACAATGCTAAGTGGTTCATAGATAGTGGATGTTCAAGGCACATGACGGGTGATGCCTCTCTCTTAACAAATCTTACATCCAAAAACAGTGGAAAAGTCACTTTTGGAGACAACAACAAAGCAAAATCAATCGGCATTGGTGATGTAGGTAAAAATGATAGTGAAACCTTGATTAAGAATGTACTTCTTGTTGATAATTTGAACTATAATTTATTAAGTGTTAGTCAACTTTGTGACAAAAATTTATATGTTTTCTTTGCCAAGCATGAATGTCTTATCCTTGATAAAAATCATGTTGTTTTATTCAAGGGCACTAGGCACAATGATGTTTATGTGATTCATCTTGATAAATTTAGCAATAGCAATGTAAAATGTCTTACTACTTCCATAAATGATCCTTGGCTTTGGCATAGAAGACTTTGTCATTTTAATATGGATTTGATTGAAAAACTTGCCAAGAAAGATTTGGTAAGAGATTTGCCAAAACTGAAATTTTTGAAAAATAAAATTTGTGATGCTTGCCAATTTGGTAAACAAGTCAAAATTTCTTTTAAACCAAAGAATTTTGTGTCTACTCATAAACTTTTAGAATTGTTGCATTTAGACTTATTTGGACCTACTGAATATGCTAGTCTAGGTGGTTGCAAATATGCATTTGTCGTCATATCGTAGATGACTATTCTAGGTTTACTTGGGTATTATTTCTTGTTCACAAAAATGAAGCATTTGAAAAATTTGTAAAATTGTTTTCCAAAATTCAAAATTTATTGGATACAAAAATTGTTCGTCTAAGGAGTGACAATGGTGCCGAATTTAAATTTGGGGGTTTTCTCGAATTTTGTGATCACAACGGTATCTTTCATGAGTTTTTGGTTGTTAGAATCCCTCAACAAAATGGTGTTGTTGAAAGGAAAAATAGGACTCTTTAAGAAAGAGGCTAGACCTATCATTAGTGAAAGTGACTTATTAGATGTGTATAAGAGACAGGTTAACACGGCTTGTTATGTTATGAAGAGTTTTATTAAGATCCTCTTTAAATAAAACTCCTTATGAACTGTCTTTTTTGTAGAAATGGTGTTGTGAGCTATTTCAAAGTTCAAGAACGCATTTTGCTTTATTTTAAAAATCAAAGAATCCTTGGAAAACTGACAAAAAATCGGATGAAGTACATGGAATTTCTCTAGGATATTCTAGTGACAAGAAAGCATACCGAGTTTACAATAGAAGAACGCTTTTGATTGAAGAAGTTGTGCATGTTACATTTGATGAAACTAATGATGTTATCTCAAAGAATTTATGTGAACATGAAGATGTAGGTATTTTAAAGGAGTTCGAAAAGCTCGTTATTCATGAAGATCATCAAGAGATTACATCAAGCATTGATGTCAAAAACCATCTAATTGATGATGAAAAGACAGAGGATGCTCAAAATGATCTTCCGAAAGCTTGGAGATTCGTCTCTACTCATCCTCAAGATTTAATCATAAAAACCCTATTTAATACCAATAACGGGATGAGAAGAAGGTTTTCAACTAACACCCATAGATGTACTCTCTCACATTGAACCTAAACATACAGATGTTGCTTTGAGTGGTGAATCTTGGGTTAATGCTATGCAAGATGAACTTAGTCAATTTGAGAAAAATAATGTATGGACCTTAGTTGAAAACCTTCTTTTCTCATCCCGTTATTGGTATTAAATGGGTTTTTAGAAACAAATTAAATGACAAAGGTGAAATCATAAGAAACAAATCTAGACTTGTTGCAAAAAGTTACGCTCAAGAAGAAGGTATTGACTTTGATGAAACCTTTGCACCCGTGGCTAGGTTAGAATCCATTCGCATGTTTCTTGCATTTGCATGTTTCAATAATTTCAAATTATTTCAAATGGATGTCAAAAGTGCCTTTTTAAATGGTTTTATCGACCAAGAAGTTTTTGTCGAACAACCTCCGGGCTTCGAAAATAAAAATCTTCCAAATTATGTTTTCAAACTCTACAAAGCTTTATATGGTTTGAAAGAGCTTGGTATGAAAGATTAAGTGGGTTCTTGATAGAAAATGGATTCAAAAGAGGTGTAGTTGACACCATTCTTTTTACAAAAAGGGATTCAAATGGTTTGTTAATAGTTCAAATTTATGTTGATGATATTATTTTTGGAGCAACTAATGAAAGTTTGTAATCTGTAAGGATTTTTCACATTTAATGCAAGAAGAGTTTGAGATGAGTATGATGGGCAAGTTGCAATTTTTCCTCGGATTACAAGTTCATCAAACTAAGGAAGGAAGTTTATTACACAAATCAAGTACAGTTTGGAGCTACTCAAATGATATGGAATGGAAGATTGCAAACAAGTTGGCACGCCAATGTGCACTTCAACCAAACTTACAAAAGACGAAGAAGGTAATAGTGTTGATGAAAAACACTATAGAGGTATGATCGGAAGTCTACTTTACTTAACTGCCAGTAGACCAGATATCATGTTTGCTGTTTGTTTATGTGCTAGATTTCAATCTTGCCCTAACGAATCACATTTGATAGCTGTTAAAAGGATTTTTAGATACGTAAAGGGTTCAATGGATTTTGGTCTGTGGTATCCAAAGTCCTCTACATTTGACTTGATTAGTTATTCTGATGCCGACTTTGCTGGATGTCAAATTGATAGAAAAAGTACCAGTGGTATGTGTTATTTTCTGGAAAATTGTCTTGTGTCTTGGTTTAGCAAAAAATAAAATTCTATTTCTCTTTCTACGGCTGAAGCCGAATACATTGCTGCGGGAAATTGTTGTGCTCAACTTCTTTAGATGAAACATACTCTGAAAGATTTTGGTGTATTTTTTGATTGTATTCCTATATTGTGTGACAACACTAGTGCAATTAATCTCACAAAAAATCCTGTTATGCACTCTAGAACCAAACACATTGATGTTAAGCATCATTTCATTAGAGATCTCGTTTGTAATAAGGAAATTCGTGTTGATTTTGTGCCTACTTCAGATCAATTGGCTGATCTTTTTACAAAACCCTTAGCACTAGATCGCTTTGAATCGCTCAGAAAATGTTTGGGGATTTTACAAATAAATTCTTCATACGGTTCATAGTTAATGTGCACTCCTACGATCCGAACTGTCTCTTATACACGCCTAGATGTGTATAAGAGACACAGACTTCTGTCGCTCACAATCGTCCGAACACACAGTATTCCTTTTTTTACCAAACTCTCTGGAAATCTTCCGGACGCACACCATCGTTCGAAAAAATACTTCGGACGCACTGACTCCTTCTTCAGCCGTCCGTTCTTCGACTTTCGGACACTTCGTCAGACGCACACCAAACGTTCGGCCGTCCGAAAGGTGCCCCTATTTCATTAAAACCGTCTATCTCCCCCATTTCGGACTCACCACCTCCCCCGAAAACCGTCTGGCAAAAAATTGTCTCTCCACCACCCCCTCCAAATTCCCACTCTCTCTTCCAAAATTGATTGGAAAATTATCCTACACAAAGCACTCTTCTCACCTTAATCACATCTAATTTCTCCCATCCACCATCTCATTTCCTCAAATTCTCACCAATCCTCAATTTTTTCAACAAGAACTAATACCCAAGTAAACCATAAGAAGCCGTGTTATCTACGATAACACGGCCCAAGAAATCGGGTCGAAAAACTAAAGGAAGGCTCCAGATGAGGTCGGGATCACCAGCTAATCCTCAAGTCTCCACCAATCCAATCTTATCAAAATTTATCGATGCCAAGGCATCCGAACGGTATACTTCCCTTTTAAGTAAATCTATAATCGTTCAACGTCCTGCTTCTAATAGTCTATTTGATGAATATAATCTTCCCATTATCAAATCTTGTTTTGAAAAACAAAATTGGGGTCATCTTGTGCATCTTGATTTACCTGTTTATCATGACATGGTGCTTCACGGCCAATCTTCGGTCTACTGCTTGCACTCTAGATGTCTCGTGTTAACTGCACAAATCTTGAGATTTCATCCAACATCATTAACACCATTTTTTAATGTGAAGTCTCAAACCCCAATGATGTCTCCTATTTCCTTTCCTTAGACAAATGGCCCGCTATTGATACACGTTTGGATATCGACGAAGTTAGAGCTATTTTTAACATCCATTTTAAACAGGCTTCGGAAGCCAAAACTACATTGCTCGCTCATGAACTCAATATTCTGTACACTCTTGTCACAAATCTATTATTGCCAATTGACGGGCACCGTACTGAGCCCGAAAAAATGCAACTTTACTTATTTTTTTGTGTTTTCAAGGGTATTCCTCTTGATTTTGGGTATCTCTTTTGCTCCCTATGGGAACTCTTTCTTACTGATACCCGAAGAAACATTCCTTTTGGCAAATTTCTCACCAAAATTTTTGATTTCCTCAACATTCCTTTCAGCGGAAACAAACAATTTCCTCCTTACTTTAACAAATCATACATTGAACGCAAAGGCCTCCGGTTTTTCAATGATCAATGGTTAACTAAGGTGGCGTTTGATATTGAACAGTCACAATCCCATGCTTCCACCTCTGATTTTGCTATTCCTCATTCTCCTACTCCTCAACCACCTCCACTTACATCTGAACCGTCTACATCTGAACCATCTCTCTCACATATCTGTGGACTTCTCACCTCTCTGAGCACTCAAGTCAGTTCATTTCAACGTCGCACAAATCGAAAGTTAAAGCGACTTGAAACTCGTCAAATGATTCTCCGAGGAAGAGGCACTCAGCCTTGGCATGTCTGCTTCGGCTCAGGTTCAATTTGCTAATCTTCAGTCCCAATATCCACTTGAATCATCTTCCGACAGTGATGAACCTGAAGATGGACATACCCGTGAAGACAATGCAGAAACTGCTCAAGGAGCTGCCGATGACGATGACGACGATGATGAGGATGTTGACGACACGTTTGACTTCATTATGCAATGTCGCACCGGAGAGGAGGATGTCTAGTGAAGCCACTAATGAAGATGTTCCATCCAAACGACAAAAGACTGAAAAGCGCTCCAAGAAGCGCAATGACTCACATTAGTTCTTTTCACATTTGTATTTTGTTTTCCGCAGTTCTTTGATTGTTAGAACCGTTCAGCATTTCTTTTTGGTTTTCAGCATTTCTGTGGCTTGGTAGTGTATTTCCTTAACTCTAGCACCATTAAACTTTTCAGTTGGATGTATGAAACTTGTTCCATTTCTGTCAAAATACTTGCATGTTCTAAGGGGGAGTCTTTTTGATTGATGTCAAAAAGGGGAGTAATCTTCTCTATACTATTGTGCTTTGATGATTGATATCCAATTGTGATATATTGCAAATTGATTAGTCATATCCAATTGTTTTTACATAAAGGTTTATCATCATCAAAAAGGGAGAGATTGATGTTTTCCAAACCTTATTTTGATGATGACATAAACACTTAACTCTGTAAAACAAGCTTTTGCAGGAACAGATCTTTCGGACGCACAGAACGGTCTGAACTAGGTCAAAACTCCTCGGACGCATTGCATCGTCCGAACGAACTGGCAAAAAGAATGGGATCCTACTGCTTCTCTTTCAAACACTCAGGACCATTCGAAACCTCTGTTGGACGAAGGAACGGACACATGCACGGACGTCCGAACGAAGCTCTTCAACAAATTGAAAGAAGATCGGACGCTGCCTCGGACTCATTCAATACTTCTCGGACGTCCGAAACCCCAACGGCTATTTTTTGTGCATTTATTATTTAGCAGTTAGGAAGTAGTTGAAACTCGATTCACTATTTATTGCTCTTATAAATAGGTGCTTTAATAACCTAAAAAAATCATCTAATACATTGAATACAAGCCTTAGAAAAGTGTAATTTGAGTGCAAATTGACCATAGTACTTTGTTGTATTAGTGTGCAATTGTGAGTGTAATTCAACTTTGAGTGGAGTGATAATCTTGTATGAAAGTGTGGTTGTAAGTAAGATTCTTGGCTCAACTAAAAGAGTTTTAGTGTGAGCAAGAACTTCCCAACTTTGTAAAGATTATTGGCTCACCAAGTGTGTGAAGCATTCAAGAGATTTGATACTTCAAGCTTGCTAGCTTGGAAGTTTTGATTGTTTAATTTTTCTCTCTTTACTCTACTGTTCTATTGATTTTGTTATATCTGCCTTTAAATTAAAAAGCTCATTAATTCTGAAAATATATTTTTTAAGAAACCTGATTCACCCTCTCTTAGGTTGCTTTGGGACCAACAGCATGCTATAAATTGTTTTTGTTTGATGTTTCTTTTTAGGTCAGAGGAGAGTGCTACCTTTAGGCTGCAAATTTGTGTCTATCAGCTCCAGGAAATTTGGTTCCGCACTACATGCAGGATGGCTATCACCTTAAGAAAAATAACATGGAAGTTCCTCCATAATTCTTTCACGTGACAAGAAAGAGTCATCCATAATTTGGTTGTTACGATGTTTGATGTTCTCGGGTGGATCCAAATCAGCTGGTTTGTTATTGTTAAAGTTTGAATTCACTAGAGACTTAGTCAAGATGACTGTAACCAAATTTTGAACTCCCAAATCTGGGGGCAAAGTCTCCAAAAAGGCTGGTTTCGTCTTTTGACTCCCTTCATCTAAGGGTTAAGCTATTGAAATTATCTCCTCGACTCTTGGAATGGGTGGCTCTTCCACTTGCTTGGTCTTGGCTGGTGGTTCTTCCTCTTGTGGCGGGTAGTTCTCCCTATTGTGGCTGGTGGTTCTCATCAACTCATTGATTCTTTTCTAGTGGTTGGCATGTCCTTCGACAGCTTCATCATTTGTAATCATCGAAGGACCAGCTTCATGATGCTTAACCAGTGTCCAATGAGGCTGAATTTTCTCTTTTTGAATGGTTGTTTGTGGCTAAGGGATCCATTAACTTAGGTTGTGCATTGTCTAGCTTGCAATCTACCGAACCATGGCCAATTTTGTTGAATTTTGTGCAACAACGTGGAAGCTCTTTATAGCTAATTTTTTGCCATTTTTCATTTTCCCTTACCCCTAACCACACACAGGAAAGAAGGGTTGCTAGGAGGTCTATCTCCACGCATAACTTTGTGGCCAAATCCAATTTGAAGGGGACTGAATGTTTGTTGAAGAAAACTGTTGGAAGGCTTTTAAATGTGATCCATATTAAAAACTAATAAAGGTGATGTTGTAATATTAGATTAAGGAACAAGAAAGGTATTCTAATCTAAGTACATTTAGAAAAGATAATGAGATCTAATAACTCATGATAAGAATGTAAATTTCATTTTATTAGGCTAGATTAAGAACAGGCCATGGGCAAGACCTATACATAAAAGATTTAGAACTAAAAAAAATGATCTAATCGTATTTGAAAAATACAGAGAAATGAGGCCAATTATAATTTTCTTAATGGTAAGCAGGAAGTTGTAATCATACGATATTGTGAACTAAGACGTGTGACTAATCGTACCATATTATGAAGTGAAAAAGAATATCATATAAGATTAAGAACTAATAAAGATAATGCAGTCATATTATTAGATTAAGATATATAAAAGGAGATCTAATCAAAGTACATTTAAAAACATAATGTGATGTAGTAACTTATGATAAGAACATAAAATATGATTTAATTAGACAAGATTAAAAACTAAGTGCGATAACTATACACAAAAGACTTAGAACCAAAGGGTGATTTAATCGTATTAAAAAACAAAAAATAAATGAGGCCAATTATACTTGCTTATTGATGAAGGAAGAAGTTTGAATCATACGATATTAAGAACTAAGAAATTGGACTAATTAATTAAGGAGATTCCACAATATTAGATCATGATACCTTATTCTAATGCACAATTCTGTAATCTTATAAGAGCTTATCTGATTAAATAGTTGAATGCACCTCAACTATTTTTGATTATTAAAACAAATCTTACAAGATTAAGAATTAATCAAGGACATCTAGTCATATTAGACTAAAAAATAATGGAGGAGTTCTAATCAAAGCACATTAGAAACATAATGTCATCTAATAACTCATAATAAGAATGTATAATGTGATTTAATTAAACAAGATTAAGAATCAAGAGTGACTTCTATTTATAATGATTTAGCACTATCAGTGATCTAATCGTATTTCAGGAAGAACTGAGAAATGAGGACAATTTTACTTGCTTAATGACTAATGAAGATGTTGTAATTGTCCGATATCCAGAACTAAGAAACTAGGCTAATCGTGCTATATTGTGAACCGCAACAAAAGATCTCTTCATGCAATATTAAAAGCTAATAAAGGAGATTTAGTTGTATTAGATTAAGAAATAGAGGAAAGGAGTTCTTATAAAATACTTTTAGAAAAGATAATGAGATCTAATAGCTCAAGATAAGAACATAAAATGTGATTTAATTAGACTAGATTAAGAGCCATTTGTGGGACCTAATTGTATTCGAAAAAGAACTAAGAAATGTGCCCAATTATACTTGCGTATTGGCTAAGAAGTAGTTGTAATCGATATTGAGAAGTAAGAAAGGCAACTAATCTTGCACTTTATGACCATAAATAAAGATCTAATCATACAAGATTAAAAACCCATAAATTGATCTAATCAAATTAAGTCAAGAAATATGAAAGCTGTTGTAATCAAAGTACATTAAGAAAAGGTAATGGGATCAAATATCTTATGATATGATCATGAAATTTGATTTTATTAGACTAGATTAAAAAGAATTTGAACTAAAAGATAATCTAATCATATTTGAAAAAGAATAGGGACAATTATACTTGATTAATAACTAAGGAAGAAGTGTCAAAGTATGATATTGAGAACATATGAATGGGGAAAAATCGTGCCATATTAGATCCAAAAAAAGTGATCTAATCAAACAAGATTGAAAACAAATAAAGGAGATCAATTCGTCTTGGATTAAGAAAAATGAATAGAGTTTAGATCAAAGTAAATTTAGTAAGGGTAATGAGATCAAATAATAAATTTAGAAAGGGTAATGACACCAAATAACATAAAATTTGATATAGATTAAGATCCAAGAAAATGTTCTATTTATTAAAGATTTAAAACTAAAAAAATCATTGAATCATTTTTGGGAAAAAAAAGAGAAATGAGCCCGATTATAGTTGCTTAATGGTTAAGAAAGAAGTTAAAATCATGTATGATGTGGATAACAGAGAAAACGGACTAATTGTACTATATTGTGAACCACAAACAAAGATGTAGTGATAAATGTTTAAGAACCAATAAAAGGGATCTTGCTGTATTAGACTAACGAATACGATTGGAGTTTGAATCAAATTGCATTGAGAAAAGATTACGAGATTTTCAAGCTAATAACTCATGATAAGAACATAAAATGTGATTTAGTTGGACTTGATTGTGAACCATTAGCATGACCTATTAATAAAAAATTTTAAACTAATAGATGGTCTAATCATAAATTGGAAAAAAGGAAGAAATGAGGCCAATTATACTTCGTTAATTACTAAGCAAGAAGTTGTTATCGTACAGTATTGAGAACTAAGAAAGGGAAATAATCGTACTATATTATGAGCCATAATAGGATATTTAATCTTTTTTTCTAAGGCAAACACGCAACCAAGTGTAATTTTTTACCACTTGCTGGGGAATCAGCCAGCTTGATGTCTTTCATGCAGTAAGGGACTTCTTAAAAGGAGAAAAATTGCCAGGAACCTTCACAAGTACCCTTATTGCTTTAATTCCAAAGTCAACCAATCCATCATCTTTTAATGAGTATATACCCATTAGTTTGTGTATCTTTTTTCAACAAGTTTGCACAAAAGTTTTGGCTAATAGACTTTCTACCTTATTGGCATAGATTATCTCTTATCTCTCTTGAACAAGTTGCTTATGTGCATGGGAGGGAAATAGCGGACAACATTCCAGTAGTCCAAGAGATTATTGATTTCATTGATTGGAAAACTCGGGGAAGTAACATGCTGATCATAATCTCTTGATCTAACCAAGTATTTTGATAGGCTTTCTTGGTCTTTCCTCTATGCAACATTGAGGAAACTTGGTTTTGCAAGTGCATGGATTTCTTTAATAAAGAACATCTTATAGAAGTGCTGATTTTCCATCCTCATTAATGGTACACAAAAGGGGTTCCTCAAATCCTCAAGACAGTTTGACAAGGAGACCTCTATCAAAGCTTCTCTTTATAATAATGTAAGAAACTGATCAATAGAGGACTAAAAAACTAGTTTCAATTGAAGGATCTCAAACTTTGCCTTATCGAGATAAATAGCAATATCCCATTTAGCATTTGCAAATGATATTGTTATTTTCACAAAAGGAGAACTCAAATCTATCAAAAATCTCATGGCATTTAGCTCTCTCATTTCAAAGCCTCATCGGGATAGCTTTTTGGCAAGTCCAAAAGCTCTTTCTATTTATCTAACAATGCATCATTACCCTAAATTAGAATGCTCCAAAACAAAACAGGTTTTGTGAAGAAATCCCTCCATTTTCTCTATTTGGGATGTCAGAAAGCAAAGAAACAGAAGGTGCTTTTCCATCCAATAATTGAGAAAGTAGATTCAAGAATTCATGGTTGGAAAACTCAATTTCTATCCCCCGGGGGTAGGCTAATTCTCAGTAAAAGTATTCTTAGTAGTAGTTGGCAGTTATGTCCCCGCCAAAAACAGTCCTCAAGGAGTTGGAGAGGCAATTTAATAACTTTCTTTGGGGTGCCTCGGAAACTAATCAGAAGCATCATTGGATTTCTTGGGCCAAAATTTTCCAGCCAACAACATCAAATGGCCTAGGAATTTCATCCCTTTTAGAGGCCATGCATGGTTTAAGCCTCAAATTATGGTGGAAATTTTGAAAAGGAAGGCTCATTCACCTTGGAGTAAATTCCTCCAAGGGAGATACCTTAGAGGCCATCATCATCCTTGTATGGTAAATGAGTCATCGAGGGACTCTTCTGCATTGAAAAATGATGTTAAGAGCCCGACATGATGCTAAACAGAATATCTTTTGATAAGGAATGCATGTTGTTCCTTCTGGTTTGAACCTTGGATGGAACAAGTGTTGTTATGGCACAAGGTGGAACAAATTTATGATTATTCACTCATGTTGGCACAAGCGTGGAATTCCAATGGTTGGGATCTTTCTTCTTTAGATGGAAGATATTCCAATGAAGAACTAACACGCATTGGTGAAACTCTTAAAAACAAAGTGCTTTTCCTAACAGGAGAACCAGACGAAATTGTATGGACACTAGCACCTAAGGGTGCTTTCTCAGTCTCCTTTCCATTTGTACCAAAAGTAACAGTCTTCTCAAGACAAATGACATGGGATGGGAGACTTCAGCTGAAAATTTCAGTTTTCATGTAGAGAAGAATACTATTGAACAAGAGTCTAGCTTTTGATGATGTACTCTCTAAGATTGGAATCTCTTCGGCTTCCAAATGCTGTTTTTGCAACATTGAGAAGTCATGTGATCATTTATTTGGAGAGTGCGAATTCACAAAGAAAATTTGGTTATCTTTTCAAGCATGGCTGGAAGTGTCGTTTCTTCCCACAACTTCCATATTACAAAAACTCAATTCATGCGGATGGGCATTTTCCCTCTCGGCAATGGTTGGGTCTCCTCATAAAATTGTCCCAAGTATCATTTGCTAGTTGGTGTGGAAAGTGAGAAACGAGGCAATTTTTGAAGGAGTGGTAACCAATGCTCAATGAATCATTATGTCTCGCATGTGCATAGTTGAAAAATATTTCCTCTATTCATCTTTTCACAAGACAAGAAATGTGGTGGCTGATGATCTTCTATTCTCAAGAGGAATTTGCCATCACTTGATCCAAACTAAGCCACGAAAAGCTATTGCTATTCAATGGACTGCCAATTATCTCTGGCACTTTGAAGTTGAATGTTGATAAGGCTTTAGAAGGTAATCCAGGCTTGGTATCTCATAACTTAGCTATCAATGACCTCATTTTATTTCCTTTTTTCCTTTAGGGGAACTTTTAAACCATATCTTTCTAAGTTACCTAAGGGAGTATAAATATCACGTCAAGAATTATGGTCATGTGATGATGCGTTTGTCATTGCACTGAAATAATAGGCACAAGAAAAAATGTCTTATGCTTGTATCATAATAAGTTGCTTTGTTTATCATAGGCAGCATGATACTAGTCCTACCCAATATGCTATATTGGATTATGTATTGGGTAACTTCTGGTTGACAAAAGTCTTTTATGGAGGTCCTTTACTGGTGAGATTCTTAGATACAATGAAGAAAATGTCAATTGTGTTAAAAGTCTGTCAGTGAAATTAAGCAAAAAATAAAATATTATAACACATTGATATCTTCGATTCTAGAGAGTGAAAATGTGAAAAATTGTTGAATTATATTATATCTTCTATAAGATATTGCAATTTACATAGGTTAAAACAAATATTAAAAGTGTAAGATACTAAGAGGCATAGAAAAATCAAAATTTTTTAATGAAAATATATTTTGATATAATACCTTTAAAGAAAAATTTTCAATAGAAAATAAATCCAATTGAGAATTGTTCTACTGCTATAATTAACTATTTAAATTTGACATAATATAAAATGAAATCAAAAAAATTAAAAAAGTAACCAAGAAATATATTAAAATAGATTATATTGAAATATTATGAAGTTTATTTTTGTTTATTTTTAAATAATTAGCACATTACTATCAAAATTTAAATACATAAAAAAGACAAATCTAGTACCAATGGTATTTTAGATCACTAACTAGATTACTTAATGATAATGTGTATTAATAATATATGAATAATGTTAATAGGGGGTAAAGTATATATTTTTATAGTTTAAGAGATAAAGTATAATTACCCCTAGTTCAGGGGGCAAAGTGTTATTAACCCCTTAGAAAGAATGTCGGACGATGTGTTGAGTTGCTTACCATACCGAAAAATAGTAGCGCCCGGGGAATAACTTTTTTTAAGGGGTGTAAGGTTTTAACAACCATTTATTCCTTTTAAAATAATTCTTTTCCTGAGAATGAATGGCTTATATATTTTCTATATATTTGTCAAGTCTAAAATTCCAATCGTGCATTTTTTGCATTTTACTGTCCGTTTGGTTCCATATAAAATGTTTTTCTAGAAGAAAATATTTTTTTTGCAAAATATTTTGCAGGGAAAAAAAAATATTTTCACATATTTTTTGGTGTTTGGTTGACAAAATTAAAATATTTTAAAATATAATTTTGGACCTTTTTTTATCTTTAATTTTATGACTATAAGTCAAAAGGACTTATAACTAATGTAATAACTACTTATAAGTAATTGTGGTCAATAAAAATTTATTTTTATTCAAAATTAAATAATAATATAATATAATGGTTGATAGTTATATTTCAATCCTTTTTTCTTCAAAACAACATTTTCTTGTGCCAACATATTAATTTCATGCATAAGTTTTGAGTTAGCACTCAATAAAGCATTAATCTTGATTTTTAACTCTTTGTTCCTAGCATATGATTCTTTCAAATATTCATGCATTTTAAAAATAAATGATTCAATATCATCATCATTATCATCATAAGCATCATCACAAGAATCATAACTAGAAGGTACCTCATTATTTCCAAAGCCCATGAAAGCCATTTGAGTTGCCTCATGTTGCAAATCAACTTCTCCATCCGAATTGAAATTATCCCATGTGATTTGGAAGTTGTTGAAGTAAGGCTTTCTTCTTCTTGGATGGACATTCATTTGCAAAATGTCCCACTTGGCCAATCTTGAAGCATCTATCATTTTGAGAAGCTTTTAATGTTATGCTTCTATTGATCCTTGCTTCTTCCTCATCTTGTACCTTGTATTTCAACTTAAATACAAAGGAGGTTAGTGAATTAATTAAATATTTAGTAGGCACAGAATTTAAATTTATTAGATTCTTCTATGACAATGGATTTAGGTTCCCATTCCTTGGGTAAGGCATTCAAAAACTTTCTATTCTTTTCCTCCAAAGAATACTCTTTACCATATCCTTCCAAATCCTTTATAATATCATTGAACCTACAATACATCTTGTCAATATACTCATGAGATTCCATTTTGAAGGACTCATATTTAGCCACAAGAAGTGACTTCTTTTGCTCTCTTATATCTTCGCTTCCTTCATTGATTTCTGCCAATTTGTCCCATATCTCCTTGGCCGATTCACAACCTTTAACTTTAGCAAACTTATCTACATCCAAAGTATTATACAAAATATTCATGACTTTAACATTTAAAGATAAATTTACTTTATTTTGTGTATTTAACTCATGTCTACTCTTAGGCCTTCATTTATGTGTATTTAGATCAAGAATACTAGCTTGTAAATGACCTTGACAAATAATATACCATAAATCAATATCAAGAGATTGAATAAAGATTTTCATTCTTAGAGATCCCTCGAACAAATAAAATTAATGCTATAAACATGGGAGGTCTAGTAATGGAATGCACCTCTAAAAATAAAGTATTATTGGTTGCCATAATGATCTTTAGTCAAAGGTGTTTAAACCAAAACAAGAAGAGACCAAGCGCGGATATCAATTGTTGGCCCTAAAAACAACCTAAGAGGGGGAGGGGGGGTAAATTAGGTTGTCTCAAAAAACAAACCATTTGAAGTGCTTAATAACAATTCAAACTTATAAGCAACAAATAAACACTTAAGCACAAACAATCAAAGATAAATATTTATCAATTGAAGCATCAAAGAACAAATGTAAAGATTGAGATAGAAAATATCAAATCAAACTCCCAAACTTCTCAAGTTTGGAGTATATTCACTAGTAGTGCCTCTTCAAAGAAGGTGAGTCAATAACCCTTTTGTACACAAAGTAGGATCACTCTTGCACCAACTAAATCCCTCTAGTTGAGCCAAAGGGTTTTACACCACAACCTCACTTTTGTACCACTTGTTATCCCTTCACTCTTTTACTTGAAGATCACTCACTAGTCTACTCTTGTTCACACTAATTCCATCTAGTTGAGCCAAGAGAACTATTCTACTCAAACCAATACAACCCACTCTATTCTAGCCTATTTCTCCCCAAATAGCTAATACAAGTGTTCATATTGAATGTAGTAGTTCTATTCTCTATTTGCAGACACGGGGTTATTTATAGATACCTAAAATTTGCCTCCAATAATTCTCTAACAGCTATTTTCTGTTTATTGGAAAACTAGCTGTTAGCTCGCTCGGACGGCCGATGTTGTATTTATGCATCCAAACGAACTAGCCGTTGGACAGTTCGAACGTCCGATGCATAGCTTCTGTGTCCGAAGAGGCGTCAAATAACTTTATGAACAGTTCTTCAGATGGTTGTATGCGTCCTATAACTTTGACAGAAACGTCTTCATTTTGAGTCCGTTTCTTTAGATGGTCTTGTGCGTCCTATCCCACAGCTTCTAGTTCGGATGGTGATCATGTGTGTTCGAGATCCTTTCTATCAGACGCTATTCTTCTTTCGAGCCTACTTTAGCTTCTCTGTTTTGGACAATTACCATCGTCCGAAGTGTTTTGCTTTTGGACAATCATCCGCATCCTTGGAGTCTTCTAGTTGTTTGCTAGATTGTGTTCAGATGATCATTTACGTTTGAATCTCCCTATTTTTTTGCATACTTGTTTCAACCCGTTAGTATGATTTGGTCATCCTCAAAACATGATTATCACAAATGGGGTCCAACAGCAATATACTCAGCTTCCACCGTAGACAAAGAAATATAACTTTGTTCCTTACTAAACCAAGACACCATGCAATTACCCAAAAAATGACACATACCACTGGTACTTTTTCTATCAATTTTACAACCAGCAAAGTTAGCATCCAAATAACTAATTAAATCGAAACTAGTAGATTTAGGATAAACCATAGTTCAAAGTCTTTTTTAAGTATCTGAAAATTCTCTTAACTGCAATTAGGTGTGATTCCCTAGGAGATGATTGGAATCTAGCACATAAACACATAGCAAACATAATATCCAGTCTACTCCCAGTTAAATATAGTAGGCTCCCAATCATAACTCTATAGTGTTTTTCATCAACACTATTACCTTCTTCATCCTTGTCGACCATGGTTGAGGTGTACATTGGTGTTCAAACACAAAACAATACTCCATTCCAGATCGGTTGAGCAACTCTTTTGTGTACGTGATTTGTGTGATAAATGTTCCCTACTTTGTTTGGTGAATTTGAAGTCTAAGGAAGAATTGTAACCCTCCCATAATACTTATCTCAAATTCCTTTTGCATCAAACATGGAAATTCATTGCACAAACTTTTATTAGTGGTTCAAAAAATAATATCATCAACATAAATTTGAACAGCTAACAAATCTATTGTGACTATATTTGGTAAAAAGAGTAGTATCAATAAGAGATTTGTTTGACAACGGTTTTAAAAGAAAAATTACTTACTCCTTCATACCAAGCTCCCTAGGAGCTTGTTTCAAACCATATGAGTACCTTTGATAAATTAAAAACATGATTTGGAAATTCTTTATTTTCAAAACTTGGAGGTTGTTGAACAAAAATTTATCGATCAATAAAACCATTTAAAAATGCACTTTTCACGTCCATTTGTGTATAATTTTAAAATTTTCTTGCTTCACGCATATGCAAGAAACATACGAATGGATTCTAATTGAGCAACGAGTGCGAAAGTCTCATCATAGTCAATTCCTTTTTCTTTTGCATAATCTTTCGCAACTAGTTTGGCTTTATTTCTTACAATTTCACCTTTATCATTTAGTTTATTTCTAAAAACCTATTTTGTTCCAATTAATGGATGATCTATCAACTAAAGTCCACACATGATTTTTATCGAATTGACTAAATTCTTCTTCCATGGTAAGAATCCTAGATTCATCTTTTAAAGAATCATCCATACGCTTAGGTTCAATATGAGAAAGTAAGGAACAATTACTATTTAAAGTTTTATAAGAAAGCGAGTTTTTACCCTATTGGATGGATTACCTATGATTAGTTCTTAGGATGACTCGAAAGAAATATCCATGCTTTTGAAAGATCTTTTGAAGAATCTTCTTTCCTTTCTCCTTCTGCATCCAAATGATGCATGTTGTCCTCATTACTTTCCTTGGTTTCTTGATGTTCCTCTTGAATAGTGAGCTTTTCAAGTTTCTTTTGCACACCTACATCTTCATCTTCACAAACATCTCTTGAAGTAACATCATTAGAGTCATCAAAAGTAATGTGTACAACTTCTTCAATTAGAGTTCTTCTATTGTATACTTAGTATACTTTCTTGTCACTAGAATTTCCCAAGAAAATTCTTTAATCCGATTTCTAGTTAAAAAAACATTCATGGCATTAGCATTCAAAGTCAAATTGGCGTTATCTTGTGGGATTAGTTCATCTCTTATTTTTTTCTCTTCTTCTGTTAGCGTGATCCTCCATAATGGTGGTTTCAAAAGGAACTTCATTAACTGACATACCACAAATCAATAGCAATAGATTGCAAAAAGATTTTCATTCATTCTTTCCAACTAATAAAATTCACCTCATTAAACATAGGTGGTCTATTGATAGATTGACCTTCAAGAAAAAAAGCGTTATTAGTTTCCATAGAGATCTTTAGTCAAATGCAATTAAAGCAAAAGAAAGAGACCAAGGTCTAATACCAATTGTTGCCCAAAAGCAACTTAAGAGGGGGTGAATTAGGTTGTAAAATTTAATTGCCACTTTTGATCAATAAAAACTCAAATAAGATGGATGTAATGCAATTAATGATCAAAGTAATAAATTCACATATAAGACTAAATAAAAGACATGTAATGAGATTTAGAAGCTATTAAACCAATTCCCAAGCTTTACAAGCTTGGAGTACAATTCTACTACTTTGTGCCTCTTCAATCTAGGTGAGACAATAATCCTTTGTGCACCAAGTAGGATCAGTCTTGCTCACACTAATTACCTTGAGTTGAGCCAAGACGTTTTACATACAACCTTACTTTTGTACAATAATTAGCTTTCCACTATTTACACTTGAAGTCCACTCACTTTTACAGTTTGTAATTCCACTAATACGACACTATTGAGAGCCAATTTTTATAAGAGAGTGGGTTGTATTGGATCTGTCTCTTAATGTGGAAGTTATTCTTCATAAATTCATATTGGTTACTATTTATAGATGAAGTAAAAAAGCTTCCAACCACCGCCTAACAACTAAATAACAAATGCTGAGAAATTAGCTGTTATAGGATTTCGATGTCCAAAATTTTTTTTATACGTTCGATGAATTGTCCGATCATCATAAACACAGAGATTGAGATCTACATTCAGACAGTGAGGTTGCATTTGTTCGTTTGTCTGAAGTTGATTATTTGTTAAGTTAGATCCTCGAACAGTGCTGTGCGACCGGAAAGCTTAATACTATACAAATGTTGATCTTCCTTTGGACAATCAGGTGTGTCTGATTCAGATGATGTTAAGCATTAAAATCAGCCCTTTCTTCCTATGTAACCATTCGGATGATGTATTACACACGTGACATTCTGTTTGGAAGAATTCTAGCGTCCGAGAAAATTGGTCCCGTTCAGACTCCCTTTTGCATTCAAGGCTTCTCTTTTTCAGACGATATACAGCGTCTGAAAAACCCTGTTATGTTAAAGTCTACAAAACTCCTACACAACTCAATTACAATCTATTAGATTGTATTTGTCATCATCAAAACCAAAATTGTAGGTCAATAAATTTCTAGTTCTTTTTCGATTATGGTTAAATTTTTCTTTTGTTCCAAATGATTTATGAATTCAGCTTCTTTTTATTCGGAAACTATTATAATTAAATAGCATTTTATGTTCTTATCATGTGTTATTTGATCCCATTCTCTTTCTAAATACACTTTGATTTGAACTCTTTTCTTTCTTCTTAATCTAAAACAAGCAGATTCTTTTACTTAGTGCTTAATCATACACGATTAGATCTCTTTTTGTGTTTGTCGACAAAGTATTAGTACTAATCTACTTCCTTAATCCTTAATATCATACGATTGCAACAAGTTTCTTTGTTCTTAAGCAAGTAAAATTGGTTTCATTTATCAGCTCATTTTTTATCTTTTTTTAGTTCTCAATATTTTATTAATTGGTCTCACTGTTGGTTCCCAATCTGATATAGTTAAATCATGTTTTACGTTCTAATCATGTGTAATTAGATCTCATTATTTTTTCTTGATGTACTTTTATTAGACCTTCTTTCATTTTCATAATCTAATATGATTAGATTGTTAGATCTTAATATTCTATGATTAGATCCCCATTCGTGGTGATTAAGAAAGTTTGATCTGTCATCTTTCGTAGTTTCTGATATCATAAAAATACAACTTGTTTCTCAGTTCTTAAGCAAGTGTCATTGGCCCCATTTCTTAGTTCTTTTAAGAGACAGAAATGGGGCACTTACAGTTGCTTAGGGACAAAAAAACATGTTTAATCATATGTTATTAAGAATTGGGAAAGAGGTATAATCTTAATTATTACGTGTTACTTGATTCCATTATCTTTTCTAAATGCAATTTGATTCGAACTTCTTTCTTACTTCTGAATCTAATATGAATAGATCTTTTTACTTTGCTCTTGTTCTTCCATGATCTGAATGCTTTTTGCGTTTCTCGTCAAATTAAGATTATACCTCTTTCCCAATTCTTAATAACATATGATTAAACATGTTTTTTTGTCCCTAAGCAACTGTAAGTGCCCCATTTCCTAGTACAGTTTGAACTTTTTGCAGTTCCAAATCATTATGAATTCATATCTTTTTGATTAAGAATTTTGTATGATTAAAGCTGCTTCTGTTTCTTCGATCCTAAGCAAGTGTAATTTGTTGAATCATGTACGATTAGATATTTTTAATTAGTTCTTGATCTTGTATGATTAGATCTCCTTTTGTTGTTCTCAACAAAGAATGATTAGTCCTCTTTCTTAGTTCTTGATATCCACATCATGTTTTTTCATTCCTAAGAAAGTGTAATTTGGAGACCTCATTTTCACTTCTTTTTCAATTACAGTTCAATCTTTCTTTAGATCCAAAGATCTATGAATTTGATTTCCTTTTCGTTCTCATTCTAAAATAATTAAATCATATTTCATGTTCTTACCATTTGTTACTTGATCTCATTATCTTTCTAAATACACTTTGATTCGAACTCCTTTCTTACTTCTAAATCTAATACAAAAGAAATCCTCTTAATTAGTTCTTTATCTCGTAGGATTAGATATATTTTTGGGGTTTTCAACAAAGTATTATTAATCCAATTTCTTAGTTCTTGACATCGTATGATTGCAACATGTTTCTTAGTTTTCATCTAAGTGTAATTGATTCCATTTTTCAGTTCATTTTCGAGCACAATTCCATGAATTTAAGGTACTCAGTCTATCTTTTATTAATTGGCCTAGAAGTTCCTAATCTAATACAGTAAATAAGATAATAAAATCTAATTGTGTAATTAGATTATTATCTTTTCCTGATGTATACTTTTATTCGACCATATTTCATTTTCATCATCTAATATGACTACATTATTGGATCTTAATCTTGTGCAATTAGATCTCTATTTGTGGTTATTAACAAAGTATTATTAGTCATCTTTCTTTTATTTTGATATCATATGATTACAATTTGTTTCTTAGTTCTTAAGCAAGTGTCATTGGCCCCATTTCTCTATTCTTTTTCGAGCACAAATTGATCTTTCTTTATTTCTGAGCCATTTTTTGGTGTCTAATCTAGTATAATTAAATCGCATTTTACGTCATTATCATGTGTTATTTGATTTCATTATTTATATCTACTTAATTTATTCTTGTTCTTGTATGATTGTATCTCCTTTAGCGGTTCTCAACAAAGTAAGATGAGTCCTCTTTCCTAATTTATGAATTCATCTCATTTTCGGTTCCTAATCTTGTATGATTAGAGATCCCTTTTGTTACTTCATTCCTAAGCAAGTGTAATTTGCTTAATCTTGTGTGGTTATATCTTTTTACACAGTTTTTGATCTTGTACGATTAGATCTCTTTCCGTTGTTCTCAACAAAGAACTATCAGTCCTCTTTCTTAGTACTTAATATCACATGATTACAACATGTTTCTTCATTCCTAAGCAAGTGTACTTTGCCTCATTTTGAGTTCTTTTTTGTTTACGATTAAATCTTTATTTAGCTCCAAATTATTTAAGAATTTGACTTCCTTTTCATACTGAATCTATTATAACTAAATCGCGCTTTACATTCTTATCCTCTGTTATTTGATCTCATTATAAATACACTTTGATTCAAAATCCTTTCTTACTTCTTAATCTAACACAAAGAGATCTTCTTAATTATTTCCTAATCTTTCATGATTAGATCTCTTTTCGAGGTTCTCAACTATGTTTGATTAATCCTCTTTCTAAGTTCCTAATATCGTACAATTGTAGCATGTTTCTTAGTTCTTAAGCAAGTGTAATTGGTTCCATTCTCCGTTCACTTTCAATTTGATATTTTTCATACTTCTGAATCTTTTAGAAATTGGTCTCACTCTTTGTTCCTAGTCTAATACAATCAATTCACGTTTTACATTCTAATTTGATGTTACTTTTATTTGATCTTCTTTAATTTTCATAATCTAATATGACTAGATTACTGGTACTTAATCTTGTAGGATTAGATCTCTATTTGTGGTTATAAAGAATGTATGATTAGTTCTCTTTCTTAGTTGTTTTAATCGTACGATTACAATTTGTTCCTTTGTTAAGATCTGTCTCTTATACACATCTTAGATGTGTAAAACGAGACACAGTTAGATTTTCTAGACCTGTTCTCATAATTGGATCTAGAATTGCCCTCTTTTTCAGTTCCCAATCTAGGATAATTAAATAGCATTTTACGTCCTTATCATGTGTAGACTATTTAATCTCATTATCTTTTCTAAAGGCAATTTGATTCGAAACTCCTTTCTTACTTCTTAATCTAATATGAATAGATCTTCTTAATTTCTTCTTCTTCTTGAACAATTAGATCTCCTTTGGTAGTTCTCAACAAAGTAAGATTAGTCCTTTTTCCTAGTTCTTAATATCGTATGATTAAAACATGTTTCTTCGTCCCTAAGAAAGTTTAATTGGTCCCACTTCTCAGTTCCTTTTCGAGTACGGCTCGATCTCTCTGTAGTTCTAAGAATTCTTTATAAATTTGTCTCTTTTTGGTTTCCTAATCTTTTAAGGATATAGCTCCTTTTGCCTCTTGGTTCAAAAGTAAGTGTAACTTGCTTAATCTTGTGTGATTAGATTTTATTAATTAGATCTTGATCTTGTACGATTAGATCTCTTTCTATTATTCTCAACAGACAATGATTTGTCTAGTTTCTTAGTTCCAGATATCACACGATTACAACATGTTTTTTTGTTCCTAAACTGAAAGTGTAATGTGCCCCATTTTCTTTTCTTTTTTTCGATTATGGTTCAATCTTTCTTTAGCTTCGAAATATTTATGAATTTGATTCTTTATTCATTCCAAATCTATTATAATTTCTATTGCGTTTTATGTTCTTGTCTATTTTGTCTTAATATTGTCAAAATACACTTTGATGCAAACTCCTTCCTTATTTTTTAATCTACACGTTGTAGAGATCTTCTCAATTGGTTCTTAGTCTTGTATGATTAGATCGCCTTTTGTGGTTCTAAACAAAGTATGATTAATCCACTTTCTGAGTTCTTAATATTTTATGATTGCAACATGTTTCTTACTTCTTAAGCAAGTGTAATTAGTTCCATTTCTCAGTTCCTTATCAAGTACAATTTGATCTTTCTTCTAGTTCTCTCTCTTTTACTAATTGGTCTCACTCTTGGTTTCTAATCTAATATAGTTAAATTACATTTTACGTCTTAATCATGTGTAATTAGATCTTATTATCTTTTCTTAGCAATGTATTTTTATTTGACCTTTTTCCTTATTTCATAATCTAATACGACTAGATGAATGGTTCTTAATCTTATATGATTAGATATCCAATGGTTATTATTAAGAAAGTATGATTAATCCTCTTTCTTAATTTTTGATATCGTTTGATTACAATTTGTTCCTTAGTACTTATGCAAGTGTAATTGGCCACATTTATCAATTCTTTTTCGAACAATTTGATCTTTCTTTAGTTGTAAATTATTTAGGAATTGGCCTATTTTCCGGTTCTGGATCTAGTATAAATATATAGCATTTTACGTCCTTGTCATGTGATATTTTATCTCATTATCATTTCGAAATGCAATTTTCTTGAACCCTTTTAAAAGTACTTCGAATAAATTAAGAAAATGATTTGTAATTTATTCTTGTTCTTGTACGATTAGATCTGTCTTTTACAGTCTTGAGTCAAAGTAAGATTACATGTTCTTTTCCGGTTCCTTGTTCCTTTTCAAGTATGGATTGATCTTTCTATAGTTCTAAATTGTTCATGAATTTGTCTCTTTTTCTATTTGTGATCTTGTATGATTAGATCTTCTTAATTAGTTCTTGATCTTGTATGATTAGATCTCCTTCTGTTGTTCTCAACAAAGAATGATTACTCCTCATTCTTAGTTCTTAATTAGAAACGAATAACCAACAAGTGCTCTAATCATGCAACATTAAGAAGTGTAATTAGACACATTCACAAAGAATTTAAGAACTACAGAGAGATCGAGCCGTACTCGATACACAACTGAGACTGTGTATTAGGAACTTCAAGATTCAGAATCCATTACAATTAAATCATAGATATGTTCTTATCAGTGTACATTTGATCCCTTTATCATTCTAAACACACTTTGATTTGTACTCTTTCTTACTTCTTATAAATAATGAAGAGATCCTCTTAATTAGTTCTAATGTTGCAAGATTAGATCTCTTTTTGAGGTTTTTAATCTTCAATATTATTAATCCACTTTCTTAGTACACTTAATCGAAGGATTGCATTAGACATGTTTCTTAGTTCTTAAACAAGTGTAATTGGTACCATTTCTCGGTTCATTTTTTAGCACAATTCGATTCCTTTTTAGTTCTTAGTTCATTTTTTAGCACAATTCGATCTTTTTTTTTAGTTCTCAATCTTTTACTAATTGGTCTCACTTTTGGTTCCTAATCTAATACAGTTAAATTGCATTTTACATTCTAATCATGTAATCAGATCTCAATTTTTTTTTCTTGATGTACTTTTATTTGACCTTCTTTCATTTTCATAATCTAATACGACCAGGTTATTAGTTCTTAATCTTGTATGATTAGATCTCCGTTTGGGGATATTAACAACATATGATTAGTCCTCTTTCTTTGTTTTTGATATCATATGATTACAACTTGTTTCTTAGTTCTTAAGAAAGTGCCATTGGCCCCATTTCTTAGTACTTTTTCAAACACAGAACAATCTTTCTTTGATTCTAAATTATTTATGAATTGACCTCTTTTAGGGCTCTCGATCTAGTATAGCATTAAATACTCGTTTAGATCCTTATTAGGTGTTATTTGATCCCATTATCTTGTCTACATGCAATTTTATTCGAACTGCTTTCTTACTTCTTAATCTAACACAGTTAGATATTCTTACTTTGTTTTTGTTCTTCTACAATTTGATCTCCTTTTGTGGTTTGCATCAAAGTAATATACATCTCTTTCCTAGTTCTTAATATCATATGATTAAAACATATTTCTTCGTCCCTAAGAAACTGTAATTGGCCCCATTTCTCAAGAACTTTTCAAGCAAGTAAAGAACTTTCTATAATTCTAAATCATTTTTGAATTCGTCTCTTTTTTGGTTCCTAATCATGTCTCATTATAGCTCTTTTTTTTTTTTTTCCTTTGTTCCTATGCAAATGTAGTTTGCTTAATCTTGTATGATTACATCTTCTAAATTAGTTCTTGATCTTGTACGATTAGATCACCTTCTGTTGTTCTCAACAAAGAATGATTAGTCCTCTTTTTTAGTTCTTAATACACACCAAATGTTACAACATGTTTCTTCGTTCCTAAGCATGCGTAATTTGCCTTATTTTAAGTTCTTTTTCTGTTACGTTTCAATCTTCCCTTAGTTCCAAATTATTTATGAGCTTGATATATTTTTTGTTCCAAATCTAATATAGTTAGAATTGCATTATAGATGTTCTGACCATGTGTTATTTGATCTCGTTATCTTTCTAAATTCACTTTGATTCAAATGTCTTTCTTACTTCTTAATCTAATACAAAGAGATCATTTTAATTAGTTTTTAATCATGCAAGATTATATCTCCTTTTGGGGTTCCTAACAAACTATAATTGGTCCCCTTTCTTAGTTCTTAATATTGTACGACGGCAACAAATTTCTTAGTTCTTGAGCAAGTGTAATTGGTTCCATTTCTCAGTTCATTTTCGAGTACAATTTGATCCTTTTTTTTTAGTTCCATATCTTTTATTAATTGGTCTGACACTTTGTTCATAATCTAATACAGTTAAATTTCATTTTACGTCCTAATCTACTGTGTAATTAGATCTCAATATCTTTTCTTAATGTACTTTTATTTGACCTTCTTTCTTATTTCATTAACTGATACGACTAGATTATTGGTTCTTAATCTTGTATGTTTAGATCTCCATTTGTGGTTATTAATAAAGTATAATTAGTCATCTTTCTCAGTTTTTGATATTACACGAATACAACGTGTTTCTTAGTTGTTAAGTATGCGTAATTCGCCCCATTTATCATTTCTTTTTTGAATACAGTTCAATCTTTCTTTAGTTCTAAATTATTTAGGAATTGGTCCTTTTTCTGATTCTTGATCGAGTATAATTAAACAACATTTTACGTCCATATCATGTGTTATTGGATCTCAATATCATTTCTAAATGCAATTTGATTCGAACTCCTTTCTTACTTCTTAATGTAATACGAATAGATCTTCTTAATTTGTTCTTATTCCTGTATGTTTGATCCCCTTTTGCGGTTTTTGTCAAAGTAAGATTGCTCCTCTATCCCATTTCTTCAAAATATTGTAAGATTAAAATACGTTTCTTCGTCCCTAAGAAAGTGTAATTGGCCTCATTTCTCAATTCTTTTTCGAGTTCGGTTCGACAAATCTAGCCAATTTAAATTGACAGTGAATGTGTCTATTTTTCGGTTCCTAATGTTGCATGATTAGAGCACTTTTTGGTTATTAAGAACTAAGCAAGTGTAATTTATTTACATCCTGTATGATTAGATCTCTTATACACATCTAGATCTTGTATAAGAGACGGTCTCCTTCTATTGTTTTTAGCACAGAATGATTGGCCATCTTTCTTATTTCTTAATATCACATGATTACAACATGTTTCTTCGTTCCTAAGAAAGTGTAATTTGCCTCATTTTCAACTCTTTTTCGATTACAGTTCAATTTTTCGTTAGTTGCAAATCATTTATGAATTTGACTTGTATTTCGTTCCGAATCTATTATAATTAAATCGTGTTTTACGTTCTTATGATGTGTTATTTGATCTCATTATCTTTCTAAATACTGACAAGAAAGAAGATCTTTTATTAATTGGTCCCACTCTTGGTTAAATCAAACACAGTTAAATACACATTTTATGTTCTAATCACGTGTAATTACATCTTATTATCTTTTCTTGATGTACTTTCATTTGACCTTCTTTCATTTTCGTTAGCTAATACAACTCAATTATTGGATCTTAATCTTGTATGACGAGATCTCCATTCGTGGTTATTAATAAAGTATGATTAGTCTGCACTCTTAGATTTTTGACATGGTATGATTACAACTTGTTTCTTGGTTGTTATAAGCAAGCGTAATGGGCCCCATATCTCAGTTCTTTTTGGAAAACAATTTGATCTTTCCCTAGTTCTAAATTATAATTGAATTGGCCCATTTTTTGGTTCCCAATCAAGTATAATTAAATACCATTTTATGTCCTTATCATTGTTATTTGATCTCATTATCTTTTCTAAATGCAATTTGATCCGAACTCCTTTCTTGCATCCTAATAAAAAGTGAAGAGATAACCTGTTACATTATATAATCTTAATCTTGTATGATTAGATCTCTTTCTGTGGCTCTCAATGAAGTGCCACTTTCTTAATTCTTGATATCGTATGATTGCAATATGCTTCTTACTTTTATCAATTGGTCTCATCTCTTTGTTTTCCGAATCTAATGCAGTTAAATTGCGTTTTACGTCCTAATCATGCATAATTAGATCTCATTATCTTTTCCTAATGTACTTTTATTTGAACTTCTTTCTTATTTTATAATCAACTATGACAAGATTAATTGTTCTTAATCTTGATATGGTTAAATCTCCATTTGTGGTCATTAGGGAAGTATGATTAGTCCACTATCTTGGTTTTTGATATCATTCTTTTACAACTTGTTTCTTAGTTCTTAAGTAAGTGTAATTGTCTCATGTATCATTTCTTTTTCTAACATAGTTCGATCGTTCTTTAATTCTAAATTATTTATGAATTGGCCCCTTTTTTGGTTCCTGATCAAGTATATTATTTTACATCCTTATCACGTGTTATTTGATCTCATTATCTTTCCTAAATGCAATTTTATTCGAACTCCTTTCATACTTCTTAATCTCATACGAATAGATCTTCTCAATTTTTTTCTTGTTCTTGCACGATTTGATTTCCTTTTATGGTTCTCGTCAAAGTTAGATCACTCCTCTTTACCATTTCTTAATATCGTAACATTAAATCATGTTTCTTTGTCCCTAAGAAAGTGTAATTGGCCCAATTTCTCAGCTCCTTTTTGAGTACGGTTCAATCTTCCTATAGTTCTAAATCAGTTTAAGAATTCCTTTTTTTCGGTTCCTAATCCTGTATGATCAAAGCACCTTTTGTTTCTTGGTTCCTAACCAAGTGTAATTTGCTTAATCTTGTTAGTTCTTGACCTTGTATGATTAGATCTCCTTCTGTTGTTCTCAACAAATAATGATTAGTACTCTCTCTTAGTTCTTAATATCACACGATTATAACATGTTTCTTCATTCCTAAGTAAGGCTAATTTGCCTCATCTTCAGTTCTTTTTCGATTATGGTTCAAACTTTCTTTAGTTCATAATTATTTATGAATTTGACTTCTTTTTAATTCTGAATCTATCATAAATAAATCGCGTTTTACGTTCTCATTATGTGTTATTTGTTGTCAATATCTTTCCAAATAGACTTTGACTTGAACTCCTTTCTTACTTCTTAATCTAATACAAAGAGATCTTCTTAATTCGTTCTTAATCTTGCATGATTAGATCTCCTTTTGAGTTAGTCAACAAAGTATTATTAATTCTCTTTGTTGGTGTTCCTAATATCGTATGATTGTAACGTGTTTCTTACTTCTTAAACAAGTGTAATTTGTTCTATTTCTCATCTCATTTTCAAGTACAATTCGAACTTTTGTTTTAGTTCTTCATCTTTGATTAATTGGTCTCGCTCTTAGTTTCTAATCGAATACAGTTAAATCGCATTCGATGTTCCAATCATGTGTAATTAGATATCACTATCTTTTCTTGATGTAATTTTATTTGACCTTCTTTCATTTTCACAATCGAATACGACAAGATTATTTGTTCTTAATATTGTATGATTGGATCTCTATTTATTGTTATTAACAAACTATGATTAGTCCTCTTCCTTAGTTTTTGATATTGTACGATTCAACTTGTTTCTTAGTTCTTAAACAAGTGTAATCGACCCAATTATCGATTTCTTTTCGAACACAGTTTGATCTTTCTTTAGTTCTAAATTATTTATTAATTTTCCTCTTTCTGGGTTCCCGATCTAGTATAATTAAATAGCATTTTTACGTCCTTATCATGTGTTATTTGATCTCATTATCTTTTCTAAATGCAATTTAATTCAAACTCATTTCTTACTTCTTAATTTAATAAGATAGATCTTAATTTGTTCTTTTTCTTGTACAATTTGATCCCCTTTTGTTGTTAAGAATTAAGAAAAGTAAGATTCCTTCTCTTTCCTAGTTCTTAATATCATAAGATAAAAACATGTTTCTTCATCCTGAAGCAAGTGTAACATCCCCATTTCTCAAAACACCTTTTTAAGTATGGCTCGATCTTTCTATAGTTCTATGTCGTTGTGTCTTGTTTGATTCCTAATCATGTAGGATTAGAGCTCCTTTCATTTCTTCGTTCTTGAGCAAGTGTAATTTGCTTAATTTTTTGTGATTAGATCTTCTTATTTAGTTCTTGAGCTTCTGTGATTAGATCTCCTTCAGTTCTTCTCAACAAAGAGTGATTACTTCTCTTTCTTAGTTCTTAATATCATACGATCAAATTGTACTGAAAATGAACTTTGAGAAATAGAACCAATTACACTTGCTTAAGAACTAAAAAACATGTTGCAATCGTATGATATTGACAAATAAGAAAGAGAATTTATGATACTTTGTTGAGAACCACAAACGGAGATCTAATTATAAAAGATTAAGAACTAACTAAGAAGATCTCTTCATATTAGATTAGGAAGTAAGAAAGGAGATCTGATACGAGTATGAATAGGATAAAGATGTACCAAGTTCAGAAGATGAAAACTGGATAAACCTTGGACTCAAGCTTGCCATGATTAGAGCATATTCATGGTTATATGATCAAGTTGGATAGGACTTTCCTCAATTCCTTAATACATAAAGTCCAATACTTTAAAGTAAAGCACAAGTGGTCAGATAAAGTTATAAGTTCAAGAGTGTTTGAGCCCAAGAATTGAAGAGCTCCAAGAATGATTCGACAAAACGAAGGGTTCGAGAAAACCTTAATTTGGACCAAGGCCCTATTCGGCATCCATTTCTAATTAAATTAAGAGATTTATTTTTTTTAGCATTTGTTATAGGAGTTTTTTTTTTTTATTTGGGGTGAAAATATCTGCCTTTATCAATGTTAGGTTAGCCGGTTTTATGTCTAATATTCCAATCCTAAGCCTACTAGGATTTGGCAAGGTTATTCCCTATTAGTATTAGGCCTATTTTGTAGGGTTCGGCCAGCCCCTTGTTACCTTTAAAACACCCCCCAACTGATTATTCATTCAACAATATTCAGAAAAACTTTGTGAGAAAATTCTCCAACTTGTCTTCCAAAAGCTTGGGTATTTTGCAAGATTGATTCTTGCGACTACATATCTTGAATATTGTCGATTCTTGTCTCGTTATAGACAACGGGTCGATATCTCATACAGTCGAGAACAAATACTTCAGATTCTTGCTTTCTTAATCAACGGGTTTGAATTTTTCAAGTCAAATTCATTTAGGCGTTCTTGAATTCCGCATCGATTTAGGGTCTCGTTAGTTCATCAGCGGGGTTCGCATCAAGACACCGAATTGAAGTGTATTTAGAATGAAAATGAGATAAAAAATCACACGATAAGAACATAAAATCCTATTTAATATAATAGGTTCGGAACGAAAAAAGAAGTCAAATTCATAAACAATTTGGATAAAAAGAAAGATTGAACTGTAATTGAAAATGAACTGAAAATAGGGTTACACTTGCTTAGGAGCAACGAAATGTGTTGTAATTGTATGATTTTAAGAACTAAGAAAGAGGACTAACATTCTTTGTTGAGAGCAACAAAATGAGATCTAATCGTATAAGATCAATAACTAATTAAGAAAATCTAACCATACAAGATCTCGCAAATTACACATGCTTAGGAACGATAAAACAAATGGAGCTCTGATCATACAAGATTAAGAACCAGAAAAGCAACGAATTGATAAATGATTTAGAATATAAAGAGTTCAAACAGTACTCATAAAGGAACTGAATAATGCGCCAATTACCCTTGGTTAGAGACAAAGAAACATGTTTTAATTGTATGATCATTAAGAGCTAGGAAAGAAGACTAATCTTACTTTATTGAGAACCGCAAAACGAGATCGAAATTTTAGAGAACTTAACAAATTAAGAAGATTTATTTGTATTAGAATAAGAAGCAAGAAAGGAGTTTGAATCAAATTTCATTTAGAAACGATAATGAGATGAAATGACACAAGATAATGTAAAATATGATTTAGTTATACTAGATCACGAACTAAAAAAGATACAATGCATAAATTGTCTAAGAGACAAAGAAAGATAGAATTCTATAAAAAAAAGAACTGAGAAATGAGGCAAATTTCACTTGCTTAAACAAGTTGTAATTGTACGATATCAAAAACTAAGAAAGAGGACTAATCATACTTTGTTAATAACCTCAAATAGAGATCCAATCATACAAGATTAAGAACCAATAATCTAGCTGTATTAGATTATGAAATAAGAAAGAAGGCAAAATCGAATTACATTAAGACAAGATAATGAGATCTAATTACACGTGTTTACGAGCATAAAACTTGATTTAACTATATTAGATTTGGAACCAAGAGTGAAACAAATAAATAAATGATTGAGAACTAAAAAAAGATCGAATTATACTCGACAATGAACTAAGAAATGGAACCAATTATACTTGCTTGAAAACTAAGAAACATGACGCAATCATGCCATATTAAGAACTAAAAAAAAATTAATCATACGTTGTTGGGAACCACAAAGGAGATCTAATCATACAAGATTAAGAACTAATTAAGAAGATCCCTTCGTATTAGATGAAGAAGTACGAAAAGAGTTTGAATCAAAGTGTATTTAGAAATATAATGAGATCAAATAACAAATGATAAGAAAATAAAACACGATTTAATTATAATAGATTTGGAACGAAAAAAGAAGTCAAACTCATAAATAATTTGGAGTTAAAGAAAGATTGAACTATAATCGAAAAATAATTGAAAATAGGGAAAATTAACTTGCTTAAGAACGAAGAAACATTTTGTAATCCTGTGATATTAATAACTAAGAAATAGGTTTAATCATTCTTTCTTGAGAGCAACAAAATGAGATCTAATCATATAAGATCAAAAAATAATAAAAAAGATCTAACCATATTAGAATAAGAAAATTACACTTGCTCAGCAGCAAAGAAACAAAAGGATCTCTAATCCTATAGGATTAGTAACCAAAAACGAGACAAATACATAAATAATTTAGGACTACAGAGAGATCGAGCCGTACTCGAAAAAAACCTTAAGATCAATTATGACCCCAAGAAAGCAAACAAGGTGGCAGATGCATTAAGCAGGAAATCTTCTGAACCTATAGCCAACATGGTGGTGCAACAAATGGAAGAGCTCAACCTTGAGTTGGTAGAATCCCCAACAAATGTTCTTGCAACTCTACTGGTTCAAGCTACCCTTGTTGACAAGATAAAGCTAGCTCAAGCTACCGATGTGGAGTTGATAAAAATTAAAGACAATATAAAAGGTAGAGAACCAGGGGATCATCATATTCATGATGATAGCAAACCCTAAGACCAGACTAGGGAATGATTGTATTTGGGTTGTAGTTGACAGGTTAACTAAATCTACTCACTTCTTGCCTCTGAAGACTTATACTGCCATGTACAGATTGGTAAGAATTTACATGGATAATATTGTGGAGTTGCATGGAGTGCCCATTAGTGTTATCTTAGATAGGGATTCAATATTCACCTCGAGGTTTTAGATAGCTTATTAGCAAGATATGGGCACAAACATGGTTTTGAATTATGCATTTCATCCTCAGATAGACAGACAGCTTGTGAAGACCATTCAGACCTTGGAGGATATGTTGAGGGCTTGTTCTATTCATTTTTGAGGTAGCTAGGACGAGCATTTGATGCTGATAGAGTTTTCGTATTACAATAGTTATCACAATAGCATTGGTATGGCTCCTTATTAAGCTTTATATGGGAGAAAATGTAGATCACCATTCTATTGGAATGAAGTTGGGAAAAGAAGATTAACAAGGCTAGAGAAAATTCATATTACAATGGATAAGATAGCTATTGGGATAGATTTAAGACAGTTCAAGATAGACACAGGCAAATATGAAAAAAGACCACTAGAATTTGAAGTTGGGGACACGGTATATTTAAGAGTTTCACCTACCAGAGAGGTTATGAGGTTTGGCAAGAGTGGGAAACTAAGTCCCAGGTTTGTAGGACCTTTTGAATTACTTGAAAAGGTTGGGAATTCGGCAAATTAATTGGCATTACTACCAGCAGAATTGCCTCAGGTACATAATGTATTTTATGTTTCACAAATTCAAAATAATGTGCCTAATTCAGGTTAGGTGATTGAATATCAACCTCTAAGTGGTAAGGAAGAGTTGACTTGTGAGGAGGTACCAATTCAAATTATTGGTACTAAGGAACATGTCCTTTAGCATTATTCAATATCTTTTGTTAAGGTTCAGTGGTCAAATCATTTAGAAAGGAAGGCTACTTGGGAGTTGGAAACTGAAATGCCAAACAAGTATCTATACTTGTTTAATTCGTAGGTGCGTCAAGTTTCGAGGTAAAAACATTTCTTAAGAAGGGGAGAGTGTAACACCTAGACTTTTTCCTTCTTTCATTATTTGTTTATTTTTTCTCTTATTTCCTAAAATATCTATTTATATCTTATTCTCTCACATTTATTGACCAATTTGTCCTTTATCGATGTTTTCCAAAAGTCGGCAGGTCAAAGTGCAAATAAGTGAAACTTCAGGGACCAAATTGCTATCATCGTTTGTACAACTGGCCTTCAATATTATCTTCATATATTTATTCTTTATCTTCTTATTCTTATCCTTAATCTTTGAATGGCGTGAACCCTATCTTCAAACCATAAGAAACGTGAACTCTATCTTTAAATATTTGAAAGGTGTGAAGATTATCTTTAGGTCTTGAAAAGTGTGATGTCTACCCTTAAGCTATAAAAATTCGCCCCCCTAATTTATTTTATTTTAATTATTATTTTTTGTATCCTAAAATACCATTCTTTTATACTTACTTTTCTCTCAAAATTTCTTACAACTTCTTCAAGCTCAAATCTTATTTTCAAGCAAAAAATTTATGTTAATCGAAAGAGATTGAAGGCGTTGAAGTACTCTTGAACTAATTTTATAGCATATTAAGTAGGTTTTATATGAATTATTCCATAGTTTTTGTAGTAACAATTCCTAGGTCTTCTAAGAATCAAAGTTATTCCAACTCGTTGTTTGTGATTTAATCTTACTACCAATGTGTTCTTAAAATGCCTTACTTTAATTTATGGTTTTAAATCACTTCAAAGCATTTTAAACAGAGAATTTAATTGAGGGTTTTAAGACTGTCCTGCGAATTAAAAGTTGTTAATTTTTATTGTTAATTATTGATTATTGTTGCCAAATTGTTAAAACTTTATCCAACTTTGATATATAGTTAGAAACACTTCCTAAACATGATTTTAAGGTTCCTAGAATTTGGGCTAGCAGCTTGGGCAAATTTAGTAATAATGGTGTTTAAACCTAGAATTTTGATGTTTAATCACACTTTCACTTGCCTAGAACTTCCACAACTTGTTCCTACATGTTTTAACAATTATTTCTAAACATTTGGAGTATAATTTTTAATCCTCAAATTGAGTTGCGTGATGGCTTTACTGGAGTAATCTAGCTTACTTATTCAAAGTCACCTACTAGCTTGTTCTTGTTCATGAGATAGTTTAATCAACTAAAATTTACATCTTGTTTTTTTTCTTGATTTTGAATCTTTCCAATAGTTAGGATAGGGTTTTTGAACAACAAAAGTTAGGATAGGGTTTTTAAACAATAGAAGTTAGGATACCGAGAAGTGAATCTTCAAACTAAGTAGTACTTGAACCTTGATATTGACCGTATGTTATATAGTTTAATGTGCAACTATGAAATGTGTTAATATAATACAAGTATGATAGATTTCTAAAGTTTACATGATAGGTATGCAAAGTGATTTAAATGCATTATATGATATCCAGCACCTCGTGTTGTTGAGTGCTCACTGAAAGCTAAGTGGACACTTCAGTAGACCGGTTTTGCTTTGTGTCATACACTAGGTTACTACTTTACTTACTGGTATACCGGTAGTACCTCACACCACATATGCATATTCTATTCGGGTGAATAATAGATCGACATAGATAGAGTTACCAAAAAACTACTATGAACCATGAGCTTACTGAATTTTGCCATACATATTTTGCTTGCTTAATTGAATAAATAGGATTAAGTGCTATTTACTAGGTTAGCAATGTTTGCTCATCCCATTGCTTAATATTTTCTTTTGAAGCAAATGACCCATTGGAGGAGCTTGTAGCCCTAGAGTTCAGTGCAGAGCATGACTGAACTGTCTTATATACGGTGTGAACTCTAGCTATTGGAGCTATGGTGTAATGGTTTGTTTAGTGTTAATACTTTTGTTCTTGTACACATCTACGTGTCAATGACTTAATTTAGAGTTTGTGATGTATATAGAACCTTGTTACTACTTTAACTTTTTAGTCTTTGATAGTTTGTCCATAGGTGGGTGTGATTGATTGAAAAGATGTTGCTTATGAAATTCTCATGGCGGGTTTTGAATGGTTTGATTAATAAGACTTGTATATTACTCTTATACTGTGTCTTGCATGTTTGGGGGGATCTCGAGTTGCAGTGTGTTATTGTCCCGGTTGAGAGCATGACACAATTTAATCACATGGCAAGCCATAGACATGCATATATTTTACAAATTGTATAATATAAACGATGATAAAAGAAATTTCTTATTTGTGAATATTATTTTTTAGAATTCTAACAACTCCAAAATTTAGAAGTAATGAAAAATTTTGGATATGAATGTCCATTAATCTTTAAAGCAATACAGTTGTAGTAAAAAAATAATGCCTAAAAACTTTTTTATTTATTTTATTAACATTTATTAATAAATTATCATAATAGTCAAGTGCAAATATTGCTTTTTTTAATTTAGTGGAGGCACATATAAAACTTTTATAAAAGTTCATGATTAAAGAGCAATTTCTTAATGGGCCAGTGGTGTGCCCTGCTGGCCCATATATACATCCACCACTTGACAAGACTAAAATAAAAATTAATTCCACAAATTTTCCTTGTTTTATTTTTATATTTAATTAAATTTTCTGTAAATGTCCTTCTCTAGTATATTATATATAATAAGTTGCTATGAGAATGAAATTGAGCATTAAAATTGTTAAGTTTACAAAAGAAATAAAATTGAGTAAATTAAAAGGGTAAGGAGTCATGTTAATCTACGTAATTAGTTAAAAATCAACTTTTTTTAAATTATATGAAAATTTGACCATACTAAATAAGATGGGACGGGGATGTATACGAGTTATATAAGTCAAATAAGAACATGAGACTGCAATGAATAGGTTAAACACGGCATTGCTCAATAATAAAATAAATAAATTACAAGTAATTCTCTTGCCAGTATTTTCTACCCTTGTCATTCAAATATATTCGTAAAATATGTGAAAAGTTAAAAAGGTTACAGAATTGAACAAAAAGTAAAAAATAACCCTAAACTTTGTACCTCTATACAACTAGCAACTATCTTCGTTAAAAGGGAAGGGTTGCATTTTATATTAAATTACATAACAAATTTTTGTTAGAGTTTTTAAATGACTGACACAACACTTTAGATAAAAAAATTTCAGCCTCCTAATGTTCATTTAACAAAATATTTAACGATTTGACACAACACTTTAGATAAAAAATTTTCAGCCTCCTAATGTTCATTTAACAAAATATTTAACGATTTAATCCAAATTACGACGGGACGGATTGAAGGTTTACAAACTATAAGAATAATATATACATTAGCTAAACTACAAAGAGTTACTTGCAATTTGCCCATTATTAATTCATTCGGATTAGAGTTGATTTCATAGTAGGAGTTCAATAAAGATGATGGCACTATAAAGACACTAACCTACATGACACATTACGCTAGCCTTGATTTTTATACGTATCTTAGTAGGAAAATTTGTATATGCTATACGTATCCAAGTAGGAAAATTTTTATATGCGCCTAATTCATGGTATTGTCATGAATCACTTAATTCATGTTGAGCCATACATCATTTATACGAGTGATAAGCTCAACTAGGCTAATAGATTTATGACATCGGGTCGAAAAGGTCCAATTCGAAGTCGTATTCAACATTTTTTTTCATTTTTCAAATAACACACATAATAACTCAAATAATAAAAACAAATAGTACTCCGAATAAAGTAATTCATAAAGATCCATCCACATTACTTTCGTAATTTGAGTACTAAAGGATATGGTTTGCGGGGAAAGGTCGGGGTGGTGCGAGGCCTTTCGTACTGGATGGCTGTTGCTCCACCTGACTAAATAAATCTAGATCTGTATACAATATTACTTTCCACAAGGAATGATAGGGAAACAGAAGTATGCCGCGACTCAGGTGGCTTACCAACAACAAATTTGTCAAGCTTGTTTTTCTCATGATCATAGGCGTAAACTGGCAGAAAGGACTCCCGGGAGTTGTTGGAGTAGATAGGTAAGAATTTTGTTATGTTGTCGGCCAATAATAACTGGCCCGTAGGGAGGTTCCCAACGGTACTGGTACCAATACTTGCAAAACCTTCAAACTCATGTTCAGAGGGGAAGGGGATAACATGCCTGCTCCATAATCTACCTTCATTATCCTCCAACATATGAACGACAATATGACAATCAGGATTACCAGTTGTACATAACATAGCTATGCGTCCCCTAAATTGTGCAAGTTTATGCAGCCGAGATGAATTGAGCAAATACGAGTGGTTGACCTCCAGTGGTGGTTTAACAAATTGGAACTTCTCTTGGTCGATATCAATCTAAATCATTCCGGCATTCTGATTCGGCATTTTGTTAATCCAATACAAAGTCCCTTTCATTAACAAGCTTTCCGCGTCAAACATCATTGGATTCATTATTAGCTCTAAAGTATTTCAGAGCTAGTTTTCTCCAGGAAGAATCACGGCCCAAGGTGAGAATAGAATAGCGATATGCGGCTGGTGTTGCAGCCATGCCATCTTGGCCATATATGACTTTATCTATTTTCAGCAACTTGTACAAGTCATTAACAGGATCATAACCAAAATGATAGGGGTTATTATCATGGCAAAAAGTTTTGGGATCTGGAAGCCTCATAATTTCTCCAGTGCAAACGTTGCAAACAAACACACGTTGGTGTTCAAAAACACAAGCAATTCCATTGACTACTTTTGTGGCATCCATGTAGAGTTTGAGAGAGGTTCTTGAGGGAAATTTCAAAAAGCAATCGAAAGGCTTACCACAATCAAGTTGCGGCTACTGAAGAAGGGAGTAATAGAAACATGGTTGCACCCTTAGCCCTTGTCTTCCCAAAGGGATGTCTATGTCTTTGGTGTATTCAGCCATAGAGATGAGGAGGCCTACAGGATTATAACGGAGGTAAAATTTGATGAAAGAAGGCGAACGAATGATGGAGCACCAATTTTTCGAAACGGACTTGAATCGGACGACAGATTTATGCGGAAGCCTCAGAAGGATTTCCAACACTACGTCGTCGTGTAGACTACTTAGACCACCAACTACTATACCTCCGCTTCTCTTCATCGCAATTACTTTCAGGAATAAAAAAATAAGCCAAGAATATTACCAACGCAAGCCTGTACAAGCTGTACATATATATATTTAAAGGAATCAAAGTCTATTAGCAAACGAAAACCAAGTCCTAATTTGATTTGAACACTAACTCCTTGTTAAACACAAATAACATATTTAAATATTAACCAAAGATAAAAATAAAAAATAAAGAAAGGAGAGAGACTTCGCAGAAATTTATTAGGCACACCAGAATGAAATTGGTTTGATGGTAGGATTTGTAGACTTAACTTAACGACAACCTATTTTATTCTTTCTCTTTCAGTTCAGTCAAAACTAATCACTTCCTCCCTCTTTCTTCCCCCAACCGTTACTACTACCTAGCACATCTGAAATTATAGTAAATAAAAAAAATAATGTATGTTTTATACTAATATTGGTAATAAAATAGTTTCTTCTTCTTGCTCTTTTTTCTCCAACAATTTAATTACTAGTTTTATGGTTTGAGTCATACCTTCGAAGTCTTATTGCCCCTCCCATATTATTATTTGTATTAATCCATCTTCAACCGCTTAACTTCTCCTGCAATAGCGTTTATGAAGGCTCCACATGATTAAAATGCAAAAAATCAAAATAAAAATTTTAAGAATAAATAGATGTAGGAAATAAATGTGAAAGAGCCAAATGTTGGAGGTAGACGAGAGCCAAATGTTGGAGGGATTGAGGAGCCTTGAGTTAAAGTGTTAGCGGTTCCGGTTTGACGGGTTCAACCAATCTAGCCACACAGTTCAATTTCTTTTTTAAATTGTCTTTTACGTTCATTTACTCTATTTATCATATCTTAACAAGAATTTTTCATGGGATTGGTTAGCCAACTGATTAGCTGTTATTGTTTTTGTTTGAGGTTCAATTCTCAATAAACAATTATTTCTGTCCTTTTTTTCATTTTTCTAAATCTTTTTTTCGCTCTTACTAGTTGTGTCCATTATTTCATCTCCTTCACTTTGTAGTTACTAGAAATGCAATAGGAATACAAGAACACGATTCGCCATTTTTTAAAATATCGGATAGATTTAGATAATATATGATTGTATGCCCGTTCTTAGACAAATATGCTACATTTTTAACAATAAATTAAATACAACAATAAAGAAATTAAATAAAGGAAATAAAAGAGAAAGAGAACCCAGAATGGGGTTGAAAAAAAATACGACAGTAGTCCCAATTTAGAAATCTAGGAATAAAGGGTCTTCTAGAAATAGGAGCCACCACTTGTATTAAATTTTCGGTATAGCGAGTCACAAAAATTAAATTACTCTCATATACTTAAACCCTTGGCTAGATAACTCCTTGTCTTTTCTTAAAAGTTAGAAATTTGGGTTCAGTAGTCCTATTGAAGAAAGGGAGACTGTACTATCCTATAGATAAACTAAGCACCATTTCACCCCAGTGAAATCAGTTGTGAGTTTAATTCCATCTTTTAATTGTAAGGCTAAAAAGTGAGTTTATTTATGCTTGACAGTCACAAATAAACATGAAATTAAAAAAAAGGCAAAAAATAAATTACACAATCCTATGTCCCAATAATGGTTTCACATGAATTTTAAAAAAGAAATAAAAGAATGTCTAATAAATAAAAGGACAAAATACAATAGTCCAAATTAAATTAAATTTCCTTCTTTTTTTTTTTTGGCTGAAGTTCATGAACCAATATGCAAACATACAACGAAAATATTTGTAACAGAATTTAGAATAAGTTAAGGATCATATGAAGTTGCACAAATGAACAATGATTTCTCGTCAATCATAATCATTTTACAAAAATAAATAAAGGCTTACAAAATTTTTAACAAATTTAGTTAGTTGGAATGGAAAGATTCGGATTTAGATTATGATGACTATGGCAACTCCTTCTTGTCCTCCTTATGAAAATTGGGGATTATTCTTCAAAATGTTACTAGTCTATAAGTTGTGTGATTGTGAGGGAATGAGAATGATATGAAGAATGAGTACGTCAATGGTGATCCTCAAATAGAGAGGCGTAGAGGGGCATTTATAGGGGGTTTTGAGAACTAGAAATAGAATTAGAATAGGATGGAAATAGAAGTGAGGATTAAAGACAAATTCTAGAGATCAAGATAAGAATGACTAACGATAGGCATAAGAAGAACTAGCATAAATTTTCACATTCTACAAAATATTTATTTCCTAATTATCCTGAAAATGGACAACAGAAAAGTAATATTTATAAAAAATAGGTGTCTACAATTTGTCCCTCTTTATCAGGATCGTGAAACGGTTCTAAATAAAGAAATAGATACCGACAAAATATTGGAAACTAGGAGAGTGTTGGAAAGATAATGAAATGTCATCATGTCTAGAAGATCTTGTCACTGCCACTACAATTGCGTTCGCCTATTTCTTCTCTTATCTATTGCATCAAGACAAAGAAAAATTACAAGAGCAACTTATGCTACACTTCCTAGCTGCGAAGCTTTACTTGCTTTGCTTAAAAAGTCTTTGCTTGTACTAGGATATATGCTTTGACTTCAATAGAACATCTTCTTTGGACCTTTGTTTGATTCTTTGACATTAATCTAACTCATGTTGCCTGAAAAATACAGCACAAATTTGCCTATGTTTCTTACAGGACACACATTATTACAAAATGAACATAATAGCGATTAAAATTTAAAAATATTAGATGTGCCTATATAAAATGAAAAATTAAGTAACTTTAATTGAAAAATGAAACCCATCAATGGCAACTCAACATAAACAATGAGCCGTTTAATCACAGCTCAACTTAATAGTGAACCACTTAGTAGAGGTTTAACTCAAACATGAAAAATTGTGATTCAACTTAACAATGAATCCCTTAGTTGTGGTTCAAACTCAACAATGAGCCCCTTAGTCGTGATTCAACTCAACAATGAAGCTCTTAATTGTGGTTTAAACTATAGAAGCTATATACTATTTGTGGTATTATTTAAGTTATTTAGCAAATAACAAAAAATCTAAATAAATTTTTGGATAATGAATAATTCAAAAAATTATTTGTAAATAAGTGTTTGAATAATATTTTTTATGCTAAAAGACAAAATACGTATGTGAAAGTTGAACAAAATCAATTCCGCTACCTTTTGTTTTTTGTTTTTTGTTTTTTTTGTACTATCAAACGAACTAATATAAATCACATACAAAAATAGTTATCTTCTTGTCTTTGAGTTTTAATCTCAAAAAAAATGATATATACCCTATTTATGTGTGATATTAGGATAATAAATATCTTGTTGCCACAATACATTTTTTAAAATGATAAAACTACCCTCCAGTTGTGTCTCTTAGTTTTGTGAAACCCACCAACCACACCACTAGTGTTCACAAACAATCTCACTTTCTTTATCCCATCTCAATCTCGCTACCCATTTCCTCTATTCATACACTCACACCACTAGCTTCCTTTCTACTTATCCCCTCCTTCCTTCTCTACTATCAATACCATCATCCCATTCCCTCATTCCATTCCTTCTCCTGATGTCCTCTTTTTCTATCTATGTTCATACACCTTCGCATGGCAAATATGAGTGCCTTATTCTTGATTCTGTTGATTGAGATATTTGATTTAGTAATTGAAAGGGAAATCCTTTTCTTCTTCTTAAATATATAATTTTTTACTCTATTTTATATTTTTCATCTTATATTCTACTCTACGGTTGATCAGCCAAAAAATTTCAAAAAATTGTTGAAGGGATGGACTAGAAACTTTGGGTTCTTTTGGTCATAGATACACCATTTGAGTATTGTCTCAGTACGAAGTTGCTGGAGATGATGCTGAAACAACTAGAGATAGAAAATCAGCGAAAAGCAAGGTATGTTGGAGGAAAAAAATGTTAATTATTAGACGACTTATTTTGATTTAGTGGTGCTATGCTGCAATATTCTTTGCAAGATTGCTAATTTTTTGGTTCTTATGTTGATGAAGCTTTTGGGTTCGTATTTGATAGTGACATTCTCATTTGGGTTATTATTTTTTGGTTTTGTTGATTCTTGAATTTTTTGTTAACATTCTGATCTAGTATTGAGAGTTGGCAAATGAAGATGTTATTTTGTTGAGAAAATTTTGATTGGTTGAACTCAATCTATGAAAAGAATAAGAGAGGGATGGGATAAGCGGAGTAATTGAGTTGCCACCTACTGGAAGGTGATGGGATGAGGCTGGAGCTGTTGGTGTCATTGGTGATCAGAAAAACAAGTGAAATCGTTTGGAGGGTTATTTTTTCATTTAGAAAAAAGTGTTGTGGCAATAAGATATTTTCTATGGGAATATCATTGCCCATGACCTTATCCATATTCTAAACATGTAATTCTTTAAGAAAAATAAACAATATAATTTAAAAATTACACTTTTCTATTTATAGTTCAGACTTCTCAATATAGGTTCAGAACCAAAAAACCATTTTAAACTGTAAAATGGTTTAAGAACATATAGAGATCCAATAACTCATGGAAACATCGTAAAACGTTATTAAATTAGAATAGATTAAGAACCAATAGTGGGTCTTATTCATTAAAGATTTATGGCAAAAAGATGATCTAAACGTATTCAAAAAAGAAGTGAGAAATGTGGCCTCTTATACTCGTTTAATGACTCAGGAAGATGTTGTCATAGTACAATATTGAGAAAAAAGAAAGGGGTCTAATCGTACTATATTATGTGCCAATATAAAAGATCTAATCATAACAAGAAGCTTAAGAACTAATAAAGTAGATCAAGTCATATTGGATTAAGAAATAGGAAAGGAGTTCTAACAAAAATACAATCATAAATGATAATGAGATCTAGTAATCTATGATAAGAACGTAAGATGCAATTTGATTAGACTAGATAAAGAACCATGGGCGAGAACCAATCATAAAAGATTAAGAACTAAAAGATAATCTAATGGTATTAAAAAACAAACTGAGAAATAAAGACAAGTATGCGTGCTTAAAGCCAATGGAAGAAGTTGTACATACGATATTGGGAACTAAGAAAGAGGAACAATCCTACAAGATTAAAAACTAATAAAGGATTTCAAGTCGTGTTAGATTAAGAAATGCGAAATGAGTTCTAATCAAAGTATGTTTAGAAACATTATATGTTCTAATAACTCATGATAAGAACGTAAAATGTGATTTAATTAGGTTAGATAAAGAACCAAGAGCGAGTTCAATATATAAAAGATTTAGAACTAATAGATGATCGACATCATATTCAAAAGAGAACTAAGAAATGAGGCCAATTATGCTTGCTTAATGATTAAGACAAAAGATAAAATCGCATGGCATTGAGAAATAATAAAGGGTCTAATCGTACTATATTATGAAACGTAAAAGGAGAACGAATCAGACAAAATTAAGTAGCAATAAAGTGATCAATTTTTGTTAGATAAAGAAATAAGAATAAAGTTCAAATCAAAGTACCTTTCTGTATATAGTTCAGAATTCTCAATACAGGTTCAAAACTAAAAAACCATTTTAAGCTATTAAATGATTTAAGGATATACAGAGATCTAATAACTCATGGCAACATCGTAAAATGTTATTAAATTAGAATAGATTAAGAAGCAAGAGCGGGTCCTATTGTTAAAGATTTATAATAAAAAGATGATCCAATCGTCTTCGAAAAAAGAACTGAGAAATGAGGCCTATTATACTCACTTAGTTACTAAGGAAGAATTGTCATAGTACGATACTAAAAACAAAGAAAGGGCTCCAATCGTACTGTATGATGAGCCAATAAAAGAGATCTATTCGTACATGATTAAGAGCTAATAAGTAGATCAAGTCATCGGATTAAGAGATAGGAAAGAAGTTGTATCAAAAGTATATTCACAAATGATAACGATATCTGGTAAGTCTTGATAAGAACGTAAAATGTGATTTGATTAAACTAGATAAAGAACCATGAACAAGAACCAATCCCCAAAGATTAAGAACAAAAGATAATCTAATGGTATTAAAAAAGGAACTGAGAAATGAGGCTAGGTATACGTGCTTAATGATAATGGAAGAAATTGTAATCGTACTATATTTGAGAACAAAGAAAGTGAACCAATCATACAAGATTAAAAAATAATAAAGGATATCGAGTCGTATTATATTAAGAAATACGAAAGGAGTTCTAATCAAAGAACATTTAGAAACGTAAGAAGTTCTTTTTTTGGCAAGCACCCGTGAGGGTGAAATTTATTAATGAAGCAATAAAGCTTTACAGCATGACGAATGTAAGTGCAACTCCTAAAATCCAAAAACATCAATCCTTTTACAAAGCAAGGGATTGAGTCTCGAGAGCCCTATGGAAATGATCGTATTCTAATGCCCTCAATCGCTACACAATCTGGTATTTGGTTTGCATTCATTCTTTCCTATTTCGAGAAAGAATGATTAGAACTCCTTTCCTATTTATTAATCCAATAGGACTAGATCTCCTTCATTAGTTCTTAATGTTGTATGAGGAGTTTTCCTTTTGTGGCTCATAACACTATACGATTAGTCCATTTTCTTAGTTCTGAATATTGAACAATTACGACTTCTTCCTTAGCCATTAAACAAGTTTAATTTGCCTGATTTCCCTATTCCTTTTGAAATATAATAGATCATTTTTTTAGTTTTGAATATTTTATAAATAGAAATCACTCTTGGTTCTTAATTGAGTCTAATTAAATCACATTATGCGTACTCAATATTAGTAGTTAGATCACAATATGTGTCTAAATGTATGCTTTGATTAGAACTCCTCTATTTCTTAGTCTAATACAACCAAATTTCCTTTATTAATTCTTAATCTTGTATGATTAGATCACCTTTGAGCTTCATAACATAGTGTCATTAGAGACCTTTTGTATTCTCAATATCGCATGATTACTTCTTCCTTAGTTAATAAGCAAATATAATTGGCCCCATTTATAAGTTTTTTTCGAATACGACTAGACCATTTTTTGGTTTTAAATCCTTTATGAATAGTTCTCGCTCTTGGTTCTTAGTCTTGTCCAACTATATCATATTTTACATTCTTATCAAGATTTATTACATCACATTAGGTATTTAACTGTACTTTTATTAGAACTCATTTCGTATTTTTTTCTTAATCTAACATGACTTGATCTTCTTTATTAGTTCTTAATATTATATCATTAGATCTCCTTTTACACTTCATAATAAAAATGGTACCATTAGTCCCCTTTCTTACTTCTTAATATCGTTTGATTTCAACTTCTTCCTTAGCGTCATTAAGCAAGAATAATTGGCCTCATTTTATGAATAGGTCCCGCAAATGTTTCATGACTAGTCTAATTGAATCACATTTTATGTTCTAGTCATGAGTAATTATATCTCATTCTCATATACACATGTACTTTGATTAGAACTTCTTTCCTATTTCTTAATGTAATATGACTAGATCTCTTTTCTTAGTTCCTATTGTTGTCCGTGGAGTTCTCCCATTACAGTTGATAACATTAGCACGATTGGTTTAGTTTTTAAACATCAAATGATTAAAACTTCTTCCTTTGATATTAAACAAGCATAGTTGGCCTTATTTCTCTTTTTTTTTTTACACATACAATTAGAAGATCTTTTACTTTTAAATCTTTTTATAAATAGAACTCTCTGTTGGTTCTTAATGTGAACTAATTAAATCACATTATACTTTCTTGTTATGTGCTATGAGTTAAATCGCACTGTATTATTATGGTTCCCATTGTGTTATGCGCTATTATATAGATGTGCTCCATACTAGATCAAATCTTGATGATATTTCCATTCCAAGTGGTTGATTTGGGAATGTTTCATTGACTTTTCATCCTTTTAACTAGAGTAAAACATGTTTTGGTATAGTTTTTTCTCCTTTTTCTTTGTAACTTTTTCTCTCACTGAAAACAACTTCTATTGACACTCTTCTCGGCCATTCTTCTTGACATGGCCGAAGAGGAGGGCAGAAAAAGTCCTTTGCAGATGCTTTCGAGGGCAAGAATCACTCTCTAGCACTAATGCAGCAATTGAAACCAGCCATTGAATATCGTCAATCCTACGAAGGAGAGCCAGCTATATTCATCACAAAAGAAGTCCGAAGGCTAGCAACCCTGTTTTGCTTCACGTTGTTGGGCAATTTTCTATGAGGCAAACCCAACATGGAAACGGTAAGGAAGAGTTTCCAAACAATGGGCTATAAGGGTGATTTCTCAGTTGGTTTCCTTGACTACAAACAGTGCTTATAAGATTTGGCTTGGAGGAGAATTTCAAAATCTTCGATGTTGGCTCATGAACATGTGGTACATTAACGATTTCTATATCCATGTTCTCAAATGGCACCATCTATTTACCCCTAAAATTGAACCATCTATAGTGCCTATATGGATTACATTTGAAGGGCTACTAGCACCCTTCTTCACAAAGCATGCCATTTTCAGCCTTGCACAAGCCGTTAGGACTCCCCTAAAGTTGACATGGCTACGGAGAATTTTACTGGACCTAATATAGCCAAGGTGTACGTGGAAGTTGGTTTACTAGCCAACCATCCTATAAGAGTATGATTAGGAGTTGGGGAGAATGGAAAATGGCAGAAGATCAATTACAAGGAAATTTCACAATATTGTACAAAATGCCATAAGATTGGTCATAGTCTAGTTGATTGCATGGCTGGATTGCCAAAGGTGTTAAAAATGCAAAAGGAGCCCTTGATCCACACTAAAACTTCATCCAAGAGCAACAGTAAGGTGCAATGGCAACCTATCAAAAACAATGAGTTGCTAGTCCCTTTGGAATAGCTCATGAAAAGCCCAGAGAAGAGGTCTCTACTAATCAATTCATAACTACTTGCAAGGACTTGATAGAAGATCAAATGATGGAGCAAACAAAGATTTTCGAGCTACATGTGGTGGTGGATCAGCCAAAGGAGGATGAGCAATGCAGAAGGACCTCCTGGTGAAGGACCAACCCATGGTGGAGCTGTTTGTTACCACCTGTCTCTTTACACATTTAGACTTGGAAATTCAGCCCGTGGGGGGTACAATAACTAACTCTCCTCAAAATTTGAGTGCTGAAAATTTGAACCTCTTGGATCAAGGAATTGAGAAATCAAATTTGAAATCGTTGGCAACTAATTCAGTTGGAGAAGTGCTACCCAATTCAAACTACCTCAACCTCCTCAAAATCAAAAATTAAGGGAGCTGCCAAAGGATGACTCGTCCTTAACACATGCAAAATTCATGCAAGAAATGCCATGCTACTTTTCAGAGAATGAAAAATCTCTCGATGCTCTTGAACTTCATGACCCACTAAAACCCCCACCAGTTTTGGAATCTCCCAAATCATGGCTGGATAGTAAGACCAAAAGGAATTCAAGAAGAAGAAGTGTGCAACTGGCCTAGAGCCATTTGAATAAGGTCTAACACAAATCCCATCTCGCCATCTAACCCAACCCCCATAAATGGATAGTGTCCTCGTGTGGAATATAAGGGGGATGGTTAAAGAACATAAATTAAAAATCATAGCCTTCTTAGAGCTAATGGTGGATAAGGTTTGGATGAACTCTTTTTTCACATAAATTAGGTTTCTATCACTGCAAATCAAATATAAATGGACAAATTTGGCTATTTTGGATTAAGATAATGTCCTAATAATATTTTTATTTCTAACCAATTGCTTCATGTCTAACTTTTATCAAGCGCCAGCAACACGGATGTACTAGACTCATTTGTTAATGCCAAGTTCACAAAGGTGGAAAGGAGAAAGCTATGGGCGAAACTTTGTGTTGTCCAAAACACCTCAAACACTGCATGGGTAGTGGAATGGGATTTCAGCACCATATCAACCTTGGATGACTTTGTGCTGTCCAAAACACCACAAACACTCCATGTGTAGTGGAAGGGGATTTCAGCACCATATCAACCTTGGATGAATACAAAGGAGGTGCTAGTTCACTGGACTATAAAGGGATGAAAGAATTCAATGAATGCCTTTATGACTGTGAAGTGATGCATTTAGCAATCCAAGGTTACAAATTCATGTGGCTCGGTAATAGGTTTGGAAATGCAGTGTGAAAACGGTTACGATATGTTTGCCTGCAAAAATTCCATACTCATGGCAGGCCAACAAGTTACAGTTGATCATCTTTTGATGACATTTTCGGATCACTCCCTACTTTTCCTTTAGCTGTCCAATATGTCAACTTCATGGCCAAAATCCTTTAAATTTTTAAATATGTGGATTAAGCATCCAAACTTCTTGCTGGTTGTAGAAACAAATTGGCAGCTCCATTGTGTTGGAGAACCCCTGCAAGTTTTTGTTGGCCCAGATGCAACCTAAGAAGGGGGCTAAATTAGGTTGTCTTAGAAAACAAACCTTTTGAAATGCTTTACAAAATGCAATCCTAGTGAAATAAATGAACACTTAAACATAGATGATCAAAGATAATATTTAACTATTAAAGCTTAAAGAACAAATAAAGAGGTTGAGATAAAGATTATCAAAAAAACTCCTAAGCTCTTCAAGTCAGGAGTGTATCCACCAATACTGTCTTTTCAAAGATGGTGAGGCAATAATCTGCTTGTACACAAAGTAGGCTCACCCTTACACCAACTAAATCCCTCTAGTTGAGCCAAAGGGTTTTACACTTCAACCTCAATTTTTGTACACTTATTATCCCTCCATTCTTACACTTGAAGATCACTCACTAGTCTAGTCTTGCTCACACTAATTCCATCTAGTTGAGCCAAGAGAACTATTCTACTCAAACCAATAAAACCCATTTTATTCTTGAATGCATAACTTGTTTCTTCTCAAATAGCTCTTACAAGTGTTTGCATTAAATGTAGTAGTTCTTCACATTATTTGGATGTCCTTGAGCTATTTGAAGATGAAAGGTGTGCTGAAATTTGAGCTCCAATGATGAAAACACTAGCTATTAAAAACTAGCCATTAGGGGTTCAGACGGTGGTTCAGACGTCCCATCATGTGTCCTATAGCTTCATGAATAGTGTCTCAGATGGTCATATGCATCCTACAGCTTTATGACCTGTGTCTTGGACAGTCATATGCGTCCTACGATTTTGACAAAAAATTTTTTCATTTTGTGCCCCTTTCTTCTGACGGTTTTCAACGTCCGATCTTTTTGGCTTTAGACGGTTTTCAATGTTCGATCCTTGTGGCTTTAGATTCCTTGTCTCAGACTATTTTTTTGCATCTGAAGCACTGTTTCTCGAACAATTATCTATGTCCGAAAGATTTGTTCATCTTTGGTGTTGTCTGGTAGCTCCTTTCTTTCGAACGATCAAGCTGATCTTCATCGCCCGTAAGGTGTTGCTCAACTTTTGGATGTTTTTCATGATTGTTTTGAATGATTATTTTTGTCCGATCCTTCATGTTTTTCTGCACACTTGTTTTGAAGCCCTTAGTACAATTTGTTCATCATCAAAACATGATTATCGTAACAGGGGTTCAACAACTCTCCCTTTTTGATGATAATAAATCAATTGGACAATTTTAAAACCAACCATAAAGTATGAAGCATAAGACAAGAGGTTTTGTCGATAATTTCTCCACTTTTTGGCATCATCAAAACAATAAAGTATATGTGATGCAAAAAATTTCCAACAAATTAGCCATGTTAGATATGACCTGTCTCTTATACACATCTATTTGTGTATACTTGTACGCAAGAATTCTAAACAAATTCAATCACATAGTAGACTAATATTCAAGAAACCATAGTTTACATTAACGCATTGTCAAATATTTAAATGTTACCCATTTCAATGTCATCGTAGCTTATATGCTTTGAATTGCCCTATATTAATAATCCATCTTGAATCCCTTGGTGCTCTCCAAGCATACCTACATACAAAATTATGCAACAACTTTTCGTAACCAAACTTTCTTGGGTCTACTTGAGTTAGTGAATTCATTTAATAGCCACAAAGATTTCGTTCCTAATTTTTCATTTCTTTTAACAAAACAATCTTTCTTCACATGACCATGTTGATGAAAATAATAGCACATAATATTCTTATTGCCATGCATCTAGAAGATTTAGATTTAGACTAAGCACAAATCAATCTATTCTAAAAGTGGTAAAATTTTTATTGGTGAGCATATTTCTAGTCTTTTACTTTTCAAAAACATTTTCTTTTTCCTTCTGCAAAAGTTCATCAAGATCATCTAATCTCTTCTTTAATGAAACTTGTTCTTCTTTGATCTTGGTTTTTGCATCCAATCCTTTTTTCTTCAAAACATCATTTTCTTGTGTCAACATATTATTTTCATGCACAAGTTTTGAGCTAGCATTCAATCAAAGTATTAATCTTGATTTTTCACTCCTTGTTCCTAGTTTATGATTTTTTCAAATATTCATTAATTTAAATATAAATGATTCAAGAACACAATCATCTTCATCACAACAAGAATCGTCACAAGAATCAGGACAAAAATCATAACTATCCCATACCTTGTTATCTCCAAGGGCCATGAAAGCCGTTTCAGGCACCTGATATTCTTCTTCAACTTCTCCATCCAAATTGCAATCATCCCATGTGATTTGAAAGTTGTTGAAGTGAGGCTTTCTTCCTTCTTTTTTCTTGGATGGACACTCATTTGGAAAGTATCCCAACTGACTATATTTATAGCATTTTTCACTTGGCTTCTTGCTTGTATCTTTTTGCGAAGCTCAATGCTATACTTCTTTTTGTCCTTGGCTCATTATCTTGTACCTTATATTTCAACTTCAATTAAAAGGAGGTTAGTGAATTAATCAAAGACTCAATAGGCATATATTTAAATTTTTAGACTCTTCTAGGGTAAACCAATAGAATTAGGTTCCCATTCCTTAGGCAAAACATTCAAAATCTTTCTATTCTTTTTACCCAAGGCATATTCTTTACCTAAACCTTCCAAATCCTTTACAATATCATTGATCCTACAACACATCTTGTCAACATTCTCATGAGGTTCCATTTTGAAGGATTCATATTTAGCCACAAGATGTGACTTTATTTGCTCTCTTATATCTTCACTTCCTTCATGGATTTCTTTCAATTTGTCCCACATCTCCTTGGCCGATTTGCAACCTTTCACTTTACAAGACTCATTTGCATCCAAAGGTTTATACAAAATATTCATGGCTTTAGCTTTTAAAGATAAATTTACTCTATCTTGTGCATTTAACTCATATCTAGTCTTAGGCCTAATCTATGTTTATTTTTATCAAGAAATTACCTCATATGGACCTTCTTCAATTTGTACCACAAATTAATATCAATTTATTGCACGAACATTTTCATTCTTTCCCTCCACTGTCAAAATCTTAATGCCATGAAGATGTGGTACATTAGTAATGGAATACCCCTCAAGAACTATAGCATTATTGGTTGCTATAATGATCTTTACTTAAAGGTGATTAAACCAAAACAAGAAGAGTACTAAGCTCTGATACCAATTGTTGGCCCAAAAGCAACCTAAGAGATGAGTGAATTAGGTTGTCTCTAAAAACAAACCTTTTGACGTTCTAAATGAAAATGCAAATTTTGTGCAAAAAATGAACACTTAAATACAAATGATCAAAGATAAATATTTAACAATTGAAGCTGAAAGAACAAATAAATTGATTGAGATACAAAATATCAAACCAAACTCCCAAACTCTTCAGGCTTGGAGTATATCCACTAGTAGTATCTCTTCAAAGAAGGTTAGGCCTTAATCTACGTGTATTTTCATCAAGAATATTAGCCTCAAAAGGACCCTCATCAACTATATTCCACAAACCAATATCAGACAATTGTATGATAATTTTTGTTCTTTCCCTCCAGCTTAAAGAACAAATTAATGCCATTAAATATGGGAGGTCTAGTAATGGAATACTGCTCATAAAATAAAGCATTATTGGTTGCCATAGTGATCTTTTCTCAAAAGCTAGTTAAGCTTAACATAAAAGACCATGCTCTGATACCAATTGTTGGCCCAAGAGCAACCTAAGAGGGGGTGAATTAGGTTGTGAAGTGCTTAATAAAAATCCAATCTTTGTGCAATAAATGAACACTTAGATAAATATTTAAAAATTAAAGCTTGAAGAACAAATAAAGAGATTGGCATAAAGAATATCAAACCAAACTCCTTAGCTCTTCAATTTTGGAGTATATTCACTAGTAGTGCCTCTTCAATGAATGTTAGGTAATAATCTTCTTGTACGCAGAGTAGGCTCACCCTTGCACCAAGTCCCTCCAGTTGAGCCAAAGGGTTTTACACATCAATTTCACTTTTTGTACACTTGTTATCCCTACGCTCATATACTTGAATATCACTCACTAATCTACTCTTGCTCATGAGAAACTAATTCCCTCTAGTTGAGCCAAAAGAACTATTCTACTCAAACCAATACAACCCACTTTATTCTTGCCTATTTCTTCTCAAATAACCCTTACAAGTCTTAGTATTGAATGTAGTAGTTTCTCACAATATTTGGATGTCCTTGGGCCATTTATAGAGAAAATATGTGCTGAAATTTGAGCTGCAACAGTAAAAAAAACTAGCTGTTAAAAACTAGCCATTAGGGGATCAGACGGTAGTTCGGACGTCCAATCATGCGTCCTACGACTTCATGAACAGTGTCTCGGATGGTCTATGCATCCTATAGCTTTGTGAATAGTGTCTTGGATGGTCATACGCATCCTATAGCTTTGACAGAAATTTTCTTCATTTTGAGCTCTTGCTTCGGACGGTCTTCTACGTCCAATTTTTTTGGCTTCGGATGGTCTTTAATGTCCAATCCTTGTGGCTTTGGATTCCTTGTCTCAGATGGTTTTTTGTGTTTGAAGCACTATCCTTCGGATAGGTTATCTGACTCCAAAAGATGTGTTATTCTTCAGTGTTGTTTGGTCGAGTTTCAGAAGCTCCCTTGTGTCCGAGCTCATTACTTTCGGATGCGCTTCATCATCCGTAAGGTATTTTTCAACTTTTTTGTTGCTTTTCTTGACTGTGTTCGGATGATCATTTTTGTTCGATCCTTCCAATTGTTTTGCACACTTGTTTTCAAGCCTTCAGTATAATTTGGTCATCATTAAAAATAATTATGATAACTGGTTCGATAGTTCTTGCCAGCAAATTCAAGCGATTGAAGGTGAAACTTAGGAATTGGAATCGCACGATATTTGGAAATGTATTTTCCAAAGTCAAGGAATCTGAACTAAGCATCAAACAAAAGAAGCCTCTTTTTTTTTTTTGCAAAATCGAAGCCAAACCAATCAACTAGCGTTGACTTACTCACTCGCAATCCATACCAAATGCCTTATGGAGGACAAAACCTACTCGAGGCAAAAGTCTATAATGAAGTGGTTGAAAGAAGTTTTTGAGATAAAAACTCCATGTTCTTCCTTTCCTCTTTTATGGCTAAGAGAAAAAAGTTGAACATCTTAATAATAAAGGTGGATGGTTCTTGGATGGACGATGTGCAAAGAATAGAAAACAAAAGAGTAACTTACTTCAACAACTTGTTGACCGAGAAGACTTCTTTAAGACTTGATCAAGAGCTGTTGGAGAACATTACAAAGTCAATCACATAGGAGGACAATCAACAGCTGCTTGCAGAGGTTTCTTTGGCAGAACTAAAGGAAGCGGTATTTGATGCCTTACACACCTAGTTCTGCATTAATAAAACACATAAATCCTACTACTAACTAGATGGCATCCCACAAGTATACAGTTGTCAACTAGTAGTAAAGCGAAGTATGGAACGTTCCCACAAGGATTGTTGGAAGGCAATTACCATGATTTATGGGTACTTGTGTAGTTAACCAAAATCAAAGCGATGGATGATAGAACTATTCTAATGAAAACCATAATTAAATGAAAGTCCGTTAAAAACTTAAATTAAAGCTAGATTAACTAAAAAGTAAATAAGTGAAAATAACTAATTCCAAAATTACAAAACTAGTTAATCTATTCTAGTAAAAGTAAAGGAAAGCACTTAATTCTAACCTGAATTCACCAAAAGACTAAAATTAAAAGCAAGCAAATCACCCAACTAAAAGGACTACAAATGAGAAACCTTGAATATTAAAAGCAATCATTTCTAAACTATAAATTGGAAAGAGTTAAACTAGAAATCTAAATATTTTTGGATTTTTTATATAAATAAAGAAAGCCCACTAAATTGACTAGGAATTAATGCAAGAAATTGAAAATTCTAACTAGAAATGCAAGAAATTATTAAGAATCCTAATTTACCTAAGAAACCCTAAATTGTTCTTAGAAATTCATACTAAATTAGACAAGAAAGCGAATCAAAAATTATATCTTCTTGAAGCTTGCGATTAACCCACTACGATTATCTAATCAAAATTTGAACTTGACAAGAAATTAAAAGAAGATCTATTAGAAAATTAAAGAGAAATTTCTATTAAAGAAGTAAATTTGGAGTTCAAGCTATCCTAAACTATCTAAAAACTAACTAAAACTATCTACTACTTTCTCTTACTCATTTTAAGTAGCTTAAATAGTCTAATATTACACTAGGCAAAATTAGGAGGTTTCAAATGAAAGTTTACAAAATTGCCCTTACAACTTGACTCTCAACGAGTCAAGATCGCGGTCTGGAACATTTAAAATCTCGATCTCGACTCTAATACAGTAAGACAATTTCCCGAGTCGAGATCGCTGTCTGGAACAGTCGAGATCGCGATCTCGACTCTCTTCTCAACATTCTTCATTTCATCCATTTTTGCAATCTGGTCCCTTGAGCTTTGTTCTTTCCAGCTTCCAACCCTTAATTTTTAACCTGTAAAATATTAACACCATTAAGGACTTAATTAAACTAAAATTTTAATAAAAACTTATCAAATTTAACAAGAACCTAAATATAAACACATGTGAAAGAAATTAACCAAAGTCTTCAGTTACTTACCTAAAATTTGGGATTTAAACTATCAAAATACTATAATTTGGAGGAAAATAACTCTAGTTTACTAGAGTTGTCGGTATTCTCACTTAACCTAGATGGTGTTGCAAGAATTGGCTGATTTAATGGAGTATTCTTCACCACTTGCTGGAACACCAGTAACAAGACCTTGCACAATGGATGTGTAAAGACAATCTTAAAGGGGAGTAAGATACCAAGGTTTTTAGAAAGCTACAAAGTGCACTTATTCCTAAATTAGTCAACCCTCTACTTTGAATGATTTTCGTCCCATAAGTCTTTGTACTTATTTCAATAAAGTTTGCACAAAAATATTGGCAAATAGACTGAATCCTCTTTTACCAAAAATAATGTCTCCTAAATAGATGGCATATATATGTGTGGGTGGGAAATTGCCGATAACATTTTACTTGTGCAAGAAACGGTGGACTTTATTGCTAGGAAAACTTAAGTATGTGGAGGAAACATGCTTATCAAATGGGGACTTACTAAGGCTCTCATGGTCATTTCTCTATACTGTCATGCAACGGTTTGGTTTTGCAAAAGCATGTGTCTCATTGATGTGGAATGTACTAGAGAATTGCTAGTTTTCTATTCTCATTAATGGGGTGCCAAAAGGATTCTTCAAGTCATCACTGGGACTTCAGCAAGGTGAACCCTTATCACCACATCTACTTATTATTATGCTGGAGGCTTTCTCTCGAGGGATCCCAAATTACCTCTGATTGGGCAAGGTATCAGATTTCTTTCTTCCTAAATATTGTCCAGCCATATCTCGTTTAACTTTTGTAGATGATATTGTGGTCTTAAAAAAAGGGGAACTCAAATTCATCAAGAACCTAATTGATTTCTTTGCTAAATTCGAAGCTTCATCCAGATAGCTCTTCAATATTGCAAAAAGCTCGTTCTACTTGCCAAAGAAAGCTCCAACAAGTCAGACTCGGAGGATACACCATTTAACAAAATTCATAGAAATCCTATGACCAATCTTTTATTTGGGCTTTCCAATCCAAAAAGTCGAGAAAAGGAAGTCCTTATTTCAACCAGTGATCGAGAAAGCAACTTCTAGGATCCATGACTAACAAATGAAATTCTTTTCATCTTGAGGGAGGTTAATTCTTATTAAACACGTTCTAAGTGGCATTCCAGTGTACCTAATGGATGTTCTTGCTTCGCCAAAGCAGTCATCAAGGAATTGGAAAATCAATTTGCCAATTTTTTTTTGGGAGAGCTAGAAAATCAACACATGGATCATTGGATCTCTTACCCACCATTTTCCAGTCTACAACCTCTAATGGCCTCAGGATTAATTCACTCTCAAAATTGATTAATGGGTTTAGCAACAGCTGTGGTAGAAATTTCATAAAAGGGACTCATTGTGGAGTAATTTCATCAAATGGAGGTACCTAAAAAATAGCATTCATCCCAATTTGATTACCTCCATTCCAGGTGACTCATCCACTTGGAAGAGAATGTAAGTGCTTTCCTTTACTTCTGTCTCTTATACACATCTAGATGTGTATAAGAGACAGGTGAATAAGAATATCCTCCATACCTTTAATTCTTACAAACATCCCCATCCAATTTAAAACTAAGTAAGAGATAAAGGTTTCTCTTAGGATATCTTGGTTCACATTACTGTTGGCATATTATATGTTCTTTTACATCTTTTTTTCTTTTTTGGAGTGAGAATTTGCAATTATTGAATTGGGTATACGTCTTGGCCTCAAGGACATTCATTATTTGAAAAATAGCAAGTTTGTTTTGTGAATAACTTATCATTGGGCATAATGGAATCATCCATCGATTTGAGCTTTGAGTGTTGAGAAGTAGGCAAATTGGACTTGATTGAGTCATCCTTTGAGTTGATTTTTTTCTGCCCAAGAATGCATTTGTCCAATATTCTCTAATAGATGGGTCGAGTTAGATAGCTGCAGGACATTTGGAGCTGGTTCTAATGTTGATTGGCTGTCCTCCATTATAGTTTGAGAGGGAGAAGATTCCCTGCTACCCGAAAATAATACAAATTCCTTAAATGTTGGGCTACCCGTGGATGGGAGATCCTGCAAGATTTGTCTATGAGGGATATTTGAATCATATTTCTTTCCTGCTCTAAACATTCTCTCCTACTCAAACTCCTTGGCCATGACCTAGAGTCATGCCCCTCAGTCTTTGGCTAGGGGGTTAAACTCATTCTTTTGTTCAAGCGCTATTTGCCAGCAATCATGACAAGCAACCTGAATAACCATTGAAAAAACTTCAATCCTACAAAGGAATGCCAGCTATCTTCTTCTCTAAGGAAGTGGTTCAAACGTTGGCTATTCTATTCATATTCACTTTGGTGGGGAATTTTCTGAAGGGCAAGCCAAACATAGAAACAGTGCGGAATAGATTCCATCACCACTTAAATCACTATTGGCTTTAAAGGTGAATTCACTGATGGTTTTATTGATTATAAACATGTGCGTATACGGTTTCCTTCAGAGGAGGATTATCTTCAATGTTGGCTTAAAAATACAAGCTTCATTAATGGCTTTCTCATGTAAGTCCTCAAGTGGCACCCTCTTTTCACACTAGAAGTGGAACCATGAATTGTACCAATTTGGATCACCTTATAGGGTATTCCTGTTGTGTTTTTCAATAACCTTTTTATTTTTAGCCTTGCTAAAGCTGTAGGCACTCCACTCAAGCTTAATTTGGCTACTCACCACTTCACAAGACTTAATACAACAAAGGTTTTTGTAGAAGTAGACCTCGTAGCAACCTTGCCATCAAGAATTTGTTTTGGTGTTGGTGATAATGGAAGATGGCAAAATATTTGCTAAGAAGATTTTTCGAGTTATTGCACAAAATGCCAATTGACTACAAACCTAACAAATTGCATGGCTAGGAAAATAAATCCACGCTTTCCCAATTAACCAGTAGAGGATGCCACTAAAACTAAGCCAAAAAATGCCTGCAAGACACAGTAGAAGGAAAAGAATAATAAGCAGTGGGTTCTAACCACTAATTAAGCCCTAGGCCCTTCAAGCAAAGAACTAGCTGAAATCCAAACTTAGCCTACCGTGGAAGGGAAAAATTGTTAATGATATGTCATCAAAGAAGACTTCAGCTTGTGAAAAAATGCCAATAGTAGAATAAGTTCATATCACGAGCCAAGTGGATGAGCCACTAGTAAGAGAGGCAAAACCACCATATCCATGGGCGGCTGAAACAGTTGAGCCATCTCAACCAAATCCAAGACTTCAAATTTCAAATTCCTTAATTGAAGAGATTATGTAAAGAATATTAGGGGAAAATCTCCTTGTGCCAGTAGTTTCAGTTACGAAGGGGTTGACTAATTCAAATGTGAATCCCAGCCCAACAAACTAGCCTAGCACTTCTTATTTTCAAATTTTGAACAACAAATCCAAAGATTATAATCAGACATCCCTCACAGCCAAATCTTGTAGGATTTCCCAGCCATAGGTAAGCCAATATTTGAGGAAATTGTATTATTTTCTGGCAACAAGGAATCTTCTCCCTCTGAAACTGCAAAGGAGGATAGTATATAAACGTTTGAACCTTCACCAAATGTCTAGCAGCTGTCCAACTCAACCACACCTATTAGTACAAATAGGACAAACACATTCTTGGCAACAAAGAAATCAACTCAAAGGATGACTCAATCAAGTCCAATCTGCATACTTCTCACTAGTCAAAGCTTAAACTTATGGATGATTCCATCATGCCTAATGTTAAGGCAATGGAAAAACAAACTTGCTATTTTTTAGATAATGAATCTACTCAAGGCCGGGATGTATACCCAATACAAGAATTGCTAATTCTCAATCCAAAAAGGAAAGGAAGACATAAGAGGACATACAATATGCCAAAAGCAATGCAAACCAGGCAGTCCTCCAAACCTCTGTCTCCTGTTAGTTCTAAACTCTTGGATGGGGATGCTTCAAAGAATTGGAGAAATTTAGATATTCTAGATTTCACTACCTGTTAGAATTCAAAGGGTTTGTCTATGAATTTATTTTCTCATTGCTGGAGGGTTAGGCTTCATGTCAGCCACCAAGTACCTTTTTCTTCTTATTAATAAAAAGGAATACCCCCTACCAACTAGGTGGTTGATTAAAAAATAGACTAGATTAAGAACCATTTGCGGGATGTCATTGTAAAGATGGATTGTTTCATTAATAAATCTTACCCTTTAATGCTTGCCAAAAAAAAAAAGAACTATTTGTGGGATGTATTCTTAAAATGGGGCCAAGAATCCTTGTCTAATATACTAAGGAAGAACTTGCTAATCACTTGATATTGAGAACTAAGAAAGGTGACTAATCGTTTCATTATGAATCACTGTCTCTTATACACAGCGTAATGTTAAGAATTAACAAAGAAAATTTAGTCATATCAGATTAAGAAACATGAATGGAGTTCTAATAAATGAAGAGTACATTTAAAAACATAATTTCATGTAATAACTCATCATAACAGCATAAATTATGATTTAATCAGACAAGATTAAGAACCAAGATCTAGAACTATTAATAAAAGAATTAGAACCACAAGGTGATCTAATCTTATTGGAAAAACATCAGATAAATGAGGCCAATTATGATTGCTTATTGACTAAGGAAAAAGTTGTAATCATACGACATTGAGAATATGAAAGGTCATTAATCAGAAAATGTTATGAACCTCAAAGTACATCTAATATACTAGATTAGGTTTTAATTAAGGACATCTGTTTGTATTAGACTAAGAAATAATAGAGGAGTTGTAATCAAAGTACAATCAGAAACACAATGTGATCTAGCTATTCATAATGACAATGCATCATGTGATTCAATTGGACCAGATTAAGAACGAAGAGTGAGGTCTATTTATAAAAGATTATGAGCCAAAAAATGATCTAATCGTATATCAAAAAGAACAAAGAAATTAGGACAAGTGATACTTTCTTAATAGCAAAGGTAATAGTTCTTATCATTCAATATTCAGAACAAAGAAATTGGGCTAATCGTACTTGTTTTGAACCGCAAAAGGAGAACCGCTCTTACAATATTAAGAACTAATAAAGGAGATCTAGTAGTATATGATTAAGAAATAGGAAAAGAATTCTAATCAAAGAACATTTAGTAAAGATAATGAGATCTAATAATTCTTAATTAGAGCTAACTATATCTTTAACTAGTTCTAATATTGTACGAGCTGTCTCTTATACACATCTAGATATTAAAATGAGGCCAATAATCCTTGCTTAATGACTAAAGAAAAGCTTGTAATTATTTGATATTGAGAACTAAGAAAGTGGACAAATCGTACCACATTATGAAGCGCAACAAGAGGTCTAATCATGTAATATTAAGACTAATAAAGAAGATCCAAACATATAAGATTAAGAAATATGAAAGGAGTTCTAATAAAAGTACATTTAAAAACATAATTTATTGTAATAACTCATTTCATAAGAATGTAAAATATGATTTAATTAGAAAAGTTCAAGAACCAAGAGCGGGAACTATTCATAAAAGACGTAGAATCAAAAGTTGATCTAATCGAATTGAAAAAACCACAGATAAATGAGGCCAATTATACTTATTGACTATGGAAGAATTGTAATAATACGACACTTAGAATACAAAAGGTCATTAATCAAACTATGTTACGAACCTCGAAGAAGATCTAATCATACAAGATTAAGAATTAATAAAGGACATCCGTCGTATTAGACTAAGAAATAATAGATGAGTTGTAGTCAAAGTATGTTTACAAACATAATGTGATCTAACTACTCAAAATAAGAATGCATGATGTGATTTAATTAGACTAGATTAAGAACGAAGACCAAGTTCTATTTATAAAAGATTGAGAACTAAAAGATGAACTAATCATATGGCGAAAAGAATAGGAATTAGCACAATTTTTCTTGCTTTATGGATAAGGAATAAGTTGCTATTGTTCGCAAGTATTCAAAACTAAGAAACTGAACTTTTCGTACTATGTTTTATACCACAAGAGAAGAACAGTTAAATAAACATTATGAATTCTTAAAGGTAATCTCTTATATCACATTAGAAATGTGTATAAGAGTTCTAATCATTTATGAACATTTAGAAAATATAGTGAGATCTAATAACTAATTATTAGAGCATAAAATGTAATTTAACTAGACTAGATTAAGAACCATTTGTGGGACCTATTCTTAAAATGAGGCCACTAATCCTTGCATAATGACTAAGGAAGAACTTGTAATCATTTGATATTGAGAACAAAGAAAAAGTACTATTCGTACCGTATTATGAAGCACAAAAAGAGGTTTAACCATATAATATTAAGAACTAGTAAAGATAATCCAATCATTTGATCAAGAAATATGAAAGAAATTCTAATAATTGTACATTTAAAAACATAATTATGTTTTTAAGCAATCACCTTGTTTGCGGTCTTTTATTAGAAATAATTAAGTATTCATTTACAGTGGCGGATATGGGGGAAACATCTAGCATCCAAGAGCACCAAACTTTTATATAAGAAGGAATGGTGTCTTGGTCATATTCAACACAAATAGGCCTTTTAATGCCCCCATTTGCTAAACTATCAACAGCCTGATTCATCTCTCTAAACACATGCGAAAAAGAAACAAGCAGAAATAAAAGAGAAGCTGTAATTGAAGTACAATCAGAAACATAATGTGATCTAACTACTCATAAGATGAATACATAAAGAAATTTAATTAAACTGGATTAAGAACCAAGAGCGAGTTTTGTTAATGAAAGATTCAGAGCTAAAAAATGATTTGATCGTATTTCAGAAATAGCAAAGAAATTAAGACAATTATCCTTGCTTAATGGCTGAGGAATAAGTTGTAATCGTTCAATGTTCAGAACTAAGAAACAGGACTGATCGTACTATGTTTTGAACCGGAAAAGGAGAACTGCTCATACAACATTAAGAACTAATAAAGGAGATCTAATCGTTATAAGAACAAGAAATAGGAAAATGGCTCTAATCAAAGAACATTTACAAAAGATAATGTGGTCTAATAACTCATGATTGGAGCATAAAATGTGATTTATCTAGAAAAGATTAAGAACCATTTTCTAGATTTATTCTTAAAATAAGGCCAATAATCTTTACTTAATGACTAAGGAAGAACTTGCAATCATTCAATATTGAGAACAATGAAAGGGGACTAATCGTACAATATTACGAAGCGCAAAAGAAGTTCTAGCCATATAGTTTTAAGAACTAATAATGAAGGTATAGTAATATTAGATTAAGAAATATGAAAGGTTCTAAAAAAGTAGATTTTAAAACATAACTTGATGTAATAATTAATCAAAACAACGTAAAATTTGAATTCATTAGAAAATATTAAGAACCAAGAGCAAGAACTACATTATGAATTCTTTAGAATCAAAAGGTGATCAGATCGTATTCAAGAAACAACTTATAAATGAAGCCATTTACACTTGCTCATTGACTAAGGAAGAAGTTGTAATCATACAACATTGAGAATACGAAATGTAATTAATCAGACTATGTTGCGAACCTCAATGGAGATCAAATTATACTTAATCTAGTCTTGATAAAGGACATTCTATGACCCAACGATGACTAACTATATTCATTATGTTGTCAAAGTACATTCAGGAATCTGGCGTGATCTGACTACTCATAATAAGAATGCATAATTAGATTTAATTAGACTAGATTAAGAACCAAGAGCGATTTCTCTTTATAAATGATTTAGAACTATATGATGAACTAATAGTATTTCAAAAAGAAAAGAGAAATTAGGACAATTGTACTTGCTTAATGGCTAATGAATAAGTTGTTATCGTTCAATATTCAGAACTATGGAATTGGACTAATCATACTATGTTTTCAACTACAAAAGGAGAGCTGCTCATACAACATTAAGAACTAATAAAGGGCATCTAGTTGTATACGATTAAGAATTAGGAAATGAGTTCTAGTCAAAGCTAATATTTAGAAGATATAATGAGATATAGTAACTCATGATTGGGTCATAAAATGTAATTTATCTAGACTAGATTAAGAACCATCTCAGGTACATATTCCTAAAATGAGGCCAATAATCCTTGCTTAATGACTGAGGAAGAATTTGTAATCACTGGATATTGAAAACCAAGAAATAGGACTAATCGTACCATATTATGAAGCATAAAAGGATCTCCATTCATATAATATTAAGAAATAATACAGAAGATCCAGTCATATTAGATTAAAAAATATGAATATTGTTCTAATACAACTTCATTTAAATACATAATTTGATGTAATAACTCATCATAAGAACGTAAAATATGATTTACTCAGGCAAAATTAAGAACCAAGAGCGAGAACTATTTACGAAAGATTTAGAACCAAAAGGTGATCTAATCGTATTCGAAAAATAACAGATAAATGAGGCCAATTACACTTGCTTATTGACTAAATAAGAAGTTGTAATCATGCAATATTGAGATATACAAAATGTCGTTAATCAGGCTATGTTACAAACTTTAAAGGAGATCTAGTCATATTCGACTAAGAAATAATAGAGGAGCTATAATTAAAGTACAATAAAAAACATAATGTGATCTAACTACTCATAATAAGAATGCATAATGTGATTTAATGGTTCTACATTCTTATACACATTAGCAAGTTCTATTTATAAAAGATTCATTGCTAAAAGTTAATCTAATTGTATTTCAAAAAGAACAAAGAAATTAGGACAATTACACTTGCTTAATGGCTATGGAATAAGTGGTAATCGTCCAATATTTAAAACTAAGAAACTGGACTAATCGTATTATGTTTTGAACCACAAAAGGATAACTGCTCATACAACATTAAGAACTAATATACTAGATCAAGTCATATAAGATTAAGAAATAAGATAAGAGTTCTTATGAAAGAACATTTGAAAAATATAATGTGATTAATAACTCATGATTAGAGTATAAAATGGATTTATCTAGACTAGAATTAAGAATCATTCTTAGAATCTATTCTTAAAATGAGGCCAATAATCCTTGCTTAATGACTAATGAAGAACTTGTAATTATTTGATATTGAGAACTAAGGAAGGGGACTAATCGTACCATAATATGGAGCACAAAATAAGGTCTAATCATATTATATTAAGAACTAATAAAGAAGATCATGTCATATTATATTAAGAAATATGAAAGGAGTTCTAAAAAAACTACATTTAAAAACGTAATGTGATGTAATAACTCATGATAAGAACGTAATATATGATTTAAATCGGCAAGATTAAGAATGAAGTTTGAGATTTATTCATAAAAGATTTATAACAAAAGGTGATCTAATCGTGCTCAAACAAGAACGGGTAAATGAGACCAATCATACTTGCTTAATGGGTAAGGTAGAAGTTGTAATCAAACGATATTGAGAATACGAAAGGTCACTAATCAAATTATGTTATGAGTGTCAAAGGAGATCTAATCATACAAGATTAATGACCATTAATAAAGGACATCTGGTCGTATTAGACTAAGAAATAATAGAAGAGTTGTAGTCCAAGTACATTCGGAAACATGATGTGATTTAACTACTCATAATAAGAATGCATAATGAGTTTTGATTGTACTAGATTAATGTCAAGCCCATAGGTAAATATTATATTCAAGAAAACAAGTAATAATAAACATCACCAAATCACTACATTCTACTTGACTTCCGCAAGTATGCGGAGTTGGTAGTAGTATAGGATGAGTAGATATCGTTCCCGCGAAAATTGTTTGGCATGTAATTACCAAGATTTACGGATCCTTGTATAGTTAAGTAAATTCGAACAATAGAAGATGAAACTACATTACTCAAAGCCATAATTAAACTCAAGTAATTAAAACATAATTTTAAGCTAAACTATCTTCCAAAGCAAGTAAATGAAACTAAGCAATTCAGAAATTCAGAAACTAGGTACTATATCCTAATAAAAGCAATTAAATAAAAGCACTTAATTCTACTTCTAAATTAATGAAAATAACACTAAAATTAAAAGCAAATGAATAACCCAATTAAAAAGACTATATAAAAAATGTTTTGAAGGCTAGAAGTAACCATTTCTAAACAAGAATTTGGAAAGATTTGAAATTGAAATCTAGATATTTTTTTTATTTTTGATAATAATAAAGAAAACCCACTAAAATTGAACTACAAATTAATGAAAAGAATTCAAAATTCTTAACTAAAAAGCAATAAATCAATAGGAACCAAATTGTATCTACTTGAAGCTAATGATTAACCAACTACAACTATCTTGCAATTAAATTAAAACTATATCTAAACGATGATTAAAGAGAACATTTCGTTAAAAGGAAACATGAAAGGTAAGCTATTGTAATATAGCCTAAAAATTATTCATACTTACTTCTCTATTATATCTTTAAAGTAGCTTAAATAGTTTGAGTATTACACAGGACAAAACTAGATATTGCATTACTACTTGTGTTGGAAGCGAGTCCATGTTCAGAAATATTCTTTGACTAGAATATGGAATTTGAGATTGCGATATGGACTGCTAAATCACTAAAGTCATTTTACCGAGTCCAGATCCCGATCTAGAATAGTCTAGATCGTGATCTGGACTTTCCTTTCAGCAAATCTTCACTTCCTCTGTAATTACAATCTGGTCCTTGCACTTTGTTCATTCCAACTTCCAACCTCTAATTTGACCTACATAATACTAGCCCAATTAAGTAATTAATTTAACTAAAATTCTAATCAAAACTTCTCATATTGAACAATAACCAAAAAATAAACACATAACAAAGAAATTAACTAAAATCTTCAATTAATTAACCAAAGTTCGGAATTAAAGCTATCAAAATGCCATAATTTAGAGTAAATTAACTCTAGTTTACTAGAACTATCACACTTCCAAACTTAGTGTTTTGCTAGTACCGAGCAAAACAAAAATTAAAAGAAACCTACTAACACAAAAACACATAAACACCACCAAAATTGACAAAATACTTGATGAGTTTTGGATGGTCTTACTTAAAAAAATTAAGAAACCTCAGAAGAAACTTTAAATACTATTTTATAAGTGAAGTGTTTAAATGAGTCAATTCAAGTTTTTTCTACAAAGAAGCACACGTTCATTTACTACACAAAATTTCAAGTCACCAAGAATTACTATTCCCAAAAAGGAATTACCAAACGTTTTAGTTCTATTCATTTGAAACATCATTTTTTCTCAAATTACAAATATTATAGAGATAGTCAATTATTCTAACTAGGTTGCATAAAAATAGAAGTTCAATTAGGAATCTACTTAAATGCAATTGTCACACAATTTGGGAATAGACCTCTAACAAGAAATAAGTAATATGAGATCAAGATAAGTATTACAAATATTTACTCCTTAACTCATTGTTATAATAAAACACAATTCCTAATGGCTTATTTCGGATAAACAACATGGGTACATGTCAGAATGCCGTACTTTCTTTATTACTTGGCTTTTTTCGGAGGAACAATATGGGTACATGTCAAAATCGGTCTCTTATCGTATTTGCCTTATTCCTAAAAGCAAATTATTATTTTTTTTTTTGTGACACTAAACCACAGAAAGGAGTGAAATGAATTTAAAATTAATCTCAAATATCAATTATTCACAAATTAGAAGAACATTTCCTATGCTAACACACAAAATGCCCCAAGGTTCCATCTATTTCATTTAATCCACTTTTTCCAAAAGATAAATCGACTAACAATTAATTATCACTGATTTGATCGAAAACAATATTTCAAATAAATTTTCCTAAAATTTTAGTATTTCTTTTCAAAAAATAGTAATGCTAAGTTTTTTGAAATCCTTATGTTGCAAAAGACTACGCACTCACACTTAAATCCATGAAATGACCCAATCAAATACTTCAATCATATAGTATTGTACGTCAAAATTCGTCATCATCGAGTACTTATTGATTGATTGTTTTAGATAGAATTTTACTTTAAAAACAAAGAAGTATATGAACAATCTCACAAGATCACTATACTCTACCTAACTTCCTGCAAATATACGAAGTTGATAGTAGTATATCTGAGTGGGTATCGTTCCCGCGAAGATTGTTACGCAAGTAAATACCAAGATTTACAGATCCTTGTATAGTTAAGCGAATTCAAACAATAGAGGATGAAACTATACTATTCAAAACCATAATTAAACTCAAGAAATTAAAACTCAATTTCAAAATAACTTATCTACTAAAGCAAGTAAGTGAAAGCTAAACAATTATGAGATTGATAAACTAGCTACTATATCCTAATAAAAGCAATTAAATGAAAGTACTTAATTCTACTCCAAATTAACCAAAATAAATCTACAATTAACAAGAAAGTAAGTAACGCATTTAAAAGACTACATAAAAGAAGTTTTTAAGACTTGAAACAACCATTTCTACACTAAAATTTTGAAAGAGTTAAACTTGAAATCTAAATATTTTTGGATTTTTTATAATAATAAAAAATGCCCACTAAAAATTATCTAGAAATTAATGCAGGGAATTAAAATTTCTTGACTAAAATGCAATAGATCAACAAGAACCCTAATTTCTCTATGAAACCTTAAAATGAAAGTAAATAGATTCTCACTAATTTAAACTAGAAAGGAAGTAAATATTATATCACTTGAACCCAAAGATTAACCCACTACAATTATCTAATCAAAATTTAAACTTGCAAAGAAATTAAAAGTAGATCTAAAAGATAATTAAAGAGAACATTTCATTAAAGAAGGAATTTGAAGGTCAAGTTATCCTAATCTATCCTAAAAATTTACTAGCTATCTACTCCCTATCCTAATTACTCTATTACAAATTTTAAAAGTAGTTTAAATAGTTTATTAATCCGGCAACCTTCTAAAGTGCACAAATGGTGAATCAAACTAGGGGTATAAAGAAGTAGTTGCCCGAACCTTCCACTATCCAATTAGATGTGTGATAGAGTAAGACCAGCATTCATCGGCATCCCTGTCATAATAGCATACACCAAGAGTATTTTCACCCTCTAAATAAAACTCAAAGTATTGGACCCCCGAATTTGGTAACTAATAAAATAAAACCATAACTTGGCCATAAAGAGAGTCCCTGACTTGCAAATGTCAGATGTCATATTAGAGGAATCACTCTTAAACCAATCAACATACTTATCGTAAATGGCATTTTTAATTACATTCATATCTTTCTCCTCGTCATTTTACAATACCAAATATTTACTGGAAGATACGGGGGGTATGTTAAAGTAGTCATTGATCAAATCCAATTGAGGTGATTCAAGATGTTTTGGAAATAGAAGACATAGGGCTACAACTTTCAGGTTTTGAGTTTTCCGAAATAGGGTATGAATTAGGGTCAAAATCGAAGTCGAAAGTGAAGCCCATGTGCGCCGGCAACTTTTCAGCACTGCCTAGTGTGAACAAGTGCCCAAAATAGCCAGCGCATGTGCGTCCGAAGCAGCAGAATTGCATATTTTTGTGTTTTTGACAGATTTCTTTGCCCGGTTAGACTCTTTTTCACCCAATTCTCTTTACGTTCTTATGGCATAGGCATTAATTGCAACCCTAAGTACTCATTATAAATACCCCATTTCGGATTAGAAATATGGGTTCGAATTAGTTTCTTGTTGGCTACGATTTGCATTAGAAAATTATTGTTTATTCGTTTATGTCACTTTGTGCCTAAACTTTTTTCTTGGTAGAGGGATTTGAAGCCATGGTCAATTCTACAAAGTTGTGAGACTTCTTGAGCTTGAATTATTCATATTTATCTCAAGTATTGATTATTTTTCTGCAATTAAATTTATGATTGTTCTTTTTAACTTGTTATTGCTGCAGAATTAAGTTATTAGAATTAATCTACTGCCAGATTGTTTTAACCGCGTGCGTTTAATTCAATCTATGAAGCAACTAAATTTGATAATTACTGGATTTGAGTTATTGAATTTAGGGAAATTAATCATCTAATTGGCATAACCGCATGTGTTTATGTTTAATTAGTCTAAATGTTCTTGTTGATCTTAAAACTTCAATCTTGTAATTGATCCTTGGCGCGTGTCCGGGTTAAATTAATAGTTAAGGTTAATTAGATAGCGTGTTGAAAATTAACCAACTTTAGAAAGAAATAAGAATCAACTTCGAATTGGTATTCGTTCGGGTTAATTCTTCAATTAGTGCTTGATATATGAATTGAATTATCTTGTGTGTCAAGGATCGACTAGTGAAATTGCCACGGTGAATATGACCAAAACCAAGACTTTTATTACATCGAATGCTCTTCAATTATTTTATTGTTTTAATTTTGTTAAAAGCATTCAAAATCTCTCTTTTTTCCGTTCCAGTTAACAGATCTGTCTCTTATACACCTCTAGATGTGTATAATTGATTGAGAGTAAACTCATTTTCATGCCTACGACAGCATTGCAACTCGACAGCATATTATTGGCAATCCAAATTTTGGCGCCATTTTCGGGGAACGGTTTTGAATTATTTTTGTGCTAGTTATTTTAGTTTTTATTTTCTTTCTTTTTATTATTGATCTTATATTTTCCACTAATTGTGTATGCCTGTGACCCGATTAGCTGGACAAGTTGAATTCTAATTTGATCTGAAAATACAGAGAACATTACGCAGATTAAGAAAAGAGATACGAGAAAGACTGTCTCTTAGGGAAAGAACATTGATTCAATCATATCTTTGTAGGTGATTAGGAACAATAGGAAGATCAATAGGAAGAGGCTAAGATGGTGCAACGCACTTTGAGAGAATTAGCCGTGCCCACTATGAAACAACAACCCTTATGCATTACTTATCCAGATTAGATGCTAATGTCACATTTGAACTAAAATCTGGACTAATCCATTTATTACCTTCTTTTCATGGATTACCAGGTGAAGATCCAAATAAGCATCTTAAGGACTTCCATGTGATTTGTACAAGTATGTGACCCACCGGGGTGTAAGACGAGCATATCAAGTTAAAAGCATTTTCATTTTCACTCAAGGATGAAGCAAAGGACTGGCTATTCGATCTTTCTTCGGGTAGTATCACAAGGCTTTCTTGGGAGCAGATGAATAGACTATTCCTTGCTAAGTACTTTCTAGCTTCTCGAACTGCAAATATTCCCAAAGAAATCTGTGGAATAAGGCAGTTCAACGAAGAATCCTTGTATGAGTATTGGGAGCGCTTCAAGAAATTGTGTCCAAGCTGTCCGTATATCAGATAATTGACTCCTTTCTAATTTAATATTTTTATGAAAGGTTGTTGCCTAATGAAAGAAACACGGTCGATGTCGCAAGTGGAGGGGCATTAGATAATTTAACCATAGACGCTGCTCATGAGCTTATATCAAATATGGATGCACGTTCTCAAAAGTTTGGGACACGACGCGATCAATCTCTCAAACATGTAAATGAGGTAAATGTTTCATCATTAGACCAATAAATGGCAAGTTTGACTTCTTTTGTTCGACAGTTGGCTTCAGGTACCGCGCCGACTGCACAACCATGTGGTATCTACTCAAATGAGGGACACATCTAGATATGTGTCCCACATTACAAGATGAGAGGTCAAGAGCACGTAAATGCAGCAGGAGGATTTCCAGGGCAGCTATGACAAAGTTATGATCCCTACTCGACAGTCCTGGGTGTAGAGATCATCCTAACTTGAGATCCGGGAACCCAGCCCAAAATCAGCCTCAACAAAATCGGTAGAACTTCCAACCGTATAGGCCTCCATTCGCTCAAAGGCAACAAGCCAATTTGAATAATCAATCTGGTAAGTGTTTAGAGGAATGGCTGGACATTTTAACTGAAAATTTGATTCAATTCCAGCAGGATACAAAGGCCAGTATTCAGCAGTTGCAACATCAAATGGGACAAATGGCTACTGCCATTTGCAGGTTTGAAGCGCAAAGCTCCGAGAAGTTGCCGTCTCAAACCATCATCAATCCCAAGAAGAATGTGAGCGCAATTAAATTGATGAGTGGTAAAGAGGTTGAAGTGCAAGCATAATAGTTCCTGAACATATTGAGGCTGAAAAGAACAAGACCACAGTCGAAAAAGAGGTTGAACAACATGTGAGAAGCTAAAGCAGCAGCAGTGAAGATAAAAGTGTTCCTGAATATGGCCTGAAGATAACCATTTTCTTTTCTTTTTGTGCCCTTTCAACTTCTTGACATCATCAAGTTGTCGCACTTTAGCAAAAATCTCTTGATCCTTCTTCAACACACATCCTTTATTGGGTCATTTCTCCTTCAATTCATTTCTTGGATCTTCTTTTATTTTCAATACTTTCTTGAACAAATTGTCTTGGTTAACTTCATTTTGCTCTTCATTTAACCTAGAGAGGGAAGAATTAAGATATTGGTTAGCACATTTTTCTTGATCGATGGGAATATTATCATCATATTCAAACACATCAAATTCAATGGATTCATTTTCAACTTGTAAAACCAACTTCCCTTTTTGCACATCAATTAATGCATTTGCGTCAACAAGAAAGGCCTCCCTAGAATCAATGGAATCTCACTCTCTTCTCCCGTATCTAACTCAAAGAAATCAACAGAAAAATCAACTTTTTAATTAGTGTTGAAACACATCCTCCAACAAGCCATACGGTTTCCTCTCGGATAAATCCGTCAATTGGAGTGTGATATTAGTTGGCTTGACATTATTGATCCGTAATTTGTCATAGATGGCCTCGGGCATGATATTTATGCTTGCCCCCAAATCACAAATTTATCAATACCAGTTGCCCCCTAAAGACAGAGTAGTCCCAGTAATTTTATGATACCGCCCCCTAAACTCAAAGATCCCAGTAATTTTATGATACTACATTGGCATCAAGGTATACTTTCTCGTCATCATCCCATTTTCACTTCCTTGCCAAAAGATCCTTCATGAAATGAGTATAGTTGGGCTTCTTGGTGAGGACATCAATCAAAGGAATATTAACATTAATCTTTTTCAACATATCCAAGAAGTGAGTGAATTGCTTCTCCTTTTCCTCCTTTCTTGGATCAAGGAGCATTTGAGGGAATGGCACTTTTAGTGATGAGTCCATCTTCAAAGGTTCCTCCACATGCTTCTTCTAACTGTAGCTTGGATACCTTGATCTTATTCTTTTGCTCATTCTTGTCTTCATCATCAACCACTTCCCTTTGATTCTCAATTGTCTTCAACTTTTGTTCCTTATTTCCTTCCTCCAGCTTTTTCTTCTCCTTAGATTTTGCCAATTCGTTTCCACTCTTAGGGTTATGGCATTGCATTGTTCCTTGGGGTTTGGAATGGTATCACTTGGAAATGCCCCAATAGGTTTGTTATTTTTCAACTTTGCCAATTGCCCCAATTGAATCTCCAAATTTCTTTTTGAAGACTTCAAATTCTCATACTTTCTTTGATGCTCTTCGTCTTCCTATCCAATTTTCTTCTAAAATACTCAGCTTTTCTTTCGCAACCTTCTTCACCCAAATTCTATCTTGGAACATATTGTTCATGATATATAGGTTGGGAAGAATTTTCATATTAGAAAGGAGCTCTTGGTTATTGGTTTGGAAATGAAGGGTTGGGGAAAGATTCATTTGAGTTGGGTTGGAAATTTCTTTGATGTGGCAGTTGATATGGTCTAGGTGAGGAATTTGAGGCTTGATTGTGTTGGACATTTTGAGGTGGGGGATTTTGTTGATAAAGAGTTTTGGATTCTCTTATGGTGTTGCTCCATGAGAAATTAGGGTGATTCCTCCAAGAGGGATTGTATGTGTTCCTATAAGATCCGGATTGATTCCTTGGAAGTGATGATTGGTTGGACACATAATTGAGTTGCTCATTAGAACCATAAGGTGTCTCACATTATCCATTTGCATGCTCGCCTCCACAAAAATAGCATACCATACTTGGTTGGGTTGGAGAAGAAGACATGGCATTTTCACTACTTGGTTTTCCTAGGTTCTCCAACGCCTTTTTAACATTATTCATCACACTCATGAACATGCTTTGTTGTGCCAAAAGAGCATCTTCCATGTTTAAATTCATCACTCCACTATTGGCATTGACTTGATTAGCTTAGTGTTGAGCCATCGGTGGAGTCATCGATCCATGATAATAGTGATCGATTGTATGCCATATTATTTAGAACATCTAGAGCTGTATCTGATAGTCTTCTATGAGATAGAACCATAGGTGGAGGCATCTACAATGGATTTTCTCTTGAAGCAAACCATTATAAAAGGTTTTGATTTGAAGCCACAAAGGAATTGCGTGATGAGGACATTTTCTCAGCAACTCCTTGATTCTTTTCCAAGCTTCTCCTAGGCTTTCACAAACATCTTGTTAGAATGATTTAATTTCACTTCTTAATTTGGAAGTTCTTGCAGGTGGAAAGTACTTCGCCAAGAACTCTTGAGCAAGTTGATTCCAAATAGTGAATGTTTGTTCGGCGTAGGATTGCAACCATGACTTTGCCCTATCACGAAAAGAAAAAGAAAACACCCTCATCTACACACAATCCGGATGTACTCCATTAAAGTTGTATGTGTCCGAAACTTCTTCAAAATTCATGAGATGTATATAGGGGCCTTCATTGGGTCTATCCCCAAACATGGCATGGGCTTGGACACGATAGAATTTGGATTAGGGCGGGCTTAATTTCAGATTGTTGGGTTGCATGGGCATCCATGCAATTCTCGTGTTCGTCTTATCAAAATTAGGTAAAGCATACTCCCTCAATGATCTTCCATTTCCATTCATGCCATTACCATTCCGGAAGCCACCAATCCTATTATTTCCAACAACTTCTTCTTCATATTAATCTATGTTCAAATTCCTTTGATGAGCATTAACATTTGTCTTAGTAATTCTCTTGCTGTACCCTTTTCAATCTTTGAATTTCTCTTAGCTCTTTCTCCCATTCCTTGTCCAAGCAAATGAATGGTTCTTGAGCTCCTCTTACCATGCACTACACCAAACCAATGCAAATGGTCAATTTAAGTACCAAGTAAATTCATCAAGACATCCAACAACATGAACAAATACACAAAATTAACAACTAAATTAAACTTAATCTACATGACCGATAAATTGCTTAATACTGCTAAAAACCAAGAACAATCCCTCGCAACGGCACCAAAAACTTGATGCCCTTACCACACGTAGTTATAAATTTATAAAAAATTCACCTAAATCCTACTACTAACTAGGTGGTATCCTAAAAGTATACGGTTGTCATCTTGGAGTAAATGGATGTAGGGATTGTTCCCACAAGGATTGTTGCTAGGCAATAACTAAGATTTATGGGTTTTTGTATGGTTAAGTAAAATCAAACAATAGGAAGTGAAATTATACTACTCAAGGTCATGATCAAACTCAATTAAACACAATCAAAATTAAACTAAACTATTTATTAAAGAAAGTAAATAAAACAAAGTAAACCAAAATTGGACTTCAAATTGAAAAGAAGCAAATTACTCAATTAAAAGACTATAAGAGAAACTTTGCTACCAAAAGCAACCGTTTCTAAACTAGAGATTGAAGAGAGTTAAAGTCGAAATCTAAATATTAGACTAATTCTTGATGATAATGGGAGGCAAGCCAACTAGAAATTAACAAGAAATTAATGCAAGAAATGGGACTGGGAGCTAAAAATTCTTAACTAGAAAGAAAAAATTTAACAAAAACCCGAATTTTTCTAAGAACCCTAATTTGCAAGTAAAATTTTTTTTTTGCTAATTTCAACTAGAAAGCAAGTAAAATCCCAATATTTTTTGAGTTTTGATGAAAATAAAGGAAATTTCTCAATGTGTATAATAGACATTAGATGCAAGATATTGAGATTCTTAACTAAAAATTACGAAATTATCAAGAACCATAATTTTCCTAAGAAACCCTAGATTGCAAGCACGAAATTCTCACTAAATTAGAATAGAAAGGAAGTAAAAATTATCTCTACTTGAAGTTAAAGATAAGTCAACTGCAACTATCTAATCAAAATTCAAACTTGCAACGAAATGAAAAGTAGATCTAAGAGACAATTAAAGAAAAATTTATATTAAAGAAAAAGCTTGGGGTTCAAGATATCCTAAACTATTCTAAAATCTACTAACTATCTACTACTACTCCTATTTACTTCTACAATTGTCTTTAAACGTAGTGTAAATAGTATAACATTACATGGCAAAAATTTGCGATTGCTTGCCGAAAATTTACAAAATTGCTCTTACAACTTATCTTTCAACGAGTCGAGATTGCGATCTGGAATTTTTGAGTTGTGATCTTGACTCTAATACATTAAAAACACTTTCCCGAGTCCCGATCTCAATCTGGACTCTCCTCCCAGCTTTCTTCCATTTCTTCAATTATAGCAATTTGGTCCTCTGAGTTTTGTTCATTCCAGCTTTCAACCTCTAATTTTGACCTGCATAATATTAACTATATCGGGCAATTAATTAAGCTATAAATTTAATAAAAACTTATAATGTTTAACAAAAACAAAAATATAAGCACAAATGAAAGAAATTACTAAAACCTACACTTAATTACCCGAAATTCGGGTTTTAAACTAACAAAATGCCATAATTTAGAGAAGAATAACTCTATTTTACTAGTGTTATAAAAAACCCATTGCCAAAAATAGTGGCTCTATTCTAAAGCTCCGCCTTAAAAAGCTTGAGCTTGTCTAGGACCTAGAGAGGTTTTCCAGTGCATAGAAGCCTTCGATTAGCATCTACAACCCGCAAAAAGTTTGGACATATTGGACAACTTGAGGAGGAGTGGAGAGTGATCTGAACATGTCTTCAAAGAATGATCAATTGTGACTTGTAGGAAAGCCATGAGGAAAGCATTATTGCAAACAAATCTGGCCAAGTGTTTCCAGATCGCATTTCCAAACCTATTTCCCGGACATGAGAATTTGACAACCTTGGATAGCTAAATCCATTAAACCACAATCTGAAAGACATTCATTGAATTCTCTCACAGCTTCATAATCCCAGGAAACAGTTTCCCTTTCATATTTATCCGAAATGGATATCATGTTGAAGTCACCTCCCACTATCCATGACACACTTAAGGTACTATGAGTAGCTCAACAGCTTTTGGCTCTCCACTGTTAGGCACTTGGCACAAACGAATGAATCTAGGAAAGCTGTGTTATGAGCACTTGACTTATACAGAAATTGAGACATGGAACATTTGGTCTGAAATCATGACATCTGTGAGGACAATATCTTTATTCTGAAGCAACAAAATTTTATCATTTGTATTAGTTTTGCAAAAATTAAAGCCTAATTGGAGTGCAAAAGAAGTAATACGAGACGTATCCACCATTGGCCCCAATAAGGCTAAGATTTTTATTTTTTATTCTTTAACTAGCAACTTTGCTACGAATAGAGGGCTTGTTGGCAATCCCCCTCTTATGTTCCATACAATCATGCTATCCATTTGTAGGGATTCGATTAGCGAAGAACATGGGCTTAGAAGTGGTCCTTGTCCGAATACCTTAAGGTATGTTGTATGCTCATTTCCTTCTTGTTTTTTTTTTGTCTTACCTAAACCACTTGAATTAGTGACTTCCAAGACATGTGGTGCCTTTTTTAAGTCTACAAATGCACGTTCATGGAGGTCCTCATCATTATCTAAAACTTAGCACGGCATCTGTTGCATAAATTTTGAATGCGGAATAAGAAAGAATAACCCTTGGAGATCTCCATTGAATTTTGATTTTGAGAGATTCTGGCTGCTTTGAATTGTTCAAAATTTCTTCAACCAAATATGCCGCCATTGAGTTCAAATTTGAATTCACAATCCATAGCTCCAAGCCATCTAAGTTCAAATTTTTAGCTCCGAGAGGAGTGTATTTGTTCATGTTGGCTTGCCTCCCACGGTTTGAATTTCCTAGTCTACTCCTCTCGGTCCTACCATAACTTGCTCCACTAGTGGCTCCACCAATGACTCTACCATGGTTTTCTCCACCACCACATTCGGCTGCTCATTCACCATTATGGTTTGTTCCACACATTGCTCATCCACCTTTGATTGTTCCACCACTTTTGGCTACTTCGCCATTTGTTCTATTATCAATTTTTTATGTGCTATTCCAATAGGACCAACATCATCCTTTTTGATAGGCTGCCATTGTGTTTTGCCATTACGCTTGGACAATGTTTTGTTTTCAACCAAGGTTTCTTTTTGCAACTTCCTTAACTCATTTAGCATTCCAGCTAAGAAATTATCTGTGCTATGACCAATTTTGTGGCCCTTGGTGCAATAACTTGGAAAATCAACATAATTAATCTTCTAAAATTTTCCGTTGTCACCAACACCTAGCCAAACTGTTGATGGGAGGTTGGCTAGTAGATGTGACTTCCACACATCATCTTTGGCTGTGTTTGGACGAGTCAAGTTTGCCATGGCCATGCTAGCTTTAAGGACATTCCATCGGCTTGTGCTAGGCTAAAAACTGCCTATTTTGTGAAAAAAGGTACTGGTAGCCCTTCGAATGTAATCCAAATAGGTACAATGTAGGGTTCAAATACCTGGGGCAAAGAGAGGATTCCATTTGAGAACACTCATATAGAAACCATTATTTAACCATTTGTTCTTAGGCCAACAACAGCGATAATCCTCCTCCAAGCCAAACCTAATAAGCAGATTGTTTGTAATCCAGAAAATCAATTGAAATCTCCCTTGAAACCAAACATTTGGAAAATCCTCCATATAGTTTCCATGTTCGGTTTGCCTTGTGGAAAATGTCCTACCAGTATGAATTTCTGGAATGGAGTAGTTAGCTTTCGAATTCTTCTTCTGTGAAATAAATGGATGGTTCACCTTTATAGGATTGAAACTTTTTCAATGGTTGGGCCGATTGCTGGATTGGTGCTAAGGAGTGATTTTTGTCCTAGAGAACATCCGCAAAATATTTAGTTTGCCCCTTAATTGAAGGTTGGAGTGCTGACATTTCGGCCACGGCTGACAAGAAAATCAATAGAAATTCTTTTTAGCGAGAGAAAAAGTTAGAACGAAGGAGAAGAAAATGTATTTCATCAATGTCAGGGTTTCTTTTTTGTTGAAACATAATGTGACCTAATGAACCATAATAAGAATGCATAATGTGATTTAATTAGACAAGATTAAGAAACAATTCGAAATCCATTTATAAAGAGATTCAAAAAACAAAGATGATCTAATCGTATTATAAAAAGTTCCTCCTTTTGAGGGCGGCCCAATTTTACTTGGTGTCTCTTATACACATCTAGATCGGTCAATATTGGGAACTAAGAAACTAGATTAGTCATACTGCATTATGAGCTACGAAAGGCGAACTCCTCATACAATATTAAGAACTAATAGAGGAGATCTAATCTTGTTGGATTAAGAAAGAGGTAAGGAGTTCTAATCAAAGTACATTTAGAAAGGATAAAGAGATCTAAAAATTCATGATTATAACATAAAATGTTATTTAATTAGGCTAGATTAAAAACCATTTGCGGGGCTTCATTGTAAAGTTTGATCATTTCATTAATAAATCTCAGCCTCATAAGTGCTCGCCAAAAGAAAAAAGAACCATTTGCGGGACGTATTCATAAAATAAGGTCAATTATCCTTACTTAACGACTAAGGAAGAAGTTGTAATCATATGATATTGAGAACTAAGAAAGGGGACTAATTGTACCATATTATGAAGCGTAAAATAAGATCTAATTACATAATGTTAAGAACTATCAATGAAGAACTGATAAAGATATAACATAAAATACATAATGTGATATAATAACTCATCATAAGAATGTAAAATGTGGCTTAATTAGACAAGATTAAGAACCAAGAGCAAGACCTATTCATAAAAGATTTGGAGCCAAAAGGTAATCTAATCGTGCCCGAAATAGAACTAATAAATGAATCCAATTATACTTGCTAAATGACTCAGCAAGAAGTTACAATGATACGATATTGATAATATGAAAGGTCTTTAATTAGAGAATGCTACGAACCTCATAGGAGATCTGATCATGTAAGATTAAGACATTCTAAAGGACACCTAGTTGTATTAGACTAAGAAATAATAGGGGAGTTATAATCAAAGTACATTTAGAAACATAATGTGATCCAACTACTAATAATAAGAATGCATAATATGATTTAATTAGAATAGATTAAGAACCAAGAATGAGTTCTATTTATAAAAGATTTAGAACTTAAAGATGATCTAATCATATTTCCATAAGAACAGAGAAATTAAGACAATTATACTAGCTTAATGGCTGCATCCTACCATAACTAACCCGTGTAAGACTTGTCACATGATAGGATAGGTTTGCCTTCGAGGGTATCACAAAGATATGAAGGAGTTAAAGTTTTTCAACCACAGGAATGCCCTTATGACTTCACTATGCGCGCTACAAGGTCTATTTTAGTACAATTGACTCCTCCTATAGCATAGACAATAATCATTAAGCATACAATGCAAATGGGGTCAGTCAATTCTTAGAACAATATCAGAGACTGATAGTACTTATAAGTCATAATCGTTCAATATTCAGAACTAAGAAATTGGACTATTAGTTCTATTTTTTGAGCCACAAAAAGAGAACTACTCATACAACATTAAGAACTGATAAAGGAATTCTTGTCGTATAATATTAAGAAATAGGATTAGAATGCTGCTAAACAGAGGGCTTCCAATGGATGACATTCTCGAACATAGACTTCTTGACAAAGCCCGTTTTGTGTTGAGATCATTTGAATTTGAAACATGGGAGCTGTTCTAGGAAGGAAGAAAGAGCTTTTGGATTTGTTGACAAGCTGTTCGGTTAAGGCCTCAAATTTAGCAATAAACTCCATGAGATTTCTTAACGATACACATCTCCTTGTGCGAAAATGACTGTCATCGTTGCGAAAGTGATGGATAAAAAATTGGGGTGCAATGTTTAGGAAGACAAAAAACCGTAATTTTTCCATTCTGGTCCAATATGATAACGAATAGCATAGTGATAAAAGATCACCTTGGTCCACCAAGCAAGAAGATTTGCAGAAACATTTTGGGACACCATTGATAAGGATTGAAAACTAGCAATCTCCAAGGACATTTGGAATAGATAGATCCAATCTTCATTAAATCCAACCTTAATGGTGTCTAATTAAGTCACATTTCAAGACTTCTGTATATGAGTAGTTTAGTCACTCTTTTCAATTATACACATCTAGATGTGTATAAGAACAATTAATTATTTCCTGAGGTGGCCTGACAAGAAGGATGTTATTAGTGATCTCTCATTCTTCACATAGGCCACCTGCTCCATGGAAATGATGGCCTACACCGTTGTGCCAAGTTTCAGCTCTCATTAGCCCAGGTGGAGTTGGACTCTTTGTCAATTCTGAACATCTTCGATGGCCCAGAAATGCCACCTTGGAGCATTGATCCTCTCTCACAATTTAATAATAGCTTTGTTCAAGGAAAGAATGTTTCCTTTTCTCATATTTTTAAGGAGGAAAACCAACTTGCAGATTATCTTGCAAATCAGTGCATTAAAAATGAAACATATCCTGAGTATAATCAAGACACAATTCCTATCATGTACAAGGATTGATGTTTTACGATGCTCAAAGCTACCCTGACATTCTGCATTGTAAAATTTGATGTTGCATTAATAAATTATCCACTCTCTTGGGTGTTACATAAAACAAAAAATCAGGCCAATTATACTTGTTTAATGGCTGAGAAAGAAAATGGAATTGTTCGATATTCGGAATGCTGTCTCTTATACACATCTCTCATGTTATGAATAGGTATATGCAAATGTCTCATAACTAATGATTTGAAAATATAATGTGATTTTCAATTAGAGTAGATTATGAACCATTTGCATTGTCTGATTCAACTTATTCTAATCAATATCCTTGGTAATTGACTAAGGAAGAAGTTGTAATCAAACGAAATTGAGAACTAAGAAAGAAGCCCAATCATACCATATCATGAAGCGCAAAAGGAGATCTATTCACATAATTTTAAGAATTGTTAATAAAGAAGATCCTTCCATATTAGCTTGAAATATGAAAGGATACACATCTAGATGTGTATAAGAGACAGGCACTTTCTCTTAGACACATCTAGATAAGAACTAAGAAAAATATGATTTAATTACGCAGGATAAAGAAACAAGACAGCAAAAATGATTCATAAAAGATTTAGATCCAAAAGGTAATCTAATCGTATTCAAAAAAGAATTCATAAATAAGGCCAATTATACCTACTTATTGACTAAGAAAGAAGTTGTAATTATATGATATTGAGAATATGACAGTCACCAATCAAACTATGTTACAAACCTCAAAGGAGAACAAACATACAAGATTATGAATTAATAAAAGACATCTAGTCGGATTAGACTAAGAAATAATAAAGGAATTACAATGAAAGTACATTTAGAAATATATTATGGTCTAATAACACATAATAAGAATGCATAATGTCATTTAATTAGACAAGATTAAGAACCAAGAGTGAGTTCTATTTATAAAAGATTCATAACTAAAACATTATCCAATCATATTTCAAAAGGAACAGAGAAATAAGGCCAATAATACTTGCTTAATGGCTGGGGAAGTAATTGTTATCTTTCGATATTCAGAGCAAAGAAACTGGCTAATCGTGCCTAATGTTATGAACCGCAATAGGAGAACTCCTCATTCAACAATAGGAACTATTAATGGAGATCTAGTCGTATTAGGTTAAGGAATTGGAAAGGAGTTCCAATGAAATTACATTTAGAAAGGATAATAAGATCTAATGACTCATGATTAGAACATAAAATGTGATTCAATTAGACTAGATTAAGGACTAATCGTACCATATTATGATGTATAGAAAGAGATCTAATCATAAAAATTAAGAAGTAATAAAGAAGATCCAGTCATATTAGATTAAGAAATACGATATGAGTTCTAATCAAGGTACATTTAAAAACCTAATGCGATCTAGTAACGCATGATAAGAACGTCAAATATGATTTAGTTAGACAAGACTAAGAACCCAGAGTGAGAACTATTCATAAAGGATTTAAAACCAAAAGATGATCAAATCATTTTAGAAAAGGAATTGACAAAATGAGGCCAATTATACTTGCTTGTTGACTAAGGAATTTGTATTCATACTATATTAAGAATATGAAAAGAAAGCTCACCAATCTGACAATGTTACGAACCTCAAAGGGGATCTAATCATACAAGATTATGAATTAATAAAGCATCTTGTCTAGTCATAATAGAGTAAGAAATAATAGAGGAGTTCTAATCAATGTACATTTAGACACATAATGTGATCTAACTACTAACCATAAGAACGCATAATGTGACTTAATTAGACTATATTAAGAACCAAGAACGAGTTCTATAATATTTAGAACTAGATCTTGTAAGTTCAATTCTAATTGTCTCTTACTTAAAAAGAACAGAGAAATCAGGCTAATTATACTTGATTGTTGGCAATGGAAGAAGTTGTAATCGTTCGATATTCAGAACTAAGAAAATAGACTAAGCGTACAGTGTTATGAGCCGGAAAAGTAGAACTCCTCATACAACTTTAAGAACAAATAAAGGAGATATAGTTATATTAGATTAAGAAATGGTTAAGAAGTTCTAATCAAAGTACATGTTGAAAAGATAATGAGATCTAATAACTCATGATTAGAACCCAAGATTAAGAAATATGAAAGGAGTTACTAATCAAAGTATATTCAGAAATATAATGTGTTGTAATAACTGATGTTAAGAACCTGTAAAATATGATTTAATTAGTGTCGCTGTCTCTTATACACATCTAGATGTGTATAAGAGACAGGCACCGAACTTTGAGCAATTATTACAACAAATAAATGAGGCCAATTATACTTGCTTATTGACTAAAGAATAAGTTGTAATCATACAATAATGAGAATATGAATTGACAAAGAATCAGACTATGTTTCTTAGCTTTCAGCCATATCCCTGTGTATAACATCTACACGATTAACAGCATTATGCAGGAATTGTAGTGTTATTAGACTAAGAAATAATAGAGGAGTGTAATAAGAGTACACTTAGAAATATAAGTTCTTTTAATAACACAACAAGGATGCATAATGTTATTCAATTAGATGAGAATAAGAACCAAGAAAGTTCTATTTATAAAAGATTCATAACTAAAAGATCAATAATCGTATTTCGACAGGAATAGATCCAGTTCGGCAATTAGTAAATTCTAATTAGTACAACTCTTCCTTGTCCATTATTGGATATTTAGAATTAAGAAACTGGACTATTCATGCTAATGTTATGAACTGTAACAAGAGAACTCCTCATACAACAATATGAACTAATAAAAGAGATCTAGTCATATTAGATTAAAAAATATAAAAGAAGTTGTAACGAAGGTACGTTTACAAAGGACTATGAGATATAATGACTTTCATGATTAAAACATAAAATCATGATTCAATTAGACTAGGTTGAACCACAATTTCTTCTTCTGGACCTATTCATAAAATGAGACCAATTATCTGTGGTTAATGACTAAGGAACAAGCTGAAATCACACAATATTGAGATCTATGAAAGGGGCTAATCGTACTATATTATGAAGCGTAAAAAGAGATCTATTCATATAATATTAAGAATAAATAGTGATTTGTCTAAGTCATATTATATTAAAAAATATGAAATGTGTTCTAATCAAAGTACATTTGATGTCTCTTTTGTGATGTAAATACTTATTAAGAGAACATTGAGTTTGATCTACTTATTTTCCCCAGAATTCTCTTAGCGAGAATTATTTATCAAAGATTTAAACCAAAAGATGATCAAATTGTATTCGAAAAAGAATTGATCAGACTAGGTTCCGAACCTCAAAAAAGATCCAATAATACAAGATTAAGACTTAATAAAGGAAATTTAGTCGTATTAGACTAAGAAATAAGAGAGGAGTTCTAATCAAAGTGCATTTAGATACACAAAGTGATCTAACTACTAATATTGACAACGCAAATTGTGAATTAATTAGACATTATTAAGAACCAATTTATAAAATATTCAGAACTAAAAGATGATTTCATCGTATTTCAAAAAGAATAGAAAAATCAAGCTTATTATGCTTGCTTAATTGATAAGGAAGAAGTTGTAATTATTTGATATCTAAAATAAGAAACTAATATAATAATTCAAATGTAATGAATCCAAAAACGAGAACTCTGATAAGATCATAATTGTCATATATTTTATGTCATTTACCTCCGTTTTGATGTAATTTGAGCAATAATTGAGTTAAATTATGAGTTTAAATGTTTTATTTTTAGTTTGTGTAGGTTGTAAGTGAACTAGGAGTCAAAAATACAAAAAATCTGGAGAAAATTCAAAAGGATACACAACATACGTCAGCGGGAAGCAAATTTAGACACTGTTTACTATTTTGATCATAAATTTCTTGTTCAAGCTCCAATTGAGGTTATTCAAGATGTCTTGGAAAGCTAAAAATGAGAGCTAAAATTTCATGTTTTGAGTTTAAACAAATTCCAGTAGCATCGTGGTCAAAATCGTGGTAGAATTTAGAGCTAAACTGCCTAGAAGTTGCGCACATGCGCTAGAAAAATCTTGCACACTTGCACAGGCTGAGAAAAAAAATTGTTGCTACTAGAATTTGCACACACGCACAAAGTATTCCTGTGCATGTGCACATGCCGAGTGGTAGTCTGTGGCATTTACTTGTTTCGAAAGTTTTATTCCCCTGGTTGGACTCATTATCAAGTACTGACAAATTTTTATCATCTTCTAGCTCCAAAACCCTGATATAAACCTGTAAATATCCCATTATAAGAGAAGTTGAGCATAACGTAGTAGCAATTATTTAGATTTGCCACTAGGATAGAAAATCCTTAGATTAGGTCTAGGGTTTTATTCTTCTTGTTCAAGACTTTAAGTACATCAACCATGTGTTACGGGATACGCTACTGAGTTTGATTTCTTGATTTAAATTCAATTTAGTTCTAATTTTTCCTAATGTAATTATGTTGTTTTATCTAACACATCTTGATGTGTTAGTTTTCTAGTTCACAGAGTTTTACATAGCTTCTGAATTTTATTGTTGTCTCTAGTTGTTGTTATTAAGAGACAAGTAATTAATTAGTCTGATATTTGTTCTTAATTACGTAGTTCTGCAAATTAATTTATTGAGAGAGAAAAAAATTATTCAATTAATTTGTCTAACTAGTCTGGCCTTGTGAATCTAATACCCACGAGACTATAGTCCTAGTTGGGAATGATCTGTCTCTTATACACATCTAGATGTGTATAAGATTTTTCAAAAAATTTCCAAAAATTTCCTAAATTTTTTCATCTTTTCATCCTCTTTTCAAAATCTAATAAACATTTCACCGAAAAAGTTTTTGGCGCTGTTGCTAGGGATTTGTTTTTGGTTGGTAACAACATTGGGTGTAGTGAGTCTTACTAGATTTGACTTTTTATTTATTTTGTTATTTATTTCGATTATTTCTTGTTCTCTCAATTTTGTTTGGATTTTTCTTCGATTGTTGGTGTTTGGTATTTTTTCTTGTGGTTTATGGCGATTATCGTTCATCCAATTTACCACTTCAGCTAATTGACTTGGACATTGAACGGGCTATAAATAGAAACCATAGATGGCAAGACTCAAATGAAGGTGATAATTTATTAGAGAATCCAAACCATGCTGCGAATGAATGAGAGGTAGTTGCAGGAAATAACGACAATGAGTTAATACTAATGCTAACCACCGACATCCTAGAGATTATGCCATGTCTAACTTTGAGGGAAGTTCTAGCATTGCTCGGCTATCGATGCAAGTGAACAATGTTAAAATCAAGCTGCATTTGTGTTAGAGCATTTCTCTTATACACATGCTAGATGTCTCTGGATTACAGTTCTAATTTATAAGATCCCTATATGCACTTAATCAAATTTGGTGAGGTCATTACACATTACGATACAATGGAGTCCATCTGATTATGTTCGAATAAGAGTATTCCCTTTTTCTCTACGTGATAGGAGCTAGGTCATGGTCACAATCATATAGACAAAGTACTTTCACAACATGGGACTAACTCATTCAAGAGTTCCAAGCCAAACACTTTCCACTAGTTAGAACCACTAAGCTCCGAACGAGATCACATTACTTAGACAAATCACTAGAGATGTCTTACGTGAAGCGTAGGACCGCTTCAAGGAGCTTTTGAGGAAGTGCTAGCATCGAGCTATACCTCTATGGCTATAAGTCCAAACCTTTTACAATGGTCTATTTCTGAGACAAGATTGATTGTTGATGCAAATTCAAGAGGTGTCTTTCCTCTTGATCTAGATAATTGAAGAGCATGAGTTGTTGTAAGGAATGGCATCCACTCATTGTTATCATGGAGCAATAACTCCCGTAGTTGGACAACAACAAGTCAATCAAGTCAACGTCCAACAAGGAGGTATAATGACACTTTTATCTCAGCAGAACGTGATGATAAATGCCATTAAAACTTGACCAAAGCTGTAGAGAATATGAGAGCATCTAGAAGCTCAATGAACTCCATTGATTCGATATACCAAGTGATCTTGAGTTCTGATTTCTGTAGAAGAAATCCCTAAAATGCCTTCTGTGATACTTCAGTGGGGCAAGGTGAACAGATTCAATTCATTTCCATTCAAAATTCCGGCACAAGATATCAACCCACCAACTATAGAAGTACATATAACCCCTCGTGGTGGAATTATCCTACCTTTTCATGGGAAAATCAAGAAAATGTCCAAAATTCATCATTTCAGTCAAATGCACACCATCAAAATTTATCTAATGAACCATCATCTTCTAGACTATATCAATCACCACATCAAAGGAATCACCGAATTTTCGCCATGATGAATTTTGGACATTTTCCCAGCCTCTACCACTAAGACTACTATCTCAAAATCCAAATTAGGGGTGTATAAGTGAATCATGATACACCCAATGATGACAATCTATGAAGGAATTTGGAGAGGTTACAACTGTCTCAATATTAATGCTTGCCACTGGGACTTGAGATGGAATAATCATAGCAAATAGCTCGCTAAAACATTGAACGACCAATAGGAACATTACTGAGCCACACAATTCCTAACCCACGAGTTAATAACCATGGGAGAGAGCATGTTCAAGCAGTCATATTGAGGAGTGGGAAAACACTAGAGCCAAAGAAGGTGGAGGATGATGAGTTGAGTAAACTAGAGAATGGTTCAAAGAAAAAGGAACACATATCGAAGAGCAAGGACGACAATAAGGAACAAGCTAAAACTCTTAAGCAACAAAGTAAGTTCGAGGATCATTTGGCACCTATAGGTAACCAGGTAAGTATTCCTTTTTCCCAAAGACATCTAGAGGATGAAAAGATGAAAAAATTTAGGAAATTTTTGGAAATTTTTTGAAAAATTTAGATTAACCTTCCTTTTATTGAAACAATTGAAAATATGCCCAATTATGCTAAGTTCGTGAAGAAGATATTATCGAGTGAGTGAAGATTGAAGAGGGACGAGATTTTATGCTCAATCAAAAAGTGTGCGTACCATCATTCAGAAGAATCTTTCCATTAGGCTCAAGGATCGCGGCTTGTTCTTGGTTCCATGTGAAGTTGGAGGAATGACATTCTACCGACAACTTGGGAGCTTCCATCAACCTCATGCCTCATACCACCTTTAAGAGGTTGAATAGAAGAGGACTGAAGCCAACAACATAACTCTCCAGTTAGCCGATAGAAGTGCGGGGCAACTAGTAGGAGTTGCAGAAGAACTTATTGTCAAAGTTGGTAAGGTATTTCTACTGGAAAATTTCATCATGCTCAACATGGAAGAAGACATGGTTACCCCACTCATATTAGGAAGAACTTTCTTGGCCTCCAAGCAAGCCATTATTGATGTCCAAGCTAGAAACTTACAATTTAAAGTCAATGATGACATTGTTTCCTTTAAAATTTTTGATTCTCCTAAATTTCTAGTTAAATATGATGATGCTATGAGTATAGATATTATTGATGCTTTGGTTAATGATTTTTGATAGGGAACACATGTAGAGGAGATTGAGCACATGAACAACTTCCATGAAGAGGAAAAGGAAGAAAGCAACAAAGAGAGCATGATGGATGCCAAGATGAAAAGGACATCTTGAGGAGAGCACAAGCTATGGAATAAATGTAAAGGGATTTGATCAACGAACCCCCAAGGTTCAGCTCAAGACACTTTCTTCTCATCTTAAATACATTTTTCTAGGAGAGAACGATACATATCCAGTCATCGTCAATGTTTCTCTTTCTGATATTGAATTGGGTAGATTAATCTTTGTGCTAAAAAAAATTGTAGAGCCATTGCATGGAGCATTGAGGATATAAATGGCTTAAGTCCCACTATTTTCATGCATAAAACACTTCTTAATGATCCCTTGAAGCCTATTAGACTACCTCAAAGGCAGTTTAATCCTACTTTAATACACATCTAAAGGAGGTTTAAAATTGCTAGGTGTTGGGATCATTTATCCCATTAGTGCTAATGAGTGGGTTAGCGACCAATGGAAGTAATGCCAAAAGAAAGGGTGGATGGCTATTGTCTTAAATGAAAAGAATGAATTAATTGCCCTTAGATTAGTGACGGGGTGGTGGATCTGTATAAACTACAGAAAACTTAACGAAGCCACTAGGAAAGACCATTTTCTTTTACCCTTCACTTATCAAATGCTTGAAAGATTATCTGCATATGCATTTTATTATTTTCTTGATGGTTATTCAGGTATTTTCAATGGCTATAGCACCTAAAAATCAAGACAAAACCACTTTTACGTGTCCGTATGGCATATTTGCATATCTGCGCATGCCATTTGGATTATGCAGTGAGCTTAATACCTTAAGAGATGTATATTTGTTATCTTTGAATGATATGATTGAAATTTTATTGAAGTTTTCATGATATGATATTCAGGGTGTAGGTGACTATAAGATTTATATTTGAATAATCTAGCATATGTATTGGAAAGATATCAGTCTTCAAACCTGGCACATCGCAGCTCACAAATGACTGACGGCTACAAACGTGTTGCAAAGGGGACTGTTCTAGCCGACATTGTTTCGTGATGCAAAAGTTTTTGTAACCTAATGGGATCAATGTCAACGTGTATGGAATTTTTCTCGAAGAGCCCAAAGGAAACACAAAGAAGATTCAATCATTAACATGTTTACCATGGTCTTGGTTTTTAATTATGAATGACCGAATCCGAGTTGAACATGGAAAGGATTCATTAGTAATTGCCAAGTTGAACCCTAAATGATGGACAAAAGGACTTCTTCAGCATTTTTGAAAATATATGGTTGATCAAAGGTGATCTCAATTGGTTAATACAAAATTTGCTCCAAATCACCTTAGAACAACATTTAAATGGTTTTCATAATAATCTCAGTTACATTCTTATTCCAAGGATGGATTTAAGTTCAAGCCTAAGTGAAAAGGTTTATAAGTATTACGATCCGAACACATGGACTTCTCTTTAAACAATTTTCAAAAAAGTAAACTTGAAGTAACTTATTACAAAAAATTTAACAAATCATAAGTGCAACCAAAATAGATATTGTAAAAGAAGGAAACCTGGGCCATATGATTGGAAAGGAAATGAAAAAAATAAGGAAACTAAATTCGTACATTTCACTCATAATATATATTAAACAAGCCTTGTGACTTTGGATTACAAGATATATACTATTATTAAAAGCATAGAGGTATGAAGGATTGCAAAGAATATATCTGTAGAAAGTCTTCAGCCCTTATAATGCTTGTGCTCCTCCAACTACAAGAGAAAAGGCTTTTAAACAGGTTGGATGATTTGGCTTGTTATCATATTTATACTCCTCCAACAAATGCATGAAAATGCTGGGACTTGTTGTCCATTTTTTTGTTTGTTATACACATCTAGATGTGTATAAGAGAGGGCTCGTGTAAGCTGATCTTATACACATTAACCCAAGATCCCAAATTACCTTTACATCTTTCTCAAAGGTTAACACTAACAACAATAGGATGAAGAGCCCTCTACTTCGATGAATAAGCATTCGATGAAGCTATGGATAGTAGTGGGCCGGGCAGGGCAGGCCGTGGTGAAAGGTCACTGGATTTTAGATTTCAAAGAGCTAGCCCAGGCCATGCTGGATGTGGAATACATTGGCCCATAACCAGTTTCCAAACTAGGCTCCCCACATGTTGAGACAGGTTAATTCGCGAACTAGCTTCACGAGTTGATCCATAGGGTGGACCACATGCTAGCCCATGATAAATTGAAATGAAATATTGTTTTATTTCAAAACTAAATCATATTTCATTCAAAATATATAATTATCTCAGTTAATAATTACTATTATTCAAATATTGTAATTTTTTCTGTTTTCTAAACCCATCTCTCTCCCTACACTCTACTGACTTAAACCCATGACCAATAGGTCATAAGAAAAGTATGTTACTACTTAAGCTACACTTCCTTGTCAATTATTGTACTTGCTACTTGCTATAGTACATATCCAAAGTAATACTTATTATTTGAAATTGAAGTCATTACTTATTAGTACTTAGTCTTATTAGTTCATTTTTGATAACTTTAAGACTTTAAAAAATCCCTTTACAGGCCAAGACAAGTTCTTGCTAAATGCTTAATTGTCCTTTTTGTCTTGGCTTTCCATCATTCTGTCTTGTTACTCATTTTGAAAGTGATTGTATATTTATTATTTCAAGTTGCTTACTTATTTGAAAATTATAACTTATTTCAAAATCATCTAATCATTATTCATTAGTAATTCTCAAGTTACTAGTTTTTAGTGCTTCATTATTCCACATTAGTACTTATTAGACCAAGTTATTACTTGTTAGTATAAGTTGGCATCAACCACTTATTACCATTCAAGATGACTTTCTTTCTAATATAGCTTCTCTCATACACACCTTGAGATGTTATAGGGGATAAGCATAGACTCCTGTCACGTACATTGATATTGGCAAAAAAGTCTTAAGGAAAGGAACTCCAAACAGTTATAAGTTGTAAAACTAATATAAGAACATATAAAAAAAATAATAAATGGACTATTTACTGCATACATAAGGAGGGGACAAAGAACCTTATCTCCAAACAATCAATAAACATTAAAATTCTATTTATACATCAATTTGGTGAACTACTACCTACATTTCATCCAAGTCTTATGCATGAATCATTGTTTTCTTTCTACCGTGCTAACCAATACTTTAAGCAAAACACTATCTCCAAAGTGGCGGTGCTATTTGAGCCCTTTTTTTTATTTAAAACTCTTCTACACATACTAAAAGCACTTTCTGATGCAATTGTTGCAATCGAAGTGGTTATAGATACCATCTAAATCAAAAATAATATGGAGACCTTTTATCATGCGGGGTGCTTGTGAACTTCATCCTAAAATTTCATTCTAATGAAAAAACTTTACCAATAAAGAAACAAAGTACTATAATGCAAACTAATAATACAAGCTACAAAGTTTGCAAATAAAATAATACTAAAATCACATTAATAGGAAAAAATAAATAAGGAGTAGAACTAAAAGTAAACAAAGACAACTAATAAATTAAAAAGTATGAAAAAACCAACTTGAAAATTGAAATGTTGAATTTTAATTTATATACTTGAGTATTTGAAGTCTTCTTGAGAACTTCACCACTTGAATTTTGGATAAACCTCCAAATATTCAATTGGGACTAGTTCTACTCTACACCCCCTCATCTTATACCTAATTCTTACTTAGCACCCTGAATATTAGTTTTGGACACTTTGCACCCCCAACTCTCAAATTTGTCCCACTTCAACCCTTTTTTAACATCGTAAAAAAAAAGTTAACAGAATCTTTGTTTTTTCACGTAAAACATTTGTTGTACATACTGCTGAATTTTACAGCACACAAAAAAATTGCGTTCATGTTTTAAACCACGTTAAGAAAAAGGTTGAAGTAGGATGAATTTAAGAGTTCTAGGTGCAAAGTGTCCAAAACTAAAGTTTGGAGTGCAAAGTAGAATAATGTGTAAATTAAGGAGTGCAAAATAGAATTGGTCCTATTCAATTGTGCTCCACTCTTTAATATTTGAAGTAAACATAAATTTATAAATGTTGATAGATATAAGAATATATGTGGTACAATGAAAAATTAAATAGCACTTGGAGAAAGTTAAATAGCAGTAGGAAGAAGAGATAAGAGAAAGTAGAGAAGTTTTCGTGTGATTTGTAATGAAATTGTGTGGTATTTATAGAAATTTTGTTCCATCATTACCCGAAGAATTAGTCATTTTACAGCTGTTGGAGGGTAAAAACAGCCATTCAATGTCATTTAAAAAAGGGTTCAAATGGTCTGCCCAGGTTGGCAATAGTCAGCCCAATAGTCCACTTCGCAAGCCAAACTGCTAGCCCAGTTCACGATCCAGTCTGCTAGTCTTATACCAGCCAGATGTGTAAGCCACTCACGGTCATACAATTGAACCTTCTTGTCCAACTTCTAGCAAAATAGGTCCTACCCTGGCCTTATGGACAATTATGGCTTTGGACCAGCCTACCACAGTACCACACACACTGGGTCAAGACAGGCCAGTTAAAATGCAAGTCGAGCTGATGCGTTCATCTGAGCCACTGCCATGTCTAGAAAAAGCTCAAGTTGATGCCCACACCAAACTGTGGGAGCCGACATATCAAGATGGAAAAGGCAAATTTTGAAAATAGCCCTACCATGACCGCATAAAAACAAACAAGGTCTTCTTTTGTATGCATTATATGAAGAAAAAAAATGATACTAGAATTGTTAATTAATGTGGTTACAAGCTATCTTAAAATTATGAAGGCATGACATTTATAAGGCTTTATAGGTTACAAAAAAAAAAATTGACAACAAAGTACAGCTTAAGTGACAAGACGTTTTTCCTATTATTTATTGGTTATGGTTCGAGTCACTAGAGGGTAGGAGGAAGAGGTGGGTTTAAAAAAATACTTTTCTAAAAAAATGACCAATTCAAGAAATGAGCCTATAAATTAAAAAAAAAAAGATAAATTATCGACATACTACTACATTATAAAATTACGGAAAAGAAGAAAATAAGGTAGGCATTCTTTGAATAAGAACTAATTTAGTAAGATTCCTTGAAGAATGTAAATTTTGAATGTAGCCTCTTATCTAGTTGAGTAATGTCTTCCTTCTCAATATCAATTAATCTAACTCAAAAACCAAATAGCCCAGCATCAAAGGGTAATAAAATAACATACATTGAACAAATCAAAGGTTACATGGGGAAAAAAAAGATTGGGAAGTGAATAGTTCAACTACAAGGTGGAAAGGCACTACAATGGTGAGGAAGGCATGATGCATCAAACAAAGGAACGAAACTGATCTAAATGTGAAAAAAAGGTCAAAGTACTTGCAAAATTAAGACCCTAAATAGCCCGTAAAAAATAAAAGCCAGGAGATCCTAGAAAAAAATAAGTAGCCAAAGAGTTCAGAGTAAGAAAAATAGGCAAAAAGGCCCAAAGACAAATATAATATAGTAAAGAGGCAACAAAAAAGTGAACCAAGCATCAGCAAAAATAGAAGCCAAAGCCCAAAAAACAGACGTGGCGCACTCTGGTGGAGCCACGTCACAGATGACGTAAAAGAGGCTAAATTGACCACGTCAAGGAAAACGTGACAAAGTGCCCACAAAAAGGAAAAAAGTTTGAAGACTTGGGAAAAATGCTGTTGATTAGTCCCAAAGAAAGAAAAGGAGGTTGAAAGAATGCAGCTAAATTGCCCAAGGAAAGAAAAAGAAGTGAAGGTCCAAAAAGAGGTTGATGTGGCTGCAAATAAAATACAAAAGAAAAAAATAGCCCCAAGAAGCCAAAAATGAAAAATGGCCGAAGTGTCGCAAACAAGAAAAGAAGATCAGAGATCCTAGTTTAAAGGGCTCAAATAGCACCTGCCACTAAAACTTCAAGGATGAATTGCAAAAGAGCCTATAAAAATTCTGTCTCTTATACACATTAGATGTGTATAAGGAAGACATTATGAGAACTTCACAAAATTGTTGATACTTAGAAAAATCCAATTCGTAGTATATAAGCGAAGTAGGTAAAATTCATAATGAGATGATTCAAAACTATTAAGAGAAAGACATACAAATTTGAGAAAACTTCTTCTACTGATCAAAGAACAAATGGTATATTAGGGGTCCTATCTATGACAAAAGCATCTACCTACTATAGTAGTCCAAGACTACCTTATACAACATTAGTTTACAGGCCTCCTTGACTACTCCGGTCCTGTCCTTATCACCTATGCTATTAGGAAGCCGACTATAGATATGAATACCAAAAAGGTACTACCAAATTAGCATAATTGTTGTAGTCTTGTGAGCAACAAAAGAAATATTCGTCAGATCTCTAAGCTAATTAGACTCTAGAGAATTAGGCATAAATGTAAAATTTACTACAAACCATCCTCTCTTGAAAATTTGAAACTCAAGCCACCTCAGTTAGCCTTGGGACATCCTACTTCAACCTTTTTCTTAACGTGGTTTAGAATGCACACAATTTCATTATGTATTGAACAAAAACATTGCTCTAGTTTAAGCCAGGATAAAAGCGTATTATGGATACAAAAGGAGTGAAAGGAACTTTTCAATGACATCTAAAGATGTAACCTCATAGGAGATGACAACAACTGGAGAGGTATTACTAAGTTATCAAGCAAGTTTTTCATTCTTAACAGGGTTTTAGAAAAGATCGAGGAAGTAGCTTATAAACTAAGATAATAGGTAAGCTCTTAGATTCATTCAATTTCCATGTCATTGCTTAATTTATAAGAGGAAGGTAAGAAAAAGAAATGTCGTGCCAACTACTTTGCTAGAAGTTAAAGAAGAAGGGTCCTTCTCTTATACCAATTACACTCTGGCTCTCAAGATGGTTAAAGGATAAATGACACAACTATACGATGGTTGATCTAGTGGTGGAATATTACATAAAAAGATGCCACCTAGGAAGATATTGATCTCATTAGACACAAGTAACCCATTTTCCTCCCATTAGGACAAGTGTGTTGCTGCTCATTGCAGAGACACCTATTTTTGTCCCAAGTTCTCCTATTTTTAATGGTATAAGAGACAGGTTCCTTTTCATGTGCTCCTTGACCATTCTCTTATACACATCTAGATGTGTATAAGAGACAAAAGTAGTCAAATACACATCTAGATGTTATAAGAGACAGAGCAAGAAAAATCACACCATAAAAAGAAATCTGCCAAAACAGCCCACTTTTTTCTCCTGTGATTTAGACATTATAAGATGTGTAAAAGATAGATAGGGTCCCTAGAACTTCAATTTCTATTTTGAAACCCAAAGCAAAATCTTCCATTTCGAGGGCCAAAAACGTGGTAGAAAAAGCTGTTGGTCCAGAGAATTAACACAGAAAATTTCCAAGTCATTGGGCTTACCCATGAAATGAACTTTGAGCAAAGAGTTTCAAGCGATGGAAGAGGAACTGGATACAACTTTGATTCTTTGAGTTGTACAACTTGAGGAACCTGTCTCTTATACACATCTAGATGTGTATAAGAGACAGGGTTTAAGCGTACCTAAGGCTTGAAATTTACTCCGATGACGTGGCCTTTGAGATTGCGCCACGTCATCCGTGACGTGCACAACCGATTGACCACGCCATCGATGACGGCTCAACCAGATTTCACACGCCATCTGTGACGCATTCAATCAGATTTCGCCACGCTATCCTCGTGGACGTGCTCAACCAGATTTCGCCACGCCATCCTGGGACGTCAATCCGTATCGCGCCACGCCATCTGCGTATGGCGCCAACCGGGGACAAGGCCACTCAAGATTGCATACGCTCAACCGGACAAGGCTGACAAGATCTCGCGATGCCAATTAGATTTCGCCACGCCATCGCGACGCGCAACCAGATTTCGCCACGTTATCGCGGACGCCTCATTTAATGCGCCACGCCATCTGACGCTCATGAAAGGCGCCACGCCATCTCAGTGACGCGGGCATTTTTAATAAAAATCCAAAATTTTAAAAAATTTTATTTACTTTTTCTCCTCCATATCGGATTTCATTTTTATCCCCTCAAATTTTTTTAAATTACATTTAGGCCCTTAAGGACTTTTCTTTAATATTATCGTTTTTTTCTTCAAATTTCTTCCAAATTACATGTTTTATGTCAATAATCACCAAGTTTTTACTTTGATTTTTGTTTGGCATTTAATACGCTTTTAATTACCCTTTGATTGTGAAATTACCTGCTTTGCCTTTATGAGTCTTAAATTGTGAATAGACTTGATCTTTACATATTTTGATTAATTGCTTTTGTGATGATTTGTGCTTTATTTTAATGTTCGTTGGTCTCAATATAATATTTATGTCTTCATCAAACTATGTGAATTTACTTTTGCCTCAAATTTTGGATTAGCGCAACAACTAAGTATTTGAATCAAATTCAATTTAGCCTGCAGACTTAATAATTGTATCAATAATATAAAATTGGCTAGAAATAAACTCCCGCGTGCATGATAAATGACTATTTTTGCCCTTGGGAGTTAAAGGGTAGTACAAGCTCAATGTGTGCAACTTTTAATTGGCAGTTAAAGCTCCCCCTAAGTTTATTCTCCCCCATGCAACCGGCCCAACGTGCAAAACAAGGCCGAGGGAAATTCAAATCAATCCCAAACCTTCCCATTTACATGATTCCGAACTCATTTTCTTATTACGTGGACCAGAGTCAATCTAAACTAGGTTTATTTTCTTTTAAATTTTGATGTATTTTTGTGTCCTACAGATCAAAGACACTAAGTGGCATACCCACTTGTTTTCTCCTAGTTTAGATTGTTTCAATGAGACTATGAATTGTATAAAAAGGTCTCGTTATGTAATAGTAAATAGGTGAATCATTTTATTTGTAATAGCAGAGTAGGTAATTTATGTTTGTAAATTCAAGTAGGATTTTGCATTCAATCACCTTATTCTCACGAGCACCACACGTAT